>CM024754.1:193120744-193720744 GCA_014218235.1 Colocasia esculenta | reverse complement strand
CAGATTGTGCAGATGCTTTCGTAAAAAGAATTTTCTTTCCTTGCACCCATCAATCTTGTTCCAATTCCTTCTCCAAAATTGAAAATTGTCATCATAAATTTGTTTGGCCTCATCACAGTATGGTTCAGTCGCCATTGGGTGATGATACTTGAAAGTTTTGAGTGACATGAATTTGCTGAGCCTTGCGGTTCATTTTTTCTCTTTTTATTTCTTCTTCCAATGTTTATATCAAAGCAAGCAACGATAGAAGGATAGCTGCAGATGATCATGTCGAGGTTCGACATCATTCTACTCTGACAGATGATCATGTTATGGGGGAATTACTGCATCGTCGGTCAGTGTTAACACTCTCTCGTTTGATTCGTTTGTACGGTGTCCTTGGAATGTAAGAGACAGGCTATGGCGTCCAACAGTTTATCCCCTCTCAAAGTGATTGCGAGCACCCATTTGCTTCCTAATTTCTTTGCTGTCACTTTCGGATTATGACGTAACGCTGTGAACAAAATGGAGTGGAGATCCTCTCCACCAGCGGGTGGAGGGGACTCCATCAGTACAAGGGCGCTGCCGGGTTTTTTTTTTTGACCCTTGTGTTTTGTTTTTGTTTTTTTTTATCCAGGGGTTTAACTCAAAAAACCCCTCCACCCGCCCTTGTACTGATGGAGTCCCCTCCACCCGCGGGTGGAGAGGATCTCCACTCATATGTAGCGTGCAACATTGGTTGAGCGGCAAAGTGTGTCTCTCTTTGATAGTGTTGGAAGGAAGCTTCCTCTCTCCCTTGAGCTAGATGGCAGGGTTATAGTTTTGAGAATAGTTATTGTATTTTTAAAAAGTATAATAAATATATTTCACATGGCTTTTTATTTGGTAATGTATTGGTGGTACGTTGTGCCCGTCTAATGAGAGTTTTAGAGAGTATATTTATTATGTTTTTGAAACTAGTTCTTTATCATTTTTTTAAAAATGGGTTTTGGTGGCTTGGCGTAGGTTTTATAGCTGAGGTTGCTTACAAGTTCGTAACGCGGCCAATTGAGGCAGATTTGTTTGGTTAGAAGGAAGGTCGACTCGGTCTTTTGATATAAGTAGCCAAAGTCCCAAAGAGGAACGAACTACGGTTGTTCGACCACGAAGCTAAAACTTGAAAGAGCTCATAGCACGATTGCTGTTTTTTTTTTTTTTTAAAAATAAAATTTAATTGATTTTTTCAGTTTAAAATGCTAACTTTGTTTGGCCATTAATTTCGACTGTCGTTTTTTGTGGTTTAAATGTTAACTTGGATAAGTGTTGTTGGACACGCCATTAAGTCTTGTTAAAAAGGACTTTGCCTACTAACGAAGTTGAATAAAAAGTTCGTTTTTGTGCCCCCATGCAAGATCGAACTACACAGGCCTAGAGTTTAGGAGACTGACGCTCTACTAGGGCTGCAAACGAGTCGAGTCGAGCCGGATATTATGTTGCTCAAATTCTGTTCGTTAATTTTTAATCGAGTTTGAGTCGAGCTCGAGTTTTATCGAGTATTGAAAATAGTTGTTTAAGCTTGGTTCGTTTAAATACTCTCGAGTTCGAGCTCTTAACGAGTATCTTAACGAGCCCAATTGAATTTGCGAGTTATATATATATAAATATATATGTATCCATATTATGTATATATATAAGCCTAATTCAATTTACAAGTAAAAACTTAATTGTTTATAAGACCTAAATTTATCTTATTTCAAGATCATATCCCAAGATCCTTCATAGGTTACTTGTTTAATTATTTTAATATAATATTTAAAATATTTAACAACTATATTTGTAATTTTTATAATTAAAAAATTAAATAAATTTGTTTACGAGCTTAAATTTTTGTTTGAGCTTGACTCGTTTACTTTACTAAAGGAGCCGAATTCGAGTAACATCCAAGTCGAATTCGAATTACTTGTCGAGTGTATTAGTTCGTCTACAACCATTCCTTTCATAATTTATGTATTTACACACTCATATTTAATCTTTTACATTTTAGTATTCATAAGTATTTCGTATCTTAACAAAAATTCTTTAAAAATAATAAATATTAATATTATCATATTTATAATAAGGAATTAATATAATCCAAGTATATTAACGGGTAACTAATCGAGTATTTTAACGAGCATATTATCGAGTATCTTAACGAGTTGTTCGCGAACGTATTCGAGTCGAGCATATCTCTGTTCAAGCTCGACTCGTTTATGAATCGAGCTTATATTTTTGTTCAAGCTCGGCTCGTTTATTAGATAAACGAGCCGAGTCGAGTTTTTATCGAGCCGAGTTTCGAGCTACTTGTCGAGTGTATTGGTTCATTTGGAACCCTACGCTCTACCACTGAGCTACATGGGCAGATCAATAATTCATGTTAACCACACAAGCTAACAACATGAATATATAACTTGCATATATTAGGGCTGCAAATGGATCGAAATTGAAATCGAAAATATAGATTCTGATTTTGATAGTTGTGGTGGTATTTTTCTGTTTGGGCTTGAGCCAAACAGGCCTCCACTAGAGAAGATGGGGAAGACGAACGCTGGTGCGGATGGAAACTTGCAAGACCAGAACTGGATCAGGGGGGCTCGGTTGAAGAACCGGAGAGAACCCTCCGATGCCTAAGTCAGTACGAGACTGAAGAGGCTTGAAGGAAAGAGGGTTCTCGTGTGTGAGTCGCATGATGACAAGTGTGAGCGTTCAAGACGACGTACCCCTGCATGGAGGTTACTTGGGCCTTTTTATAGGCGAAGGTGTTGAGGGCGTGGGACGAAACGTCCATTAGCAACGTCGAAAAGGGCACGCCAGTTAGCATCCTCGGCGAGGAGTTACGCGTTGAGGTGTCCGTTGAGGAGCTCTGTAGTTAACGCACCACTTGATCGTGGGGCACGTGCTACTCAGCCGTTATAACCGCCGCGAGGGGGCGAATGGCTGCTTGGATTCTCCTGGGCGAAAGGTACCGAGTAGGTAGCCTGCTTGGTGGGCTAGACCTGCCGTTCGGTAGCTGAGCCCGCTGTTCGGTTGATGGGCCTGCTGTCTGGCTACTCGGTGACTCCTGCTTGGAGGTCGATAGCCTGTGTTGGCAGGGTCGCAACGTGCTTCGAGCATGGTCTGTTCGGTAGGCCATGCCTGAACCGAACATGCTTGGAGGGTATCCGGAGATCACCCTTGGAGACCCTTGAGCGTTTTGATTGCCAGAACGTGCTCGGAAACTTTGAGCTGAATCCGAGGACACACGACATAAAGGTCGGAGCCCTGGCGCCTTGACGGGTCACAAAAAAGCCGTACTGAGCCTTGATGGACCTGCATGCCCAAGAGGCTAGAAATAACCTCTACAATAGTTAAAATATAATTTTGATTTCGATTCTAATAAAATTTGAATGATTAATTTCGATTCTATTTCTGTTATGATTATATTATTGAAACTGAAATTTTGATAAATTAAGATATTTATCACAATGTTATCTTTTAAATTAATAAATAATTTATCAAAATAATTGATTCTGATTCTAATTATTTTTGATAATTTATAAGAATATCTGATTTTGATAAATTATTGATATCATTGGATGCAATCCATCTCAAATCTAGAAGATATATACGTCAATCTTCATAAAAACTTCAGATTAGAATTCGAGAAATCTACTCGATTTTTCCTCGAATCTATACATATAATAGAGGAGCAACTCGACAATCGATATACCCGGCCCAAGCGTGCTGGGCAAGATACATACAACAGTTTAGTGCTCATGTGGTTGCACGTTTGACACAAAAACACAAATAAAACTCCAGAGGAGGAGGTACAACCGGACATCACAATCTTCTACGACGCTGACGTTAATCGAGGCCCCAAACACGCTCAGATCTGCACAGATGCATCAGAAATGGATAAACGGCATATCCTTGCCTATGCACATATCTGAACCAACGAACAAAGAAACACTAAAGAATTAGCCATTTCCTTGGTCTCACGGCTGTGGCCAGCAACTATATATACTTGCCACGACTGTCCACTTATAGATGTATGTATGAATTGTGAAGGCAGGCTGCTGGACTGGTCATTCTAACAAGACATGCAGGAATGGATATAACATATGTTATAGTACCACCCGAATCCCTGCGAAAGCTTCGTAGAACATATATATAGCGCATCTGAAGTGGATGGTGTCTCGCAAGATATATACGGGATACTGCAGCTGATCATGAGTTCTTTCGCAGGGATCGATGGGGAAGGAAAGTATAGGTTCATGTGTCACAATCGGAATTAGAGAAGGCCCGGGCGAGAGTGATGGGGGAAGTAAGGCACCACCAAGGCGGCGCTCTCCTCCATCCTTTTCTTCTTCTTCTCCTCCCTCGCTTCCACGGCCTTTTTCTCCCGTTCCTGCTGCTGCTTCTTGCCTTCTTCTAGTACTGCAGGACTAGCTGGAGCAGCTTCCGATGAGACCTTGGAGACGGAGGGCATACAGGAGAACCCGAGACCCATCTAGATCTTCCTACGTGAGGGATTGCTGCAGTCTGTCGCAACTAGCTAGCTGTCGAACAGAAGAGCTGGTTTTGGGTTGGGGAGAGGCGAGGGTTTTGGCCAGTGTCGGTCTTGGGGGCGCTTCGGAATGGATTGGTGTTGGGTAAGTGCTTAGCGAGAAGAAAAGCTTTTGTTCTGATGGGCAACCCCGTGAACGGGGGCGTCGTATTATATAGAGCGCCTCACAAGCCGTGACGTAGTCGGGTGGGGGTGGCCCGGCGGCTGGCGGCTTCTGATTCCTTCGGGCGCAAGACTCCGGTCGAAGTTGGAAGGTCAAGATAAGAAAAAACAAAGTGGTAGGAAGAGGCGTCCCCTGGCGCCACCTGCCGGGTTCGAGTTTCTGTGAATTCCTGACGAGCATATAAATTATAATTTCTATTGGCTGAGCTGCCGAGGGGATGTTGAGTTTGTAGTGAGGATGAGAGAATTAGTGTATTTTTATATTGTATTTAAGTATAATATAATTAGTTATTAAATTTACTTGACATTCTTCCTATGAAGAGCGATAAAGTGACAATTTAATTATTAGATATCATATAAATTTAATATCTAATTATATTACACTTTAAATGTAATATGAAAATATACGAAATCTTTTTCTGTGAGGATAGAAGTAACACTCCGGGAATGGTGCATTCTATTTATTGTAATTGCACCGGTGCACTTGCAGTAGTTGATATAGTTGTCCAGTGATACAATAGTAGGACCGACAATAATTCGAAGTCAGAAACGGAAATTTTTATATAAAAAAATTGAAATAAAAAAAATCAAAAATATTTACAAAGATTAGATAGTGGATGTGTGTAGTATTAAGAATAGTGACAAAAGAGATTTCTTTGATAATAATAAGTATAATAAATATTAAGAGAGAGATAAATTTATCATATTCTATTTACAAATTAAGTAGAAGTAAATAATTTAGACTATAGTTTCTAAATATTAAGAGAGAGATAAATTTATCATATTTGTGGTGGTGTGATCCTGTTTGGGCCTGAGCCAAACAGGCCTCCACTAGGATGAGAGAGGGAAGACGATCGCTGGAGAGGACGGAGACCTGCAAAACCAGAGAAGGATCAGGAGGCCCGGTGAAGACCGGGGAAACCCTCCGATGCCTAAGTCAGTCAGGAACTTGAGAGGCAGGGGGTTTCGGAATGTGAGAATTGTGTTCGCGTCAGGAAGAGAACGTCCGTTGCATGGTACTGTACCTGTACCTTTATAGGCGTTGGTGTAGAGGCCAACGTGCGTAACGTTAGGCAGATCGTGCCTGAAGAGGCGCCTTGACGCACGCGCATAACGGGAGGAGTTATGACTCCAATGCCCGTTAGGCTGCCAGGCAATTCACGCCCCTTGATGGTGGAGAACGTGGCCTGAGACGGTTACAACCGCTCTGTGGGCCAGGAATCCTGCTCGGTGCCCTTTGGATGGTCCGAGCAGGTGATGTCCAGGGCAGTTCCGCGCAGCAGGGTTGAGGTCCTTTGTTCGGAAGCCGCCTGCTGACGAGCTCGGCAATGCTCCGACACGGATAGCCGGCACGAGGATCTTCTCTCTTCTGATCCGTACCAAGGGCGTGGGATCGTATGAGGAGGCTACGTCAGAAGGGGAAGGCGCTGATGGGCCTTGACGCGATGGGCCTAGGTGGCGGAAAACAGCCACCACACTTGCCCCCCAACGCTCTCAAGTGGTTCGGAAGTCAGAATACTTGAGGGCGGTTGATCTGCCCGGACGTCAGCTCCGTAATAAATGCGGTATCGTCCTCGGAGATCCGAACAGACTTGCGGTGACGCCGTCGCAGAGGCGTCTGCCTCGAACGTGGGGCTTTCATGATGACCACGTGAGTCACGTCAAGTCCGAACGGTCACCCGTAGGTCATTTGAGAGGAGACTTGGAGCGGAGGGAAGCGACGCTTTCAGGAACGCTTCGAATTTCGCGCCTCACTTTCCTTATAAGGAAGGGGAGAGGGCGAGAGCGGGGTTTTCATCTCCGAAAAGTTTTCCAGAGTCCGCTGCTTCCGAAGTCGCTCACGTCCTTCGCCTTTGAGCTTTCCTCCTTGCATTGTGCTCCCTGCTTTCTGGCGATGGCTCAGAAGGGAAAGGAGATCGTCGAAGCCAGCGGGATGCCGCCGGTGGGAGCGAAGACGGCGAAGTATCGGAGCTTCGAAGGTCTTCGAGAGCGCTTTCGAATAGGCGAGGAGTACGAGATCGTCCTGATGCGCGAGGACGAGACGCATCTCACCCTGAAGCCGGGGTGCTTCGTGCTGTCACTGGACCTGCTAGAAGCTGGTCTCCGGCTACCGATGCCGGAGATAGCAAAGGAGCTACTCCGGAGTTGGAAAGTGGCGCCGATTCAGCTGACGCCCAACTCGTGGAGGACTGTCTTCGTCTTCTGCGCCATATGCAGGAAGAAGAAGATTGAAGCGACTGCGGAGATCTTCCGGAGCCATTTTAGCCTGGCGTGCTCTCCGCAATCCGGGATGGGGATCGTGTACGTGAAACATCGTACCAACCGGATGCAGATCAATTTCTTGCCTCGACTGTCCAACAACAAAGGGTGGACAGGGCGACTTTTCTCCGTGGGGAGAAGGAAGGGAGCAAACATCCCTGAATGGGACTTTCCCACGAGGGTGTGGAGCCCTGAGAAGGGTGGATATGGCCCCTTTCTTGATTCGGGAGGCAGCCGCAGCCTCCCAGTTGCTGAATACGGTCACGGTGAACCATGCAGAGGGGTACCTGACCGAGTACAAGCTTGTGAAGTACAAGCTTAGCCGCGCCTGGGATAAGTCTTCTTGCTGTTCTGCTTGTTTCGTTTTTTTTTTTTTGCCTACATGGGTTCTGATCCTTTTTCCTGCTTATTTCAGATGATGAAGAAATAGCGGCTGGTCGGGATCAGAAGGAGATGGCGAATTACGCCGAGATGATCCCTGTCAACCTTTGCTCCATAAGGTTGGACGAGGGAGGTTCTGCGAAGGGGCCTGCGCGGCAAGTGAAGGCCGCAGCGAGAGGAGGTGCCGCGAAGAAGGCGGTTGAGACGGATACGACCGCGGGGACGACCTCTCTCTTTCAACCGAAGAGGAAAGAGAAGCGCAAGGCGGCAGTGGTGGAGCCGCAAGCCAAGAGTCGTTCTCCCGAAGGAGGGGTATCCGACGAGCCCCGAGTTCCCAAAAAGAGGAAGCTGAAGAGGTTGATGTTGCGTGCTGCAGAAGACGCCGCGGCGGTGGAGGAAGGATCAGAGGAGGATCTTGAACCTTTGTTGGTTCGAAGATCTCGCCAGCGTGCGGGGGCGTCCGAGGAGAGGGCGCCCGCAGCTCCAGCCGTGGGCCGTCAAGAGGCGGTCATGAAGATGTCCGCCGAGCTGGGCCTGATAATGGTCAGCGATGAATCGGACCGCTCCGGAGGGCGGACGAAGTCGCCGGGTCTTGAGGACCAGGTGGTCCTGTCTGGTGAAGGGAGCGCCGAGCAGGATGGCGCGCCAGGCGGGAGCGTACAACCTGGTGCCGAGGAGAGGGCGACCAAAGACTCCACTCCTGCGCCGGCGGTCGTTCGCGGTGCTGACGAGGCAGTTCTTCCGAGGGGGGACGTTCCACAAGAAAGTGGAGACACCCTGCCCCCCATGCTCCCCACCTCAGTGATCACCGAAGGCCGTATAGTCGGCGAGAGTGCAGCCGAGGTGATCGCTGGGGATTCTATAGTCGGCGAGAGTGCAGCCGTCCTCAGGGAGGAGAGCACTCAAGAACTTGGGGACGCTGAGAAGGGCCATGAAACAGCCTTTGCAGCCTCCGTTGCCGAGGATGGTGGGGAGGAGCAGCCGATGACCAGGCAGGAGGCCGCCGGAGTGAGTCGTACTCCGGCCTCCGGGGACGTCGCTGCCACAACTTCCGAGTTGGGCCGTCCGGAAGGCCTTATGATCGGTGTCATTCCGATCTCGTCTGCCGGTGCTACGGCGGGAGACGAGAGTTCTGGAGACGACACCAGGCCTCTGACTGAGGTGCTGCGCCGGGGCATCCCCGAAGTGCCCTCGGTGGAGGCGCTGGAGGCATCCCTTCGCCGTGTCGAAGAATCACCAAGGAAGCTACCCGCAAGCCCTACTGCTTCGCGTCTCGAACAGCTGGCCAGGTGCTTGGACCTTCCCCCCGAGCTTACTCCGGAAAGGTCCACTGAAGGCTACCACCCGGAGGGGGTAGAGGACGAGGGAACAAGCGATGTTGACCTGGAGGCGCTCATGGATGACCTGACCAAATCACTGGGCACCCTGAAGGCTCTAGCTGCTCGGGGTCAGAAGCAGAAGTATCTCCTCGAGGCGAGTGCAACTTTCTTAGAGGAGCTTTCAGCGAGGCACAAAGCTCGCGAGGCAGCGCTGGAGGAGGAGGTGAAGAACCTCAAAGCCGCCCTCCAGGCTTCGGAGCTCGAGGCCACTCTGGTACGGGCCGAGAAGGAGGCCTTGACCAAGGTGATTGTTGACGCGGGGGTTCGCGCCGTTGCTAGCTATAAGGCCGGACCGGAGTACAAGGAAGACTTGGAGCAGTATGGGGCCCGGTGCTACCGAGTGGGCCTCAAGGCTGGGAAGGACTTCGGAGAGCAGTCTTCCTGGGTCGAACGCGCCCAAGAAGCTTTTGAGGCCGCTGTTCGGGAGTGCCGACGCCGAACTCAGGACGCCCGCCTAGATGGTGTGCGGTTCGCACAATTCCAGTCTGGGCGGATGCCCCCTTCAGGTGACGGTGCTGGTCCTTCTCAGCAGGCTCCCTGATCCTCCTTGTGTCCTCCTTTTTGTAACCGTGGCCAGAAGAAGAGGTCTGCTTATAAAAAGAAAACTTTTTGTGAATGAAGTCTTCTGTTCATAGTAGCTTCACTTTCTCTATCTTCTTCCCTTCATGATTACTCCTGTTCGGATCGAAATCCGTTAGGCGCCGTAAGCATTGCATGTATAACGTAGTTTGTGGGGAACCGCGAAGGGGGTTCCGATCAGGTATGTATGCTAAATGCTCGTATGGCGTCAGGAGTTGGGAGAAGAGAGGTAGGAAGCTGGAAAGAAGAGACTTTTACAAATAATAAGCCTTAAGGTTAGAAACATGCCAAGTCCTGGGAATGGCTTCGCCACTAGGAGTAGTTAGCTTATACGAGCCCTTCCCGAGGACATGGGTGACCTGATAAGGTCCTTCCCATTTGATGGCAAGTTTGCCCACTGCTCTTCGGGGGTCCGAAGCCGAACAGCGGCGCAAAACCAAATCTCCCACGCTGAACCGCCTTTCCCGAACTCGCGCGTTGTAATATTGTGCGAGTCGTTGCTGATAGGAAACGAGACGAATGCTGGCGTCGCTCCGTCGTTCGCCTAACATGTCCAAGTTTTCCCGAAGAGCTCGGTTGTTGACGGCTTCGTCGAAGTGGGTAGTTCGGATAGTTGGAAGGGCTACTTCCAAAGGTACAACTGCTTCCGAGCCGTAGGCTAGGTGGAAAGGTGTTTCCCCTGTAGCTACCCGAGCAGTCGTTCGGTGACACCAAAGAACGTTTGGGAGCTCATCGAACCATGATCCACCTGCGGCCTCCACCCTGGTTCGGATCCCGTGTAGCAATGTTCGGTTGGCGTTTTCGACCAGACCGTTAGCTTGGGGATGAGCGACGGAGGTGAAGTGGTTGTAGATTCCGAGCTCAGCGCACTTCTGCTTGAAGAAAGTGCTGTCAAACTGTTTCCCGTTGTCAGAAGTAATCACCCTGGGGACGCCAAACCTGCATAGAAGGTTCTTCCATACGAACTTCCATGCGGCCTGTTCGGTGATTGTGGTGACGGGTTCGGCCTCGATCCACTTGGTAAAGTAGTCGATGGCGACAAACAGGAACTTCTTGCGCCCTTGGGCCTCTGGAAAGGGGCCCAAGATGTCAATGCCCCATCTGGCGAAGGGGCGCGGCTCGAACAGACTGTGATGCTGTTCGGCTGGCTGCTTGATGAGTACTCCGAACTTCTGGCATTCTGGACATTTCCTGACGAAGGACATGCAATCCTTCTGAAGAGAAGGCCACCAGAACCCTGCTCGGATGAGACTGCGTGCTAGCGTTCTGCCCCCCAGATGGCTTCCGCACAACCCCTCGTGGACTTCCTCTGTGGCTGCGAGGGCCTCCTCAGGGTTGAGGCAACGTAGAAGAGGTCTTGCAAGGGACCGTCGGTACAGCTTGCCTTCTACGAGGGTGAAATGCTGCGAGCGCATCCTGACTTTCCGAGCTTCATCCTGTTCGGAAGGAAGCTCGCCTCGGAGAAGGTACGCCAAGAGAGGGTCCACCCAACTTGGGGTCGGTGGGCCCGTTTCTATGGCGGCTACATCAATCTCCGTGCTCGGCAAGGCGAGCTCTTCAATGAAGACAGAGCGAGAAGGGGTGATGTCACCTGAAGATGCCATTTGGCTAGCGCATCAGCTCGCGCGTTCTGCTCCCGTGGAACATGTATAACCTCGAAGTATACGAGGCCCTGTTCGGCTGCTGATGAGTACTCGAACTTCTGGCATTCTGGACATTTCCTGACGAAGGACATGCAATCCTTCTGAAGAGAAGGCCACCAGAACCCTGCTCGGATGAGGCTGCGTGCTAGCGTTCTGCCCCCCAGATGGCTTCCACACAACCCCTCGTGGACTTCCTCTGTGGCTGCGAGGGCCTCCTCAGGGTTGAGGCAACGTAGAAGAGGTCTTGCAAGGGACCGTCGGTACAGCTTGCCTTCTACGAGGGTGAAATGCTGCGAGCGCATCCTGACTTTCCGAGCTTCATCCTGTTCGGAAGGAAGCTCGCCTCGGAGAAGGTACGAAGAGAGGGTCCACCCAACTTGGGGTCGGTGGGCCCGTTTCTATGGCGGCTACATCAATCTCCGTGCTCGGCAAGGCGAGCTCTTCAATGAAGACAGAGCGAGAAGGGGTGATGTCACCTGAAGATGCCAATTTGGCTAGCGCATCAGCTCGCGTTCTGCTCCCGTGGAACATGTATAACCTCGAAGTATACGAGGCCCTCTGTCTGGCTCTTGACCTGTTGGAGGTATTGAGCCATACGAGATTCCCTTGCTCCGAACTGTCCGCTCACCTGGCTGGCGACCAACTGGGAGTCACTAAAGACTCTAAGCCGAATGGCTCCGAGGTGCCTAGCCATGCGGATACCGGAAAGCAAGGCTTCGTACTCGGCGACGTTGTTGGAGGCTGGAAAGCGGAAACGGAGGGCGTATTGGAACTCTAACCCCTCCGGGGAGGTGAGGACCAAACCTGCCCCGCTTCCGGAGACACAAGAGGATCCGTCCACATAAAGCTCCCATGGGGGCTCGTCTGCCAACGGTGGATCCTGCTCGGCCGGAAGGGTGCATTCCGCCACGAAATCTGCTAACGCCTGCGCTTTGATTGCCGTCCTTGGTCGGAAGCTGATGTCAAACTCTCCCAGCTCGATTGCCCACTTAACCAACCTACCGGAAGCCTCCGGCCGCTGCAAGATGGATTTCAGCGGTTGATCGGTAAGCACTGTAACGGAATGGGCCTGAAAGTAGGGCCTGAGCTTCCGTGCAGCTGTGACAAGAGCAAGGGCAAGCTTTTCTGCTCTGGGGTACCTCCTTTCAGCTTCTTGGAGGACCCTGCTGATATAGTACACTGGATACTGTGCCGCTCCTAATTCTCTGATCAAGACCGCACTGATGGAGTGTTCGGTGACCGAGAGGTACACGAACAAGGGTTCTCCGAGCACAGGCTTTGAGAGAACAGGAGGGGCTGCCAAATATGCCTTCAGCTCAGTGAAGGCAGCTTCGCATTCGTCAGTCCACAGTACTTGCCCCCCTTGCTTCGAGGCGTTTTTAGGGCCTCGGAGCAACTTGAAGAAGTTAAAACTTCTTTCTGCTGCTCGGGACATGAACCTGTTTAGCGCGGCGAGACGTCCTGTCAGACGTTGGACGTCGCGCACTGTCTTCGGACTGGACATCTCAAGTATGGCTTGGATTTTCTCCGGGTTCGCCTCTATTCCCCTGTTTGATACGAGGAACCCAAGGAACTTACCCGACCGAACACCAAACGCGCACTTGGCTGGATTGAGCTTCATATTATACCTTCGCAAAGTTGCGAAAGTCTCCTGGAGGTCGGAAATGTGATCGGTACTCGGAAGAGTCTTGACCAACATGTCGTCGACGTAAACCTCCATGTTTCGCCCGATCTGCTGCTCGAACATCTTGTTGACCAGCCGCTGGTAAGTCGCACCTGCATTCTTCAGACCAAAAGGCATCCTGGTGAAGCAGTATAAGCCTAGGTCTGTGACGAACGTAGTGGCGTCTTGATCCGGGGGATGCATGCTGATCTGGTGGTAACCAGAGTAGGCATCCAAAAAGCTGAGGAGCTCGTGCCCGGAAGTAGCGTCCACCAGCTGATCAATGCGCGGCAATGGGAATTATCCTTGGGCGTCGCCTTATTAAGGTCCTTGTAATCCACGCACACACGCCATTTGCCATTGGCCTTGCGCACGAGGACCACGTTGGAGATCCATCTAGGATATTGGGCTTCTCGGAGGAGCCCAACAGCTCGGCTCTTGACCACGTGATCCCGTATTACGGTCTGCCGTTCTCGGTTCACGGGTCGCCTTCTTTGCTGCACTGGCGGGATTCGTGGATCCAACCGAAGGCGATGCACCATGACTTCTGGGGGAATGCCTGGAAGCTCGTCATCAGACCAAGCGAACACGTCCACATTGGCCAGCAGGAAAGCTGTGTAGCGTTGCTGCTCGGCCTCTGTTAACAGGGCGCCAATGTACAAGACGTGTTCGGGGTCGTCGTCCACTTGAATGGGGATTAAGTCTTCGGCAGGCGTCCCTCGGCTGGTTGAAGGCTGATCGGAGGTCGGAAGAGCTGAATCAGCGAGTGGTTGCTTGTCTCTTAGAGAGAGGACATAGCAACGGCGAGACTCACGCTGACACCCGAGCACTTCGCCCACTCCGCTCGGAGTAGGAAACTTCATCTTCTGATGGAGCGACGAAGGTACTGCTTTGATGCGTCCGATCAGGCCTCTGCCCAGGATAGCATTGTATCCAGGCATGTTGTTGATGACCAAAAAGTCAACAATTTTGGTCACAGCTTTCGGAGCCGTCCCCAAGGTAATCGGAAGACGAATCCTCCCCATGGGCTGGACCGAAACTCCCGAAAAGCTGAAAAGTGGCGAGTTTACAGGGGCGAGTTGATCGGTTCGCAGACCCATGAGGACAAAACAGTCGTAAGCCAAGACATCGGGGGCGCTTCCATTATCTACCAGAATTCGGCGCACGTTACAGTGGTTGATGGTGGCCGAAACGACCAGCGCATCAGTGTGTGGGGTCGTAACCCCTACAAGATCTTCATTCGAGAAGGTTATAGCCTCCTCGAGCTGTGCGCGTGCGGGACTGGCAAGATATGGAGCCGGCCGAACAGTCGCAGGCCTGTCTACGACATGCACCCGCCTTGCGTAGTCGCGTCGGCTTCGAGTGCTCTCTCCACCCGCGCCGAAACCTCCCGCGATCACGTTGATTTCTTGCCCATTGGGCTCGTTGTTGATCGGCTGCTCGGGAGTGCGGTCTCGGCGTCGGGGGCGCTCTTCGTTTCGGCGCACGAACCTCCCAAGGTAGCCACGCTTGATAAGGTCTTCGATTTCGTTCTTAAGCTGGCGGCACTCGGAGGTGTCGTGGCCGTGGTCGCGATGAAAGCGACAGTACTTATTTTGATCGCGCTTCCGGGGGTCGGAGCGCATTCTTTGGGGCCACCGAACAAAAGCTTCATTCCTGATCTCGCCAGGATTTGTTCGGGAGCCACCGTGAGGGGGGTGTAGTTGGTGAAGGGGCGTGGACGGCGCGGAGAATCGCCATTGCGCCGTCCTTTCTTCCGATCTCGGTCGAAGCCGTTGTCGGAAGGCCGCTTCTTGTCCGACTGCTCCCCCTGCTCGGCCCTGCTCGCCGCCAGGCTCTCCTCGCAGGCCGCGTGGCGCTGTGCGATGGAGAGTAGTTCGGCGAGGGTGGCAGGCTGCTGGACGCCGAGAGTCCTCTGCAAAAAACCGTCGCGAGTGCCCTGGATGAGGGCACTGGTGGCCAGAGGGACGTCCAGGCGCGAGATGCGAAGCGCCTCTGTTCGGTACCTCTTGACGAAGTCCCAAAGCGCCTCACCTTTCTTCTGGCGCACAGCCAGAAGGGAAGCCGCCGTTCGCGGCTGCGATCTCCCGCCCAGAAAGTTGTCCCTAAAGGACTTCTTCAGTTGGCGGAAAGAAGTAATGGAGCCCGCAGGGAGGGTTTCGAACCAAGCCCTGGCGGTCTCTTTTAGCGTTGCAGGGAAGGCCCTGCACTTGGCCGCGTCCGATGCTCCGTGAAATACCATGTGTGACTCGAAGCCATGGATGTGGTCGGCCGGGTCAGTTGTGCCGTCGTAAGGAGCGATGGTGGGCAGAGGGAGCTTGGAGGAGACCTGGGCCTCCAGGATCTCCCTGCTCAAAGGAGAGCGGAAGTCTAGGTCGTCCTCCGCTGGAGCCTTGCCCTCCGCTCGCTGAACCATCGCATCCATGCGGCGTTCGAGATCAACCACGCGCTTGAGGCGCCTGGCGAGCTCCTGCTCGGAGTTGGCGGGGCCCCCTCGTCCCGAGGCGTGGGAGTTGCCTCCTACGACCGACCGAGGCGGACGGGGGGAGGCCATAGAGCGGCGAGGCGAACGCCCGCGGCGCTCTGGTACCCGCTCCTCCGATGGGGCCCGGAGGGACCGGCGCGGGGAATCCGCCTGCTGCTCCAGCGGGGCCAGGGGGACGCGGGAGCGTCGATGTGACGATTCCGCCTGCCGCTCGCGCGGCAGGGAAACCGCTGGGGCCGCCGCCCCTGCCAACTGGGCCTGTAGGGCGAGGCAAACGCCCGTCAACTGTTGCATTTGTCCTCGAAGCTCCGCTACTTCGAGGGCAGTTGCAGGCGCTACAGCCGGCGGTGCAGGGACGTCGTGATTTACGCCGGCGGTGGCGACGGCGTCGTCACCAGGAGGGGATCGGCGACGGGAGTCCCCTCGTGACTGGCGAGACCTCGTCGCCCTGCTTCCTATGTTCTGGTATGAAGATCGTCCTCGAGCCATGGCAGCGTCGATTCCCACAGACGGCGCCAAATGTGGTGGTGTGATCCTGTTTGGGCCTGAGCCAAACAGGCCTCCACTAGGATGAGAGAGGGAAGACGATCGCTGGAGAGGACGGAGACCTGCAAAACCAGAGAAGGATCAGGAGGCCCGGTGAAGACCGGGGAAACCCTCCGATGCCTAAGTCAGTCAGGAACTTGAGAGGCAGGGGTTTCGGAATGTGAGAATTGTGTTCGCGTCAGGAAGAGAACGTCCCGTTGCATGGTACTGTACCTGTACCTTTATAGGCGTTGGTGTAGAGGCCAACGTGCGTAACGTTGGGCAGATCGTGCCTGAAGAGGCGCCTTGACGCACGCGCATAACGGGAGGAGTTATGACTCCAATGCCCGTTAGGCTGCCAGGCAATTCACGCCCCTTGATGGTGGAGAACGTGGCCTGAGACGGTTACAACCGCTCTGTGGGCCAGGAATCCTGCTCGGTGCCCTTTGGATGGTCCTTCCGAGCAGGTGATGTCCAGGGCAGTTCCGCGCAGCAGGGTTGAGGTCCTTTGTTCGGAAGCCGCCTGCTGACGAGCTCGGCAATGCTCCGACACGGATAGCCGGCACGAGGATCTTCTCTCTTCTGATCCGTACCAAGGGCGTGGGATCGTATGAGGAGGCTACGTCAGAAGGGGAAGGCGCTGATGGGCCTTGACGCGATGGGCCTAGGTGGCGGAAAACAGCCACCACAATATTCTATTTACAAATTAAGTAGAAGTAAATAATTTAGACTATAGTTTCTAAATATTAAGAAATAAAATTTTAAGAGTACAAAAATTTTAAATAAAATAAATTATATATTATTAGGAACAAAAAAATAAATATAAAAACAATTATTTCCGCATCCACTAAAATGGAAGGGAATAAAAGGGAGAAAATTAAGTGAGACTTAATTTGCGCACCTTAGACACATGTTGAACTTTACACCAACACACACATATCTAAGATAATATTTGTCCACCCAGAACGAGCGTAAAATATTTTCAAAAAATAATAGTAGAGCTTTATCCGTCGAGAGTTTGGAGAGTTGTCAAATCTAGGATAGTTAAGTGAGAGAAATGTTTTCTATACTTGTGAAAGTACAGAAATGTCTAGTCATTCTGTATTTCTCCCCTCCCATTAGTAGGAATGAAGCTGCCACATAGACCTTTCTCATCTTTTCCACTAATGAGAGGAGAAAAGTACAAGATGACTCGACATTTCTGTATTTTCACAAGTATAGAAAGCCTTTCTCGTTAACTAATTAGACCCTTTCTCCTCTTTTTATTATTACTTAAACTAGGTTATAGATAGATAGGTTTTTTTTTGGGACGTTTGCAACTCTGTCGTATAATATTTATTATCCTTTTGTCAAGATATTTAAAATTTTTAAATAACGTTGAGTCGAGATATATTTATTTGAGAATTAGAGATGTCATTCCACGTATATATAGTCTCATACATCAAACTTCTATCTTTCACAATTAGAAGAGGTTATTTAAATTTATTGCCTCATATATATATATATATATTTATTTAAAAAGTGCGCATCTCCAGTCTACCTTGTACTCCATACTAAAATTAGAGAAAAAATTAATATACCTGAGTTTTACACTTTGTATTCATATTTCTTACTTCTCATTAGATTAGATGAATACATTGTATCTTTTTATCATTGGCCAATAAAAAAAATATAAGTACAAAATATAAAACTCAAATACACTAATTTTTTTTTCTTAAAATTATACCCTAACACGTGGTTCCTATCCTCCCGAGGGCGAAGCAGAATATTTCCATTTCGCCGCCCGGCGCCATTGTGAGCACACGCGTACGCTCACCAACAGTCGCGACCAACTCCTCCTCACTCCCCAAGGCCAGGTCTTGGACTCTTCCCGGCGACTCTGTCAGGGCCTGCGCTTCCGCCTGCCTCGTACGATTTTGCCACCCCCTCCTTCCTGCGCGCAAGTTCTCCACCTCATGGGGCGTGGGGCCTGCTCAAAGGACCAACGCGGGCAAGCCCGCGAGGGTCGCGAGCCCATGCCTACGTTCTGCTCATGCTCGCCATCCCTGTCGTTGTGAAGACGACACTGCGCGTCCCAGCCCAACGCACAACCCCAACAGAAAGCTGCAAGCACCGGGCCCCTTCCCGTCGCGACAAATTAACATGGGAATAGAAAGGACTAGTTCTCCTCCCGTGCGATGCACGGGTGTGGTTATAATTTTTTTAAAAAATATCAAAAACTTATAAAAAATATTTAAAAAGTTTAAAAATTAAAAAGTTTTAATAAAATTTAAAGAGGGCTGGCGTGAAAACAGGCGGGCGACCCGCGTTGTGGGCGGCCGCCCTCATTTGAAAAAAAAATAAAAAACATTACAGGTTTCCCGCCCCTCTCATTTTGAAAAAAGAAAAAAGAAAAAATTGGTTCAGAGACCTCTAGTGCAGCCACGTGTCCAAGCCAAAATTGTGTTTTAATAGTATAAGATAGATTAGGGTTTTTTCAATGTTAGGTCTATTTATGACCACCTAATTATTTTTAGGTCCATTAACAAAAAAAGTTAACTTTTGATCCATTTACTGATATCTTTGTTATTTGTTGAGTCATTCTAAAACAGTGTCTTTTGTGGAGGAAAAAAATAAAGAGAAAAAAGTTCTTCGTCATTTCGTTACTTCTTAACATTGCGGCCGCGAATCGGAGAAGTAAGCAATCGCACGGCGCTCGGATGCACGCGCTCGACGATCGAATCATGACGGATCGCATGCGATCGTAGGTGCTTAATTTCTCCTCTTCCCCCACCTCCCCACCCCAAATAAAGCGACAGCAAGTGGCTGACACTTCCTTCCCCACACCCCCACCCCACACCAACACCTATATATTGTTCTCTTGCGATGTCATGGCCGGATCGCATATCATGTTTACTCTCTTATTAAGACATCAAGTAGAGGTGTTCACGGTTCGATTTAATCTAAATTAGATTATTTTTTAGTTATTTCGAACCAAATTGAATGAAGTCTTAAATCGAACCAAATTGAATCGAGATTTTTCTGTTCAATTTGATTTTGTTCAGTTCTAATCAAATTTTAATATTAAATTAAATATAAATAGATTTATTAATATTTATATATTTAAAATGAAGATAAAAATGTAAAAATATGCATATTTATATTTAAATTTAGCTATGTAATGAATTTTTTATATTTATAACATGTGTATTATAAAATATTACTATTATTATATAAAATTTTAATATATTAAATTTATTTGGTTTGATTCAATTTCACAAGAAGTGAAATCGAACTGAACCAAACACACCAAATTGAATCGAACCGAACCAAACCAAACTTGTCAGTTCAGTTTGATTTTTCTAGTTGACCCAAATTGTGAACACCCCTAACATCAAGCAAGGTGGCATGCTCTTATTAATCTTTTTCATGTTAATAAGTAGATGTGAATTACATTCTGAGAATTTTCACCTACAAAAATGAAGCATAAATAATTCATATGCATTGTGGCATAGAGCTAAGTGAATTAGTTGAAGAAGTTTTTAATAGATGAACACTTGTAAGAGAACAAGTGGAGCTCAAATGCATGATCCCATAAAATTGTTATTACAACATGAGGATGTTGAATGGGATAGACATTGATCAAATATTTGATATCATCTTTTCCTTGGATGTAAAGTGATAAATGTACACGTTCAAATTCAAGTCTCAGAAGAAGTCATAAGTTACAAGTGAATATCATTTTATATAAATCTTATTTTGATAGAATAATTCTACTACATTTTTATGTGTGTGTTACTTGTAGATCATCTGGTGAGCAATCTTCTATCTCTGATAATGTGATGCATACTTGTTCTGGGAATTCAAGTGAAGAGATGAGACTAAGAAGTGATCCATTCTTCTAACCAAATATTTAGCAGTGTTGAGCAACTCCGTATGGACCTCAGTAGATATTTTATTTCAAGAGCATTTGATTACCATTTCATTAGGAATGAGCAAGCATGAGTTAGCATTGCATGTAAAGCTCCTACTTGTAATTGGAGTCTACATGCAACTAGATATGGGTTTGGACCTCAATTTAGAATCAAATCATTAAACAATGTTCACACATGGACATCCTAGAGCAAGTAAGAAATGGGTCAGCTCTATTGTAATGGAGAAACTCAAGGATACACCATTATATCAACCTAGAAATATTAAAAAAGTTATCTTTAGAGAGTATGGTGTTGATATGCCTTATCATCGAGTATGGCTCGGATATGATGTTACCTATAAAGGCCTTCATGGTGATGATCGATGTTCATTTGATCAATTACGTTGGTATAAAAATGTAGTTGAGATATCAAATCTAGGCAGTGTGGTGGAGGTTGAAGTCACTAGCGAATGCCATTTTAGAAGATTTTGTATATGTTGTCATGCATGTATGGTTAATTGTCTTTCGTCAAGGATGTAAGCCACTTCTATTTTTGAATGGTACATTCTTAAATGATAAGTATCATGGGAAACTTCTTATTGCTACTGGACTTAATGGAGAGAATAAACTCTTTCCTCTTGCATATGTTGCATGTGATGTAGAGAATGAAGAAAATTGGGATTGGTTTTTAAATTGTCTCAAAAAAGCTATTTCTTTAGATTGCAGACTAACCATTTGTCTTTTATAGGTGTAAAGATCTACTGCAAGCCATTCCATATGTTTTCCTTACATCCTATAATACTTTTTGCTTGGGGCATTTGCAAGATAATTTTACAAAGCATCTAAAAAGAAAATACTCACAATCAATAAAGGATACACTACTCCAGCTGCTTAGCTAAGTAGCATATGCCTTAAGAGTTGTGGACTTTGAGAAAGCCATGCAATGCGAGAAATGCGTGAATTAAATATATAGGCTGAAATATGGACTAGAGAGTCAAACCCAAACTATTGGTCAAATGCATTTTTTGAAGATGAATGATATGGTGAGATGTAATCAAATGTTGCAGAACCGTTCAATGCTTGGATACTTGAAGTAAGATATCTACCTATTTTAACTATGGTGGTTTGTATTCATATTCAGATTATGGAATTGGCATATAAAAGGAAGAACAAATGTGTTGAGATTGTGCCAAAAAATTGATGCATATGTGAAGAATTTAATGGATTCATCTTGTGGTATTCATGTCAATTACTCAAATGAGATTGTCTTTGACATAGGCCTTCTCATGTGGTAAATCTACATGAGGGTACATGCACTTGTAGGGAATGACAAGTGTCACGCTTACCATGTAAGCATGTTTTTGCAATGGTACATAAAATGGGAGGAAATGTGGAGGAGTATTGTTCACTACAAGGAAAGATCAAATTGTGCTTCTATCCGTTGACATAACATAAAAAGCTATTTACAAAAACTAACGTCAACAGTCCACAGTCGTCGACATATTGGTTGTCGACTTATCATATGTCAACAGAAGAAAGAAGCCATCTACAAAAATACTATTTGTCAACAACTATTATTCGTTGACAAAAGAAATTTATATCAATGGCTAGAGACTGACGACAAAACGACACTATGTCAACGACGATCAGCCGTGGACAAAAGTTTTTATATCAACTGCTAAGAAGCCATTAACAAAATTACTTTATGTCAACGACTTACTAGCCGTTGACAAATAGATATTTTATCAGCGGGTGAGGACGGTTGATAAATACTAATTTTTCAACGATTTACCGTTGACAAAAAATTAACTTATCAATAGCTAATTAGCCATTGACAATACTTATTTGACAACGGCTAATAGCCGCTGATATATGTTTATCAATGGCTTGCAGCCACTAACATATGTCTACATAATTTTTTTAATAAATTACTAAAAAAAATAATTATTCCCTATTTAGTACAAGTGCTTGTACAAACCCACCAAACACAACAATACCACACAACAAAATATACAAATACAACTAATAATAAATCCATACACCACATCAAAATATCTAATAAATTTATACAACACATCAAAATGTCTAAACTCATAAAACATATATTGTTCTATCAATCCCTCAATCATCATCATAATCGTCTCCCACCTCATCTGTATCGTCCTCGACGTCGTCAGGTGCTCTCTTTGGTACTCTCGGTGGCACAACTCTCTGAGAAGTCTAAAACTAGGCTATGAATGTACTCATCTGTAGCATCTATCTAAGTATGTCATCCATCTCAGACTTTCGTCTACGTAGCTGCTCCAACTCCCTCCGCTTTTCATCCATCTCGGACTCCCATCTACACATCACATCATCCATCTCAGAATCCTATCTGCGCATCTCTGCACGCAATTGCTCCATGTCCTGTCCGTGCATTCTAAGGACGTCTTCTATGCTACTTGTCTACTGCTGATAGACAGAGGAGCTCAACCCTTCTCTTGTCCCATACCAAGTGCGGAGTGTCTCCCGATTGCCTTTGCAACAAACGCGACCAGATCGGTCCTTCCTTATAACTGAAACAAAAACCTCCTCAGCAGAAATGGCGGTACTGTAAGGCCCTCAATTTTTATTGTCTTTTTATTTATTGTATGTTGAGTCATGGTGTGTGTAACTTTTATATTCATATGTAAATAGCTATGTACATATTAGCTAGTTATACTTATGAATGCATATGTATAATTAGCTGGTAAATATTATTTGAATGCTTGGTGTAATAGGGTATACATTATACTACATAGGTTTCATGTATATATATATATATATATATATATATATAGGTTAAGCATGATTTCTGCATGATTTTAAGTTCTGGCCGAAGGGCCAATTGGCGTCAACATGGACGGACGTCCATGATAAGTCAGCATCCACCTCGATGGACGCCAATGCTTATATATATAAACGTCTAGCGATATGGACGTCTACCTCTCTGACATGCATGCGTAGCAGACCTCGAAACTCCGGGGGCAAGCAAGCCCAACCATTGGGGAGAAGTCTCTAACGGCTATCAGACATCCCATCTCATCCTCCGGGATATCCCAAACCCTTCTCCTATAAACTAAACCCTTTGCAACCTGCAAGGACTTCTCTTGGCCTTTTGCAAGAGGAGGGAAAGCCCTAGCTCGAACTGGTGGAGAGCTAGACTTTGCATGCTTTGATCCGGCAGTTTGGAGCTTCATCCGGCGATCTACAACAACTAGAAGCTAGCTTGGACATAGGAGGAGGCTTCTCCGACCACGGACTGGAAGCTACAACACCACAGAACCCGGAGGAGAGCTCTTTTGGAGGCTTCTTGGGACTGCCCAAGGAGAGCTTCAACGACACCTTTGATCCCTTTGGAGATTTATTAAGAGGCAAGTAACCCACCCACTTCGTCCATGTATGTGTCTAGGAGGTTTCTATCATTTTTATGAGATTTTATCGTGTCCTGGATTCCCCCATTCTTCTTGTATTTGGAGCTCGGTCTGTCTTTTTGCACAGACCGAAACTTGACGGCAAGATCCCTTGCCATCAAGCTCTTCGATTAGCGGCCAACGATATTGCCGTTAAGCTCCTTTAATGGCCAGACTGTGCCGTTAAGTTCTTCAGGACAGAACAGTGAGTTGTTCTCTCCTTCTATATGATAAATTTTCGATGTGTTTTCGTATGAGGATATATTGTAAACGTATACGTTATGTAATATGAATGGTGGAATGTGTGGTGAGACTCTTATGAATTTCTGTAAATGGCATGAATGGTTTTATTTATGAAAATGCATGTACGATAAGACCTTGATCATGTTAGTTACTGTTGCGTAATTCATAAGGAGCTTGAATGCCATAACTTTGTTAGACCATGAGCAGGTATTTCAGTCTATGTTTTGAAATTTTGGGAAATTTTCCATGCTCAGGTGATTTATTGTAATTTCTGTTTTGGAAATAGAAAACATGCGTAGGTTTTGTAAAATTTACAATAAATTGTGTGTTGTGCAATAAATCCGGGGGAAATTCCTGTGATAATGTGTATGTCAGGTTCAGGGTTGTGAACTGTCAAATCTGATATTCATGTTATTTTCCATGTTAAATTGAATTATGAATAGCATGAGACTGAATGTTTTAATTTCTGTAAATATATGATAACTCAGAAAAATCTGGAAATTTGCATGTGAGGTCATGAACCTGCAAATAGAGTGTGGTTAAAATTTCATATTATTTGGATAACTATAGAGTGCTCTATAAAATTTCCATGCGAAAACGAGTGTTCAACGCATGCTAATATGAACATAGTTGATTATGTCTGTTTCAACCTGATTAGTGTAAGGTACTGAATGTTTGATTTCTGTCAGCAGTAGTATCATGAATAGGAAAACAAAGTCATGTGTATAAGTGAGGAAATGTAAAGACATGTGTAAAATGTGTGTTAAAATCGGAATGTGTAATGTGTAAGAATGTGCCATGTGTGATACTGCTTCCATAGAGGGCCGTGGAACCGTACTATGGAAAAGTCCCCATAGGAATGTTCAATGTGTTAAGATCCTAAGGGCATTAGGATGAAATCCTGGAGGTGGACAAGTACCACTGGTTAGGGTGGAGACTTGTTCTCCCGGTCTGCGCAGTCCAAGAGTCGTCACTGTATTGCCTAGGTGGCGTCTATGTGTATGTGTATGTGATGTGTCCTTCTAATGGTGGTTTGGACTATGTGTCACAACACTAATTTGTGAAATGTGATGTGGATATGTGTAAATTGTGTAGTGTGAATATGTGTAAACGTGCAATGTGTAAAAAGAGAATTATGTGAACGAGTAATTGTGCAAACATGTGAAACCAATGTGTTAGATTGTGAAATTGTGATCCGTGATATGTTAATGTGAAATAATGTTATAACATCAACCTTAAAGTGTATGAAATGATAGTGTGCATGTGCAAGAATGTGTAGAAACTATGATAGGAATGTTTCCTTCGATGCATGTGAGAACCCCATGTTAGTTGCTATCATGTTGTAGCTTAATGTGATTGAATGAATAGTAAGCATGTGATAGGATACTTATTTTGAAATGTCTAAAATCATGTACCATATGTTTTAAATTTTGTAGAAATACCATGATAGGTCGTCTCTTATCAATGTTCAAGCATGCTATATGTTTTGCTTCGTAAATTGAAATGTAGAACCTACTGTGATCGATGTATGCATGAATGATGTGTATGGAGTTATTGTTGAGTCTTTTAGACTCACTCCTTGCTTCGGCGTACAGGTTTAGTTGGTGACCCAACACCTTTGGAGGAGACAGTGGAGAGTGACTCCGAGCGTGGCGAGTAGCTTGGTGGAGTCGACGTTGTGACATTTGCTTTCATAGTATGTAATGAGGCTTTGTAGTAGAATTATTATGTAATTGTGGACAAGCTATGTAATCTGATTTTAGCATTTTATTTATGTGGACTTTAGCTCTTTAATTGCTATATTGATCATGTATGGTTAAATGTGGATGATGAAATGAAATGAAAGACATTATTCTTTTACTTCCGCTACTCTGTACTTGTATTTGTGTATATCTCAATCATGTATGTTGTGCTTGGGTAAATGTCCCACTGTGACGGGACTCACTTTACCGACATAGATTGGTATAATCGTACCGATATAAGGAGGGTCGTCGCAGGTACTCCCACTCTCATTATCTAGTGAAGGAGTTGATAGTTGAATCGTCCTCTTCAGCATAAAAAATTTAGAAACATTTATTATTTATAATAAAAAATATCACATAAACATTAATTCTAAAATTTAAAAGTACACTTATATATTGACCCCTACTCTCGTCATCTACTCACTACTCAGTGCCATTAGGTAACTCCTAGCATCTGTCGATTTTGAAAATCTTCACACGATTGGGTTCACGGTCATGAACAAGGTGCTATTCACATGTGTTAAAGAGAGTAAGAACTAAGTGAGTGACAACTAAATATTAAATAAGTAAGAAACTTACAAAATCATCCTTCAATTGATAATGACTCTTCCTGCCCTTTCTATATGACATAGAATGATGGGATTGATTTGCCTTATTACAATCAGTAATATTCTACAAAAAATTTAAAATGTTAAATTTATATCAAATAAATAAAATAAAAAATAAACATGTAATATAAAGCTTCATTATTACCTGCTCGTATGAAGTATTCCATTTTTCACACATCGTCTGTCAATCATACAGATCAACACTAGCTAGAACAGAGGCAATTGCATCCTCCAAAGACTTGCCCGTATAATGCTATATATGATAAAATTTAAATTATTTTCACAGGTATAAGAAAACATAATATATCTTATGATTATCCGAAAGAAAAACATTAACTTACCCTTTTTTTCAAAAGTACTCCACGCCAAGTACGATGCATAGAGGATATGTGCATTAACATTTCTTTATCAGTATTGACAGTTCAATCCCACCGAAGGTCAACTACAAATTAGAGCTAACATGAGCCATGATAAAAAATTCAATGAATATAATATTAAATTTATAGACTATTAACTCAAGATCTCTAAAAATTGTAGCTATAATTTTTGCATGAAGTTTGACGAAATCTTTTTGCCATATTTTACAATGAAGCTTAGATACAATGTCCATGTGACTAACAAACTAGGCTTCCGACTCTCTAACCACAGTCCCACCGATCACCTGCACATTTCATCACTGGCCTGTCTCCAACCTCCTATCTGTCACACCTCTGGAGGGCCCCCCGATGTCCATGTCCCCGACCCCAAGCTTGCGAAAAAACTGATCCTGCTTAAACATACACAACAAAAATATTGATATCATATTTTAATCAAAATAATATTAATGAATCAAATTTCTGAAATTAAACTGCATACCTTCTACAGAAGATGTAGAGCCAACAGTCGAGGCAGCTGCAGATGACAATGGGGCAGAGAGTGTGGGGTCATTCTACTGCAAGGTAATGCGCTGTCTCCGTGGCCTCAAGCCACTATCTGAAGCCATATGTTCAGAAGACAACATATTAAACTTACAAGTCTAAATTGATTAAAAAATTAAATTATAAGTAAAGATAGATGAAAGTCGTAATCACCTAAACATCAATATATTCAACGACTCTTACGCTAATTCTTTGACATAGGTTTAAGTTTTGTCAACGGCTACTAAGAGCTGTTGACAAATGTGGAGTTTTGTCAGCGGCTAAAGTTCGTTGTTGACATAGGATTAACATACATCAATGGCTAATTAAAGCTGTTGACAAACAATATCCTATGTCAACGGCTAAGTTGAGCCGTTGATAAGCTTTAACCATATGTCAACGGCTAACTTGAGCCTCTGATAAACATTAAACCTATATCAACACTCCAAGTTAGCCGTTGACATATATTCAGTACATCAACAGTGTATTTTAACCTTTGACAAATGTCAAACTTATGTCAGCGATTAAAGTTAGCCGTTTATATACTCATCATTTGGCTACGACGTTGTCAACGGCTAGAGTAGCCACTGACAAATGATTATTATCTCAACAACTAATTTTAGCCGTTGACAAATGTCAATCATATCAGCAGATAATTGTATCCGTTGACATAGAGTCGTTGACAAATCCTATTTTCCTTGTAGTGGTTTTATCTACTTCACTACTGAGTGTTATTCTAATTGTTATAAAGAGACTATTCACACAATCTCAGTGTGGATAAACCAGTCACAAATGGTGACAATATTGAAATCAAATCTTGTGCAACAAAGAGAAGGTCATGTCGACCCCAAAACAAAGAATTCCATCTCAATAGGCATTGGATGGACAAAAAATGACATATATATGCTCTAGGTGTAAAGAGAAAGGGCATACTCGAAAATCATGTTCTAATCCAATTACTGAGTAGGTATAGAATTTTTTAGGTAATGTTTTCTATTTTACTTTAATGTTATCTATTATTTTTTATTAAATAATGTGTATTTGAATTTACAATGTTATATAGCTATGGCAAGACAATCTCTCATCCCACTTATGCGGTGTAATTCTGGACATAGTTATTGCATTGTAAAGGCTAGTCAAATTGATTGAAATCAAAAGAGAAAATTTTATAAATGCATGGTGGTCCAAATTGTATTATTATTTTTTAATTTTAAATGTTGTTTTTAATCATATATTAACATCTATATTTTGTGTGATATAATAAAGAGGAGATAAGTTGTGATTTTTTATGTGATGTGCTGAAGTGCAAAATTTTGTCCAAGCTACTCTAACTTGTTGTTGTGAAAAAGATGAACGGATTAATAATCTAGATAAACGGGTTGTATAATTGGAGGAAGAATTAAGACGCCATAAATATCTTCTCAACAAAATAAGAATAGTTGCACATTGTTTGCCGAAAATTTTCTCCTTCTTGAGAGATATGGAGGATGAGGGTGGGAGTGATGGCGAGTCACAAAAACAATGTGTGTGTGTTTAGGTTGATGCATTTATTCCTCAATGTTATAGACAGGGTTTGTAAGTTTCGACAGTTTATGAAAAAAACTATGTTGTTAAGTTTATGTTTGTAAAAAAAATATGTTTGGATTACATATGTCTTTCATGTGTGTTCTATAGGAACTATGTTCATAATATCTTGTTTGGTGAAAAAACTACGGTTTATGTTCATACTTATGACTATTTGTAAGCTCGAGAACCAGGTAAAATTCTGTTTGGAAATCCATCTCTTTTTTTCTTTTTTCTTTTTTTTTGGGAAAACTCATGCTTTAGTTTTATAAGTTTCACTTTTGTAACTGAAAACAAGATAAAGCAATCTTAGATGTTTCACAATATAGCTTCTTAAAGGATTGCAAAAATTATAGTTTGCAAGAACTATGGGGTCTTCTGATACTTATAGCAGAGCGGTATGTTGATATAACAGAATGACCATTGTTGTTAAAGTAATGCTATGCTCTCGGCAGTGCCGGGAGCGCAGCCGACGTGGAGGGGTCGCGCCCCTCCACCCGCGCGATGCGTGGAGGGGCGGACCCCTCCAACATTAAATTTTTTTTTTTTTACAATTTGTGTGCACTAATGTGTCATTTGTGCACACAAATACATCATTTGTGCACACAAATACATCATTTGTGTGCATCATTAGTGCACACAAATTGTAAAAAAAAGTATTTAATAGTGAAGGGGTCCGCCCCTCCACGCATCGCGCGGGTGGAGGGGCACGCCCCCTCCACGTCGACTGCGCTCCCGGCACTGCTTGGAGCGTAGCATTTCTCTTGTTGTTAAGTGCCATCTGATCCTCGTAGCTACTAGAAGAAAAATTGGAGGGCTGTGTCCTTCTGATAGGTGTTGTGTTCGTTGATGAGGAATAAATTGTTGCTAATCTTGTGAAACATTGTATTGTTGAGTTTTCACAATCACCAGATAAAAAAGAGATAAAAATATTCAGTTAAAAAGGGGATAAAAATATTCAATTTTAGCCCTCCAGAGATATTTTCGACTTTTCATCATCTCTTGACATCAGTTAACTGACGATGGAGTCCTCTTTTGAACCGAAAATAAAAAAAATCTCCAATTTGGACTGGATGTTAATTAAAATCATTTGATCATTGAACTAAAAAAAATAGGAGGTCAACAATTGGAATGGATGTTGATTTGCGCAAAGGATTATTCTTCTCAAGTCTCAACGCCGGTTGAGAGGATCCGGACCGTAGCTCCTACATATTTCATGTTAGAATATGAAGAGAGTCGATCTCAAATTTTGATACAAATCGTCAAACACCTTCAATATTGGAGATTTGGAGAACGCTCTTCACTCAACGATGTCGAAATCTACAAGATGATGAAAGCATCAGAGTTCTTGAGATTATGGTTTAGAGAAAACTCTCTGATGTCTTAATCAATGGGGGCAACAACTCAAGCAAGAGAAGAGTCGATTGGAGACTACTTTCCACCAATTTGAGTATCATTTGTGTCTTACTTTAGGTGCAGTGATTTCTCTAGATTTTATGGGTGCACCTCCCTAGATGGTTCCTTAAGACGCGAAGACAATTAAGATTCTGGTCGTGGATATAACTTCAGATAATGGCCATGATGGGCTTCAATGTCTAATTACGAGGGAGGTACACAGTTACTCGCACCAATCGTGGGCATTCTAACATTATCTTCTTTAAAGTTTCGCTTCTTCTAAATAATCGTTCTTCAAGTAGCTAGAGATCTGTTAGTCTTTAAGTCAGCTAAGGGATTCGACCGTTTTCCTACCATTGAGATCAAGCTCCACCAATTTAAAGACCATCCGAGCTATATATATTGTCGGGATAAACTCTACCAGACTAGATCTATTGAGATAGACGCAGAGCATACGTGGGGTTATCTCTTATTGTAGTGCATGCCGCGCGCGTCACTACTTCAAGAGCCTCAACTTCGCCTCGAGCTATCTTCTTTGCATGCGTGTCGAGGTAAAGACCCCTCCATAAGTAGCAGATCAGGGGCTCGCTAGCTAGCATTTTATAGAGGGTTCTCCAAGATGAGATCTTATTAGAATTTCATCTTCTTTATTCGAGTTTGACAACTGAATTTTTATGCATGGGGATTGAGCGCCGGGATTACTGCTCTACAGAATCTAGTGGCGATATAATTAATTTGTCATATTCTATGAACCGAGACCTTAACCCTTCATGCACTGGGAGAAATTATCCCAAACCAACAAGGAAACCCCAATATATGCACCTTCAAGCTCATCTCCAACTCTTCGCATAGCGTACCTAATGTGGAGAAATCTGCTGTAGTTTATTTTCATATTCAAAATAATTCGTGGGAATTTTGCTTTTATATATGTAGAAAATTTATTTAATTTAATATCTAAACTTTGAATTAGAATTCAGATCTTTAATATAATATCTTATAAAAAATCTGTAAAAATTATATATATATATATATATATATATATATATATATATATATATATATATATATATATATATATAGTTGTCTCAACTCAATGCCTAACAAAGTACTGTCGTGTCTAACCCTCTGTATTCAAGCGAGGAATCCAACTTTATTTGCCTAGTCTGACTTGGTATCTCGGGAACTTGGCAGCCAAGAAACCAAATGTTAGATTCTTCTTCATAACATTTAACCCGTTGGGACCATGCATGCATCTGCCTGGAGTCCCCTTACTCGCGACATTGTTGTCGTCTAGTTACATTTCTTGGAGAAGGCCATTTTTTTTTTTTGATACGTTCTTCTGCAAGCTAAAAATTACTTGGAGATGGGGATATCTGAGTGGTGATGTCAATGATATCCACACTGTTTGTTTGTTGCCATACGGAAGATAAGATCGAATCTGGAAGAGGATAATATCACCGCAAGAGGATATTTTTTCCCTTACTCCGAATTATAAGATTTTTTATTTTGAGAGGATATTTTTTCCCTTAAAGATTACTGTGGAAATAGAAAATTTTAATAAATCTTTTTATGTTCTATTTATCATGTTGTCTCGTATTCTCTTAGATGAATGCATATTGCAAATCCAAATCCCATCGAATGCTACGTGAGCAATGGCGACGTGAGATGAATCGACAATTTGTACAGCGCGGGCGTGCCAGTCACCGAAGTGACAATAAATGGTTTGCCTCCGAGAGTCGGAGGGCTTTGGGTCTATTGTGCGCACCGTTTGACTTCGTCAAACGAAAGTGAGTGTCGGGTCCTGGACCAAGATCCCGCCGTTGCCTGAGCGCAACGACGTTAATTACATCTCTTTTAGAAAGAGAAAACCCTTGATTAATCGCCAGAATAGAAGGTCTTATAGCCTAAGTCGGGACATCCGATAAAAGACGCAAAAGAGAACTACAAGACTGCAGTCAAATTTGCAAGAGGTTTTTTTGATGCGTGTGTGCTATTCGTCTTTTAAAGTCAATTTGCATGCTCATTTATTTATTCTTTTATTTATTACACAATTTTTTCTATTTGGTAATGCAAGAAATTTGATATGCTTTGGTTGTCATTAATTTTTTTTATGATTTGAAGTCATTTGGTCATTTGAATGCTCAAACATCATCATGCAAAACCCATTTGATTCAACAGACAAAATAATTTGGCAGCCAAAACGATACGGCAAGGGCGAATCGGCAAGGGCCAATCTGCCAGGGTGAAACGGCAGGGGTACTGTAGCAGTGATACGGCAAGGGCCCTGCCGGATCGGTCCTGCCGGATCGGTCCTGCCGTATCAGTCCACTTTTCAGGCATAAATGATACGGCAGCCCCAATTATGCATAATTTTCGAAATCCGCGGGGATCTGAGCATGCAATCAGGAGGATGGGATATTTAACCCATATAGACAACACTCATGAGCTCAAACGGGGCCTGGGTATTGATTACCTGACACTTGATGTTCAAAGCCGTGCGGAAAAGCGATACGGCAAGCCTTTAGGGACTCGGTTCTGAAAATCCGAGAAGGGTCTGAGCCTCGAATTTAGGGGACAGCATCCTTCGGATATGAGAAACAGGCCCATGAACTCGGATCGGGCCCAGCCGACGGCGGTCCGGTACTTTCTTTTCAACGCCGGACGGGAAAACGATACGGCAGGACTTCCGGGCTTGGTTCTCGAAATCCGTGAAGGGGCTGAGCCTTAAATTTGGGGGACAACATCCTTCAGGTATAGAGAACAGGCCCATGAACTCGGATCGGGCCCAGCCGAGGGCGGTCCGGTACTTTCTTTTCAACGCCGTACGGGAAAACGATACGGCAGGACTTCCGCGGTCTCGTTCTCGAAATCCGTGAAGGGGTTGATCCTCAAATTTGGGGGACAACATCCTTCAGGTAAAGAGAACAGGTCCATGAACTCAGATAGAACCCAGCCGACGACGGTCCGGTACTTTCTTTTCAACGCCGTACGGGAAAACGATACGACAAGACTTCCGCGATCTCGTTCTCGAAATCCGTGAAGGGGTTGGGCCTCAAATTTGTGGGACAACATCCTTCAGGTATAGAGAACAGGCCCATGAACTCGGATCGGGCCCAGACGACGGCAGTCCGGTACTTTCTTTTCAACGCCGTACGGAAAACGATACGGCAGGACTTCCGCAGTCTCGTTCTCGAAATCCGTGAAGGGGTTGATCCTCAAATTTGGGGGACAACATCCTTCAGGTATAGAGAACAGGCCCATGAACTCAGATCGAGCCCAGCCGACGGCGGTCCAGTACTTTCTTTTCAACGCCGGACGGGAAAACGATACGGCAGGACTTCCACGGTCTCGTTCTCGAAATCCGTGAAGAGGTTGAGCCTCAAATCTGGGGGACAACATCCTTCAGGTATAGAGAACAGGCCCATGAACTCGGATTGAGCCCAGCCGACGGCGGTCCGGTACTTTCTTTTCAACGCCGGACGGGAAAACGATACGGCAGGACTTCCGCGGTCTCGTTCTCGAAATCCGCGAAGGGGTTGAGCCTCAAATTTGGGGACAACATCCTTCAGGTATAGAGAACAAACGGCCTGAAGACCCTGAAGATCCAGTAACCATTTCCTCGAGTAGCTCTTCAAGTTCTCATACTTTCTGCTCCTCAAACACCAAACTTGGAGTCGAAGAAGAACACAAGGAGACAGCAAAGGAAAGGATAGCAGCCTTAGAAGGCACCGAGGATGATTCCAATAGCAGTGTGGCTGCCTCCTTGTCTATTAGTGTAGAGTAGGATGTTATGACGCCTGCTGAGTCTGTTCTTGTAAGTATGGCTGCTGTGCTTTTGCACTAAACATTCTTTTCGTGCAGATCTTTTAACAAGTTTACTTATTCCATGTAGGGACCTGATCCGAGCATTCCCACGTCCGAATTGCAGTCGGCGACCAACATTGAGCCTTCATTTGTGATAATGCCATACAAGTCGCCTTTGGCGGAAGCACCGAGCGCCCCAGACGAGCCTGTTCTTGAGGGTAGCGATCCTTTGGTCAAAGCCTTTTCTGATGACCATTCTCATGTACCAGTTCTTTTTAGGCGACACTTGCACCCATTGGTGGTGGTGTAGTCTTTTTAGAGGTAACGACACCCCCTACTGTCACGGCTGGAATGCAACCTATCCCTTCAACAGGCGACATGGCTACCGTGGTCGCACTGCCCTCCTCGTCTTATGAAGTAGACGCCAGTCTGTGGTCTGACGTGGATGTCCAAGTACACTTCAAGGTGCCATCTGTTGTCTCTTCCGGGGTTGTACCCTCTTTTGACACCATAATTGTGCTTGACGGTGAGTCAAAAGCCCAATATCAGTTATGAGGCCATGAAACATGTGGCCGACAAGCTCATCGAGGTTTTGGCTTGCATGGGATGCCGCTTGTCTGGTTGGGCTGAAAGAGTTATCATGCTGCTTAAGCTTGTGAAGCGGCGGCAATATGTTCGTCATGAAATGGCAGACAGGCTAAACGCTCTGGAGATACAACAATCTGAGTATGAGGCGGTGTCAAAGCCTCTACAGGCCGACGAGGAGCACCACCAATCTAATATTGTGCAGCTTAATGTGACCTCGGAGGACTTGAAAGCCAAAACTGTTAAATTGCAGACCGAACTAGCCGCAGCTGAGGCTGAATTGGGTAAAGTAGCACTTTCCCGGGAACATGAAGAAGAAGCTCTTTTTTTGAATGAGGGTCAAGTTGCTTCGGCCGAGGAGAAGGTGCGAGAAATCCAGGCTGAGAAGAGCCGTCTAAGGGAGAGGGCCTCCTCACTCCATTTGGGCATCTTGCCCCTAGAGGATCTATTTAGGGATCTAGAATAGATTTTCCCCATATTTGATCTTACCTCTTTTGCACATGTATTCCCGAGGTAGTACCTCGATGACATGTAACTCAACTATTTGTGAATGAAAAGCACTTCCTTTTGTTTACTGATGTCTTCTTCATGCGCTTGTGGACGCGCATTATTTATGCTATTCTAGGTATATACGTACATACATACTATTATATAATTCTCATTATCGGATTGAGCGCCCTTTCGGGTTTTCACCCAACCCGACCCCCTCTTGCTTTTGCCTACACGCCCTTTCGGGTTTTCGTGTAGCGGGGTTCCCGATTTTGCCCTTGGCGCCCTTTGCGGGTTTTCGCCAAGGCCGGGTTTTAGTCCTTTTTACCCTCACTCGGTAGGGTGGCCCGAGTGAGTCCGACGAGGCATCTCTATTTTAAGCCTCTTTTTTTGTTGTCCATCGATCGAATCTTGAGGTGACAGGATCCTTTGCCGTCTGTCAGCCATTAATATGACAGGGACTTTCATTGTCAAAAATAAAGGTCTTCTATTTTGCCGCCAGGGTGGCGGCCTTCTATTCTACCGTCGGGATGACGACCTTCTATTCCACCGTTAGGGTGACGGCCTTCCATTGACTGTTTACCATTAGTATGACAGGGACTTTTACTCTCAATACAACGGCCTTCTATCCTACCGTCAAGGTGACGGCCTTCTATTCTACCGTCCGGGCGACGGTCTTCCATTGACTATTCACCGTTAGTATGACAGGGACTTTTGCTGTCAATACAGCGGCCTTCTGTTCTACCGTCAAGGTGACGGCCTTCTGTTGTCCTTTTCACCGTTAGTACGACAGGAACTTTTGCTGTCATAAATAACGGCCTTCTATTCTACCGCCAGGGTGGCGGCCTTCTATTCTACCATCGGGGTGACGGTCTTCTATTCCACCGTCAGGGTGACGGCCTTCTATTGTCCTTTTCACCGTTAGTATGATAGGGGCTTTTGTTGTCACAAATAACGGTCTTCTATTTTACCGCCAGGGTGGCGGCCTTCTATTCTACCGTCGGGGTGACGGCCTTCTATTCTACCGTCGAGGTGACGACCTTCTATTCCACCGTCAGGGTGACGGCCTTCTATTCTACCGTCGAGGTGACGGCCTTCTATTGTCCTTTTCACCGTTAGTATGACAGGGGCTTTTGCTGTCACAAATAACGGTCTTCTATTTTACCGCCGGGGTGGCGGCCTTTTATTCTACCGTCGGGGTGACGACCTTCTATTCTACCGTCGAGGTGACGGCCTTCTATTGTCCTTTTCACCGTTAGTATGACAGGGACTTTTGCTGTCACAAATAACGGCCTTCTATTCTCTGTCATCCGTCGAGATGACGGGTCTTCTATTTACTGTTGACCGTCAAGGTGACGAGTCTTCCATCCGTTGTTGAACGTCAAGGTGACGAATCTTCCATTCCCTGATGACCGTCAAGATGACGGGGTCAATTACTTCCTGTTGATGACTTTGTCGTCGCTTGATCCTTGTGTCTGCTGGGATTTGACACTTGTCTTCATCATCATTTTTTGTTTTCTCATTATTGAACTGGGCGACCTTTCGGGTTTTCACCCAATTCGACCCCCTCTTGCTTTTGCCTACGCGCCCTTTCAGGTTTCACGTAGCGGGGTACCCGATTCTGCCCATGGCGCCCTTTGCGGGTTTTCACCATAGCCGGGTTTCGGTCCTTTTTTCCCTTGCCCAGTGGACAAATCCGACGAGGCATCTCTATTTTTAGCCTCCTTTTTTTCTTTTTTTTTTTTTCCTTTTTTAGAGGATGTGAGGATACTGACATAATTTGTCGATGTCCCCATCGGCGCTGGCTACTTGAGCTTATTGGCACTTCTCCATTTTGCAACCCATTGCCGGTGCGGCCTCGTGCTGCGTTGGTGGGACTTCATTGCTTGAATGACGTTGATCTCTTGGGTATGTTGCCATCATCAGTTTCTATTGTGACTCTGGCGTATTTGATGATGACATCGGCCGCCTGGGCTTGTCGATGTCAGCTTCAGAGGTCCCTGCCCACAAAAGATGGCAAGGATCAGGTCAATTAAATAACGACTATTCATGCATGCTAAAGCATATAATTTTCATCTAACTCTTTTGATTTCATCTATTTCTCTTTGTGCATGCTTAAGAAACATGAATTTCTTGTCTTTATTTATTTATTTGTTCATTATTATATTTTTTTTAAAGAGGTCTTTTTCATGCGGAGAGAGATACGGAAAACTCGAACAACCTCCACACAACTCATGAGATGTGACATGCTAATTAAAACGGAGGACTCCTTTCATTATCCTCCCCTCAAAAATCAGCAGAAATCACAGGAATCTCATAAAATTTGTTGGGACGTTGGTCGCCTCAGAGCCATGGTCCGGCTGGCGGTATGGCTGCCTTTTCTCTATTTTTGCCATGCATTGCATGCTATTTTTTATTTGCATTTTTTTTGGCTCTTCGTCATCGACGACTAACGTCCCGGGGGTTTAAGAGCTTAGTATTTTGTCCTTTTTTTGGTTGTTTTTTGCTTTGTTTTTTTTGTGGTTTTTTTTTTTTGATGGGAGAATTGAGGGTAGAAACTCCCTGCTGTTGCAAATGCAACAGTTCCTTTGTAACCATCGAGCTCTTCATTCATCGAACAAGTTGATCACGTCTATCTCTTGTTCAACCTCTTGCTGCCCATGGTGTCGGCCGTTGAAGTCCGGATGACATGCATGATACAGCTTCAGGTGCCTTCCATTGAGGGGTGAGAATTGTATTTCTCCCCGATGGTTGACCAGGACGTAGGCATCGCCTTCATAGACTCTTTGCACTACGTAGGGCCCAGTCCAGTTCACGTTCAACTTCCCTTTTGGGTTGCCGGCCATGACTTCTCTCTTCTTGACCATTACCAGGTCCCCTTTCTTAAATTCACGACCCTTGACTAGCTTGTCGAAGGCACGTGCTATGCGGGTCTGGTAAACTTGAATGTTCTGTTGAGCTCGCAATCTTTTCCCTTCCAAATCAGAAAGTTCCTCGAGCCTTCTTTCAATATTGGTCTGATTCTCAGGAGCTAGTCCATGCTGCATAGCCAATCTGAGAGACGGTACTTCCAGTTCTACCGGGACCACGGCTTCTGAACCGTACACTAGAGAGAAGGGTGAGCAGCCCGTTGGTATTTTATAGATGGTCCGGTAGGCCCATAAGGCTTCGTACATCCGGTCCTCCCAATCTCTTTTGTTGGCACTAACTGTCTTGGCTAACAGTGTGCATAATGTCTTGTTGAAAGCTTCAGCCAGACCGTTAGCTTGCGGATTGTAGGGAGTGGAAGTCCTCCAGTCTATTCTATATTTTGCGGCCATTTTAAACACCTTCTGATTTTTGAAGTGTGTTCCGTTGTCTGATATGATCCGGTCTGGACTGCCGAATCTGAAGATGATGTTCCGCTGAACGAAGCGTGCCACCAACTCCCCTGTTACTTCTCTTAGTGCCACAGCCTCGGCCCATCTTGAAAAATAGTCTGTGACTGCCAAGATATATTTGCATCCTGACGAGGAAGGCGGCAGGGGGCCCACGACGTCTGTCCCCCATTGTGCAAATGGCCAACTCGGAATGGTCGAATGCAGGTGCATAGGGGGCCTTCTTGGGATGACCGCATGCTCTTGACATTTCTGGCATGTTTTGGCAAAATGGCCACAGTCTTCAAACATGGTTGGCCAATAATAGCCGAGCTTTTTGATTTCTATTTTCATTTTCGGCCCGCCCTGGTGGGCGCCAGCGGTTCCAGCGTGCACCTCTTTCATGACCTTCCCGGCCTCTTCAGGTGACAGGCACCTTAACAAGATCTTTTTCTTGGAGTCTGCCATGATTCTGAACAGGACTCCGCCTCTTAACTCGTATGAGTCTTTTATTCTGACCAGTTTGATCCTTTCTTCTCTTTGTGAGGGCAATTGCTGGTGCTCGAACCATTGCAACAAGGGTTCTCTCCAGTCTTTTTGCACGACCTCTTCAGCCATTGATACTTCTGCCTGGCCACTCTCTTCATTTTCAGGCTCATCTTCTATCATGCTAGGGACTTGTCGCCGATTTATGACAACAATTTCCAGCTTCTCATTTGGTGGCACCGCCAGAGAGCTGGCCAACTTTGCTAGAGCGTCTGCTTGTGCATTTTTGCTCCTGCCGATGTGCTCTATCTCTATTCGATAGAATTTTGACAATAATCTCTTGACTTTTTGGTGGTATGGCAGTAACTCTGGCTTCTTGACGTCAAACTCCCCTTGCACTTGTTTGACGATCAGCATCGAGTCACCGAACACTTGTAACACCTTGATATTCATGAAAAGGGCCACTTGCAAGCCAATGATTAAGGCCTCATATTCAGCCTCATTGTTTGTGCATGGCTTGTTAATCGAGCAGGAGATGTGTGTGACTTCTCCCTCAGGTGATTTCAGGACGATGCCCGCCCCTGCTCGGACTCTTGCGCTGCCATGTGCAGTTGCTTCTATTCTTGATGCCCCATCGAAGTATAACTACCAGGTGGTGGTTTGCAACTGGTTCACTTCGAGGGTCTCATCCTCTGGTAGCTCTGTGATGAGCGGGGAATTTTCTAGTACAGGATGAGCCGCAAAGAAATCAGCTACGGCCTGTCCCTTGATTGCCTTTTGAGGGATGTACTTGATGTCGAATTCCATCAGGATGACAGCCCATTTTCCGATTCTTCCCCTCAGTGCTGGCTGGGAGAGGATGTGTTTGATGGGGTCGGCCCTGGAGATCAGCCTGACCTCATGTGACAGCATATAGTGTCTCATTTTCTTGGCTGCAAACACCAAGGCTAGGCAAACTCTTTCAATTGGAGAGTACCTTGCTTCCGCCCCTACTAACCTTCGGCTGAGGTAGTAGAGAGCCTGTTCTTTTCCTTCCTCATTTTCCTGTGCCAGCATAGCCCCCAGAGAATGTTCTGTAGTTGCTATGTATAGGAGAGAGGGCGGCCTTTAATCGGAGCACCCAGGACTGGGGGAGTGTTCAAGTATTTTTTCAGTTGATCCAGAGCATTCTGACATTCCTGATTCCATTTAAAAGGGACGTCTTTTCCCATCAACTTGTGAAAAGGGTGACATCGCCCAGACAAATTTGAGACAAACCTACGAATGTAGGCCAGTCGTCCTTGTAGTGACCTGAGCTCAGTCAGATTCTTTGGTGGCGGCAATTCTTGAATAGCCTTGATCTTGACTGGGTCAATTTCTATTCCCCTGTACCGGACAATGAAGCCCAAGAATTTTCCGCTGGATACCCCGAATGCATATTTCATCGGGTTCATTTTTAGCTCATACCACCTCAACCTTTCAAACAGGACCCTGAGATCAGCCAGGTGGTCTTCTCTTCTCTTGGTTTTGACTACTAGATCATCAATGTAGCACTCCACCTTCTTGTAAAGCAGCTCATCAAAGATCTTCGTCATTGCCCTCTGGTAGGTTGCCCCCGCATTTCGGAGTCCGAAGGGCATTCTTTTGAAGTGAAAGATCCCTTTAGGTGATCTGAAAGCGGTGTGCACCCTGTCCTGTTCAGAGATCCAGATTTGGTTGTAGCCGGATGATCCGTCCATGAATGACAAGGCTTCATGTCCGGTGGTTGCATCTATCATCACTTCAGTGATTGGCACCGGAAAATCATCTTTTGGGCAAGCCTTGTTCAGATCTCGGAAGTCTACATAGATCCTGATCTGTCCATTTTTCTTTTTGACCGGGACGATGTTTGCCAGCCAGGTTGTATACTGATTTTCTTCAACAAAATCCACATCTACTAATTTGTCCACTTCTGCACATACTTTGTTTATTAACTCCGGTCTCATTCTCCTGGGGACTACTTGACCGGTTCAATTTTCGAGTCAATTGCTAGGATGTGTTGTGCCACATCAGGGCTGAGTCCCGGCATCTCTTTGTAGGTCCAGGCAAAACAGTCCTGGAACTCTTTTAGCAGTAGAATATACCGCTGCTTTTCTTCTTCGGAGATGAGGGCACTTAAGAAGGTTGGCCTATAATCTTCTTCCGTGCCAAGGTTTACTTCTACCAGCTCATCGACCGTGGCTTGGCCACCGTCTTCGAACTCTTCTGGTGCCGGTTGGAGGTCCACGAAACCTTCCTCATCAGCTTCCGCCTCTAGTACTTCTATGTACTCTCCTTGCTGGCTTGCAGCTGGCACATCCTTTTCGGTCAATTCTGTCTGTTGGGCCTCTTGGCTCGAATTTGTCGAGATGACCATTGTCACCTCTTGCTCTCTTGTCCTTTCCGGGCATGTAGGGCTGGCTGGGCAGCCTTGTCATTTCTGTCTTCTTCATCTGTTGGGAACTCACGGGTGGCAGGACACTCCACAGAGATACGTGTGGGAGGTACTGTTGCCCCCTGGGGAAATTCATTGCTTGTATCTGTAGCCGTGCCTCTTTCTTCAGGATAGTCATCATAAACTACTCCTGATGGGATCTTTCCTCTTTGGTTGGCTATGCTGATCATGCCAACGGTGTAGCTTTCTCCCAGTGACAAGCCGAGCCCTGGGTGCTGTATTATTTTCAACAAGTCCCTGTCCATATTTGGCGGGTACCACAGTTTTCTGAACATCTCCCTCCGACTAAGACGTTGATGAAAAGGGATTTGTTGACTTTCGGCCAGTCTGGTGACTGTGCTGGACATGTCTGGGAAACCTATGATTGGCACCAAGGGATCTCCAGTCTCTTCAGGGATTTTGCAGTCATCGTCCCTTCTCATTGGTTGCTCTTCAGCCGCGTAGAAGACTATAAAGCGGCCACCTGGGTGAGCTATCACCATGGTTTTCAATGCTCTCACAGTCTGGCAATCTATTTCAGCGGCCGGTTTTGTAAGGCCTTCTGGGACCAGAATGCGTTCTGGTTTCTTTTCTTCCATTTGTCCAGTTGAATTATATCTGCTAACTTGGGCATCACATGATTGTACTTCTGCCTCTTCTGCTAGTGCGGGCTCTGCAGCAGCGATCCCCGGCGGTGGTGGCGGAAACCACTCGTCGTCAGCAGTGATTTCTTTTGCTCTGCCCTTTTGAGGGCTTGACTCTCTAAGTGTTCTGGTGGTAACCACTCATAGGGACGATGCTCTCTTTCTCTTTGCCCTTCTCGGGGGTTTGACTTTTCGAATGCTCCTGATACAGATCAGCATCAAGGAGGTGACACTCATACACTTCAAATGGGTGCGCGTCAGCGAAAACCCTTTGCTCTTCTCTTCCTTTTATGTATTTGATGCATTGATGCAAGGTGGATGGAATGACTCCATTTTGATGGAGCCAAGGCCGTCCCAGCAGAGCCTTGTAAGATGTGCTTGCGTTGATCACGTGAAATTGGACCTTTGTTCTGAAGTCCCCTAGGATCAAGTCGAGCTCCACGACCCCCAGAGGTACCTCAAACTTCTGGTTGAAGCCAGCTATTCTCACATCGTGCACAGAGGTGAGGTGCACATTGAAATGATATTTTTGGTAGATCTTGTACGGCAAGATATTGACCGCGGCTCCAGGATCTACCAGAATTCTGTTCAGGGGGAGCCCATTCAATTGCCCCCTCATGTATAATGGTCTGTTATGAGTGGCCATGGGGAGGAGCATGTCCTCTGGGGTGAATGTGATGGACTCTGTACTGGCGACGGCGGCCTCTACTTGTGCTTCTGCTAGGCAGGTCTCATATTGTGCTGGAGTTCGTAGGGCTGTGATCAACGCCTTCCTGATCTCTTCACTTAATGATAGAATTTCCCATACACTAAATCGTGTCGGGATTTTCTTGAGTAACTTGATAATCCTGCTTTCTGCTTCAACACCCTTGGCTCGGAGTTCGATAACGGAACCACTTTGCTTGTTGACGGCCATTTCTTGTACAATTGAGAGTTTAGGTGGCATTTTGGCTTGCTCTTCAGCTGCCAGAAACTCGGCAAACGATGGGACTATGCCCCCGGTCCCTTCATTAGCATAAAGCCCTGGGGGAGGTGGAAATTGTACCCCTCGAGCTTCGGGTTCTGGGATTTTATAGGAGGGCTCCCCTCGGAAGGTGATATTTTGATTGGCCGGGGGAGAGCGTCCCCATTTCTTTCCGGACCTTGTAATGAATTCCTGAGTTGAAGCCCCGACTTGATTAACGTCATTCGGGGGAGGGTAGAATTCATCCTCTTCATAGTGCTCCACCAGACCCAGCAGAGAGGAGATGGTGTTGCATGAGAGAGTTGCAACTACCTTCTTCTTCTTGGATCTTCTTTTCTTTTTCTTTTGTTTTGGCTTCGCAGCTTCTTGCCCCCAGAACAAATCTTCTTGGGGTTGAGGCTTCTCTTGTTCATCAAATGCCTCAAGGGTCAACTTCTCGAGCTCCTCCCACGGCACATACTCTTGTAGTCGGACGGGGTGCCTGTCCGGCTGTTCATACTCATCTAGTTCATCAATTAGCGCCTGCAAGCGCTCAAGCGAAGGGTTGCCCCCTTTGTATAATGGGAGAGGCGTTTGACGCCTTCTGTTGCCGGGGTTTCTTTGAATGACAACTCGGGGCTCTATTGGATGCCATATCGGGGTGACAACTGGTGCCGGTGGCTGAGGCGTCACTCCTCGAATATGTACTTTTGGAGCCGGCTTCTTCTCTGGCCTCTTCTTCATCTTATTGGGCACTTTCTGCCACTCCTCCTGCTCCCTGACCGGGGTGAGGATAAGACTCTCATAAGTTTTCTCCGTGCTGGCCTCGGAGATTTCTTCTGGTAACCGTTGATATATGGAGATCATGTTAGCTGCAGTTTGTCGGGCGGGCAGTTCATGTGGCTGGGGCGGATCGACTTTGTAGTCCCCCATCTGTAATTCTCCTTTCTTAATCAGAGACTCCATGATGTCTTTGAATACGTAGCAGTCTTCGAGGGGGTGCCCCAGGATCTGGTGGTACAGACAGTACCGGGGATCGTCCTTCTTTGCCGCTTGATCAGGCCTTTTGGGTGTTGGCAGGGTAATCTTGTTGTACTTGATACCCCAGTCAAACAGTGTCTTGGTCTTTTCTTTGGGGAAAGAATACAACTTCCTCATCTTATCCTGGAAAGGGATGACCTTTCTCTTTTGTTCACTTTTGTTGTTGGAGGTTCCAGCTGCCGCCTCACCTTCGTCTCTTTGCTTTTCAAATGTTTTGAGGTCCATTGCGTTGACCTCCTTTCCCGCAGGCTTCTTATCGGCCGGCTTGCTTTTCTGACTTGTGAATGAATTGGCGGGGTATTTGGTCATGAATGCCTCAATTTCCGCCACTATATTGTTTAATCTGTCAAATGACCGGATTTCCACTCCAATCATTCTTTCCTGCAATTCTCTCTTCAAATTTTGCTTGCAGATTTGTACATCATCTTCTTGGTAAGGAGGACGCTTGCACCTCATACTAAGGTTTCTCCACCTCTGGATATAATCCAGTGCTGATTCATTGTTCTTCTGCCCAGTAGCATAGAGTTCGGCCACTGTCACCTCCCTCTCGGCAATGTAGAATCTTTCTCTAAATTTCTTTTGCATGTCGGTCCAGTCAGATATGGATCCTGCTGGCAGACTGGAATACCATTCAAATGCCAGGCTTGTTAGGGAGGAGCCAAAGAACTTCAACAAGTATGATTCATCGGCTGCCAGATCTCCCATCACATTGATGTAATAAGCAATGTGTTCTTTTGGAGATCCTCGCCCATTGAACTTGTCGAACTTCGGGGGTTTGGTGACGCCTGGAGGCAATCTTTTCACGGCATGGTATGCAGGGTAAGGTACCCTATACGCATCAAAAGCCATTTGCTCCCCATCTCCCCGTTCAGCGAGCTTCATGTCGATCAACTGTTCCACCATGAGCTTGTTGATAGTGCCTGGGTCCACTTGCTGAGGATAGAAGTGGGCCGGCTGATTGCTTGGGGTGTTGATAATGGCCACTGGTGGCACCGGGGGCAGCTCTTGATTGTCAAATTGCTGCTCGAGCTCGTGAGCAGGCGATGGCTGTTGCTGCACAGGAATCTGGGCAGGCAAGGTCTGTTGTTGTTGTAGAAGGTGATCTTGCCGCAGATGAGACTGCTGCTGCTGCTGTTGTTGGAAGAACTGCGGCTGCAGGAGTGCATATTGGGCCTGCGTATGTTGTTGGTGAGCTGTAGCCGTAGGCAATCGCTGCGGTTGTTCATTTTCTGACCGCACAGCAGCGCGCTGGGCCGATGCTTCTACCGATCCTACAGTCCCTTGAGGGGTCCCTCCTGAGCCCTCAGCCCCTCGGGATGTCTGTCCTTCAGTGTCTTTCCCTTTGATCTACCGCTTGAGCTCCGCAATTTCAGCTTGGTATTGCTGCAGCAGCTCCATAATGGCCGGATCTATAGGCGCAACAGAGGGAATCTCTCGTAGGGTGCCCCCGGGAGTCATTTCTGGTGGCGGTGGCGGGGGTGGAATGTCATCGTTGCCCCCACTACCCTGGGCAGTGACCATATTGGCACTAACCGCCATCATTTGCACCACAGGCGCGTTCTCATTCCCATAAGCGACTGCTAGGGCTGCTGCCGCCGCTCTTCTCCTGGTAACAGCACCGGGTCTTTCTGCCAGCTCTGTCAGCTCTTCGTTGCCAGTAGGTAGAGCCCCATATCGGCCCCACACACCGGCCATGTGGCACGAGAAGATTTTGAGGCTCCCGTACCGGTCCTTTTCAACTCTCCGGGAAGGAAAGGTCAATCTTTCAAAAACAGACACCCGGGGCTTGACCCTCCCAGGTTGCTCATAGCCGTGTCCACAAGGAACATCATTTTCACCTGAACTGCTCTCGGCTTCAGCTCGTGGATCTTCTGTGGCTCTTGATGGTCTCAACCTCTGCGGAGGAGAGGTGGTGAGGCCGAGTATGTGGTCGTGTGACCCATGGATCTTTTCTCGGCGGCACTGGCGTGCGGCCATAACAGCAGGTGTCGGTTGACCCCTTCTAATAACCGGGATATGAGCAGACCGACGTAGCTCCATTCTTTTGTCATGAAAGCGGGCATAAGCATATGCCCCCCCTTGTTGGACTCTTGTTTTGAAGCCTCTAGGTGGCCTCTGGCGGTTTGGGGTTCCTACTGCAACTGCCTCTTTTGGTGTCTCATCTTCTCTTAGTTCAGCTTCTTCAAGCCTGTTCTTTTGGGTCTTTTTAGGCCTCCAGATTTGTTTGAACTTGGCGGGCCTAGGGGCCATCTTGCCCTTAAAGGTTTTGGCCATTTCTGTCTTTCCTGCCAGAGCTTGAAACGAGTTCTTCACGGGCAATGCAGCTGTGACCCGCTCTGGTATGGCTTCAGTTTTCTTAGACTGCAGGTGAATCCTTAGATCCCCGATTCACACACTTTTTCCCGAGGTGGATACTCGTGCCCGGCGAGTAACAATGTTCTCAGCCTCTATTATCCGTTGAGGACATTCATTGATTTTCTTTCCTTTACTCTTGATGTGGTTCCCACGTTCCACGTGATGAACGTGGCAGCTCAGCTTCTTAGCGACCTTCTTGACTTCAGCTTCTGGTGCAGCTTCAACCTTGGCTTTTGCTTCTGCTTCAGCTTTTGGGTGGAGGATGTCGACGAATGCGACCCCCAAGAAGTTGGGGAACTCCACCACCAGAGGAAAGCTTCCAAAGCGGGTCGGAACGGCGAGGTAGCCATACCTCGCATGGTCCTGGACGACTAGTGGTCCGAAGCGTACTCCCGCCATTGTCTTTTAGTATCCCTGTTAATCAATTCAAAATGATAGTCAGTACTGTCGTGTCTAACCCTCTGTATTCAAGCGAGGAATCCAACTTTATTTGCCTAGTCTGACTTGGTATCTCGGGGAACTTGGCAGCCAAGAAACCAAATGTTAGATTCTTCTTCATAACATTTAACCCGTTGGGACCATGCATGCATCTGCCTGGAGTCCCCTTACTCGCGACATTGTTGTCGCCTAGTAACATTTCTTGGAGAAGGCCTTTTTTTTTTTTGATACGTTCTTCTGCAAGCTAAAAATTACTTGGAGATGGGGATATTTGAGTGGTGATGTCAATGATATCCACACTGTTTGTTTGTTGCCATACGGAAGATAAGATCGAATCTGGAAGAGGATAATATCTCCGCAAGAGGATGTTTTTTCCCTTACTCCGAATTATAAGATTTTTTATTTTGAGAGGATATTTTTTCCCTTAAAGATTACTGTGGAAATAGAAAATTTTAATAAATCTTTTTATGTTCTATTTATCATGTTGTCTCATATTCTCTTAGATGAATGCATATTGCAAATCCAAATCCCATCGAATGCTACGTGAGCAATGGCGACGTGAGATGAATCGGCAATTTGCACAGCGCGGGCGTGCCAGTCACCGAAGTGACAATAAATGGTTTGCCTCCGAGAGTCGGAGGGCTTTGGGTCTATTGTGCGCACCGTTTGACTTCGTCAAACGAAAGTGAGTGTCGGGTCCTAGACCAAGATCCCGCCGTTGCCTGAGCGCAACGACGTTAATTACATCTCTTTTAGAAAGAGAAAACCCTTGATTAATCGCCAGAATAGAAGGTCTTATGGCCTAAGTCGGGACATCCGATAAAAGACGCAAAATAGAACTACAAGACTGCAGTCAAATTTGCAAGAGGTTTTTTTGATGCGTGTGTGCTATTCGTCTTTTAAAGTCAATTTGCATGCTCATTTATTTATTCTTTTATTTATTACACAATTTTTTCTATTTGGTAATGCAAGAAATTTGATATGCTTTGGTTGTCATTAATTTTTTATGATTTGAAGTCATTTGGTCATTTGAATGCTCAAACATCATCATGCAAAACCCATTCGATTCAACAGACAAATAATTTGGCAGCCAAAACAATACGGCAAGGGCGAATCGGCAAGGGCCAATCTGCCAGGGCGAAACGACAGGGGTACTGTAGCAGTGATATGGCAAGGGCCCTGCCGGATCGGTCCTGCCGGATCGGTCCTGCCGTATCAGTCCACTTTTCAGGCATAAATGATACGGCAGCCCCAATTATGCATAATTTTTGAAATCCGCGGGGAATCTGAGCATGCAATCAGGAGGATGGGATATTTAACCCATATAGACAACACTCATGAGCTCAAACGGGGCCTGGGTATTGATTACCCGACACTTGATGTTCAAAGCCGTGCGGAAAAGCGATACGGCAAGCCTTTAGGGACTCGGTTCTGAAAATCCGAGAAGGGTCTGAGCCTCGAATTTAGGGGACAGCATCCTTCGGATATGAGAAACAGGCCCATGAACTCGGATCGGGCCCAGCCGACGGCGGTCCAGTACTTTCTTTTCAACGCTGGACGGGAAAACGATACGGCAGGACTTTCGGGGCTTGGTTCTCGAAATCCGTGAAGGGGCTGAGCCTTAAATTTGGGGGACAACATCCTTCAGGTATAGAGAACAGGCCCATGAACTCGGATCGGGCCCAGCCGAGGGCGGTCCGGTACTTTCTTTTCAACGCCGTACGGGAAAACGATACGGCAGGACTTCCGCGGTCTCGTTCTCGAAATCCGTGAAGGGGTTGATCCTCAAATTTGGGGGACAACATCCTTCAGGTAAAGAGAACAGGTCCATGAACTCAGATCGAACCCAGCCGACGGCGGTCCGGTACTTTCTTTTCAACGCCGTACGGGAAAACGATACGGCAAGACTTCCGCGGTCTCATTCTCGAAATCCGTGAAGGGGTTGGGCCTCAAATTTCGGGGACAACATCCTTAAGGTATAGAGAACAGGCCCATGAACTCGGATCGGGCCCAGACGACGGCAGTACTGTACTTTCTTTTCAACGCCGTACGAGAAAACGATACGGCAGGACTTCCGCAGTCTCATTCTCGAAATCCGTGAAGGGGTTGATCCTCAAATTTGGGAGACAACATCCTTCAGGTATAGAGAACAGGCCCATGAACTCAGATCGAGTCCAGCCGACGGCGGTCCAGTACTTTCTTTTCAACGCCGGACGGGAAAACGATACGGCAGGACTTCCGCGGTCTCGTTCTCGAAATCTGTGAAGAGGTTGAGCCTCAAATCTGGGGGACAACATCCTTCAGGTATAGAGAACAGGCCCATGAACTCGGATCGAGCCCAACCGACGGCGGTCCGGTACTTTCTTTTCAACGCCGGACGGGAAAACGATACGGCAGGACTTCCGCGGTCTCGTTCTCGAAATCCGCGAAGGGGTTGAGCCTCAAATTTGGGGGACAACATCCTTCAGGTATAGAGAACAGGCCCATGAACTCGGATCGAGCCCGGATTCCAGCAGTCCGGTACTTCCTTTTCAACGCTGTGCGAGAAAACGATACGGCAGGACCTCTGGGGCTTGGTTCTCGAAATCCGTGAAGGGGCTGAGCCTCAAATTTGGGGGACAGCACCCTTTGGATATGGAGAATGAACCCATGAACTCGGATCGAGCCTAGATTCCAGCAGTCCGGTACTTCCTTTTCAACGCCGTGCGAGAAAACGATACGGCAGGACTTCCGGGGCTTGGTTCTCGAAATCCGTGAAGTGGCTGAGCCTTAAATTTGGGGGACAGCACCCTTTGGATATGGAGAACGAACCCATGAACTCGGATCGAGCCCAGATTCCAGCAGTCCGATACTTCCTTTTGAAAGCCGTGCGAGAAAACGATACGGTAGGACTTCCGGGGCTTGGTTCTCGAAATCCGTGAAGAGGCTGAGCCTCAAATTTGGGGGACAGCACCCTTTGGATATGGAGAACGAACCCATGAACTCGGATCGAGCCCAGATTTCGAAAGTCCAAAACGTCATGTTCAAAGCCGCACAAAGGAAAAACCGATACGGCAGGATTTGATACAGTCCCGAGGAGGTCATTTGCAGCAGGCCTTGGTCACAGGGAGGGGAAGAAAATGCTCCTCTGGGGGTCTGCTATGATGGGAAGAACTCCCCATGGATGAGAATGGGAGCTGGGCATCAAGTTGCCCTTCCCACACTCTCCACACTCAAGAACGGATGAGAACTTGAGAGCTTCAACAGAGGGAAAAGATGCAGGAAATGGGGTCCTGGTCTCTTGAACCTGAGCAAAGGGGAAGAGCATGGAGAGCCACGCACAGGGGTAGAGTGCCTCCACCCTTCCTCCATCCGGTTTCGTTTGGTTCGGGGTATGAGAAAGAGATGTGAAAGAAAGGGAGAGGGACAAAACAAGTTAAACAAATCACATCTCGTAGGCCAAGAAAACCTTGGTCTTGTACTAGATGAAACACCAAACAGAGAACGCAAAACTCATCAAACAAACAAGACACGTATCTCGGTTTCATGCAAAGATAGGAAGAAGAAAGCAAAGAAAACACATGCAACAAAAAAAAACATGCAAACAACTGTAGACGGGGTAGAAGGAGAAACTCTCTTCACTATTGGCTCCCTTTAATGGGTGGTAGTATACAAAAGGAAGAAATGAAGAGGGGAAAGCCACTGTCGGGGGAGTGCATCAGCCGAACCCCCCCCCCCCCCTTTCTCTTCTCCTCTTGCTCTCCTTCTCTTCTCTCTCTTCTCCGCTTCACTTTTCTTGCCTGGCAGCCAAGACTTCTTTGCGGGCTATAACCAGGATGGAGGGGGAAGGCCTTCTCCTTCCTTACCTTTGGTTCTTCAGATGAGTTGGAAAGGGGAACCAGGAGACTCTCCTACTTCTTGCAAAGCTTCTTCCGGATGGACTCTTGAGAAGGGAACCGGCTGTCCCCCCCCCCCCCCCCCCTCCTCCTTGGCACTCTCTTCTTCTTCTTGCAACCGGGATGAGAAGGCTGGAAGCCTCCCTTCCTCTTGCAGCTGGGATGAGAAGGCTAGAAGCCTCCCTTCCTTTCCTCTTCCTTGCCACCGGGTGAGAAAAGCTGGAACTCTCCCTCTCCTTCCCGTGGCCACCTCTTCTCCTCTTCTTTTTCCCTTCTCCTTCTGTTCTTTTGGAAGACTCCTCCTTAAACCGACCTTCTCCTTTCCAGAACTGGTTAGCCAGGGTCCTCTGCTACCCGAGATGGCCCAGCCCAAAGGAGTAACAACTTTCTGCTACTTCACCTCCTGCCACCCAGCAGAACTTGTTGGGGAGGGAGGTGTTGCAAAGTCTTAAGATGACCCCCCCAAAAAGTAGATGGGCCATCCGAACCATGGGCTTAGCTTGGGCTTGTTTGAGGGGTCTGTTGGTGGGTCTTTTAGATGGCTTTTTAGTGGGTTTTTGATGGGAGAAACTGGGCTGATACATGTAGGTCTGTTGTGTTTTTTTTAGATGTCCACAATTACCTGTGCTTTTTATGAGCAAGGGAGATGAAGGGTCCGGTCACAATCTCCTTCAATGATGATTGAAGGGATGCGTCGGTTGAAGTCTCGAGGCAGAGAGTTGTCCATTTGAGACATCTGTTGGGATGCTCCATAGTTAATTCTCTTAACCATGGGGCGCGTGTCGCGCCGTCGTATTAACTGCTGTTGGGAGGCGAATGACCGCTCTGGGCTCCAGGCCAAGGGACGCCACACAAGGGGCCTGCTCGGACATATTGGACAGGCTGCGCGGTGCTCGGTGCCTGGTACCCGAAATCGTTGCTCGGCGATAAGCCGCAGGAGATTTGAGCAGGGGGCAGGCGGTCTGCTCGGTGAGCCGTGCCCTGCTCGAATAGGCTGTGGTGTTCGGAGACTACTCTTGAGACCCTTAGACGTCTGGGGGCCGGAACGTGTTCGAAAGCCAGTAGCTGAGCCCAAAGACACGTGGCTCAACGACCAGAACCTAGCTGTCTGAATGAGCCATGGTGGGACTATAGGCCTAGGAGACTGAAAATAGCCTTTACAACTATCTCACCAGGGTAGGTACTCTTAACTTCCCAACTCTCTCTCTCTCTCTATATATATATCCTATTTCACTGAACGATAAATTAGGATATCCTTTTTAACATCACGACTACTCTTAAGGGGCTGTTTGGACGCACCATTTAGATTTATGAAAAATTTAACGTATGTATAACTTTGGTTTGGATGGCTAAAAATGAGATTATCTTAAACTCGCTTGAATTTATTATAAACTCAAGATTTTTCCATAAATAAGTATTCCATAAATCTACTGAGTGGTTTATGATAGAGACTCTTCTTATAAATAAGATTTGACATAAACTCATATATATTTATGCAAAACTCAAAAGATAGATTAAATCAAAATGTGATTGCAGTAAACACATTTATTACAAACTTATTATGATAAATGTATTCATATTTTTTAGAAGTTGCATCCAAAAAAACTGACGCACGTCAGCTTCTCTTTAATTTTACATGTTGGAGTAACTTGATTCGCAAGCAAATAGAGTCAAAGTTGCACTCAAGAGTGTTTTTGAGTATATACATTGGAGACTCTAGGTAAACATTAAGAAATAGTATTAATAGGATCAAGAGATTGTTGAGCCTTATTGTAAAGCTGAAGTGCTGGTAGGGGACCGAGGTCAATATTGGAACTTCATCAAGAGGCACTTGAGAGAAAGATATAATAGTGAATGTAGTCAGAAAGTGGTAGTAAATGACTTGTCCTCTACTATAACTTTGAAAAGGGAGAGAGAACTCGATTGATCGAAAGTAGTGGATGCATTGGACCTATAAAGAAGAAGAAGCAGAGTCAAAGGGCCTCAGTTTGGAGAATATGGGAAAAACCCTCCAATGCTTAAGTTTGTGAGAAGTTTGATTGAACGTCTTAGGAGCCCTGGGGCGAGAGGTTTACGTACCTTGACATTGAGGACTTTAATCCCTTTGTATATCCGAAATCTGGGTAGTTCATATGTCGATGGGCTGTAATAGACCATTGAGGGCAGCAATTAAGACCCTAATGGAGAGGTGTTGAGGAGATCGTGGAGTGAAAATTGCCTAAATCATGAGGAGTTACTCCACTATCCTTCTTTTACGAAGAGTTACGCACCTTCGGGAGGCACAAATAACGGTGCAATGAGAGCAGTTATGTGGCTGCTAATGTGTCTCAGGGTTGCTCAGTTGGTGGAGCTCGGAGGTGTAAGGACAGCTACCAAGGTCTGAGGACAGCTCGAAGGTCTGTGTCTTGATGGCCCTATGAGGTCTAAAGTCAATATTGAACTCCCCCAACTCAATGGCTGACTTAGTAAGCCTTCCAGAAGCCTTTGGTCATTGAAGAATGAGCTTCAGTGGTTGGTCGATGAGGACTATGATGCTATGAACCTGGAAGTAAGACCTCAACTTCCATGTTGCAGTGATGAGCACCAATGCCAGCTTTTGTGCTCGGGGATACCTTCGCTTAGCATAAATACATGGGTCGCTACACCGAATTATATATCCTCTTGGATGATCACCGTGCTAATGGAGTGTTTGGTGACCAAGAGGTAAAGAAGCAATTTCTCCCCTTGAATCGACTTTGAGAGAATCGAAGGGGTCATGAAGTACCTTTTGAGCTCGATTAAGGTACTGTCACATTCCTCCGCCCAATTGATCTATCCCTTGTAGGGCAAGGAGCCCTTGGAAACTCGAAGAAGGTGAAAGAATGGGAGACACCACTCAGCAGCTCTGGAGGGAAACCTATTGAGGGCAGCGAGTCACACCGTAAGACGTTGGAACTCATGGAGGGTCATTGGATTACCCATTTCTAGGATAGCTTGAATCTTGTTTGGATTGGCTTTGATTCCTCAATTGGAAATGAGGAATCCAAGAAATTTACCAGAGTGGACTTTGAAGGCACACTTGACAGGGTTGAGCTTCTTGTTGTACCTTCGTAAAATTGCAAAAGATTTTTGCAAAGTTGATATTGTGGTCGACGCTAGAGTGCATTTTGACCAGTATGTCGTCGACATAGATCTCCATGTTGCGCCCGACGTCCTGCTCGAACATCTGGTTGACGAGGCACTAGTAAGTGGCGCTGGCATTCTTCAACCCGAAAAGCATTTGGGTGTAGTAGTAGAGTCCGATATCGGTAAAGAAGGTATAGCGTCCTGGTGGGACTGGTGCATGTTGATCTAATGGCATCCTTATAATTAGTAGGCACCCAGAAAGCTGAGGATGCCACTAGAAAGCGAATAACAACGCAGTGGGAGCAGTTATGGTGGCTGCGAATGCATCCAGGGGGGTGCTCGGTTGGTAGAGCTCAGAGACTTGAGGACAATTAACAAGGTCCATGCTCATATGCCAGAGTAGGCATGCACTCGGATTTCTATGAGGTGGCCGGAGGCGCATGGAGGATGAGCGAATAGATAAAAGATCAGAGTGGATTGTATTGGGCCTATGGGCCTAATGAATGGGAAATCGCCTCCTCGGTGAAAAAGCATGATTCCTCCAAATCTTTGTTTCGTTCTTTCGCGTAGTGTGTTTATGTAATCTAACGCACTGGTACATATGCGTTAATTCCTTTCTTACCGTTTTACATATCTGAGAATCTAAATATGATATGATTTATCATTATTAATGCTATGAACTCATGCTGAGATTCTACGAGATTGGCCCAATCGGACGCTCACGAAGACGACGAAATGGAAAACCCTTGAGCACCTCCAAGCCCCATGTGTGCTACTGTGATCATGACTTGTATTATAGCAGAGAGCTAGCGGGGGCTTGATTAGAATCCCATAGTGTGCGAATATTATGGCACCGCATGAGGTGGAGGGAAACTACTGTAATAATGGCTTGTATTAGGATCTGTGCGCTTGCTAGCTAGAGAGCGGGCTCGATTTGGATCCCCTCGTTTTCAGGTCAGGAATGCAACTTTCCGTCATCAGGCTGAAGAATAACGTTCAAGGTGAAAACAAAGAATGAACTAATTTGCTTTCCCTTGTAAACAGATGTAGTACAATATAATAAAGCTGCAGCAAACTCGTCTGTCTCCCTCTTTCACGTAGACAAACACTCAAAAGAATTTCTACAGCAGTAGATGTTTAGACTATATTAGAAGACAAATTAAGCTCCACATCAGGAAGTCCAGTACTACTCGAAGAGCACCGGCGTGGAGTGATCAGAGAAGGCCAGGGCGAGAGTGCAAGGGGAAATAAGGAACCACCAACGGCGCTTTTCGATCGTCTTCTTTCTTCTTCTCACACTCTTCTAACTTCTTCCTCATCGCCGGAGCATTAACCTTGGGGCTGGATGATACTAGATCTTCTGGTTTCGTGGGGGAGACCTTTCCAAAAGCTTGAGCGCAAGACAGAGAGAGGCCCATGTCGAGCTCCAAATATTGGAACACTTGCTAGATCTCGCTGTTGAAGGTTTCCTGGCGGGCTGAGAGTGATGAATTAACTGGAGACGTTGGAGCTGTCTGTGTTATGGTTTGTTGATGCCTCTCATGCACCTCGCTTGGGTTTAAATAGAAGTGCACAGGCGCAGCCACTTGAAGAGAGAGGTACTGAGATCGCAAAGTCTGACGTTGGGGGGTCAAAGAAACTTAGCGGCCAAGGCTCCCAGGAAGGAGGGACGAAGGAATGGGCTTCGTAGGGATCGTGGCATTTCGCGACGTGTCGCCTGACCTGTCTTCCCCACGTGAAATTGACCGAGTCTTTTGGTTCGAAATAAAGCACCTTAAAATGCCAAGTCTCACTTGGTGCACGTATTTGTATGATCCGATTAAATTGTTAGATGTGGAAGAAGAAAAAGTTACAAGTGATATATTGATGAGTGAAGATAATGATAAAGTGGTAATGGGAAAGATTTTAAGAGATATTTTTTTACGAAATTTCTATTTTTTTGGCAATCAAATCAAATACATCATTATTTATTAAAAATGTAGAAAGAAAAAAAAATCGAGACATTATGAGTAGCCATATTGTCTAGTTAAAAGATTATGTGTAAGTGTATATGAATATGTTCTTTGATTTCAACTTCAATACATACATACTCAAATAACTACAACTTTTTTCACAGGTTCAAGATGCTCAACAGAGGATGCTTAATACATCACTGTCACGAAATAGTAATCTCACATAGTTTAATGATATTCTTTGTTTAGATATATTAGTACATTATTAATTATATTTTTTTTCCATTTATTATGAATAAGGATGTGATTTGTAGATGAATAAATTTATATGTTCATGTTGGTCGATCTATTTTTGTGACTTTTGTAGAACAAATGTGATATGTAGTTCGATGGATTTATGAAAAAATGGTATTATATGACAGGAATTATGTGTGACAGATGCTTCTTTCTCTCATGATTGAATGGTTAATTGGTATGGGTGAATAAACATAATCTATTATATATATATATAATATTTGTATCTTTATTGTGCAGATCATTATAGATACTACTTTCAAAATAAAAAAATCTAATAAATGTAATTAGTTAAGTAGCTACGATTTAAAAGTATAGGTGTTCTAAAATCGTGTAGTGAAGTTCCTCGTTACTTACAGATCTACATTTACGGTTATTTGATTGATGATATAGATCATCTTGTACTTACGATTTTCAAATTAAAAGTAAGCTACAATAATAGTTGTTGTGCCTACGATTTACTTACGTAAGAAATTTTATAAGTAAAATATGTTTGTCACGATCTTATGAGCAACACTTACGGTTTATTGGTGTAGGTTTAGAACAAGTTTGTTGTAGTGGATCTAGGGCCTAATACTAAAAACTTGTTGTCTATGAAAAATGGTTGACTTCGTCGATGCAAGACGTTGACTTCCAGAACCTGGCATAAAAACATCTACTCTCCATAAAAAAATGGGTGAGTCTTTGTTCTACTTTGCACAAATTTTACAACTGTCCAAATTTTTTGCACAAACTTTATATACTTTCAATATGAGTTAGTGATTAATATGCCAAAATTTAATATCATATGATAGTATACATGTATCAATGAAGTTTAATTTCCTTATACTTATTCGAACAAGACTATCAAAATCATTTTGTCATCCTCAAAATCAATATCTGGAACAAGAGTCCTAATTGGTGCAAATTACACAGCAATAGTGAAGATGCATGTGCCACTTATCATGGGGGGTTTTGAGATGGGTGCCTCTTACCATAGGAGACAATGACATGCATCTCCACCATTAATGTGTAATTTACACTTAAGATGATGTGCACCACCACCATCATCGATGTATTGTGAGAGCGAAGATAAAATTCTATAATATGAAGAGAGACTCACAGCAAGGCCTACAGCTCCATGTCCGAAGACAGCCACCGTCGAACCCTTCTTTGGTTTTGCAACGCTCACTGTCGCACCAAGACCTTACAAAAAGGCCAAGGACAGTTCCGGTATCAGACGGCTGTGAGGATACCCACCACAAAAGTCTCTGCCTTTCAGACATAGATCGTCTTATAGAATGCGAATGATGGCACACCTGTTCAGATGCCACAGATGAGAACACAAATTTTATCTAATGAAAATTATGTCGTGAAACTGTCATGGTTTATGTGGGTCAGCGGCAGTCTCCACTCTGAATTATCTGACTCACCAATGCAAGGCAGATATCTCCTTCTTGTCAGAGACCAAGACATCTAAGAATAAGGCTATTAATTTCTTTCAGTAGAACAGTGTAAAAGATCACTATTTTGTTATGGATGCTGGCAACGGAGCAGGGGGCCTTTGGCTTTGGTGTGGAATCTTGATGTCTCTCTCACTGTGATCCAAGCTGATGCAAATCATATTGTAGCTGAAATTTTTGACTCCACTGTCTGTGATACCTAGGTCCTCATATGTGTTTATGCGCCCCCCAACCCAAAAGACAGCCAAATTTTGGACTAATTTATCGCAGTACCTCAGCCACATCTCCAAGCCTTTTCACCCTTTTGGGGGATATGAATGCCATCCTTTCTCAGCAGGACAAAGTTGGTGGTTTAGGTTTTAACTACTATCAATAATCCAAAGCCTTCATAAACACAATTTTGGATGATGGCTTGTTGGATGTGGATTTCGAGGGGCCATCATATACTTGGACTAGTAAAAAGAGGCCCTGAAGCTATCATTAAAGAGAGACTGGATGGAGCTTTTGCCACTGCCAATTGGAGACTCCTTTACCCGAACACAGTGGTCTTTCACCTTCCAAGGCTCCGCAGTGATCACTGTCCCATCCTACTAAGCACTGAAGGCTCTTCTAGGAAAAGGCACATTCCATTCAGATTTGAATCCAACTGGCTGCTCAATCAGAGTTTTGCAACTGACCTGAACAAGGTTTGGAAGGGGAGCCCCTCACTACAAACCAATTTCAGAGGTAAAATCTTGTTTCTCCAAAGAGAATTAAAGAATTGGAGAAGGAAACATTTCAGGAACATGACTGTCAGAATGGCAGAGATTAAAGAAAAGTTGGAACACGTCAGCAAGAGCCCCATTACTGAGAATTCCTTGAAGGCAGAATTGGCTTTTGAAAAGGAATACGAAAAGATCAGCAAGCAAGAATGTGAATACTGGCAACAAAGGGCTAAACAACATTGGTTGGTTGAGGGAGACAGAAATACCAACTTCTTCCACTCAAATGTCCTCATTAGAAGGTCTTCTAATAGGATTGGTTGGATCAAACTCCAGAATGGTGAGTGGACTGGGGATAAGGCCAGAATTCTTGACATCTTCATGTCTCACTTCCATTCCATCTATCAGGTCTCCCCTCATTTCCTTCCCCATTTCCATGATAAATTATCTTTTAAGTCCCTTCCACCAAGCTCTGAACAATCTCTTTGTGCCATCCCTTCAGAAGCTGAGATCAAAAGTACCATCTTCGGAAGGAAACCCAGGAAAGCTCCTGGCCCTGATGGGCTTCCCCCTATACTTTTTCGGTCTTGCTGGGACACTGTTAGCTCCGAAGTAACGCACCTCATTAGCTCCTTCTTTCAAAATGGCCGCCTCCTCCCAGACCTAAACCATACCCTCATCTCTTTAATTCCCAAAAAGTACCCTTCCACCTCCCCAAAGCATTTCAGCCCTATTTCCCTCTGCAATGTCCTCTATAAAACCATAACCCAAATACTGGCCAACAGACTTAAACCTTTCCTCCCTACCCTCATATCCAAGAACCAAGGTGCTTTTGTTCCGGGGAGACTCATCACTTATAATTGTGTTCTAGTTCAAGGGCTTATCCATTCTCTAAAAACCAGATGTGGAAGGAAAGAATTTTTTGGGCTTAAAATCGATATCTTGAAAGCCTATGACAATCTGGAGTGGCATTTTATCAAGTACATGCTATTTAGATTTAATTCCCTGCCAAATTTATCAATCCTCACATGGGAATGCATCTCCACTGCTACTTACTCTATATTATTCAATGCTGAGGCTAAAGGCAGGATCATCCCCAGCAGAGACCTGAGACAAGGCTGTTCCCTCTCTCCCTATCCCAATATTCTCTGTGCAGAGGGTTTTATGGCTTTGGTTAACTGGAAATTTGAACAAGGGCTTATCAAAGGTTTCAAAATCAATTCCATGGCTCCATCACTCACAAATGTTCTCTATGTTGATGATGTCTTTGTTTTTTGCAAGCTGGATCAGTTTGAACTTCAAGAATACTCCCCATAAATTTTGATACATATGGAAAATGGCAGACTATCACGAGGAGAAGTCCGGGTTCTATTTTAGTAGAAACACCTCTAGAAGCAATCAACACATGTTCTCCAAGCTGATGTGTATCAAGAGCATCTCAGAAGGAGATTTATATCTGGGTCTTCCTATTCTCTAGAAAGGCTGCAAACATGTGCAAACTTAAATTCATAGAAGACATGTTGATTAAGAAACTAGAAAACTGGAAAATGGGTACCCTCTCTCAAGCAGGTAGAACAATCCTTCTCAAGTCTACCTTAGCTGCCATCCCCCAGCACATGATGAGCCCTATTCTCTTCCCCAAAGGCAGTCTCAAGAGATTAACCTCAGTTATTAATAAATTCTGGTGGGGGAAATCTATATCTCAGAGGAAGATCCACTTCATTTCTTGGCAAAAGATCAGTCAACACAAGACTCTTGGAGGGCTAGGCATTAAAGCCTTGGAAAAACAAAACAAGGCTTTCATGATGAAATTAGCTTGGAGGTTTATGGAAGACAGTTACTCACCTTGGGGAACCATCCTAAGAGCTAAATATCTCAATAAATCCAATTTCTGGGAGGTGAAGAAACAGAAATAGCTCTTTAATATGGTCCTCCCTGCTCTCCATTAGAGAAGATACCAAAAGAGGTTCATCCTGCGTGGTCAGAAATAGGAGGGATATTAATGTATGGAATGATTTCTGGTTGCCGGGACAGCTATCTTTGCTCACCCCTCATGTAAGCTTCTAAGGTCCAATCCCAAATAAAGTTTCTGAACTGATATGCAATGGAAGTTGGAATTTGTCCCTTCTTCAAGACCTACTTGATGACAGCTCTGTCAACAAAATCATGAATATTCACATGCCTACTACTTACTCACTAGGCTTTGGAGGATAGAAGGGCATGGAAACTGAAACAGGAAGGATCTTTCTCCATCAAATCAGCTCATGAACTGCTGGATGACCAGAGCAGACTGATCTCCTCCACTCACCAATCTCCAGTCTGGTCAATTATCTAGAGCTCGAAACTCTCAAAGTATATCCCTCCCAAAGTCGAACTCTTTGTATGGAAATGCCTGAAGGAGGCCCTCCCTCTCAATGGCATTATCTCTCGACTGATTCATGGAATTGATGCCACTTGTCCAGTCTGTCATAAAGAGACTGAATCAGTTGATCATCTCCTCTTTAAATGCGTGCTTGCTAGATCCGCTTGGTTCTGCTCCCCACTGGGCTACCACTCGGATTTCACAAATTTGACTCTCGAAGATAAGAGGGCTGAAATGGTAAAAAAATCTAGCTTTCTCCAGACAGTCTAGATTATGAATTTCTGGGACTGGGGCGTTCTATTATTTGGCAATTGTGGAAAGCTAGATGTTCTCTTGTTTTTTGAGGGGTCTAAGCCTAAACCACAGTTCATTGTCCTCAGGGCTTCTCAAGACTTTTTATGGCCTCAAGCTGAAGTCTCCTTCCCCCCTGCCTCCACTGTTAGTTCTCCCCCCACTTGGTCCCCTCCTAGCCCTGGCTACTTGAAGATCAATGCTGGTGGAGCCATCAGTGATAAGGTTGCTGCCACTGGGCTAGTGCTCAGGAATGATCTGGGTAATTACCCTCTCAGATCCAATCTATTGTTCTCCCTCCCAATTCTCCATAGTTATGCTATGTTTGGTATTTGGATAGACTGGGGATAGAGTGAGGATAAGTCAATGATACTAATAGCCTGGTTAATCCCCATTGGCAGGTTCTTCCCCTTATTGAGGACTGTCAACTCCTCATGAAGGATTCAGATATTACTCTCTCTTTTGCTCCTAGAATGTGTAATTTAGCAGCCCACTCAGTGGCTCACTTGGGATTGTTCTTACCCAAGTCCTTTGAATGGGATTTAACCTCCCTTCCCCCTTCTCTACTCTCTGTAATTTCTGCAGACATGCCTCCTTAATCTTAGTTTGCTCAGGAGCCTCTGCTCCATTATTGTCCAAAAAAAGAGAACACAAACTTTATCCAGTGGACCCTCGGGATTGATCTTGGGCACGCAGCCGGAGTGGACGACAGTGTACTCGCTGAAGGGTTTCCCAAGAAATGATAGATGGGCTGCCCGTTGATGGAAAACCTGGCCTGGTCGTCCCCTATCATTACGCCCCGGTTGGCGCTTATCCTCAGCAGGTGGCACATGTTGCTCTCTTCGGACTTGCAGTGGGCGCACTCCATGCATTCTCCGGTGAAGACGGGGAGGACATGGTCCCTTGGTTGGAGGGCCATCACCCCTCTACTAATATTAGTAATCTAAATAATTAAATTAAATAAATAAATTATAGTTATTAAAAATTTGAAAATAAATAAGTTAAATTAAAATTTAATAATTAAACATAGGTATTAAACTTAACTAATAATCTATACAAGAGTTATTGAGTCAAAATAAGAGTTAGAATAATATAATAATAAAAATTATTATTAAATTCAGAATATCTATTATCCACTTAATTAAATAGGTAAAATAAGTTTAAATAAATATCATAATTATCTAAACTTAAGTTCTATCACTATCCTAACATGATAAACACGTTTTCCCAAACCTATTCTAACCCAATTAGAGATTGAAAAATTAGGAGATAGAGATTAACATGAGAAACTTGGAATTAAAAATAGTTAGAGTTGTGTTAAAAAGTTAAAAGGTAAATCCTAGAAATAAATCCCAAATCTTCTTATAGCTGACCCTATTGCTACTTGGAGATTCTACCCTATTGCTACTTGGAGATTCTTTGGGACGTGAAGGGAAGATCATAGGAGGAGGAATTTGTAGAGAGGAAGAGCTCAGGTGTTCTTCATCAAGTTCTTTATGTTCAATCCCTAGTTTCTTAATTTCGTCCGAAAATAAATACTCTCTCAAGTAAAATTAAATTAAATCTCTTTATAAGACTCTCTTATTGAGAACGCGATCTCCATATTTTCCCTAAATTCTATCATGCACCTTGAGAGTATTTTGTGTTTGAATATCATGAACATCCTTGTACCCGACCCCATATTCTTATTCTCTAATCTTGTTCAATCCATGCCTACATGTCAATTTCATATTTTCGGCATGTTTAGAAGCATGTTAGCTTTGTTTTAAAACTTATTTTTATAATTTTTTATACTTTCTACGACGACATTTAAGCGTTTGATTGCATGTATATCATCCTAGGTTCACTGCATATTGAATGCGGTGATGACAAAGTCCGCCATTTGAATGCGGTCATGAGATATCTTGCGTTTAGATCATGCCCTAGTCGTACCCCGCGTTGACTAGGGTTACGACGGTGGAGATGTTGACCGCCTTCTGAACGTAGACATGCCTCTGACCACATTTAGATTGGAGGTAAGAAACACTTAATTTTCTTGTAAACTATGTTTTAATCTGTGTCATCCCTACTATTAACCCTCTGTTAAGTCTCAATGCACTAAGGGAAGATTATTCCATGTTAAAGAGATAATTAATCTTTTAAAAATAAAATTCATATGATCTCTCTCTTATATCATGATTATCTTACAAATTATACTCTCATACCCCTCACATATGTCATAAAACACCTCATAAATTATCTAGTAATAGATTGAAATTTTGCACATAACCTCCTATGGTGACGTTTCTGCTCAGTAATGGGCCGAACAGGCCTCCACTTGAGAACTGGGAGCGAGCGGTCGCCGGTGCAGACGATGGGCCTGCAAAACCAGAAAAGATCAGGGGGGGTCCGGTTGGAAAACCGTATGAACCCTCTGATGCCCAAGTCAGAGATGACCGGAGAAGAGCATGGATAGGGTGGTTTTAGTGTGTGTTCTCGCATGTGGTCGATTATGTGGGATGATTGCCCGTACCTTTGCATGAATGTTACCTACCCTTTATATAGGCAGGGGATCTGAAGAGTCCTGACGCACCTTCCTCCAATGGCTAGGGGGAGGATGTGAAAGTTAAGTTCCCAAGACAAGGGGTTGTCTGTTCGAGCCGTCCTTTGGGAATCTGCACCAGGGCCTCGGGACCCTGCGCCAGGGCTATTGCGTCGATGGAAATGTGTGCCACACTGTACCATTAAAGGCATGTTCGGTGAGGCTGCCCGGTGTTCGGTAGCTGCCCACTGAGCGGTAGGTGCTTGGTGATCCTATCCTGCTCGGAAGTGAAGCTCCGTAGTGCCCTTAGATGCGTGGCAATCAAGGAGTGTTCAGGGACTTTGGCTGTCTCTGGGGACACGTGGCTGGGAAGCCATCACGCTACTTCCTTACTAAGTCATGATGGGCCTATGGGCCTATGGGCCTAAGAGGCCAGAAATAGCCTCCACACCTCCTTAAGAAATAAATGACTTGTTTTCATTTTTTATCATTGTTTTGGAGTACCCGTCACCACGCTTCACTATTCTATAAGTCCTCTAGAACGTCGAACAACTATTCCACACCTCTCTTAGCGTTATGAGAACCCCCCATCAATTATTCTTCTTGTTAGACTGGAACTCCTTCGTCAAGGCCTTTGTAAGTCCCTGTGAGCCTAGAATTTCTCTAAATTATCGAACTGGTTGTACCATAAACACCTATACATCTTAAGGGACCATGTTAGACTTGTACGACATGATCCAACTAGTCTTTAGAGTGTCTCTGTGAACGCGTCCTACTCGTTGCTCGCCTATTTAATGTGGTGCATAGGCAGACCATGACTTCTCTAGATATTGCGCGCAACCCCCTAACTGCATTCTTGTCATGGCCAGGTGGTAGACCGTGTTCTCTACTATACTACAAGAAATCTGGGGTATGTAGACGGCTGAAAAATTCAGCCGTCTACGTAAACTGCGTTGTAGACGGCTTTTTTTAACCGTCTGCTAATGTATTATACGTAGACGGTTTTTTCATAGCCGTCTACGTCAATATTATTAGTAGACGGTTAATTGTAGACAGCGTCTTTAGCCCGTTACTAATGTATATGATACGTAGACGATAACAAACCGTCTACGTATCATATATTCGTAGACGGCTAATGTATCCGTCTATATATCTTCTTTCACCTCTAATTTCCCGCACCCCTTTGCCCCATCATTTTCCCACGCCCCCATTTCCCCCCTCCCCCTGCATCCTTACGCCTATGCCCTATTTGCCGGAGACGCCGTCGGAGACGCCGCTGGAGACGCCGTCGGAGACGCCGCTGGAGATGTCGCCGGAGACGCCGCCGGAGACACTGCCGCATGTGCCCTATTTGCTCCATCACCTCCTGCTGGAGACGCCGCCACCGTTCATCGTTCCCGGCCCACTGGTAATCACCCTCCCCCTCTCTCTTTCTCTCTCCCTCTCTCTCTACGGTATCTCGGCGCTCTACATCTGCCTCTTTTGATTCATCTCCCGCTCTTCCTCTTCCTCCTCTTTCTCACCCTCTCTTCCTTTCTCTTGTGTGTCGGGAGGGGAGGGGTGTTGCTGCGGCTGTGGAGTGGGGGGGGGGGGGCGGCTGTGGGCTGTGGGAGGGGAGACGGCTGTGGGGTTGGGTGGGAGGTGGCCGGCTGTGGGAGGGGGGGGCGGCTATGGGGGTGGGGGAGGTTGGGCCGCTATGGGGGGGTGGGGGGTGGCCGGCTGTGGGAGGGGGGGGGCGGCTGTGGGTTGTGGGAGGGGGGACGGCTGTGGGGTGGGGTGGGAGGGGGTGGCGGCTGTGGGGTGGGGGGAGGGTGGGCCGGCTGTGGGGTGGGGGGTGGCCGGCTATGGGGTGGGGTTGGGGTGGAGGGTGGCCGGCTGTGGGAGGGGGGGGGGCTGTGGGCTGTGGGAGGGGGAAAGGCTGTGGGGTGGGGTGGGAGGTGGCCGACTGTGGGAGGGGGGGCGCTGTGGGGTGGGGGGAGGGTGGGCCGGCTGTTTGGTGGGTGGGGGTGGCCGGCTGTGGGAGCGGGGCCGGCTGTGGGGTGGGGTGGCAAAATCTGCTTCAAGCGGTCAAATATTTGTCACTGGGCATGTCCTTCCAGATCTTGACAACTGAAAATTCAAAATAGTCCATTAGAGTAGAATACGTGCAATTCCATTATTTCTTTTTTGGATTTTTTGTTCTGTAATGTGTAAGTGATTTCAAAGTGAGATGCATGTGTAAGATGAAATGATAATTTGTTATCATCATATTTTATTGTCTTCTTGCCGTGATAATATCGTTGGGTTTAGTCTCATATCATATCCATGGGTGTCTTCCCTCTGTATCTGTGGAGGATTCCTTCAATTCAACACTTACATTTTGAGTTCAGGTTTTCACAATGTTGATGTACGAGCATGCCTTAGTCCAATTCTAACTAACTAAAGCTATATCCTGGCCTGATGTTTAGATAGTGGAAGAATACATGAGTTGACATCCAGAGCTCCCTGGAATTTGCTTATTTCTTCCACATAACAGACTCATGATTTGCATGCCATAATTTTAGAAAGAATTGACAAGTGAAGAGATGAGGGGCATTTATCTTCACTTGTAAAATGAACTTAATTCAATCTTTCTACATCACTTAATACTTAGTTATCTTCACTTATCTTCACGTGTTGGCTACTCATCTTTTTATTAATATATTTTTTTGTAAAATATGACGACAGGTTTTGTTTGGAATAGTTGCGGAGATCGAGCTAGTTGCTTTCATCTTTTGAGGCTCTTTGTACAGGTAAGATCCACGAGTCTGGGTGGTGACTCATCTTTATTTAATCCAGCGAGCCTGGGTGGTGGCTCATCTTTACTTAATCCAGCGAGTCTGGTGGGTGGCTCAACTTTTTATTATGTGTGGATGCGTGAATATCTTTTTGCGGATATGTGAATGTATTTTAATGCAGGATGCAAGCGTTGGATGCAACATATGGATGTAAGAACGAGTGGACCTTTTTTTTTTTTGCCCGTTCAAGACTTTGTTATGATATATGTTTTTACTGTCTTTGATAGTATGATATATATCAGCATATAGTCTTGATTGTCCAAGTTGGACAGTCTGTGGATATTTGATCATCTGATGTTCTTTATTATATGTGTTTTGATTATCTTAAAATTTCGGCAGCATCTTCTCGCTCTCTCCAATATACCTGCTAATTTAACTGCTCTTTTTTCACTGTATTTTATGCAAGTGATTTTTTGAGCATAGTTAAATTAAAATAATGGTGGTATATTGGAGAAGTGTGGGGAGATGCTGCCGAAATTTTAGGATAATCTCAAAACACTATAATAAAGAACATCAGATGATCAAATATCCATAGATGGGCAAGATTTCATGTAGGTACCCCTTTTTCTTTGCAGGAATGTATGAATATGACTTTTGTGAAAATGTGGATTTTCTTCCAGTATAGGGTAGATGCGCCGAAATTTTTACTAAATTATACTTCATACATAATTATGTCATATAGTTTTAAATAAGTTTACACATATGATGTGACTTGATTCAATCTGATATTTTTTTTTACTTCTTAATTCTAGATTATTTTGAAATGGCTGAGTCAATAAGAGTTGGATGAATGTTACGGATCGTTTGGATCCTAGGTATGAGAAAGGTGTTGAAGAACTATTGGACTTTGCTTTTCATGAAGATAGGAGGAGTTTCAGGCATGGAGATAATGGACAGTTGATACTAGGGGTGTAACGGAACCGATATTCCGATATTCCGACCCGATAACCGATAAAAATTATCGGTTTCGGAATCGGAAAATGATACCGATAGCTTATCGGAATCGGTATCGGATATTCCGATAAGTTTATCGGAATCGAATCAAAAAAATAATCAGAATCGGTATCGGTATCGGTTATTCCGATAAATTATCATAAACTCAAGGTAAAATTATGGTAAACATCTTACCTTATCGGAATTTCGGTTTCGGTATTGTTATCGGAATCGGAACGGAATCGAAACTAACCATTCTTATCGGAATCGGAATCGGAATTGGAATCGGAACCATATTTCGGTTATCGGAATCGGTATTGGAATCTGTGTTTCCGGTTCCGAACCCGACCCGTTTACAGCCCTAGTTGATACAATGTCCATGTAAAAAATGTTGTAATGGATTGATGTTCACTCGGTATGAAGTGAAAACTCATTTGATATGTGACGGGATATGGCTTCATTATACAAATTGGGTGTGTCATGGAGAGGAACCCGTTGGTGACATATCCTCAGAGGAGATTAATGAGAAAGAACAACAGATGATTGCTGATAATACAATTCAGATGTTACTGAGTTGCAAGATGCTGAGATGGCTGCTCGGTGTGATGAAGATGAACCAAATGCAATGGCGAAGGAATTTTATAACTATTAGATGATGCAAAACACCTTTGTATCCCGGTTGCCAAAAAGTGAGTAGATTGACATTTCTTTTAAAACTGCTACACATTAAGACAATGAATCAGGTGACAGGCAATTATATGGGTATGTTCTTGATCTTCTGCGTGAAATATTACCAGAAGGAGCCTATGTCCCTGAATCATGGTATGAAGCTAAGAAGGCAGTTAGAAATTTGGGTTAAGCCATGTGAAATAGATGCATGTGAGAATGATGTGTATTGTTTTGGAAGGAGAATGAACATAAAGATGAGTGTCCGCAATGTCATATACCAAGGTATAAAGAAAGAGTCACACCTACAAATGATTCTTCTACACGCAAGCGAGTACCTAAGAAATCTTGCGTTATTTTCCTATGAAAGACAGATTGCAAAGAATGTTTATGTCTTCTATGGTAGCTAAGTGGATGACATGGCATAAGGATGGTCGGGACGTTGCAAGAAAAGGGGGAGATGCGACACCTGCTGATTCTGAGGCATGGACACATTTTGACAATGTCTATCCATTTTTGCTGTTGAAGCCATGAAGCTCCGCAATGTCAGACTCGGTTTGGCAAGTGATGGGTTTAATCCATTGCAAACATGAGTAGCAGGTATAGTACATGGCCTGTGGTGATAGTTGTCTACAACTTTACCGCCATCGCTGTTTATGAAGCAAAAATATACCATGATGTCTTTACTCATTCCTGGTCCTAAAGAGCCCGAAATGACATTGATGTATACTTACAACCATTGATAGATGAGTTGAGGATTTATGGTATAATGGTGTGCAACATATGATGCAGCAAAAAAACAGAACTTCACCCTGCGAGCTACTCTCCTCTGGACCCTCAATGACTTCCCTGCATATGCTAATTTGTCAGGGTGGAGCACTAAAGGAACATATGCGTGTTCGACATGTAACTACAGTACACATTCAAGAAGACTTAAAATTGTCAGAATTTTTGTTATCTTGGGCAACGTCTGTTTTTTCCAGTACATCACAGATGGAGGAAACACACATATAAGATAGATTTGATGGCAGAGTCGAACTTGGAAATCTCCAAAAATTTGAATGGTCATGAAGTGTGGAGCAACCACACAGATGGTGCCTATTACTAGGTTGGGGAAGATTTTTAAGAAAGACATGTGATAAACTGAAAGGATGGAAAAAACAGAGTATTTTTTTAGGGAGTTACCATACTGGCAAAATCTTCTTCTCCGTCAAATTTAGATGTGATGCATATCGAAAAAAAAGTTTGTTGACATCTTTGGATACTTTAAATCTACTTGGATCTAGTTACAGTAAGGCCACAGTTAAGGCACGGATGGACTAGAAATTGGGGATACGTCCGCAAATGCATGTTGCGACAGATCAAGAAGGAAAGCCACCTACAGTATTTTTACATGAACAGAACACAAAGTTACAGATTTGTGACTTTCTAAGGAACATTAAAGTCCCTGATGGATATTCATCTAATTATATCCAAGTGTGTGGACTTTACAAGTGGAAACCTCACAGGGTGAAGAGAGTCACGACTCTCATATTATATGCAGTGTTGCTGCCTTTAGCACTTCGCACATTGTTCATGCAGATGTGATGACCCAATCACAGAGTTGAGTATGTACTTTAAAGATATATGTTCTAAAGTTTTGAGGCCTGAACATTTACTGAAGTTAGAAGCTGATATAGCAATAACACTATGCAAGTTAGAACAAAATTTTTCGCCATCATTTTCACTATCATGATTCATTTGATATCACATTTGGCTTATGACTAGAATTGCTGGTCCTATTCATACCGGTGGATGTATCCTATAGAACGATACTTGAAGAAGTTGAAAGATTATGTGCGCAATAAAGCACGACCGGAAGGTTCAATTGTGGAAGGCTATCTTCTTGAGGAGACTATTTCGTTCTGTTCTATGTACTTGCCCAATATAGTCACTCAGTTTAATCGTACAGAAAGAAATTGGGATGGCGCTCCTAGTGGCAGTGACGATGATGATTTCTTGTCAATCTTTAATCCCCTAGCGCATTTTTGAAGGGTAAAGTTGAGAATCGTGTGTTATCTGAGAAAGAAGTGCAGTTGGCACATAACGTATATTTTGAAACAGATAGAGGAGATTGATCCTTTTTTGGCTGAGCATAAACGAAGGCTAGAAACTTGTAGAGGACCGAGAAAGATTTCAGAAAATGGTTTCAAAGTTATGTCCCAAGAATTAAAAGATCAAATGATCCTCGATGCACTCAAGATATCCAAATTTTGTCACAAACCCATCAAGAATGCTTATTCACATTCAGGTTATATTACAAATGGATTTAGGTTCCGTACAAGAACTGCAGATTATACAAAGCAGACTCAATTATGTGGTGTTGTTGTGATTGCAGATCTTATAATAAATGTGATGGTATTATGGACATCTTAAGGATGTTGTGGAAATATGTTTTGACCATAACAGAGTGTTATATTGTTTGAATGTGACTGGTGGGATGTTTATCATGAAGGCAAGGGATTCCAAGTTGACAAATATGGATCATCAGTCTCAACATCAATCAAAAATTGGGGACAAATGAGTCATTTTGCACTTGCCCAACAAGTAGAGCAGGTGTTTTATGTAGATGATAATACAAGAATAGGATGGATCATTCCTGTAAGAGCACAACCCCGAGACTATTATAACATGGCAAACAGGAAGAAGTGCTTGAGGATGAAATTGTTGAAGCTTATCAAGAACTTTTGGTTGATGTTCCATCAATGGAGAAATATTTGATGTTGATGTAACTGAAGGAATTAATGTGAGAGTTGGTGAATATATGGAGATTTAAGTGGAGTTGTAATTATGCTATGTTTTCTATTATAGAATGTGACTCTTTAATGTAATATTAAATGCGACTTGTTGGAAAAAGACATGGTAATGTTATAATGACATGAGAATTTTTGTATTGCTTGCTTCTGAGCTTTGGTAATTCATGTAGAAGTAGGTCCTTGCATTTCCTGTTGCCTGTAAAGTTGGTTCTTAATGCCTCATGTTATTCATTCGTCATATTGCAATGAAATTTTTTCCACAGTTGTGTAAACATGTGGATATGCTCCTAATATAGGGAGATGCCGTCAAATTTTCTTTGTAAATTATATACGCTGCTTATCAATATCAATCTTTTCAGATATGAGTTCGCGCAGAGGATCTCGTGTATGGAAGCACGGATTTGGATGCCGTGCCAACTCATTCACCTGAAGACTCTGTTGCAGTCATCCTTCTCAAGCCGTAGTTCCTATCACTCAGGGGCGTCTTGGCTGCATCTGCATCTTCTTCTGTAGCAGCTATTTTTTTACATTCAGTAGCATTACAATTTATATTTACTTTAGTTTCATAAAATCTAATCATTTTCTTTATGTATATGTTTTTACATAGAGACACCATCGTGGGGTCGAGGGAGGGTCGTCGGGGTCCCTCTAGAGGTGCCACAGAGAGGAGGCTAGAGCCTGGACAGAAATGGAATGTGAGAGTAATTGGTGGATACGGGGTAGGCGAGCAAGGGACGAATTTTATAAGTTGTATGGGATTTGTCATCAGACTGCATTGCAAACTATGGCAGAAATTTTTTTCAAAACTGCCTGAAGAGAACAAAGAATGGATATTTCGAGATCTCGAGCTAAATAGATTAATATTTAAAGTGAATATTGTGTATTTGTGAGATATTTAAATTAGATTTGGTAATATATTGTAGATGTGGTATTCTTGGGATCGGACTCCTCAGACGGATAAGGAAATGTTACAACATATGACAGCCATGCACAAAGGCTGGCGTGAGATGTTGAAGTCGAAAGTAAGTATTTTTTAAAAAAGTATTTATTTTTTTTAATCTTGATAATGAATATTTTGTTAACTTTGTAATTGTTATTTTGTAGCATTATAAGGGCAAGACCTTTGAGAATGCTGTTGCATCTGTTCCATCTGGTGTTGATCCATCAGATTGGTGGACAATGTGTCAAAAATGGAATTCAAGGGAGGAGAAAGTAAAATAATATGATTTAATTACATATAGTGCTTATGATTTTTTATTTCAGATTTTATCAAATATTCAAATATATGTATTGTCTTCTTCTTTACAGGATATTGCCGAGCGTAACAGGCAGAATCGTACCCATCAGAATATGACGTATCGGCGGGGGCGCACGAGCATTTATCAATTAAAAGATGATTTTGTAAGTTTTTTATTTTATTGAATGTAATTTTATTAATCTCTATTGATTTTTGTTTTCGTACTTGATGATCATACAATTAATTTATACAGGTGAAGACTCACCAGCATGAGCCCGATCGTATGGAGATTTTTAGGATGGGAAGATGTAAAGACCTCCCTGACGGTACCAAGCAGTGGGTTGATGACGAAAGTAGAGATCGTTTTGTAAGTGTATCGGTCTTAGATAAATTATTTTTAATAAATTAGTTTATAATTTCTCATTTTTTGTTAATGAAATATTTTTTAAATTGTAGGAGAAGATGACACAGATGACGACTCCTTCCCTCCAGAGTGATGATGCTGCTCCTGTTTCAGCAGAGGATGCCTTCGTAGCTGTCATGGGACGAGACAGGCCTGGCCGTGTTCGTTGTGCGGATAAGGCTGAGACGCTCTGCACTTGGTACGGGAGGGGAGAGGGATCGAGCTCCTCAGGCGGCTATCACACTCAGGTGCAGCAGTTGCAGCAGCAATTGCAGGATCAAAGCAAAAAGATGGAGGAGCTGTGTGTAGAGAGGAGCAGGGATCGCCAGGAGTTAGAGGAGTTGTGTGCAGAGAGGAGCAGGGATCTCCAGGAGTTAGAGGAGTTGTGTGTAGAGAGGAGCAGGGATCGCCAGGAGCTAGAGAATATGCGTAGACAGATGTCAGAGATGAGAGCCTTGATGCAGCAATTTGCTGCTCAGCCATCACATGTGTCTCCTCCTGGGCCTGAGCTTGAGTGTGAGGGGAGTGACGAGTCTGCTGATAGATATGATGATGATGATTAGATTGTTATAGTTGGTGAGATATTGTATTTTTTTGAATATGTTTATGTTTATGATGTGTTTTTAGATAAGTTGTGTGTGTATGATATTAATGATTTATGTATATTATGTGTTTTTAGATAATTTGTGTGTGCATGGTAATGATTTATGTATATAAATGTTTTCATTTCTGTATTAACAGGGAAAAATAATAAAATAAAATAAAAATTTAAAAAAATGAAATGTGTAGACGGCTTAAGCCGTCTACAAAACTTTGAGTAAGGCGGCTTAAGAACCGTCTACATAGGTTTATGTAGACGGCTTATAAACCGTCTAGATAAATATTTATAGACGGCTTTAAAATCGTCTACTGAAGTTTTTGTAGACGGCCAATTAAACCGTCTACTTATCATAAATAGACGGCTAAAAAGCCGTCTATGTAACATTCGTTAACGGCTTGCCGTAGCCGTCTACGTATATTCGTAGACGGCTTCAGCCGTCTACATAAAAGGCTTTAGTAGACGGCTTCAATAAACCGTCTACTATTGTTTTGTAGACAGACTTTTCGTTGACGGCGCTCTAGACGGTTGTATAGCCGTCTACAAAACCTTTTGTAGACGGTTATTTATGTTTCGTAGACGGCTTTCAGCCGTCTACGTATCCCCTTCCCCTAGTATGTATACTACTAGTATCCAAGAGTACTGTTTGTAGTGGTTACTATTGTAATTTTCTAACGTTGTTTGTATGTTTCTGAGTAGCTAGTGCAGAAACTCTCATCTAATCATGACTTCTCCCTCATCTATTCTCTTTCTCTCGTGATACTCTCCTCTATTCATATACTCTTGTCGTCTATTGTTTCATACTCTATATGGTCATTGACTTATTTTCTAAAGATAAAAAAATATGGCTAATGTCTAGTCATTAAAGGGGCCCAGTCTAGTCCTAGAAGGAGTGCCCAAAAGTGCCAGTACCCACGAGAGTTTCATGACCAAAGTATTCGGCATTACACTCAAATACTATACTATCTTGATTTATTTAAAGACAATCAACTCGTGAAAGTGCTAGACTTGACTTGTTACATGACTTGATGTGAATCATACATGATATCCGTGATATGGCATTTACTCTCTCTCATGCTATACTTGTTACTGTTTGTACTTGTTAGTTGATATCGTCATGATATTCTTGACTCCACTTGACATGATATCTTTTCACTAGTTATTCTGCTTGTTAATATATTAATCACTTAAAACATGTCTGGTCACGAAATTTAAGATCTACTGGACGTTATCGCTCATTGAGTGTTATCCATTAGTATTTTAGGTGAGTATGACGAAGAAAATAACATACACATAGACGGAGATGACCAAGAGTTAACAAACATCCTTAATAGTGTCTTAGCGTGGAAAGGAGCTATCATAACGTCGTAGTAGTATTTTAGTTAGTTAGTTAGTCAGTTTACTTTTATTTTGATATAATAGTGTTCATGAGTCTTATATATCGACCCTGATTAGTGAATGTAATAGACAATAATAATTTGATTATGAATAAAAGATAGTTTCCAATGATTTATCTATTATTTACTTACTTTGTATTCGCACGCACGGTCTTGATAATTCAGTGTCGGGGTGTGATAACCAAACTCTCAACGTTCCTGCCATCACCAAATACAGTAGATACACTTAAACAAACGAGCTGGTGCGAAGATCAGGAGTTTCTGTAGTTATAGTGCAGATGTGCTATATATATAGTGCAACCCATAGTAGTACTGTACTGTTGCAGGATAATTGTCGGAAAGAAAATACGAAGACTTAAATTGGGAAATTAAGGATGAACGGCGAGCCTTACTCACCTGCTTCATGTCCTAATATGCGAGGAAACACAAGCGTCTGACCCTGAAACATAGGTGAAGTAGCAACGCCTCCATCACAACTGGAATCCACACACAAGAACGGCTACATGTGCGATGAAAGAAAGCAATATTGGATCGAGCAAAAGAACGATATGGGCTATTAGTTTCATCTTCCAAGCTTGGAATTATTTCACCTTGGCCTTCCAGAAGTAGACATCAGTGTGGCAGAGGCTTCAACCTCACCTCCGTGGCCTGCGGGGGCGCCACCCTTCACCTCCTCGATCACCTGCCGCTTGTCCGCCTGACCGCCTCCCAAGCAATCGCAGCTGCAAGAATAGGGACCGTACGGTAGGCTTACGTTTAACGATGCAGAATGATAGCATCGAAGGAAGGCATTGAAGCCCAGACCCATCTCTTTTCCTCCCTTTGCGAACGTCAGGTGTATAGGGGAAATAAAAAAATGAGACCAATACATGGTTGCAGTAATAAGACCAATACATGGTTGCAGTAGTTAGACGATTAATATACAAGGATCAACAAACATATAATCCATTTTTGTGTTGACCAACTCCAAGGTGGCTGGGTTAGATCCTAGCAAGGTGTGCTATGGCACTTTTTCAGGTGGTTTTCTCAAGACTTTATAAAGAGGCTTACGCTGCGGTGCTTTAGACAGAGCTTTTAAGAGGGTTTTCAACCACGTGGCAAGAGCTTTTAAGAGGGTTTTCAACCACGTGGCAAGGGTGGGTGGTCCCAGGTTTCGATGCTAGGTTAGGGCCTTCTTCGCCTAGTGGCTCAACCACTGGACTATCCAAACAAAATTTTTTTTTTTTTGAAGGTCACATTCTCAACCCGGAATTATCTAAGTGAATATTCCTTTACACAGTGGCAATAAATTGTATGTTATCTGATGCAAATTTGCTCAATAACTTGAATTTAAAGACTTGGAAAGCAATTTTTCTTTTAGAAATTTGCCTATTCATCTATTGTTGATATTGGCATTAATCTTAATTCATACTCATTGTTTATTAATATTTCCTATTGAGAGTATTGTCCATGACGAGAATTGTGGAAAACCAATCACATAAAATGCATATCGTGGATGGATATTTTATTGACGTTGCAAGTTGCACTTTGAAGATATATATGTGGACACACCAGAACAATATTTGCAAAAAGAAAACCTTTAATCGTATGTGAAATTTATAAAAACATTAAACCTTCATTAATTAAATTCCAGTTGGGTATCCCCTTCTTCCCTAGCCCTCTCCAAACCATCGACTCCACTGCGAGTGGATGAGCTCAGTACTATAATGCCCACAGAAGGATTTCGGTGCAAGTTAATGGGCTTCGGGAACGTCGATACGTGGTGGATTAAAAGGCAGACCACCTACGGCCTATTCCATACTTGGGCTTGCAGTGGGCCAGCACTGGCCCTTTCTAGGCCCAATACCAATCTATTTTGAAGGACAAGCCAACTGATCCACTTGCACCACATCACGGGGTTTTCTTGTTGTACCGGTTTATGTACAGCTAATTTAAATCCCAAAATTTAAACAACGAAACTTGGAGAGCCAGAAAAGTCTCAAAAATTTTAAATGCTTGAAAGACACATTTCTTGGGAGTTTTTTCTTTCTCTCCAAGTTCCATGGGTTTTACCTGGACCAATAAAAAAAATGGGCGCAAATTTATTAATCCTAAATGGTGAAGATAAAAACTTACGGCTTTATTGCAAAACTCTTCATCTACCCATTTGGGCCTATCTCGTAGTGACATTCCCGGCCGGCCCAACCCGGTTCAGAGTTCAAGCGGCGTGGATTTCTTGCCCAGGGGTCGGCCCGGGTTCAAAGCCCGTGCGGGCAACCCAGATCGCGGACAATTCTACAACCTCGTCGGATAATCACGCGTGGCCTGTTCTGATGACGGATGGAAAAAAAAAATAGATTTTCATTTTATTCAATAATGGCTTTGGGTAGGATAGCTTGGGGTTGACAACTTATACATAGAATGTGATAATTATTAGAAACTTATCCCAGAGAACAGGCTTGTCTTTAGAATTTTTCTTTCTATCTATTGCGAAATTAATTAACCCAAGCTCTATTAATGCAGATGAAAGCTTGTCGGACCTCCTATCCCACTACCAAAGCAGGCATCAAGTGAGTTTCATATTTCAATCACATTCCAAAGACAAGCCTGTTTTAGAGGCGCCCTCTTAGAGTAGAGTTAATTTGCAATGGGGAGGGGGAGGGGGACCTTCTTAGAGGCACCCTCTCCCCTCCCAATTCTAAAGACAAGCCTGTTCCCATTTCCCCCCTTTGTCTTTGTTAAGGTTTGCTTTCAGTGCCGTCTCCTTGTTTTGTGAAGGCCTCCTTGCTCCCTTACGGGAGATTCAATCTCTTTCTAGGAAATTTTTTGTCAGGTAAGAGTGCTCTCTTTACCTAGATTGGTCTATCTACCTTTCTTTTTTAGTTTTCCTTGTAGTTTTTCTTTCCTTCTCCTATCCTTGGTGGTAGATTTTTGGTCTGATCCACAGCTAAGAGTGGGATCCTCCATCTAGATCAGATATGTTCTAGCTCTCTTTTCGGAGGTGCTTTCTCTTTGAAGCATTTTGATGTGGCGGCTTATCACAACTTCAGCTGTCCTTTCTGGAGGTGTTTGGACCTTGGATTTGCATTTCCTGCCATGCTATTTGTTTGGATGACTCGACCTTGTGGCAAGCTCATGTTGATGGAGTTTATGCTCATGTCCTTTGTTGGGGGCATGACCCTCCGAAATTTCCCTATTTAGAGCAAACTGTCAAAGAAGTTGTGGTCTTCATCATTGAGTGAGAGTAATCTTTTATATATCTCATGGTTGTTGTATTGCCTTGAATGTATTAGCTTTGGGGTGTTTTGCCTTAAATGTGTTGGCTTTTGGGTGGTCATCCCTCTCTGCTGTAACTCTTCTTCTTTAGAAGAGCACAATGTCTCTTGTTTGGGGTGGCCTTTCTTTATTTGGAGAGTAGTTTCTCTGTTCTATCATGCACTTACTATGTTAGTATGAACAAAATCTATGTTATTACTCCTGTCAAAAAAAAAAAAATTTGGTTAGCCTAGTCATCATATCGATCTAGTGTGGAACATGAGCGCGGGTGTCTTGTTCGGCGGCAGTGAAGAGTCCCGGACCGTTGTACAGGGCTTTCAATATGTAGGAGAACCCTCTGTTAATTTGGATGTTTAAGAGTGGTTAGACATTTGGTTTTCCCCAAATTCTTTTTTTTCACAAAAGTAAAAATCCATTGCACCCTGATGACAAGAGTAGCTATATAATTTTTCTTATAGAATTATTATTGGCATCTGTTTCTGTCGTTGGTAAATATGTCTTCGGAAGAGGCTGAATGTTAGAAACAAGTTCAACATGATAATCTGATTTATCATAGAAATGAGAACAGAAGAAAGACAGCTTGAAAATTTTTGTCGGGGAAAAGATCATTTCAGGGTTCAAATACAGATATAAATGATGCATCAGTTAAGACTCTCAATTCACAATTCACGCATAGGTACAGAGGAAAAAAGAAGAAAAAGAACAGGAACGACGATACAACTTATTCAACTCCAATTGCAAACATTTATTTGTCATGACTGTGGTGTCTGTTTAAGTGGGATATAGGGCCACTTAGTTCGTAGAAGTGCAGGGCTTTTAAGCGTCCATGCGGATGAGGCAGCGAAGACCTTCGCCTCTGAGCATTAGTTCAAACGCCTTGTTGATCTCGGAGAAAGAGATCTCGTGAGTTATGAACTTCTCCAACTCAAGCTCCTGCACCATTAAAATTAAACAACCATGGAAGATAAGTTAGATGCTGTAACTGAGACGTACCATAACTGGTGGCAGAAGAGACGAGGAACAGAACACCGTACTGTTAGCAACCTGCCATATGCTTGGGCCTAGCTATGAACTTTAAAAATGCCCAAAGTTGGTGAATAATAAAAGAAAGGCAGAACCATCAAGTATGCACACACCTCGTTCATGTACTTCTCCACAACAGAGGGAAGGTCCGTGCGAGGCTTGTAGTTTCCAAAGAAGGTACCCTTGAGGGTCCTCTCATTCAGCAGATTCATGGGGTGGGTCTTGAAGACGTCGTCTTTGTGAGGGACGCCCACCAGCACGGCAACACCCCAGCCCTGATATCATTATATGCCACAATTGGATATTAGCACCCAAAATAACTACGGGGAATGCTCAGCATGTGGGAGATAATTTCGACATACATCATGCACACATTCAAATGCAGATATCATGGCGTTGATGTTTCCAGTGCACTCAACGCTCCGGTCTACGCCACCATCCGTCATCTCAGCGAGCACCTGATAGCATATATAAAACGGGGCGTGCGTGTGTTTAAGTGTCTAAACTCTCAAAAGGTAGAACTATGACCTCTGACAACCAGGAATGCACGGATGATGTTTAGAAACGAACCTCTTGAACTGGCTTATCATAGTCTTTTGGGTTCACAAATTCCGTAACACCGAACTTTTTAGCTGACAACAGAGTAAGACAGTGTGTTAGATGCAGTGTGTTCTTTACAACTCTATCCGTCGATCAAGTGACACAATGGTAGCGGATGTGGAAGATCGATGATGTAGCTCACCTTCCTCAAATCGGCTGGGGTTGAGGTCAACGCCAATAATCCTTGAAGCCCCTGCAATCCTGGCCCCTTCCGCCGCCTGTTTAGGAAATTAAGACATTACTATGCTATGCTTTGACCTCCCAATACGAAGCAAGAGTTCTCATATAAGGAAAGATGTAGAGGAACTCACAGCGAGGCCAACAGCTCCAAGTCCGAAAACAGCAACGGACGAACCTTTCTTTGGCTTTGCAACGTTCAGAGTCGCACCGAGGCCTTACAAAAAGGAAAGAACAGCTCAGCGTTCTGGCATGCGGACGTGTTCTGTTTCGGACGTTTGTGGGTCTACAGTAAAGAGAGAGAGAGAGAGGAAGGGAGATGGTATACCAGTTGAGATGCCACAGCTGAGAACACAAACTTTGTCCAGGGGAGCCAGGGGGTTGATCTTGGCAAGGCAGCCCACATGGATGACAGTGTACTCGCTGAAGGTGGAGGTGCCCACGAAATGGTAGATGGGCTTCCCGTTGATGGAGAACCTGGACTGCCCGTCGCCGATCATGACGCCCCGGTCGACGTTTATCCTCAGAAGCCTGCACATGTTGCTCTCCTCGGACCTGCAGTGGTCGCACTCCTTACATTCTCCGGTGAACACCGGCAGCACATGGTCCCCTGGTTCCAGATCCGTTACACCCTCTCCCACACTTTCCACGATCCTGGACATCATCACATGCACAAGAGTTAGAAAAAGGATGAACACATCCCTCTGCCAAACGAATAGCTAGCAGACTCCAGATGCAGCAAATGGTGGGAAAAAAAGGTGGTGGGGTTGGAGGGAATGGGCAACTCGTACCCTGCGGCTTCATGGCCTAGGATTCGAGGAAACACAGGCGTCTGACCCTGCAATGTTAATGAGCAAACACCACATCAATCCGCATACCAAGCCAACGATCCCAACTCCCTTAAATCAGTGTAATGGTGGTGCCAGAGATGGAAGCAAAAGGACACATCGATCAACGATGCGGATTTTACGTTTCTTCCGCAAAGCACCGAACTTTTTTACCTTGGCCTCCCAGAAGTAGACGTCCGTATGACAGAGTGAGGTGAAGAGGATCTTCACCCTCACCTCCATGGCCTGCGGAGGCGCCACTTCCACCTCCTCGATCACCAGCGGCTTGCCGGCCTCCCAGGCAACCGCAGCTGCAAGAACAGGAGCACACGTAAGAACATTAATGTTTTTTTCACAACTAGCCGGAAAATAATGGAAAACCCGTTCTCCCATTCTCTGAACAGGAACCACAAATCGCAAGCACAAAAAAGTTGATACAACAGAAGTGCCGTGACAAACCTCGGCATTTGATGACCTGTCCGACTGTGTCCGCCATTTCTCTCTGTCTCTTCTCTCACTCACCTTAACGCGCCTTCGAACGATCTCACAGGCAAATAACAACACTAAGCTTTCAGCTCAAACTCGATGCAACGATGGGGACGGATAGGAGCCATCGGGAGTATTTATAGTGAAGGGTAACAGCAGTTCGACTCGTGGAGAGAGAGGCCGGGGAAGGTTCTTCCATCGCTAAAACCACTGCAGCGCCGCTGGGGGATGGTGGGGACCCCTGAATCCAGCCGGCTGCTTCTCACAAAACTGGGGTCTACCCGGCAAAGTAGAGTCCACCATTAATACGTTTTTTTAACGAAATGGATGGCCGTCCCCCATTCCAAAGAGGGTGGCCGGTGCGTTTAGGGCAATGCCGTCGCCATCTCTGGTTAGAAGAATCTGCGTTACTCGTTGCGTCTTCACCAACTTCTGAGATTATGCTGTGGGTCCGTGGTGAGGGGACTTCGACATCGCAAGCCAAGGTTTTGAACCTTTGACCAACACTGGTTTTTGGGTTCCTGGTTTCCGGTTTTTCTAGTATCTTTGGCTGGCTGGGGCAGGAGGAGATCGTTCTTCTTTTCATATGATCTCAAGGATTCTATGGACAGCATCCTATACATTCACGGCTGGCATATTCGGTGTACTGGAGCCGCACTATATATGGATCCCTAATGCAAGATTTAATAAGATTATTATCAAACTTTATATGACAGTGCGTAAGCAATTATGTCCCTTCTAACTCGACCTCATTTGCTTGAGGAGGGTCTCAACGGCCCTACTGGGAGAAGATATAGACCACTCAGACCTCTCCAATTCGAATCCATGTCAATAAAGAAGGTTTAGAGACCGACAACATCGGTCAATATCCGGTCACAAAACTCTTTAGTAACCGAATAGTGACCGAATAAAGATCGAAGTTATCGGTGAAGAATTTTTTGTCACAATGTTGCGACCAAAAAATTACCGTCGCTAATCAATCACTAATAGTGATCGAAAGAGTGACCGAATTCTTTCGGTCGCTATCAACAACCGATAAATTCAGTGACTATTTCGGTCACTGTATAGTGACTGAAATAGGCGATCGAAATAATTCGGTCACTAACTCAGTCACTATTTTTGTGACCGAAATAGTGACTAAAATTTCGGCCGCTATTTGCAACTAATTTGTTCGGTCACTATTTCTGTCACGTCATACTCATATACTATTTTCGAATGTGACAGATAAGTCATGATGATAAAAATAGAAATTTTCGTTCACATTCATAAAGAGTGCAGCGGAATAAGATATTACATGAGCCGATAGCTTTTAGAATTAAAAATATACAGCAGCTTAGGTGACTGAGTCTAAAAAGAAGTAGGGTTTGCTAGTTTTATGGATCACTCGGCGCATAATTCTTTGGCGAGTCAGACCCATCTGAGATGCCTGAAAGAAAAGTAAGATTTATGAGCAATTATGCCGAGATGAAAATTGCTATCAATAGTAACAATAATGTAACATCTCTCATTTCCTTTGGTCAGCCAACTTGGACTGTCGCCTTCTGAAGGCGACAGGATGGCCGTCGCGTTCTGGTTGAGAACGCGACGGGCATGTTGTCGCATTCAGCATTTTACTGCAGCATGCATCCTTTGTCGTTTAGCTATCGGGGTAGACGTGACAAGTGTCAACCACTGACATGATGAACGCGACGGGTCAGGTGTCGCGTTCATGGTGTTAGGGTTGCATGGGCAACGCGTGGCGTTCCCGTTGGTCAGGTTGACCTTGACCATGGGATCACGACGGGTTGTCTGTCGCGTTCACGTGAGTGAAAGCGACAAGAAAGTCGTTGCGTTCTCATCTTCGAGGCTTAAATGGACACAAGCCTGAGAACATCCCCCTTTCTTCCTCTTTCGGCGGGTGCTCTTCTTCCCCGAGCCTTTGTTGCCTATGCTCCGTGGAGAGCTTGGAGAAGAGGAGTTTGGGTGGCTTGTGAAGGTAAGAGATTATGTTGCTCTTATGCTTGGTGGTTCCTCCTTCCTGGTGTGGCAACCTTCTCGGATGCTCTTCCTCGTGGTGATCCACTTCTCCTTTGGCTTGTGAAGGACATTCGTAGATCGTAGACGGCATCTCCATGGGGATTGGAGTGAGGAGGAGGGTTGCATGCCTACGAGAAGACCTCATTGGGGTGGATCTTCATTTTGAGGTAGGAATGCCTAAACCTTCCCCTAGTTCTAGCATGCCAGGGTCTCCAAACCCCTTCTCCAAGCCTTAGAACCCATGCTAGGATTGTGCATTGTGCTGTGGTTATTGTGGAATGATTGCATGTTTTGATTCATGCTTGGAATGGGGTGTGATTGATGAGAGATCCAAGTTTGCATGTGAGGTTTTTGAGTGTAGAATCACTTTCTGTGCATACATGGGTGTTCTCAAGGGTGGTTTGAGTCTATTTAAGTTGTTTACATTGTTATCCATGCTCCCCTCCCCTTGGTTTATTCGGAATTGTGGTGCATGGCTTGAAGGTGGTGCTCTCGGGTGTGCAAACCTGCGGGGCCGCCACCCTCCACCTCCTCGATCACCTGCCGCTTGCCCGCCTCCCAAGCAATTGCAACTGCAAGAACAGGGACCGTACGGTAGGCTTATGTTTAACGATGCAGAATGATAGCATCGAAGGAAGCCATTGAAGTCCAGACCCATCTCTTTTCCTCCCTTTGCGAACATCAGATGTATAGGGAAAATAAAAAAAATGAGACCAATACATGGTTGTAGTAATACGACCACTTATAGACATATGAAAAACCTACACTCTAATCGAAAAACAACAATGCATGTATCTTTCTGGATCTTCCAAATAGGCCACTTTTGGATGGGGAAAAATAGCGGCCCACGAAATACTCTCATGGGCACCCAACCCAATAAGAAAAGAATGCTCAATGAGTTCGGGTTGGGAACGGAAGGCCAAGAGCCTTGAGTGAGATGGCCTGGGTGGTAAAAAAAGCTGCTAGGCCATCAAAGGACCGAGCAATAGTCCAACACTCGAGCTAAGCCCCAATTCCCCAAGACACCGAGGTTTATAGAGCCCGAGATGTCTCTGAACCCCCTGGTTACAACAAGGTATCTCGTGGTAATCCCCCTAATAAAAAGGACAATGCCCAAGAAAGTCAAAAGGATTGCGAAAGAGTTGAAAGTGTCTAAGGAGACTAAATATTACTCGAACTTCGTGGTGATGTCTATCTCTATAGGCATATCTCCTATTCTACCCCCAACTACCAACTAACTCTTTCGGCCATATCTAAAGGGGCAAGAATTCTATATAAACTCAAGAACCCTCTGACGTAAGTAAGGTATTCAACACACATCCACTCTAGTGAAGGGCACTATCGCACCCTAAGCTCTCTTTCTCCTCTACTCTTGCTTGATTCTGACTTGACTGTTGGAGAGTTATTATTGGGACCTTCTCCCAAGACCTTTGGCTGCATCCCAATCTTGCAGGTCACCCACAAAAAGAAGGCGAGTGTCACTGTTATCGACATCCCCACCAAAGATTGATGGTTGTTGTGAATGTGTAAGATTCGAGTCTCTTCAACATCCCCACCAATGATTGATGGTTGTTGTGAATGTGTAAGATCCGAATCTCTTCAACTTCAAGACACAAGGTTTCGGAAACCCAACATTAGGAAGAAACCCACTCCAATTCTCTACAATGCAAGAGCGTAAAGGAAGTGGAACAAACCTCAACATTTTATGACTTGATCTACTGTGCTCGCCATCCTTCTCTATACTCTTCTTTCTCTCATGCACATTTTCTCTCTCTAATCTGTCTTTTCAAGCTCTCACAACAAGCTATCTTGAGTACTTGGGATTGATCGTGATGTAATAGATGCGTCCATTTATAGGGAGCCTGCACCACAGTAGGAAGAATTGCCCGGGAGATGACCTCCCACCTCCAAAATATTTGCTACTACAATAAGAGCATGTGACCAGTGGCACTTGCCGAGTACCCCTATAAAAGCTTCTTTCCAACGGACCAATCTCGTGGAGCTACCGATGCACCACTAGTTAGACGATTAATATACAAGGATCAACAAACATATAATCCATTTTTGTGTTGATCAACTCCAAGGATGTGGCTGGGTTAGATCCTAGCAAGGTGTGCTATGGCACTTTTATCAGGTGGTTTTCTCAAGACTTTATAAAGAGGCTTGCACTGCGGTGCTTCAGGCAGAGCTTTGAAAAGGGTTTTCAAGCACGTGGCAAGGGTGGGTGCGAGGGGTCCCAGGTTTCGATGTTGGGTCAAGGGCCTCAGGGCCTTCTTTACCTAGTGGTTCAACCACTGGACTATCCAAACAAAAAAAAAATTTATGGTCACATTCTCAACCTGGAATTATCTAAGTGAATATTCCTTTACACAGTGGCAATAAACTGTAAGTTATCTGATGCAATTTTGCTCAATAACTTGAATTTAAAAACTTAGGAACCAATTTTTCTTTTAGAAATTTGCCTATTCATCTATTGTTGATATTGACATTAATCTTAATTAATTGTGGAAATGGAATTATTTTTTTTATAAATTCTACTTTTAAAAGTTCTATTTATCATGTTGTCTCATATTCTCATGGATGCATGCGTATTGCGAATCCAAGTCTCGTCGAATGCTACGCGAGCAATGGCGGCGTGAGATGAATCCACAATTCGCACAGCGCGGGCGTGCCAGTCACCATAGTGACAACAAATTGGTTTGCCTCTGAGAGTCGGAGGGCTTTAAGTCTATTGTGCGCGCCGTTTGACTTCGTCAAACGAAAGTGAGTGGTCGGGTCCTGGACCAAAATCCCGCCGTTGCCTGAGCGCAACGACGTTAATTACATCTCTTTTAGAAAGAGAAAACCCTTGATTAATCGCCAGATTAGAAAGCCTCGTGACCTTAAAACGGGACATCCGATAAAAGGGTGCGAAGCACAATTGAACTGAAATATTAGGGAGCGAGACGAACGCCTAATCGGACCCATTAGACCTTTCGCTCAGCCCGCTACCTAATTTCTTTGTCTATTTATTTATTGGTCCCCTTTACCATGAAAAGGTTCAATTTGGTCTTTTAAGTCTATTTGAGAAAGACAATTTTGAAAAGAGTGGTCTCTTTCACTTTTTGTTGAAAATAGATGCAATTTGGTCTTTTGTTGAAAGTCATTTCAATGTGATTTTGTTTTTATTACAAAACATGTGATGATCATTTATTTGTTTAGAAAGGCTTGGTTTGACTCTTTTATGCACGGTGATGCAATCTTTTATAACTTGAGAAAAAGGTCTAAATTGGTCTTTTGCTATTTTGGAAAAACATAGGATGACATTTCGATTTGTTTGAAAATAGTTCAAATTGGTTCTTTGCTCTTTTGCAAAATACGAGACGGTCTTTTGCTCTTTTAAAAGAAGGTTTGATTTGGCCCTTCGATCTTTTGTAAAACCCGAGGGGATTTTGTCATTTGAAAAAGAGTTGAACCTAGTCATTTAACAACATGGAATGGACTTTTACTTCCTTCTTCCATTTTTGTTTGAAAAGAGGCCATTTGCTTTTACGATTCTTTTTTTATTAGTAAACGGTTTTAATTTGCCGTTTGGGTCCCTTGAGCCTTTGAAGCGGGGTTCTATTCGTTCGGCGGAGCTTGATGGCTCAACGCGCTTCGCAAACGTCCTCGAATCGGCGCAGCTGACGAGATAAGGCGAATCGGCGCAGCCCGGCTGAAATCATAGACATCATCGAATTGGCTTTCGTTTGCAACGTTGCCAACTCAATTAGAAGCTAATGACCTCTTTTAGAAGTTTTGCGCCAACTCAACCCTCGCGGGGAAATTTCGGCAGCATTTCCCCTTATCGCAGTGATAGAGGGGAAAGCGCGATGCTCATCCACCACAGGCGGAGATGGCACCAAAAGGGAGAGTGTACGTCGTAAAACGACGTAACTCCGACGGCCTAAGACCTCGATCCCCCAGGCATGCCTACGGAGATTCGGGCAATGTTATGGCCAAACAACCCACGGGACGATGAGTCACATGTGAACCCACCCGTCCGAACACGAACATTATGTTGTCCGATCCGAGGATGTGGATGGGTCTCATATTATGACTTTTGACTGCTTATCAGCCGGTATCACATAGAGCAATGGTTTTGCTCGCGTGATTTCGGCCAACGTGATGGCCAGCGTCGAATCGGCGCAGCTCTGTTCTGGTTTTACATGACTGCCAGAAACCAGAACCAGGCTGAATCGGCGCAGCCAGTCACCTGTGCAAAGGGGTGACCATGCCTCTCTCCAAGAACGCCCTTGCTCATGGCCGGGGTGATTTTGGATATTGAGATGACATTGCAGCCCATTGCTAGATGGGCTAAACAAAGGGATTTAGGCATTATTTGCCCAACCCCCTTTGAATAGCGAAATGGGACTATGTGGAGACTATTCGGTGTTGGTTTGAAACACACATCAGTGGGGGGCTGAAAACCGCAATGGGATGGTCTATTGAGAAGGGCGAACTATGCTTGATGATTTCTTTTTGAAAGGGTCTTTTGAGAATGGCATTTGAGCAAAGGGATATGAGCATTGTTTGCTCAGTCCCCTTGGCCATGGCCATGGATGCACATTGGGCACGAAGGGGACTCTTGAAGGGCGGCCAAGGCAGCAGAAAACTGGTTTTTTGCAGGCTCTAAACAGTAGAAAACGTGGCCTATTTGGAGGAGAAAATGGTATGCCATGCATGCATTGAATGTAGCATGAAGTCCCATGCTCCCATGACCTCATTTATTGAGGTATGGGAGGCCTTTTGACCTCATATGGAGTGTTAGGAGGGAGAGAGATGTACCTCTATAGAGAGGCCATCCCATCCCGTAACCCCATTTGCAAAGAAAAGAAAACTTTTAAAACCCAAGATGGGATGAGATGAGAGCATGCAATAAATGCTAAGGACAAGCTATTCTCATAAAAAAAAGGAGGATATGCACAAGAGCATGATCTATTTCAATAAAGAAAGGGATGAGGAGGTACAAGGTTTGCAAAACCAAGAGAAAAGAGAGGGGAAGAACCCAACGTGGGAGCCCTCTTCCTCTCTTGCTCTCTTGCTCTCTTGATGTGACAAGACAAGGAGACCCCTCCCCAAAGAAGAACCCCTCTCTCTCTCTTGCCTTCTCTTCTCACCTTTCTCTTCTCCCCTTTTTGCTTCTTTTTCTTCACGGGTGGAACCTCCCTTGAGCAGAAAACGCAGGCCTCTCCCTCTTCTTCTTGGCTTCTTGCTGCTGGTTCCTTCAGAAAACCAGAGAGGAAGGCCCTCCTTTCATGCAAGAACAGCCCCTCTTCAGCCCTCTTGCGTATCCCCCCTTTTGCTAGCCCCTTGCCCAAGCCTTCTAGAAGGGAGGAGAAGGCCAAAACAGGCCCAAACAGGTTCCTGCGCAGCAGAAATGGCAGACTTGCTTTTACCATTTGTGGCACTCCCTTTTGGGAGGTGTCACAAATGCTTACTCTCACCCCCCCTACTTTATGGGATGGGATGAGGGTTGATTTCAGATGGGCCTTGATGGCCTTTTGAGTGGGCCTTTTGCCCTTTTTTGCACAGCCTATGAGGGGCTAAAACCGGTGCTAGCGGCTTGGATAATGGGCCGGTGGTTCGGGCCCATTAATAAAAGGGGTGCCCACAAATGCCCCCCACCCGTGGGTGGTGCGAAGAGGCACGCAGAGCGGCATCCGCGGGTGAATTTTAGTCCTTTGACTATTGACACTAGCGCCGACAGGTGTTTGACTTGTTGCCGGGCTAATGGTCAAGTGGTCTATTCGTAGCCTTTTGCTTCTTTTTGGTGATGTGATCCGCGGATGACGACTGCATGTTGCTCCGTACGGGCAATCTGGGGATGGCTCCCCCTACTTTCACTTCTCATGGGCCGCTGGGGCTTGGGGTTGCTCGGACAGCTTGGAGCGCAGTCTGTTGACCCCGCCGAATCGGCGCAGGGTCGAGTTGGCGCGGGTCGCACCTGGTGAGCTGGCGCGTGGCGGGCCGGCTCGGTCTGGGCGGTCTTGGACCGCGGGCCGCTTGGGGGCGCGAACCGGCGGTTCGCGTCTCCCGAGGGGGGGTCACCTCACCACCCCTTTTCAAACCGTGCCTCAAAAGGCGCGCGGGGGGGCGTCTCTCTCTTCCCCCCTTCTCTTTCTCTCCTCTTTCTCCCTCCGCGACTCGTCTCCCTCTTCTCTCTCCTTCGCTTCGTCTCCCCCTGTTCGCCTCTCCCTCTCCTTCTTCGGCAGCAGGACGAGGTGCAGCGGCGACGGTCAGCGGACGTAGCGGGCAGGTGCGGCGGCGCGAGGCGGACGCGCTGGCGACGAGGCGGCAGCGGGGCTGCTGCGGCGAGGGTTCTCTTGGGCCCTTTCAGACCCGGGGCGGCGACTCTAGGGCGACATCGCGCCGGCGGAAGCGAGGTGCGACCGCGACGGCGACGAGGTGCGGCGGGACTCGAGGCCCTTCTTTGGCGGAGCCGGCGACTTCGCCGGAGGCACGGACGATCGGGGGCGACATCGCGCCGGCGGCGGTGAGCAGAGGCGGCAAGCGCAGTGGGCTTCACGGCCTGACTCCGTGTGGTGCATCTCCTCGCGACAGCGCTCAGCCGACGAGGGTAGGGCACGATCAGAGATCGGCCCTCTCGTGGGGTCTCCCTTTTTGTATGTTTTTTTTTTTTTTGTGGTTTCTTGGCGGCGCCGGAGATGAGTTTGGCGGCGACGGGCCAAGGGTCGGCCGGCCACTGCGTCTGTGTGTTCCGCGGCGGCGCCGGAGGTTGTTTTGACAGCGCCGAGGGCTTCCATGGTCGGGGACCAGGAAGACAGGGAGCTTGGCGGGCTTGCATGCCCCTGTGTGTTTTTTGGTTTGTTTTCCTGGTTGCATGGGTGAACAGGGCCGAGGGGCGCCTGGGGATTTGGGCAGGCAAAGGGAATGTGCCTGGGCCATGGGGCCTTTTGTACCGAACGCCAACACATGTGTCCGGGTTCGTTGGGATCTCCCCCCCTTAAACAAAGCAATGGGGAGATCGGGTAGGTCCCAGGGCTTCTAACCGCTAGGGGGGACCGCGGGGGAACATCCCCAGTCCGAGGTTTCGCTTTTTCGTTTCTTTGTTTGTGGGGCCCATTTTGAGTCGGCGGGGTTTCCACCAGTGCGGTCCTCGCCCGCCCGTTACCGCCCCGAATGGCGGGTCCGATTAGGTCTAGCTTCCACTTCGCGCGCCACGAGAGAGTAGCGGCGGCCGTCGATGGCTTTTAGTGGGGCCCGGAGCCCCTTAGGAGACGGTGAGGACGCGTCAGGTCCCAGGTCTTTTACTTTTCAGCTTCATTGGCGGGGGCCCATTTTAGATCAGCGGGGCTCCCGTCGGTCCGCCTATCTCTTGCATATCGCATTAAATGGCGGGTCTTTCTGACTGCAGCCAGGCACTGGGCCGCTTCACTCCCCATCGGCTTGTCCTCGGGGTAACAGTGATTCCCGGAGAGCTTTTAGACATGCTTGCATGTCTCTGTTTTGGGGCCGTCTCGCCTTAGTGCGTGGACGAGTACCCGCTGAAACCCTCACTTGCACGCGTAATAAGGGGAGATGCTGCCGAAATTTCGTCAGATTTAAGCGTTCATTTGGCCCGCTGACGTGACTTTAATTTCCTTTGTAGGAACCATGGCTCCCAAGTCTTCCTCCAGCAATACAGGCCTTCGGAAGGATGAAGACCGGTTGACTTTGGCGAAGCAGACATTGTCGGAGGTTCAATCCAGGAAGGCGAGCCTGAAAGAGAGAATATGCTCCCCTCATGTGGGTATCTTGTCGCTCGAGGAGCTGTTCCGGGACTTGCCATGAGGCAAAGGGCCCGTTTCATTTCTATGCTTTTTTTTATATCCCCTTTTTATTCCTGAGGCCTTGCCTCCATGCCTATGTAGCTCCATGTCACTATTAATGAAAGGCATTTTATTTTGGACACAGATGTTCCTTCTTGATACCTTGCTATGGTGTGCACATCTTTATTTGTCGGGTTTTTTTTTTTTTTTTTTTCACATTATCGAGCTGAGCGCCCTTTCGGGTTTTCGCCCAACCCGACCCCCTCTTGCTTTTGCCTACACGCCCTTTCGGGTTTTCGTGTAGCGGGGTACCCTATTTTGCTCATGGCGCCCTTTCGGGTTTTCACCATGGCCGGGTTTTAGTTCTTTTTACCCTCACTCGACAGGCGGTTCAAGTGAGTCCAACGAGGCATCTCTGTTTTTAGCCTCTCCTTTTTTTTCCTTTTTTTTTTTGAGGTGACGGGATCCTTTGCCGTCTATCGGCCGTTAACTTGACAGGGACTTTTGCTGTCAGAAGTAACGGCCTTCCATTTCACCGTCGGAGAGGACGGCCTTCTATTCTACCGTCGAAATGACGGCCTTTTATTCTACCGCCGGAGTGACGGTCTTCTATTCTACCGCCGGAGTGACGGCCTTCTATTCCACCGTCGAGATGACGGCCTTCTATTCCACCGTCGAGATGACGGTCTTCTATTCCAGCGTCGGAGTGACGGCCTTCTATTCTACCATCGGAGTGACGGCCTTCTATTCCACCGTCGGAGTGGCGGCCTTCTATTCCACCGTCGGGGTGACGGCCTTCTATTCTACCGTCGGAGTGATGGCCTTCTATTCTACCGTCGGAGTGACGGCCTTCTATTCTACCGTCGAGATGACGGCCCTCTATTCTACCGTCGGAGTGACGGCCTTCTATTCTACCGTCGGAGTGACGGCCTTCTATTCCACCGTCGAGATGACGGCCTTCTATTCCACCGTCGGGGTGACGGCCTTCTATTCCACCGTCGAGATGACGGCCTTCTATTCCACCGTCGGAGTGACGGCCTTCTATTCTACCGTCGGAGTGACGGCCTTCTATTCTACCGTCGGAGTGACGGCCTTCTATTCCACCGTCGGAGTGACGGCCTTCTATTCCACCGTCGGGGTGACGACCTTCTATTCCACCGTCGAGATGACGGCCCTCTATTCTACCGTCAGAGTGACGGCCTTCTATTCTACCGTCGGAGTGACGGCCTTCTATTCCACCGTCGAGATGACGGCCTTCTGTTCCACCGTCGGAGTGACGGCCTTCTATTCTACCGTCGGAGTGACGGCCTTCTATTCTACCGTCGGAGTGACGGCCTTCTATTCCACCGTCGAGATGACGGCCTTCTATTCCACCGTCGGAGTGACGGCCTTCTATTCCACCGTCGGAGTGACGGCCTTCTTTTTGACTTTTACCGTTAGGGCGACGGCCTTCTATTCGACTTTTACCGTCAGGGCGACGGCCTTCTATTTGACTTTTACCGTCAGGGCGACGGCCTTCTGTTTGACTTTTACCGTCAGGGCGACGGCCTTCTATTTGACTTTTACCGTCAGGGTGACGGCCTTCTGTTTGACTTTTACCGTCAGGGCGACGGCCTTCTATTTGACTTTTACCGTCAGGGCGACGGCCTTCTGTTTGACTTTTACCGTCAGGGCGACGGCCTTCTATTTGACTTTTACCGTCAGGGCGACGGCCTTCTGTTTGACTTTTACCGTCAGGGCGACGGCCTTCTATTTGACTTTTACCGTCAGGGCGACGGCCTTCTATTTGACTTTTACCGTCAGGGCGACGGCCTTCTATTTGACTTTACTTTTATATCTGCTGGAATTTGATGTTTGTCTTCATCCTTTATTATTATTTTTTTCTCATTATCGAGTTGGGCGCCCTTTCGGGTTTTCACCCAATTCGACCCCTCTTATTTTTGCCTACGCGCCCTTTCGGGTTTTCACGTAGCGGGGTACCCGATTTTGCCCATGGCGCCCTTTGCGGGTTTTCACCATAGCCGGGTTTTGGTCCTTTTTGCCCTTGCCCAGTGGACAAGTCTGACGAGGCATCTCTATTTTTAGCCTCTTCTTTCTTTTTTTCTTTTTAATAAGGCGAGGACGGTGGCATAGTCTGCCAACGTCTTAGCCAACGTCGGCTGCTCGAGATTGTCGATGCTTTTCCTCTTTGCAACCCGATTGCTGATGCAGCTTCGTGCTGCCTCGACGTTACCGCCGGTGGGACTTGATCGTCTGAATGACGCCAATCTCTTAGATTCGTCGCCGTCGTCGGCTTTCGTTGTGACTTCGGCGCCAACCGTACAGGTTCCCTGCCCGTAAAAGATGGTAGGGGTTATGCCAGTTAGATAGCAATTGGTTATGCATGCTAAAGCACAAAGTTCTCATTTAAGTCTTTTATTACTCTTTTCATATATATGTATGTCTCTTTTTTTATATTCAAGGAAACATGCACTTCTTGTCTTTTAGGAAATCTTTTCATGCGAGGAAAGGCACGGAAAACTCGAACTATCCTCACATAACTCATTAAAAGGTATGATGCCAATTATAGATGGGGGGACTCTTTTCATTGTCCACCCCCTAGAATCAGCGAAGGTCTCATAAATTTTGTTGGGACATTCGTCGCCTCAGAGCCATAGTCCGGCTAGCGGTATGGCGGCCTCTTCTATCTTTTTTTGCCATGCAAAGCATGCCATTTTTTTCATTTTCTTTTTTTTGGCTCTTCGTCATCGGCGACTAATGTCCCGGGGGTTTGAGAGCTTAATGTTTTATTATTATTATTTTTTATTTTTTTGTCGTTTTGCTTTGTTTCGTTTTTTTTTGTTTATTTGTTTTTTTTGTTGTTTGTCATTTGTCTGTTTCTTACACATATGGGGGAGTGGAGGGTAGAAACTCCCTGCTGTTGCGGATGCAACAGTTCTTTTGAGGCAGCCGGGACTCTCCGCCGCTGCGGATACAATAGTTCTTTTGTGGCAGCCGAGCTCCTCATTCGTCGAACAAGTCGATCAGATCCACTTCTTGTTCAGCCTCTTGTTGCTCACGACTCTGACCATTGAAGTCTGGATGGCAGGCGTGATACAGCTTCAGATGTCTTCCATTGAGGGGCGGGAATTGTATTTCACCCCGATGGTTGACCAGGACGTAGGCGCCGCCTTCATAGACTCTTTGCACCCCGTATGGCCCAGTCCAATTCACGTTCAACTTCCCTTTTGGGTTGCCGGCCATGACTTCTCTTTTCTTGACCATTACCAGGTCTCCTTTCTTGAACTCACGACCCTTGACGAGCTTGTCGAAGGCACGTGCTATGCGGGCCTGGTACACTTGAATGTTCTGTTGGGCTCGTAATCTTTTCCCTTCCAAATCGGAGAGTTCTTCGAGCCTCCTTTCGATATTGGTTTGATTCTCAGGAGCTAGTCCATGTTGCATGGCCACCCTGAGGGATGGTATTTCCAGTTCTACTGGAACCACGGCTTCTGAACCGTACACCAGGGAGAAAGGTGAGCATCCTGCTGGTGTTTTGTAGATGGTCCGGTAGGCTCATAAGGCTTCATACATCCGGTCCTCCCAATCTCTTTTGTTGGCACTGACGGTTTTGGCCAATAGTGTGCACAATGTCTTATTGAAAGCTTCCGCCAGGCCGTTGGCTTGCGGATTGTAGGGAGTGGAAGTCCTCCAGTTTATTTTGTATTTTGCGGCCATTCTGAACACCTTCTGATTCTTGAAGTGTGTTCCATTGTCTGATATGATTCGGTCCGGACTGCCGAATCTGAAGATGATGTTCCGCTGGATGAAGCGTGCCACCAACTCCCCCGTTACTTCTCTTAATGCCACAGCCTCGGCCCACCTTGAGAAGTAATCGGTGATAGCCAGGATGTATTTACACCCCGATGAGGAAGGTGGCAGAGGGCCCACAACATCTGTTCCCCATTGTGCAAACGGCCAACTTGGAACGGTCGGATGCAGATGTATGGGAGGTCTCCTTGGGATGACCGCATGCTCTTGACATTTTTGACATGTCTTGGCAAAATTGCCACAATCTTCAAACATAGTTGGCCAGTAATAGCCGAGCTTTTTGATTTCTATTTTCATCTTCGGCCCGCCAGCGATCCCGGCGTGCACCTCTTTCATGACCTTCCCGGCCTCTTCAGGTGACAGGCACCTTAGCAAGATCTTTTTCTTGGAGTCCGCCATGATTCTGAACAGGGCTCCACCTCTTAACTCGTATGAGTCTTTTATTCTGACCAGTTTGATCCTTTCTTCTCTTTGGGAGGGCAATCGCTGGTGTTCGAACCATTGCAGTAAGGGCTCTCTCCAGTCTTTTTGCACGATCTCTTCGGCCGCAGATACTTCTTCTTGGCCGCTCTCTTCATTTTCAGACTCTTCTTCTATCATGCTGGGGACTTGCCGCCGATTCATGACGATGACTTCTAGCTTCTCATTTGGTGGCACCGCCAAAGAGCTAGCCAATTTTGCTAGGGCGTCAGCTTGTGCATTCCTGCTTCTGCCGACATGCTCTATTTCTATTCGATAGAATTTTGACAGGAGTCTCTTCACCTTTCGGTGGTATGGCAGCAACTCTGGCTTTTTGACATCAAACTCCCCTTGCACTTGTTTGACGATTAGCATTGAGTCGCCGAAGACTTGCAACACCTTTATATTCATAAAGAGAGCCACTTGCAAGCCGATGATCAAGGCCTCATATTCAGCCTCATTATTAGTGCATGGCTTGTTAATTGAGCAGGAGGTGTGCGTGACTTCTCCTTCAGGCGACTTCAGGACGATACCTGCCCCCGCTCGGACTTTGGCACTGCCGTATGCGGTTGGTTCTATTCTTGACGCTCCATCGAAGTAGAGTTGCCAGGTGGCTGTTTGCAATTGGTTTACTTCGAGGGTCTCATCCTCTGGTAGCTCTGTGATGAGCGGAGAATTTTCTGATACAGGGTGAGCTGCAAAGAAGTCAGCCACCGCCTGCCCTTTGATTGCCTTTTGAGGGATGTATTTGATGTCAAACTCCATCAAGATGACAGCCCATTTGCCTATTCTCCCCTTCAATGCTGGTTGGGAGAGTATGTATTTGACGGGGTCGGCCCTGGAGATCAGCCTAACCTCGTGCGACAGCATATAATGTCTCATCTTCTTGGCTGCGAACACCAAGGCTAGGCATACTCTCTCAATTGGAGAATATCTCTCTTCTGCCCCCACTAACCTTCGACTGAGGTAGTAGAGTGCTTGCTCTTTTCCTTCCTCATTTTCTTGTGCTAGCATAGCCCCCAGGGAGTGCTCTGTAGTTGCTATGTACAGGATGAGAGGACGGCCTTTTGCAGGATCACCTAACACGGGTGGAGTGTTCAGGTATGCTTTCAATTGATCCAGGGCGTTTTGGCACTCCTGATTCCATTTGAAAGGGACATCTTTCCCCATCAATTTGTGGAAGGGATGACATCGTCCCGACAAATTTGAGACAAACCTACGAATGTAGGCCAGTCGTCCTTGTAGTGATCTGAGCTCGGTCAGATTCTTTGGTGGCGGCAGCTCTTGGATGGCTTTGATTTTGACAGGGTCTATTTCTATTCCCCTGTATCGGACAATGAAGCCCAGGAATTTGCCGCTGGATACCCCGAAGGCACACTTCATCGGGTTCATTTTCAATTCATATCGCCTCAGCCTTTCAAAGACAGCCCTGAGGTCGGCCAAATGATCTTCTCTTCTTCTTGTTTTGACCACGAGGTCATCAATGTAGCACTCCACCTTTTTATAGAGCAGCTCATCAAAAATTTTTGTCATGGCTCTTTGGTAGGTTGCCCCGGCATTTCTGAGGCCGAAGGGCATTCTCTTGTAGTGGAAGATCCCCTTGGGTGACCTAAAGGCGGTATGCACCCTGTCTTGTTCGGCTATCCATATCTGGTTGTAGCCAGACGACCCGTCCATAAATGACAAGGCTTCATGTCCAGTGGTTGCGTCTATCATCACTTCAGTGATTGGCACCGGAAAATCATCTTTTGGGCATGCCTTATTCAGATCTCTGAAATCTACGCAGATCCGGATCTGTCCATTCTTCTTTTTGACGGGGACGATGTTTGCTAACCAGGTTGTATACTGGTTCTCTCCAACGAAGTCCACGTCTATCAATTTGTCCACTTCAGCACACACTTTGTTGATCAATTCCGGCCTCATTCTCCTTGGAGCTTGCTTGACCGGTTCTATTTTCGGGTCGATTGCCAGGATGTGTTGTGCCACATCGGGGCTGAGTCCCGGCATCTCCTTGTAATTCCAGGCGAAGCAGTCCCGGAACTCTTTTAACAGCATGATGTATCGCTGCTTCTCTTCCTCTGGGATGAGGGCGCTTAGGAAGGTTGGCCGGTAGTCACTTTCCGTGCCGAGGTTCACTTCCACTAGCTCATCCACTGTGGCTTGGCCACCATCTTCAAGCTCTTCTGGTGCTGGCTGGAGGTCTACGAAGCCTTCTTCATCAGCTTCTGCTTCTAGTACTTCCAGGTATTCTTTTTGCTGAGCCGCAGTCGGTACATTCTTTTCAGCCTCTTCGGTTTGCTGGGCCCTTTGACTTGGGTTTAAGGGAACATCCGCTATCGCCCGGTGCTCTCTTATCTCTTCCGAACTTGCAGGGCCTGATAGCGCTGCTTCATTGTGTCTATTTTTCCTAGCTGTCAGGAGTACTTGGGTAGCAAGAGACTCCACGGGAGTGCAGGCGAGGGACGCCGCTGCCTCCTGGGGAGACTTATCGCATGCACTCGCAGCCATTTCCACCATGCCTCTTTCTTCAGGGTAGTCATCATAAACCACTCCTGAAGGGTTTTCTTCTGTTTGGTTGGCTATGCTGATCATGCCAACCGTATAGCTTTCTCCCAGTGACAAGCCGAGTCCTGGGTGCTGGGTGGTTTTTAGCAGGTCCCTGTCCATATTCGGCGGGTACCATAGCTTTCTAAACATCTCCCTCTGACTGAGGCGTTGCCGAAGAGGGATTTGTTGACTTTCGGCCAACCTGGCGACTGTATCAGACATGTCCGGGAGTCCTATGATCAGAACCAAGGGATCTCCAGTCTCTTCAGGGATTTTGCAATCATCATCCCTTCTCATTGGTTGCTCCTCCGCTGCGTAGAAGACTGTGAAGCGACCTCCCGGGTGAGCTATCACCATGGTCTTCAATGCTCTTACTATTTGACAGTCTATTTCGGCGGCTGGCTTGGTAAGGCCCTCTGGGACCAGAATGAACTCTGGCACTTTTTCGTTTATTTGTGGAGTAGAATCACACCTACGATCTGGGGCGTCACACGATTGCACCTCCACCTCTTCTGTTGATATGGGCTCTTCAGCAGTGGTCCCTGGCGGTGGTGGCGGGAACCACTCATCATCAGGGATGACTTCTATTGCTTTACCCTCTTGAGGGGCTTTGGTTTCTGAGTGTTCCAGTGGAAACCACTCATGAGCAATGATGCTTTCTTTTTTGTCGCCCTTCTGGGGGATTTGGCTTTCTGAGCGCCCCTGATACAGATCAGCATCAAGGAGGTGACACTCATACACTTCGAAGGGGTGAGCATCAGCAAAGACCCTTTGCTCCTCCGCTCCTTTCACATATTTGATACACTGGTGCAGCGTTGATGGGATTACTCCGTTTTGATGGAGCCAGGGCCGACCCAGCAAAGCCTTGTAGGACGTGCTTGCATTGATCACATGGAACTGCACCTTTGTTGTGAAGTCCCCCAGGACCAAGTCGAGTTCTACGACTCCCAGAGGTACCTCGAACTTTTGGTTGAACCCGGCTATTCTCACGTCGTGCACTGAGGCTAGGTGCACATTAAAGTGATATTTCTGGTAGGTCTTGTACGGCAGGATGTTTACCGCTGCTCCAGGATCCACCAGGATTCTGCTTAGGGGTTGTCCATTCAACTGCCCCCTCATATACAGAGGTCTGTTATGAGTGGCCATAGGGAGGAGCATGTCCTCCGGGGTGAATGTGATAGACGCCGAGTTGATGGCGGCAGCCTCCACCTGAACTTCAGCCAGACAAGTCTCATATTGCGCTGGAGTCTGCAGGGCTGCGATCAACGCCTTTCTAGTCTCTTCACTTAATGAGAGGATTTCCCAAACACTGAATCGTGTAGGAATCTTCTTTAGTAGCTTGATGATTCGGTCTTCCGCCCCGACATCATCTAGCTTTGACTTTCCTTTGTCATTTTCACTATTCTTGGCTTGAGGTTTGGTGACCGGGCTGTTTTCCTCACGATCCGCCTTCTTTTGCAATGCTGGGGGTTTGGGGAGTGCCCTGGTCTTCTCTTCTGCTGCCAGAAACTCAGCAAAGGATGGGACCGTGCCCCCAGTCTGTTCATTGGGATAGAACCCCGGAGGAGGTGGAATTTCCGCCCTTCGAACTTCAGGCTCCGGGATCTTATAAGAGGGTTCACCTCGGAAGACGATATTTTGATTGGCCGGAGGCACTCGTCCCCATTTCCTTCCGGACCTCGTTGTGAATTCTTGACCCGAAGCCCCGACCTGATTGACATCATTCGGGGAATGGTAGAATTCCTCTTCCTCATAGTGATCCCCCAAATTTAGCAGGGAGGGGATAGTGTTGCATGAGAGGGTTGCCACCACCTTCTTTTTCTTGGATCTTCTCTTCTTCTTCTTTTTCTTCATCGGCTCTTGCCCCCAGAATAGATCTTCTTGAGGTTGAGGGGTCTCTTGCTCGGCAGGTGCCTCCAGGGTTAACTTCTCGAGTTCTTCCCACGGAACAAACTCTTGCAACTGAACAGGGTATCTGTTCGGTTGCTCATACTCGTCTAATTCATCAATTAGCGCCTGCAGACGCTCGAGTGAAGGGCTGCCCCCTCTGTATAATGGAAGAGGCGTTTGACGCCTTCTATTGCCGGGATTCCTCTGAATGACGATCCGGGGCTCTATTGGGTGCCACACCGGGGTGACCACTGGCGCCGTCGGCTGAGGCATCAGGCCCCGAATGTGCATTTTCGGAGCCGGCTTCTTTTCGGGCTTCTTCTTTGCTTTAGTGGGCACCTTTTGCCACTCCTCCTGCTCCCTGCTTGGGGCGAGGATAAGATTCTTATAGGTGTTCTCCGTGCTGGCCTCGGAGATCTCTTCTGGTAGCTGTTGATATATGGAGATCATGTTAGCTCCAGCTTGCCGGGCAGGCAACTCATGTGGCTGCGGAGGATCAACCCTGTAATCCCCCATCTGCAGTTCTCCTTTCTTGATCAGAGACTCTGCGATGTCTTTGAACACATAGCAGTCCTCTAGAGGGTGCCCTAGGATCTGGTGGTATAGACAGTACCGGGGATCATCTTTCTTTGCAGCTTGATCTGGTCTTTTTGGTGTTGGGAGGGTGATCTTGTTATATCTGATCCCCCAATCAAATAGCACCTTAGTCTTTTCCCTGGGGAAGGAGTATGGCTTCCTCATTTTGTCTTGGAACGGAATGACCTTTCTCTTTGGTTCAGTTTTGTTGCTGGAGGTTCCGGCCGCCGCCTCGCCTCCGTCTCTTTGCTTTTCGAATGTTTTGAGGTCCACTGTATGGACCTCCTTCCCCGCAGGCTTCTTGTCGGCCGGCTTGGTCTTTTGACTGGCGAACGAGTTGGTGGGATACTTGACCAGAAAGGCCTCTATTTCCGCCACCATGTTGTTCAGCCTGTCAAATGACCGGATCTCTACTCCGATCATCCTTTCAAGCAGCTCTCTTTTCAAATTTTGCTTGCAGATCTGAACTGCATCTTCTTGGTGAGGAGGGCGCTTGCATCTCATGCTAAGGTTCCTCCATCTTTGGATATAGTCCAGTGCGGACTCATCACTCTTTTGCTTGGTTGCATAGAGTTCGGCAACTGTCACCTCCCTCTCAGCAATATAGAACCTTTCTCTAAATTTCTTTTGCATATCGGTCCAATCAGATATGGACCCTGCTGGCAGACTGGAGTACCATTCGAACGCCAGGCTTGTCAGGGAGGAGCCAAAGAACTTCAACAAGTATGATTCATCGGCCGCTAAATCTCCCATCACATTGATATAATAAGCAATGTGTTCTTTTGGAGATCCTCGCCCATTGAACTTGTCAAATTTTGGGGGCTTGGTGACACCTGGAGGCAATTTCTTCACGGCGTGGTATGCAGGGTAGGGTACCCTATATGCATCAAAAGCCATTTGCTCTCCGTCTCCCCGTTCAGCGAGCTTCATGTCAATTAGCTGTTCCACCATGAGCTTGTTGATAACGGCTGGGTCCACTTGCTGAGGATAGAAGTGGGCCGGCTGATTGCTCGGGGTATTGATAATGGCCGCCGGTGGCACCGGAGGCGGCTCTTGGTCGTCTAATTGCTGCTCAGGATCGTGAGCGAGCAATGATTGCTGTTGCGCAGAACGAGCTTGCTGCGACTGGTGTGGTTGTTGCTGCTGGAAGGACTGCGGCTGCAACAGCTGGTGTTGAGCCTGTGAGCGTGGCTGTTGAGCCGTAGCCGCAGGGGATTATTGTGGTCGCTCATTCGCTGTCCGTACGACAGCACGCTGGGCCGAAGCTTCAATTGACCCCGCGGTCCCTTGGGGAGTCTCTCCTGAGCCCTCTGCTGCTCGGGATGCATGTCCCTCAGTCTCTTTTCCTTTGATCTGGCGCTTGAGATCAGCGATCTCGGCTTGATATTGCTGCAACAGCTCCATGATAGCTGGATCTATGGGTGCAGCAAAAGGAATCTGTTGCGAAGTGCCCCCAGAAGCTTCTGGTGGCGGTGGAGGAATATCATCACTGCCCCCACTGCCCTGGGCGGTGACCACGTTGGCACTGACCGCCGTCATTTGTGCTGTCGGCAGTTCTTCGAGCCCATATGCGGCCGCCAAGGCTGCTGCCGCTGCTCTTCTTCTGGTGAGGGCACCAGGCCTTTCTGCCAATTCTGCTAGCTCTTCATCATTGGCTGGAAGTGCCCCATATCGGCCCCATATGCCGGCCATGTGGCAGGAGAAGATTGTGAGGTTCCCACGCCGACCTCTTTCAACCCTCCGGGAAGGGAAGGTCAATTTTACTCGGGGTTTGGGACCCCCAGACTGCTCATGGCCAGTTTTGCAAGGGACGTCATTTTCGCCCGAACTGCTTTCAGCTTCAGCTCGTGGATCTTTTCTGGCCCTTGGTGGTCTCGATCTCTGCAGAGGAGAGGTGACGAGACCGAGTATGTGGTCATCTGACCCATGGATCTTTTCTCGGCGGCACTGGCGTGCGGCCAGAACAGCAGGCGTCGATCGATCACCCCGAACAGTTGGGATGTGGGCAGACCGTCGCAGCTCCCTTCTCTTGTCATGAAAGTGGGCATAAGCACATGCCCCCTCTTGACGAACCCCAGCCCTGAAGCCTCCGGGCGACCGGCGGTAGCCGTGGGTCTTTTTATCAGCTACATTTGTTGGGAATTGCTTTTTTGATACAGGCTCTTCCGGCCTGGGCTTTTGCACTCTCTTAGGCCGCCAGACCTGCTTGAATTTGATTGGTTTTGGGGGCAGCTTGCCCTTAAATGTGTTGCACATCTCTTCTCTATTCGACAAAGCTTGGAAGGGGTTTCCTACGGGTACTGTCGGCACGACCCGCTCGGCTATAGCTTCAGTTTTCTTCTCTTGCAGATGGATTCTTAGGTCTCCGATCCGCACAGTTTTGCCCGAAGCAGACACCCGTGCACGACAGGTGACGATATTTTCAGCTTGAGTGATCTGTTGGTTGCAGGTCTCTTTTCCCTTGAGTTTGTTGTTGTTGCCGCGCTCCACGTGGTGCACGTGGCAGCTTAGCTCTTTAATGGTCCCTTTGATCTCAGCTCCATGATTGGCTTCAGCTCCATCTTGCCTTTTGGTCTCTGGGTGGAGGATGTCGACAAAAGCAACCCCCAGAAAGTTGGGGAACTCCACAACAGGAGGGAAGCTCCCAAAGCGGGTGGGCACAGCGAGGTACCCATGCCGAGCATGGTCTTGAACTACGAGAGGCCCAAAACGTACTCCCGCCATCAGTCAATTAGTACCTGTTAGTCAATTCAAAAGATAATCAGTATCAATTGTGCAAGGCCACATGGCTTTCTATTCTGGCGAAGAGATGAAGGGAAGCTTGGTCCCACCGGGCATGCCACGCTGTGGAAATGGAATTATTTTTTTTTATAAATTCTACTTTTAAAAGTTCTATTTATCATGTTGTCTCATATTCTCATGGATGCATGCGTATTGCGAATCCAAGTCTCGTCGAATGCTACGCGAGCAATGGCGGCGTGAGATGAATCCACAATTCGCACAGCGCGGGCGTGCCAGTCACCATAGTGACAACAAATTGGTTTGCCTCTGAGAGTCGGAGGGCTTTAAGTCTATTGTGCGCGCCGTTTGACTTCGTCAAACGAAAGTGAGTGGTCGGGTCCTGGACCAAAATCCCGCCGTTGCCTGAGCGCAACGACGTTAATTACATCTCTTTTAGAAAGAGAAAACCCTTGATTAATCGCCAGATTAGAAAGCCTCGTGACCTTAAAACGGGACATCCGATAAAAGGGTGCGAAGCACAATTGAACTGAAATATTAGGGAGCGAGACGAACGCCTAATCGGACCCATTAGACCTTTCGCTCAGCCCACTACCTAATTTCTTTGTCTATTTATTTATTGGTCCCCTTTACCATGAAAAGGTTCAATTTGGTCTTTTAAGTCTATTTGAGAAAGACAATTTTGAAAAGAGTGGTCTCTTTCACTTTTTGTTGAAAATAGATGCAATTTGGTCTTTTGTTGAAAGTCATTTCAATATGATTTTGTTTTTATTACAAAACATGTGATGATCATTTATTTGTTTAGAAATGCTTGGTTTGACTCTTTTATGCACGGTGATGCAATCTTTTATAACTTGAGAAAAAGGTCTAAATTGGTCTTTTGCTCTTTTGGAAAAACATAGGATGACATTTTGATTTGTTTGAAAATAGTTCAAATTGATCCTTTGCTCTTTTGCAAAATACGAGACGGTCTTTTGCTCTTTTAAAAGAAGGTTTGATTTGGCCCTTCGATCTTTTGTAAAACCCGAGAGGATTTTGTCATTTGAAAAAGAGTTGAACCTAGTCATTTAACAACATGGAATGGACTTTTACTTCCTTCTTCCATTTTTGTTTGAAAAGAGGCCATTTGCTTTTACGATTCTTTTTTTATTAGTAAACGGTTTTAATTTGCCGTTTGGGTCCCTTGAGCCTTTGAAGCGGGGTTCTATTCGTTCGGCGGAGCTTGATGGCTCAACGCGCTTCGCAAACGTCCTCGAATCGGCGCAGCTGACGAGATAAGGCGAATCGGCGCAGCCCGGCTGAAATCATAGACATCATCGAATTGGCTTTCGTTTGCAACGTTGCCAACTCAATTAGAAGCTAATGACCTCTTTTAGAAGTTTTGCGCCAACTCAACCCTCGCGGGGAAATTTCGGCAGCATTTCCCCTTATCGCAGTGATAGAGGGGAAAGCGCGATGCTCATCCACCACAGGCGGAGATGGCACCAAAAGGGAGAGTGTACGTCGTAAAACGACGTAACTCCGACGGCCTAAGACCTCGATCCCCCAGGCATGCCTACGGAGATTCGGGCAATGTTATGGCCAAACAACCCACGGGACGATGAGTCACATGTGAACCCACCCGTCCGAACACGAACATTATGTTGTCCGATCCGAGGATGTGGATGGGTCTCATATTATGACTTTTGACTGCTTATCAGCCGGTATCACATAGAGCAATGGTTTTGCTCGCGTGATTTCGGCCAACGTGATGGCCAGCGTCGAATCGGCGCAGCTCTGTTCTGGTTTTACATGATTGCCAGAAACCAGAACCAGGCTGAATCGGCGCAGCCAGTCACCTGTGCAAAGGGGTGACCATGCCTCTCTCCAAGAACGCCCTTGCTCATGGCCGGGGTGATTTTGGATATTGAGATGACATTGCAGCCCATTGCTAGATGGGCTAAACAAAGGGATTTAGGCATTATTTGCCCAACCCCCTTTGAATAGCGAAATGGGACTATGTGGAGACTATTCGGTGTTGGTTTGAAACACACATCAGTGGGGGGCTGAAAACCGCAATGGGATGGTCTATTGAGAAGGGCGAACTATGTTTGATGATTTCTTTTTGAAAGGGTCTTTTGAGAATGGCATTTGAGCAAAGGGATATGAGCATTGTTTGCTCAGTCCCCTTGGCCATGGCCATGGATGCACATTGGGCACGAAGGGGACTCTTGAAGGGCGGCCAAGGCAGCAGAAAACTGGTTTTTTGCAGGCTCTAAACAGTAGAAAACGTGGCCTATTTGGAGGAGAAAATGGTATGCCATGCATGCATTGAATGTAGCATGAAGTCCCATGCTCCCATGACCTCATTTATTGAGGTATGGGAGGCCTTTTGACCTCATATGGAGTGTTAGGAGGGAGAGAGATGTACCTCTATAGAGAGGCCATCCCATCCCGTAACCCCATTTGCAAAGAAAAGAAAACTTTTAAAACCCAAGATGGGATGAGAGGAGAGCATGCAATAAATGCTAAGGACAAGCTATTCTCATAAAAAAAAGGAGGATATGCACAAGAGCATGATCTATTTCAATAAAGAAAGGGATGAGGAGGTACAAGGTTTGCAAAACCAAGAGAAAAGAGGGGGGAAGAACCCAACGTGGGAGCCCTCTTCCTCTCTTGCTCTCTTGCTCTCTTGATGTGACAAGACAAGGAGACCCCTCCCCAAAGAAGAACCCCTCTCTCTCTCTTGCCTTCTCTTCTCACCTTTCTCTTCTCCCCTTTTTGCTTCTTTTTCTTCACGGGTGGAACCTCCCTTGAGCAGAAAACGCAGGCCTCTCCCTCTTCTTCTTGACTTCTTGCTGCTGGTTCCTCCAGAAAACCAGAGAGGAAGGCCCTCCTTTCATGCAAGAATAGCCCCTCTTCAGCCCTCTTGCGTATCCCCCCTTTTGCTAGCCCCTTGCCCAAGCCTTCTAGAAGGGAGGAGAAGGCCAAAACAGGCCCAAACAGGTTCCTGCGCAGCAGAAATGGCAAACTTGCTTTTACCATTTGTGGCACTCCCTTTTGGGAGGTGTCACAAATGCTTACTCTCACCCCCCCTACTTTATGGGATGGGATGAGGGTTGATTTCAGATGGGCCTTGATGGCCTTTTGAGTGGGCCTTTTGCCCTTTTTTGCACAGCCCATGAGGGGCTAAAATCGGTGCTAGCGGCTTGGATAATGGGCCGGCGGTTCGGGCCCATTAATAAAAGGGGTGCCCACATTAATACTTATTGTTTATTAATCTTTCCTATTGAGAGTATTGTCCATTATGTGAATTGTGGAAAATCAATCACATAAAATACATATCGTGGACGGATCTTTTAGTGCCGTTGCAAGTTGCACTTTGAAGATATATATGTGGACACACCAGAACAATATTTGCAAAAAGAAAATCTTTAATCGTATGTGAAATTTATAAAACATTAAACTTTCATTAATTAAATTCCAGTTGGATATCCCCTTCTTCCCTAGCCTTCTCCAAACCATCCACTCCATTGCGAGTGGATGAGCTCCAGTACTAAAATGCCCACAGAAAGATTTCGGTGCAAGTTAATGGGCTTCCATAGCGTTTACCTTCCGTCGAGCGTGGTGGATTAAAAGGCAGACTACCTATGGCCTATTCCATACTTGGGCTCGCAGTGGGCCAGCACTGGCCCTTGCTAGGCCCAATACCAATCTACTTTAAGAGAAAGGCTTATTACACTTGTGCATTGCTCTTTTAAGTACAATATGACTAGGCAATAACTCATGTGACACTCCTCACATGAGAAGTGATAAAGTAACAATCTAATTATTAGATGTCAAATGGACTTGTTGTCTAGTCACATTGCACTTAATGTGAAAGTGTAATAAACATTTCTCCTACTTTAAAGGACAGACCAACTGAGTCCAGTTGCACCACATCAGGGGGTTTTCTTGTTGTTCCGGTTTATGTACAGTTAATTTGCATCCCAAAATTTAAACAATGAAATTTGGAGAGCCAGAAAAGTCTAAAAAAATTTAAATGCTTGAAAGACACATTTCTTGGGAGTTTTTTCTTTCTCTCCAAGTTCCATGGGTTTTACCTGGACCAATAAAAAAAATTGGACGCAAATTTATTAATCCTAAATGGTGAAGTGAAAAACTTGCGGCTTTATTGCGAACCTCTTCATCTACCCATTTGGGACTATCTCGTAGTGATATTCCCGGTCGGTCCAACCCGGTTCAGACCTCAAGCGGAGGCGTGGATTTTCGGCCCAGGGGTCCGCTCGGGTTCAAAGCCTGTGCGGGCAACCCAGATTGCCGACAGTCGGATAATCACATGTAGCCTGTTCTGATAACGGATGGGAAAAAAAAAAAGAGATTTTCATTTTATTTAATAATGGCTTTGGGTAGGATAGCTTGGGGTTGACAACTTATACATAGAATGTGATAATTATTAGAAATTTATCCCAGAGAGCAGGCTTGTCTTTAGAAATTTTCTTTCTATCTATTACTAAACTAATTAACACAAGCTCTATTAATGCAGATAAAAGCTTATCGGACCTCCTATCCCGCTACCAAAGCAGGTATATAAAGTGAGTTTTATATTTCAACCACATTCCAATCATCTATGGTTAGCCTAGTCTTTTCCGCCTCATCTCCTCCGCCTAACCATCGTGCCGTGGCGTGCATGTGAAGCAGCGACTCCTCCTAACTAGAGTGGGATCCTCTATCTAGATCAGATCTATTCTAGATTTGACTTAAATCTGATTCTTCTTGTTGTTGATCTCCCCCCTCTTTATCCCTTGTTGCTGTTGCTGGTTGTTTTCAGTCTCAACCCCACCCTTTCAGCATCTATTTCCTTTCTCTCCAACCCTCCCCCATATCTCTCTCTCCCTCTCTTTTCGGAGGCGCTCTCTCTTTAAAGCATTTTGATATGGTAACTTACTACAACTTCGGCTTGTCTTTCGTGAAGGTGTTTGGACATTGGATTTGCATTTCTTGCTATGCTATTTGTTTGGATGACTCGACTTTGTGGGAAGCTCATGTTGATGGAGTTTATTCTCATGTCCTTTGTTGGGAGGGCATGACCCTCCGAAATTTCCCTATTTAGGCAAACTGCCAAAGAAGTTGCCGTCTTCGTCACTGAGTAGGAGTAATCTTTTATATATCTCATCGTTGTTGTATTGCCTTGAATGTATTGGCTTTGGGGTGTTTTGCCTTGAATGTATTTCTCTGTTCTATCATGCACTTACTATGTTTAGTATGAACAAAATCTATGCTATTACTCCTGTAAAAAAAAAAAAATTTGGTTAGCCTAGTCATCAAATCGATCTAGTGTGGAACATGAGCGCGGGTGTCTTGTTCGGCGGCAGTGAAGAATCCCGGACCGTTGTACAGGGCTTTCAATCTGTAGGAGAACCCTCTGTTAATTTGGATGTTTAAGAGTGGTTAGACATTTGGTTTTCCCCAAATTCTTTTTTTTCACAAAAGGAAAAATCCATTGCACCCTGATGACAAGAGTAGCTATATAATTTTTCTTATAGAATTATTATTGGCATCTGTTTCTCTCGTTGGTAAATATGCCTTCGGAAGAGGCTGAATGTTAGAAACAAGTTCAACATGATAATCTGATTTACCCGGGTATCATAGAGATGAGAACAGAAGAAAGACAGCTTGAAAAAGACATTATCACAAATAGTTTTGTCGGGGAAAAGATCATTTCAGGGTTCAAATACAGATATAAATGATGCATCAGTAAGACTCTCAATTCACAATTCACGCATAGGTACAGAGGAAAAAAGAAGAAAAAGAACAGGAACGACGATACAACTTATTCAACTCCAATTGCAAACATTTATTTGTCATGACTGTGGTGTCTGTTTAAGTGGGATATAGGGCCACTTAGTTCGTAGAAGTGCAGGGCTTTTAAGCGTCCATGCGGATGAGGCAGCGAAGACCTTCGCCTCTGAGCATTAGTTCAAACGCCTTGTTGATCTCGGAGAAAGAGACCTCGTGAGTTATGAACTTCTCCAACTCAAGCTCCTGCACCATTAAAATTAAACAAACATGGAAGATAAGTTAGATGCTGTAACTGAGACGTACCATAACTGGTGGGAGAAGAGACGAGGAACAGAACACCGTACTGTTAGCAACCTGCCATATGCTTGGGCCTAGCTATGAACTTTAAAAATGCCCAAAGTTGGTGAATAATAAAAGAAAGGCAGAACCATCAAGTATGCACACACCTCGTTCATGTACTTCTCCACAACAGAGGGAAGGTCCGTGCGAGGCTTGTAGTTTCCAAAGAAGGTACCCCTGAGGGTCCTCTCATTCAGCAGATTCATGGGGTGGGTCTTGAAGACGTCGTCTTTGTGAGGGACGCCCACCAGCACGGCAACACCCCAGCCCTGATATCATTATATGCCACAATTGGATATTAGCACCCAAAATAACTACGGGGAATGCTCAGCATGTGGGAGATAATTTCGACATACATCATGCACACATTCAAATGCAGATATCATGGCGTTGATGTTTCCAGTGCACTCAACGCTCCGGTCTACGCCACCATCCGTCATCTCAGCGAGCACCTGATAGCATATATAAAACGGGGCGTGCGTGTGTTAAGTGTCTAAACTCTCAAAAGGTAGAACTATGACCTCTGACAACCAGGAATGCACGGATGATGTTTAGAAACGAACCTCTTGAACTGGCTTATCATAGTCTTTTGGGTTCACAAATTCCGTAACACCGAACTTTTTAGCTGACAACAGAGTAAGACAGTGTGTTAGATGCAGTGTGTTCTTTACAACTCTATCCGTCGATCAAGTGACACAATGGTAGCGGATGTGGAAGATGATGTAGCTCACCTTCCTCAAATCGGCTGGGGTTGAGGTCAACGCCAATAATCCTTGAAGCCCCTGCAATCCTGGCCCCTTCCGCCGCCTGTTTAGGAAATTAAGACATTACTATGCTATGCTTTGACCTCCCAATACGAAGCAAGAGTTCTCATATAAGGAAAGATGTAGAGGAACTCACAGCGAGGCCAACAGCTCCAAGTCCGAAAACAGCAACGGACGAACCTTTCTTTGGCTTTGCAACGTTCAGAGTCGCACCGAGGCCTTACAAAAAGGAAAGAACAGCTCAGCGTTCTGGCATGCGGACGTGTTCTGTTTCGGACGTTTGTGGGTCTACAGTAAAGAGAGAGAGAGAGAGGAAGGGAGATGGTATACCAGTTGAGATGCCACAGCTGAGAACACAAACTTTGTCCAGGGGAGCCAGGGGGTTGATCTTGGCAAGGCAGCCCACATGGATGACAGTGTACTCGCTGAAGGTGGAGGTGCCCACGAAATGGTAGATGGGCTTCCCGTTGATGGAGAACCTGGACTGCCCGTCGCCGATCATGACGCCCCGGTCGACGTTTATCCTCAGAAGCCTGCACATGTTGCTCTCCTCGGACCTGCAGTGGTCGCACTCCTTACATTCTCCGGTGAACACCGGCAGCACATGGTCCCCTGGTTCCAGATCCGTTACACCCTCTCCCACACTTTCCACGATCCTGGACATCATCACATGCACAAGAGTTAGAAAAAGGATGAACACATCCCTCTGCCAAACGAATAGCTAGCAGACTCCAGATGCAGCAAATGGTGGGAAAAAAAGGTGGTGGGGTTGGAGGGAATGGGCAACTCGTACCCTGCGGCTTCATGGCCTAGGATTCGAGGAAACACAGGCGTCTGACCCTGCAATGTTAATGAGCAAACACCACATCAATCCGCATACCAAGCCAACGATCCCAACTCCCTTAAATCAGTGTAATGGTGGTGCCAGAGATGGAAGCAAAAGGACACATCGATCAACGATGCGGATTTTACGTTTCTTCCGCAAAGCACCGAACTTTTTTACCTTGGCCTCCCAGAAGTAGACGTCCGTATGACAGAGTGAGGTGAAGAGGATCTTCACCCTCACCTCCATGGCCTGCGGAGGCGCCACTTCCACCTCCTCGATCACCAGCGGCTTGCCGGCCTCCCAGGCAACCGCAGCTGCAAGAACAGGAGCACACGTAAGAACATTAATGTTTTTTTCACAACTAGCCGGAAAATAATGGAAAACCCGTTCTCCCATTCTCTGAACAGGAACCACAAATCGCAAGCACAAAAAAGTTGATACAACAGAAGTGCCGTGACAAACCTCGGCATTTGATGACCTGTCCGACTGTGTCCGCCATTTCTCTCTGTCTCTTCTCTCACTCACCTTAACGCGCCTTCGAACGATCTCACAGGCAAATAACAACACTAAGCTTTCAGCTCAAACTCGATGCAACGATGGGGACGGATAGGAGCCATCGGGAGTATTTATAGTGAAGGGTAACAGCAGTTCGACTCGTGGAGAGAGAGGCCGGGGAAGGTTCTTCCATCGCTAAAACCACTGCAGCGCCGCTGGGGGATGGTGGGGACCCCTGAATCCAGCCGGCTGCTTCTCACAAAACTGGGGTCTACCCGGCAAAGTAGAGTCCACCATTAATAGGTTTTTTTAACGAAATGGATGGCCGTCCCCCATTCCAAAGAGGGGGGGGGGGGGGGGACTTTGACATCTCAGGCCATGGTTTGGAACCTTTGACCGACACTGGTTTCTGGGTTCCTGGTTTCCGGTTTTTCTAGTATCTTTGGCTGGCTGGGGCATGATGAGGGGATGGTTCTTCCTCTCATATGATCTCAAGGATTCTATGGACAGCATCCTATACATTCACGGCTGGCATATTCGGTGTACTGGAGCCGCACTATTGACCCCTAATGCAAGATTTAATAAGATTATTATCAAACTTTATATGACAGTGCGTAGGCAATTGTGTCCGTTCTAACTCGACCTCATTAATTTGCTTGAGGAGGGTCTCAACGGCCCTACTGGGAGAAGATATAGACCGCTCGACCTCTCCAATTCGAATCCATGTCGAAGTATGGAAGATTAATTGCGACAAGTTTTTTTTTTTGGATTTTTAGTTCTCGACACCTACAATCTTTTGTGTTTAGGATTCAATCCCAGCAGTCCATCTATTCATTATTAAATCCCCCAAATCTCTTAACTCTTATTAAAAAATCCATCTAGTTAACAACCGTATGGAAAACAAATATACAAAGGAGAAATAATTTCATAACACTATTTGATAACACATTAAACTAATATCATTATTAAAACTATACCACATCAGTAATTGAAATAAGAAAGTTAAAAACATCTCATAAATGATGAGTTTGTGATAAAATTTGATTAGCGTGTTATTTTAGTGTGTTATCAAATGATGTTATTAAACCATTTTCCTATTCAAAAGTTAATTTCTTCGTCCCCATCCTAAAATGTTGCTATATCCAAAGTACTCTTCATTTATATATCCCCTTTAAAACAATGCAAGGCCATGAAGGTGGGATTTTGAACTCAGTGCCAGTTCTTCTTGGTCGACAGTAGCGACCATCGGCCATCTTTCTACGGTGTTGGAGGCAACCAAGGGCCACCATCGATGACAATCAGCCAAATTTGCTATGCAGTGACAAATCCTTCCTGTACAACATCGACAACTTGAAGAATCATCAACACAATTGGCATAAAAACCCTCTCAACTTCGTCATGTGGTTTCATCCTGTCGATCACCTCCCCTCTCAACTACGATAGTCCTATTGTAACCCATATAAAAGTAACTTCTATTGCACTAGTAGCACACCCTATAGAAACATTGGCCTCTATCATGCTAGAAACTGCCACCTCCAATTTAGAGTCGATCATACGAGTTGTCGCCTCTAATATTTTAGAGTCGATCATACAACGAGCTGTCACCTCCAACTTAGAGATCAACCATGTTATAAGTTGCCACCTCCAACTTAATGGACAAAGGCTTGTGAGAACTGAAAGGATCAGACTATGACTTGCCCTAGAGGGGGGTGAATAGGGCTATTAAAAATTTGTCTTGAATGCCCAATGGAAACCAATGCAGAAATAAAATGCAATGCAAAGCAGAGAGAACTGAGAGGGAAGAAGGAACCAAGCACACAAAGAGACACCGATTTATCCTGGTTCAGTAAGACCCCATTTGGTCTACCTACATCCAGTCCTCACCAACAATGTGAGATTTCCCACTCTAAGAAATGAACACACCCGATGGTTTAAGCAGTGCCCAGCTCACCGACACTTCGCTAGTTAACACGATGCCTAGCTCACCAATACACAGCTGGTTGATGCGGTGCCCTGCTCACCAACAAGCACAAAGTAAGAATCTTAATGAGACAAAGATGAATCAAGCAAAAACAAATGCCAAGCTCGTGAGGAAGATCTCCAGAAGTTGTTGAAGCTCTGAAGCAGCAAAGATCTCCTCCAAAGGGAACCTTCTTCAAGGATGTAGCAGGTGGAAGCCCTAGAAGGTGAAAAAGCTTAGAATAAGAAGCTGGAGATGAAGCTCTTGAGTGTGGCTCTCTTCCCCATGAAATTCCTTACCTAGGGTTTCCCCCATGTGTCCTTTTTATAGCCCTTTCATAGAAGTATCCGTTTGGGAAGGAGTGGAAAGTAGTCTTGGTCAAAAAGGTGTTCAAACTTTGCTTTTTGAACAGAACTGCATGTCAGGGTCGACTCCACTTTTTACTGGGGTCGACTCCAGTTCAACTCAAGGTCAACTCCAAAGAAAGTTGGGGTCAACTCCAATGGAACAAAGAAGCATCTTCTGAATGGTGGTCGACTCCTTTAGAATGTTAGGGTCGACTCTGAACAGCTGAGCCTGATCGGGGTCGACTCCCTTTACAGGTCGGGTCGACTCTGCATCAGCTGCAAGGCAAGCTGCTGAAAGGAGGTCGACTCCTTTGTAACCTGGAGGTCGACTCCAAACAGCTGAGCAAAACCAGGGTCGACTCCTTCATAATGTCAGGGTCGACTCTGCATGGCCCATGCCATCTTCTTTCTGAGGGGGTCGACTCCTTCAAATTTCTGGGGTTGACTCTGAATACCTGAGAACAGTTGGGGTGAACTCCTTCATATCTTGAGGTCGACTCCTTTAGCCAGGAACCAATATGGACTTCTTTGAAAGTCCTCTTGGCCTTATAAAATACCATGTTCTCTGCATTCAACTTGCGAACTTGTTAGCAAACAAAATGAGTGTTTTGTGATCAACAAAATTCAAAGGGATCCAACAATCTCTCCATTTTTAATGATGACAAAGCACTTACACAAGAATAAATAATTTTCTTAACAAATCACTGATACCGGCACAATATCTTTAACACATCAAGGTATATAAAACACAATGTGAATATATTCAATCACAACACACAATTCATTCACATTGATCAAAATATAGTCATGTCTATCCATTCATAAAGAGTCAATTCACAAAAAAGTTGTATGTATCTCTCCCTGACTATAAGCACCCTTTAAAGAAAAACATTCACAAAAGGAAGTTTAAACTAAGTTCAAGTGCTATCACTTAACTACCATCACTTTACATGAGTTCTCCACCTTTTTGTCATCGTCAAAAAGAGAGGAGGGAATGTAGCCCGGCTCAAAAAGAGGATAAGTAGAGGAGAGTCATGAGAGATGAGCAAGGAAGGGACCAAGGGAAAGGATCAAGAGAAAGGAAGTCAGAGATGACTCCGAGAGAAGGTATCCCATATGTAGTTTCCAGCTCCGGCAAGACCCTTCAAATTCTTCTTGAGGTCCTGATGATTGTCCAGCATTACATCTTGACTCTTAGCTATTGATTGCATGAAGTTCTCATTCCTATCTTGCTGCATCTTGAGAAAGTGAACATCTGTGCGCAGAGCTTCTACCTTTATTTCCAGGGAGTCAAATCGAGTGTCCATAGAATCAAGCCGAGTATCCAGAGAATCAAACTAAGCAAGCATGGAGGAACTAAACTCCGAGAATAACTGAGACATCTGATCAACTGGGGCACAAGGTCTGGAAGTGCGCGGAATGGATAAAACAAACTCATCACCATCATCATCCGGGGGACCCTGTCTCGTCTGAGGAGTGTGAGAACCAGTGCGAACAAACACACTATCCTGAATGGACATCCTCATACGAGCCAAGGTGCAGCCATCTATAACATCAAACCCAGTCAGACTCTTACTTTCTTCATCGGAGAAACTGACCTTGTACTTGCGAAGAATCCTAGTGATAAGCATTCCATAAATAAGGGACCTCTTGGGTACACCAACAACATCTCAAATATAATTGAGTGTAATGTTCGGGAGATCCACAAGAGTCTCATCAAGAAGTGCTTGAATAAGCAGAATGTGATCATCTGTTACACCGTCCATGCTACCACTTCTAGGGACTAAAATAGAGCAAACTAACTTGTGTAGAAAACGATAAAGAGCAGGAAATGAATTTGCATTAACTTTCTTATTGGAATGCAATGCTACATCGGTATCTAAAATACGACGATATGCATTAAACCGATGTTCCAACACAGAAATATACTGAACTCCCTACTAAAAAGGAATTTCCATCACTTCAGACAACATAGATATTTTGAGAGGGATATGAACCCCTTTCACATACGTGCTAATCCTCTTATCAGCATCCACCACAAAATTTGCATAAAACATATTTACTAGATGTGGATAGACTTTCTCATTGATAGAAACATAAGGAACCCAACCCAAGGGCTCAAACAAACCATGAAGATCATAACCAGCACCAACAAAGAACTCAAAATCGATCCTCTTGCCCAAATGCACTTTTCTAGTAATGATATCAGAGGAGTAAAACTGAAAAGCTTCAAGACTTCTGAAGAGAGTACCATCAAAGCCTTCACCAGAAGAACCACTACTAGGACGAGACCGCTTGGAGGGAGTGGCAGAGGCGACGACCTTCCCTTTGTCGCTGCACCTTGGAGGAACCATCACCACGGAGATGATAGGGAGAAGGGAAAGAGAGGAGCCGCGAGAGTGGAGAAGAGGATGGAGAAGGAGGAGAAGGGAGAAGAAGGAGAGGATGAGGAACCAAAGGAGGTCGAGGATGGGGTCGTCCCCAAGCCACGACAGGGTTCCCCTTACGCGGGAAACAAAGGAGAGGAGGAGAAAGAGGCTACGACGGCGGGTTTGAAAGGGGAGAGGAGAAAAAGGTAGGGCCCCCCTTTTTAAAGGAAGCCCTAGCCGCCCGGGGTCGACTCTAGAAAAGTGGAGGTTGACCTCGGCTGCAAGGGAGTCAACTCTAGAGTCGACTTTGCTTCAAAGTAGAGACTTTTTTTTTTGATTGATTGAAACAAGTCTGCAAGGAAGGTTGATCTAGCTGAAGGCTATGAAAACAGAGAGTATAGGAACAATTCCAAGGACTCTTATCTTGCCACCTTTTGAGTTGGGTAAATTTATGTATATTGTTTATGTAGATATAGAACACATGCCTAATTCTCGGCGCAAAGAAATAAACCGGTCTTCACACAACGATTTAGTGAAAATATCAGCCAATTGGTGTGTGGTGTCAATGAAATTTAATTCAATATCACCCTTAGAGACATTATCTCTAACAAAATGATGGTGTACTTCAATATGCTTAGTGCGAGAATGTTGAACAGAATTTTTAGATAAATTTATGGCACTTGTATTATCGCAAAACAATGGAATTTTAGATAAACACTTCCCATAGTCTTCTACTTATTGTTTAATCCAAAGTGCTTGGGTGCAACAACTCCCGACTGCGATATACTCGGCTTCAACTGTCGAGAGAGCAACAGAATTTTGTTTCTTGGAGGACCACAAAATGAGGCAACCTCCCAAGAAATGACAAGTCCCGCTTGTGCTCTTTCGATCAACTTTACACTCAGCATAATCCGCATCGGTTTAACCCACCAAGTCGAAGGAACAACATTTTGGACACCATAAACCAAAGTCAATCGAGGAAGCAAGATACCGAAAATTTCGTTTAACAGTAATTAAGTGCAATTGTTTGGGCGAGCTTTGAAATCTCGCACACATGCAAACACTAAATAATATATCGGACCTACTTGTAGTTAAGTAAAGTAGAGATCCGATCATACCTCGATAGAGCTTAGAATCAACAGGCTTACCAAGCTCATCATTATCAAATTTTGTTGTTGTAGACATAGGTGTTCGAAGAGGCTTGGTTTTGCTAAACCCATATTTTTTAGCAGTTCTTTTGTGTACTTTGATTGACTTACAAAGATGCCATCTTGACCTTGTTTTATATGAAGTCCGAGAAAGAAGTTGAGCTCACCCATTATGCTCATCTCGAACTCCCCCTGCATCAACTCAGAAAAATCCTTGCACAATTTTTCTATAGTAGAGCCAAACACAATATCATCCACATATATTTGAACAAGTAAAAATATCTGAACCAACACACTTTATGAACAGAGTTGACTCAACAAAACCATGCTTAAAATCATGTTGAACTAGAAATTGACTCAATCTCTCATACCATGCACACGGTGCTTGCTTAAGACCATATAGAGCTTTATGAAGACAAAAAATGTGGTTTGTAAAATTTGGATTCTCAAACACAGGTGGTTGCTCTACATAGACTTTCTCTTTTATGAAACTATTAAGAAACACACTTTTAACATCCATTTGAAATAATTTAAAATTTCTGGAGCAAGCGAATGCTAATAGAATCCTAATGGCTTCAAGTCTAGCAATCGGTGCAAAGGTCTCATCATAATCGATCCCTTCTTCTTGAGAGTATCCCTGGGCAACTAAACGAGCTTTGTTCCGAGTTACCACACCGGATTCATCAAGTTTGTTTCAAAAAACCCACTTGATTCCGATTACTGGATGGTCCTTCGGACGAGGAGACAAGGCCCACACTTTGTTCCTCTCAAAGTAGTTTAGTTTCTCAAGCATAGCAATAGACCAATGTTCATCAAGAAGGACTTCATCAATATTTTTTGGTTCAAACGGAGAAATAAAAGCAATATAATCACACTGATATTGAGTTTTTCGAGTTCGCATACCGGATGAAGGATTACCTATTACATTACCGATTGGGTGACTTGACATGATCTACCATGCTTGAGGTAATTCATCATTTGTTGAAGATACTTGAAGTTCTTCAAGTGGAGGATCTTTCTTTTCCTTTTCTTCATCAACAAGTTGGGTAGGATCATCCTTTGCTTCTGCACTAGACTCTGTGAGATCTAAATCATGTATGGTTAAATCCTGATCCTTCATGATTTCTGCATCATCATCATCATTTCTTTTTCTAGCATTGTGGTTAGTCTCATCAAAGATTACATGAATATATTATTCTACAACTAATGTTTTCTTGTTAAATACACGAAAAGCTTTAGAATGAGATGAATAGCCAACAAATATACCTTCGTCGCTTCGAGGATCAAACTTACCTATGTCCTCTTTGCCATTTACCAAAATGAAGTATTTGCACCTGAATGGCTTGAAGTAGGAGATGTTTGGTTTTCTGCCTTTATAAAGTTCATATGGAGTCTTTTGCAACAAGGGTCTAATCAAACAACAGTTAGTGATATAGCATGCAGTATTAATGGCTTCAGTCCAAAAATATCTAGGCAAGACAGATTCACATAGCATAGTTCGGGCCATATCAATCAAAGTTCGATTTTTTCTCTCAGCTACACCATTTTGCTGAGGAGTTCTCGGAGCTGAGAAATTATGATTGAACCCTTCATCATCACAAAAATAATTAAACTGTAATTTTCAAATTCCTTACCATGATCACTATGAATAGTATTAATGACATAACCCTTATCATTTTGAACCTTCTTATAGAATTTTATGAATTCAGTTAATGCATCACTTTTATTAGCTAAATACAAAACTCATGTAAATCGAGAGAAATCATCAACGATCACAAACCATAGCGCTTACCGCCTAAACTAGCAGTTCTTGTCGGACCAAACAAATCAAGATGCAAGAGTTGAAAAGGCCGAGAGGTAGAAATAATGTTCTTGGGTTTGAATGAAGTTCGAGTTTTCTTACCCTTGGCACAAGCATCACAAACTCTATTTGAATCAAAATTCATTTTGGGCAAACCGACCACAAGCTCACGTCTAGACAATTTGGAAATGATTCCAAAACTAGCATGGCTTAACCTTCAGTGCCAAAGCCATGGGTTAGAGTTATTTGCTACAAAGCAAATCTCCTTCTCATCCAATTCATCTAGATTAACGGTATAAACATTTCCATTTCGATTGTCTACAAACTTGATTTCATTCGAGATATTATCAGTTAGCATGCAGTGAGATGCATCAAATGTAACTTTAAACCTTTTATCACAAAGTTGACTAATGCTAAGCAAATTATGTTTTAATCCATCTACAAATAACACATGCTCAATGCTAGTGGTGGATGTTTTACCAATATTTTCAATACCTATTACCATTCCTATGCTGTTGTCTCCAAAAGTCACGTTTCCACCGTTTTTCTTTTCAAGTTGTGATTTGTCTCTCGTCATGTGTCGAGAGCACCCACTATCCAAATACCGCTCTTTATTCATCGAACCACTGTAGCCCTGCAAAAATAAGAAATTTTACACTTGATTTCTTGGTACCCAAATTTGCTTGGGTCCATTCATGTTAGTCCAACTTTTGGTTGTTTCCTTTGACACCCACATAGTTCTGATCTTGTGGATGTTCTTTTGGAACCAACAACTCTGAATTTTATGCCCCTTTTTACCGCAATAGTTGCATGTTGCAAAAAGAGTACTAGATAACTTAGCTTCAACAAAAGAAGTTCCAGTTTTAGATTTTAACTTGTGAGGGATGAATTCAATTCCCCTTTTCTAAAGACCCCTTTTGTGCTACCAAGAATAACATCTAAATTATCACGACCACGCACAAATGTAGACATGGTACTTTTTAATTTATCTATTTCCTTTTGAAAGTTAGAACAATTATTTCTCAAACTAGAAATTTGTTCTTCTAAAGTTTCAATCTTTTTCTTAAACAATATATTCTCGTTTACTACTATATCAACATTTTCACATTCATGTAAACGAAATACATTCAATTCTTGAGTCATTAAATCAATGTTTTTCTTCAAACTTCTATTTTCAAGTTTGCATTCAACGAATTTTTCATATAGCTCCTTAAAGGCATCATGAAATTCTTCAAATGTAAATATTTTAGAATTTACAATTCTCATGGTCAGATTTAACCATGAGACATAAGTTGGCGATTTTGCCTTCACTTTCTTCTTCTGTAGAGATGTCTTCATCACTCCATGTAGCAAGGGCCTTTTTTTTTACTGTCTTACCATTTCCCTTGGTGTATATCTTTTTCTTTTTAAGTTCTGAACATTCAGGACGAATATGTCCTGGTTTTCTGCACTCAAAACATGTGACTTTCTCACTCTTGGAGGTTTCCCCTTTAGTTTAATTTTTCTTCTGAAATCTTCTATTAATTTTTTGGGTTGAAGTTGGATCGACGCCTATTCAGAAACTTCTCGAATTGCCTTGTCATTAAGACGATTTCTTCATCATCGATCTCTTCATCGCTATTGTCACTGTCACACTTATTCAGCACATTAGTAGCTTTGAGGGCAAGACTCTTTTTCTTCATAGAGTCATCTATATCCCTCGATATATTAATCTCATAGGTCATTAGAGATCCTATGAGTGCATCCAAGGAGATACTTGAGAGGTCTTTTGCCTCTTCAATAACTATTACTTTGGGATTCCAAGACATAGGCAAAGATTGTAAATTTTTTCTATTAAGGTCACGAGTAGAGTATTCCTTACCAAGGGCTTCGAGCCCATTCGTGATGTCTGTGAACCGCTTGAACATCTCAGTTATAGTCTCATTTTCTTCCATCTTAAACAGCTTGTACTTGTGAACTAGAAGGTTGATCTTTGTTTCTTTAACCTGAGAGGTTCCTTCATAGGTCACTTGAAGCTTGTCCCAAATTTCTTTTGCACTGCTACACATAGAAACATGATTAAATTCGTTAGCATCCAAAGCACAGAATAAAGCATTAATTACCTTGGCATTCATAGACAACTTTTTATAGATTTCAAGAGTCCACTTCTTTTCAGGTTCCTTTGGAGCATAAGGATCTTTTTCCACAATGTTCCACAGCTCATAATCCATAGCTTTCAGAAAGATGGTCATCATAGCTTTCCAATAGCTATAGTTATTGCCACTAAACAAAGGTGGCATATTAGTAGAGTTGCCTTCAGTAAATGCACTCTGCTCTCCAAAACCATCCATAGTCAATCCGCACTAGAGGTTGTAAAACCCTTTAAACTAGTGACCAAGCTCTGATACCAAATGAAAGCATCAGACTATGACTAGCCCTAGAGGGGAGTGAATATGGCTATTAAAAATTTATCTTGAATGGCCAATGGAAACTAATGCAGAAATAAAATGTAATGCAAAGCAGAGAGAACTAAGAGGGAAGAAGGAACCAAGCACACAAAGAGACACCGATTTATCCTGGTTCGAACCCCCTTTGGTCTACCTACGTCCAGTCCTCACCAACAAGGTGAGATTTCGCACTCTAAGAAATGAACACACTCGTTGGTTTAAGCAGTGCCCAGCTTACCGACACTCCGCTAGTTAACACGGTGTCTAGCTCACTAATACACAGCTGGTTGATGTGGTGCCCAGCTCACCAACAAGCACAAAGTAAGAATCTTAATGAGACAAAGATGAATCAAGCAAAAAAAAAAGCCAAACTCGTGAGTAAGATCTCCAGAAATTGTTGAAGCTCTAAAGTAGCAAAGATCTCCTCCAAAGGGAACCTTCTTCAAGGATGCAACAGGTGAAAGCCCTAGAAGGTGAAAAAGCTTGGAAGAAGAAGCTGGAGATGAAGCTCTTGAGTGTGGCTCTCTTCCCCACGAAATTCCTTGCCTAGGGTTTCCCTCAGGTGTTCTTTTTATAGCCCTTCCACAGAAGTATCCGTTTGGGAAAGAGTGGAAAGTGGTATTAGTCAAAAAGGTGTTCAAACTTTGCTTTTTGAACAGAACTGCATGTCAGGGTCGACTCTATCTTTTACTGGGGCCGACTCCAGTTCAACTCAAGATCGACTCCAAAGAAAGTTGGGGTCGACTCCAATGGAACAAAGAAACATCTTCTGAATGGAGGTCGACTCCTTTAGAACACCAGGGTCGACTCTGAACAGCTGAGCCTGACCGGGGTCGACTCCCTTTATAGGTCGGGGTCGACTCTGGATCAGCTGCAAGGCAAGTTGTTGAAAGGAGGTCGACTCCTTTGTAACCTGGAGGTCGACCCCAAACAGCCGAGCAGAACCAAGGTCGACTCCTTCATAATGCTAGGGTCGACTCTGCATGGCCCATGTCATCTTCTTTCTGAGGGGGTCGACTCCTTCAAATTTCTGGTGTCGACTCTGAATACCTGAGAACAGTTGGGGTCGACTCCTTCATATCTTGAGGTCGACTCTTTTAGCTAGGAACCAATATTGACTTCTTTGAAAGTCCTCTTGTCATTATAAAATACAATATTTTCTGCATTCAACTTGCGAACTTGTTAGCAAATAAAATGAGTGTTTTGTGATCATCAAAATTCAAAGGGATCCAATGCACAATATACATCAATATACATAGTTTTTCGTCAATGCACAATATACAACAATAACCTTGGTGCAGGAATAATGGAAGTGGAGTGGAGAACGTAGATCATGGATACTAATAATTTGGCAGGAGAAAAAAGATTTTTTTTTTTTTTTTTTAGATCCTTCTCGATCGAATAGGATGGAATCTTATGAACAAGGAGGAGCAAGAAACATGTCTGGGAAAAGGGACCCAGCATCAAAGAAGAGCCTACACAAAAGGATAAAGTGATTTCATCCAGCGTTCAGAAAACTAACCTTTGCATTTGATGACCTGACCAGCTGTGCTTGCCATCTTCAGGCCTCTCTGCTCTCTCTCTCTCTAACCCCCGCTGGGACGCTTCGAACGGAAGAATCGAACCTGAGTGGAAATTCTGGCTGTGAAGCTTCAAATGGCGAAGCCGAGGATGGAGAGCGACGGTGATCAGTAGCCTGCCAAAGGAAATTCCAATTATTCCCCAAAAATTCAAATACGGAGATCCGCTACAAATGCGCATTACCGCACGGCCGTTGTCCTGAAGCAGGTAAAAAGACCCCTCCCTTTCTTTCCTTATCCTCAGACCATGAAGAAAACAAAACACCGTGAGACCAAGCTACTGAAATTAGCCGATCGGGTTTCGCCATGTGGCTGGTATCGGTTAACATAAGAATATTGGAGGGACAACGAGTCAACGACCAGGTTTCGCCCGCAGGAGCAGGAGGACGCGCGCATGAATATGCCAAATGTCACTACATATATAACAACTTATGTCATTGCGTGTCCTCGTCGCATGTATATATATTTGGAGAAGTCGGATCTCGAATTTATAGTAGACAGTCAGATGGATTGGAAATCAAATAGCGATCTGTGATTGTGAGAGAGGGATCACTTGTAAAGAGAAGCGTGGGAGAGGCCCTGGATTGAAATCAGAGAGTATTTTTAGATGTCTAAGTCAGATCTAGCAAAAGTTAGACTAAGAAGGTAACGAATCGAGATCGCTCCCGACATTTGGTGGGTTTAACACAAAATTTATATATTTCTAGTTGAAAAGTTTTTTTAAAAAATTTTTATATGAGTTAAGTCTCTGTACTAATCTCATACGATGTGATTATATGCATGGCTATAATAGTGGGTCTCTATCATGTTCATGATAAAACTCTATACGTAGAACTTAATTGATCTCTGTTGATCGTGAGCTATAACAGTGGGCCTATGTCATGTTCATGATAAAATTCTCTATACGTAGAACTTAATCGATCTCCGTTACGCAGACTATTAGTCATAAGTAGGGATGTTCTTTAAGTCTCTCTCGTGAGCCCATTATACTTAAAATAGACACTATGATGTAAGAGTGATGCAGACTAATGTCTTATTGATACATAGACGGATTCAAGAATTTTTTCGGTAGAATCACTCTTTTTAAAAAAAAATTAATCAAATTAATTTAATAAAAAATTTTAAACACATCAATAAAATTTGTCTCTAGATCCGTCCCTACATTGACATATGTATAAGGTGATGCTCAATATATAGAGACGGACGTGCTCTGAAATTCCTTTTTCTTCAAAGGCGGTAGAACTAAAGAAATATGATTCCTTATTGGATACCAGATGAGCCCACGTCAGTAGCATAGCGGTCCAGTGGCATGTGATTGGGGCTCTTAATGCAACGCTAATAATACTAATGTGTCTTTTTTTTTCTCTCCAAAAGGTAATATTTACCTATTTATTAGAATAATAGATTTGAACTGTACAAAAGTCCAGGAGACCAACAGGCGGATGACATCAGCTTATAGGGAAACCAAATAAACAAATTAAAATTCTATGGATGACACATCTCAAGAGTAGGTACCACGAAGCACAGCTCGAGGACGAAGACCCAGTCGTCGTTCACATCGTCTTCATCGGTGTCTTGGTTGGAAACATCTGGAAATAATTGAACTCCAAACATGAATATGTTTTCAGCTTTAATACTAATGCGTCATATATTTTTGAAAATTACTTATTCTAAGATTAGTCTTGCATTGTAAGACTTATGTCGAGGTAGATTGTAAGACTATTAATTTTATCGGTTAAGAAAGAAAGAGAAATGACTTGACAAGATCTATGATCTATCAAACAATGAGATTGGTAGTCTTACAATCTACATCAATTCTATTGTAAAATTAATTTTTGTAACAAATATTTCTTTTAATTTTTATATCATACTGTATATTTTTGGACTTTTTGTATAAATATTTTATAAATATAAGTTATGTCAAATCTATCTCTTACTTAAATATATTATCAAAAATATTCTATAAATATTTTTATGGTAAGATTGCGGATCTCTCTCTCTCTCTCTCTCTCGTAAATTTGACTCAAATTAATTAAGCTCTTGTTAAATAGATAAATTGCTAAGCTAACCCCAGTAAATAAAACACCCACATCGTTGATCCGACGCGGATCTTCCTCAGGTTCAGAAGCCCCTTGGCTTTTCAAGTTCTTCTCTCTATCTGCGTGACGTATCTGAGCCCGTCTCCCACCCCGCTGAGCAGCATCTTGATGAGGGAGCCCCGGTCGACGCCCGGCCGGGTGCGCCACGGCAATGCCGCCAGGGTCACCACCGGCAGAGCCCAACAGTGTTCTACCTCCTTGGGAGCAAGGGAGGGCACTTAATTTGTGGCTATCAAAGCGACCTTATACCCATGATGAAACCAGAATGAATTCTAGGTCGTATGAGAGAGTAGTATAAAATTAATTATAGGTGCCATGTCGCTTTATCTTTATCTTATGTCTGTTGCTACTAACTTATTCTTCATTGCCCCAAAAAAGAGTTCCTCGGGGATTAAGAAAACAGACATTTTGGGGTACCCCAACGAATGGACCAAGTGCTGTTTGGACTGACCTACAAAATTCTTGATGAATAGCGCTGTGTTTCTAAATGTGGCCGGGGCACACGGGTTTACGTGTCATGTGATTTTAGCACGGAGGAGAGAGATACACTAAGTAAAAATTTCTCTCTCCATTATGTAAAAAGTGACTCCCAAGTTACGTTTAAGGGAGAATTAACTATTGGTTTTTGATAAGGATCTGATATTATTTTTAGGTCTTTGTTAGATTTTTTCGCGCCGTTCAATCTTTATGCAGGACTTATTTTTAAGTCTCTGTTATTAACTCTCATTATCCCTCCTGTTATCTCAAAAGTGTGTAATTGCGTAAGTACGTACTTACAAAATTACAAGTGTAACTAAGTAAGTATGTAAATCTTGTAACTGTGTGAGTATGTAATTACATATTGTAGAGGCTATTTCTAGCCTCTTGGGCCTGCGGCCTATCAAGGCCCGTCCAGCCCTTTTTCGACCCGTCAAGGCGCCAGGGCTCCGGCCTTTATGTTGCGTGTCCTCGGATTCAGCTCAAAGCTCCCGAGCACGTTCTGGCAATCAAAGCGCTCAAGGGTCTCCAGGGGTGGGGTCTCCAGGGTGATCTCCGATACCCCCCAAGCCTGTTCGGTTCAGGCATGGCCTACCGAACAGACCATGCTCGAAGCACGTTGCGACCCTGCCAACACATGCTATCAGCCTCCGAGCAGGAGTCACCGAACAGCCGGACAGCAGGCCCATTAACCGAACAGTGGGCCTATCAACCGGACAGCGGGCTCAGCTACCGAACATCAGGTCTAGCCCACCGAGCAGGCTACCTGCTCAGTACATGTCGACCAGGAAAGTCCAAGCAGCCCTTCGCCCCCTCGTGGCGGTTATAACGGCTACACTGCACGCGCCCCATGATCAAGTGGTGCGTTAACTGCAGAGCTCCTCAACGGACGCCTCAAACCGTAACTCCCCGCTGAGGACGCTAATAGGCGCGCCTTTTCCGGCGTTGTTAAGGGACGTTCCGTCCCACTCCCTCAACACCTTCACCTATAAAAAGGCCCAGGTAACCTCCATGCAGAGGTACGTCGTCTCGGAGGCTCACACTCGCCCTCGCGCGAGTCACATACGAGAACCCACTTTCCTTCAAGCCTCTCAAATCTCATACTGACTTAGGCATCGAGGGTTCTCCCCGATCTAGTTCTGGTCTTGCAGGCTTCCGTCCGCACCGGCGTTTGTCTTCCCCATCTTCTCCGGTGGAGACCCGTTTGGCTCAGGCCCAAACAGGAAAACGCCACCACAGTTTGGCGCCGTCTGTGGGAATGACTTCAGCCATGGCTCGCGGGCGTTCCTCTCACCAGAACCCTGGCAACAGGGCAACGCGCTCTCGCCAGTCACACACGGGCTCGCGTGATCAAGCCCCTCTTGCCAACGAAAACACTCCCCCCGGAGTGATTGTCAATAGCCCCGCTGCCGGCACTCCGGCAACTGCCAGGAGGTAGCAGAACTCCGGGGCCTAGTTCAGCATCTTGTGGGCATCTGTCAGACCTTCAGGCGCAACTGGCTAGGCATCCTGCCCCGATAGTCCCCCCATCGTCGAAGCAGCAGGCGGATTCATCGCGTTGGCGACCTCCTGCACCGTCGGCCCGGCGGGAGAAACATGTAGAGCTGCCCCGGCGGTCTCGGAGGGTCCCACTCGTACGCCGAACACCAGAACGGCAGACCAACTCACCCCATCGTTTGGCGGCAATTCCGCCTCCCCCGCATTCAGGCGTCGGTACCAACGCCCAAGCGTCCAAGCGTGAGGGCTCAGCGCGTTCCGACTAGGAATTGGTCAGACGCCTCCGCCGCGTTGCTGACCTCGAGCGCCGCATGGACGCGATGGTCCGGAAGGTAGAAGGTAGAGTCTTGGATGATGACCTGAACTTCCGCTCCCCGTTCACCGCGGAGATCCTGGAGGCCAGGGCCTCCCCAAAACTGCCCCTACCTTCCATCGCGCTCTACGACGGCACCACTGACCCAGCGGACCATGTCCATGGGTTCGAGTCGCACATGGTGTTCCATGGAGCATCAGACGCGACCAAATGCCGAGCCTTTCCGACCACCTTGAAGGAGACTGCCCGGACATGGTTCGAAGCCCTCCCCACAGGCTCCATCTCCTCCTTCCACACCAGTTGAAAAAGTCCTTCCGGGACAACTTCCTGGGCGGGAGGTCGCAGCCGCGCACGATGGCTTCTCTTCTGTCTGTTAGGCAGAAGAAAGGTGAAGCACTCTAGGACTACGTCAAGCGGTTCCAGACTGAAGCACTTCGAATCACGCACCCCAACGTCCCCTTGGCCACCAGTGCCCTCATCCAGGACACTCGCGATGGTTTCCTTCAGAGGACGCTCGGGGTCCAGCAACCGCCTACCCTCTCTGACCTCCTCTTCATCGCCCAACACCATGCTGCGTGCAAGGAGAATCTGGCAGTCAGCCGAGCCAAGCAGGCGAATTCGCCCCGAAACGGGAAGGACCATATAAGGTCATTTGGGTTCTTGGAAGAGGTTTCTATAAGCTGTCTACCTTCGGCGGCAAAACCATACCGAGAACCTAACATGTAAATCTAAAAGGCTATTATTTACAAAAGCCTCTCTGCTTAGCGTCCTACTTCTCTCTTCGTTGTTCTATCGGTTTATGTAAAGGACGAACGATACAACCCTAGGTCAAGAGCTCTTCAGCTCAGAAGACCAGCGTGGTACCCGTCCTAAGACAGAGATGTTCGGTAAAACTCCGGGTCGACGAGCTCTTCAGCTCGACCTGCGCTGAACCCACGAGCCTCTAGACACCGACGAATCCTGATTCGAACAGAACATGACTAGGAAAAAGAGGAAAAAAAGGACAACGCTAGTTAAAGAGCTCGGTCGGAGGGTCCGACATTCTCGGCATCGTGTGGCATGCGCTCAGCTCGGAAGCTCGCAGAGCGGACCCCGTCCAGGCGAGGGTCCCACGTTCTCCGACGACACTCTTGCAGAGCGACAACAAAGGCCTCATGTGCATACTCCACTGTCGTGATGCTGCCGCCGCCAAACACCGACCTCGTAGCAAGCCGCTCCGAAGTACTCCAGATCCGTCTGGAATTTGGGACCGGATCTGTACATTGCCACTCCCAGAGCCTTTGCCTCATGAAGCACTGTAGCGACAACCTTCTTCTCGGCTTTGGCTACTACAAGTTTCAGCTTGGATGCCTTCAGAGCAGTGCGAGCTCGGTCTCGCGGTGCTAGCTCTGTTCCTCTCACTTCGCTGGCTGCATCGTCGTCCGAACTCACCTCTATGCACTGCAGGAGTACTTCCAGTGATGCAGTCCTCTCCGGACTTCGTGTCCGCTCCAGCCGCCCCAGCGGCCCGCTCGGTAGAGAGCACAACCTTGCCTGCCACAATTCGGCAGCCACACTTTCCAAAGCGGCCTCTAGGCCTCCGACCTCGCTTACAGGCGCTCCTTGGGAGGACGTCGCCTCATCGTGATCGGTCGGCTGCTTCGCCACAGGCATGAAGGCATCTCCTCTCTCAAGTGCTCACGAGCACGCCCAAGCAGACTTGAGAGAGTGGGGGGCAAGTGTAGAGGCTATTTCTAGCCTCTTGGGCCTGCGGCCCATCAAGGCCCCGTACAACCCCTTTTCGACCCGTCAAGGTGCCAGGGCTCCGGCCTTTATGCCGCGTGTCCTCGGATTCAGCTCAAAGCTCCCGAGCACGTTCTGGCAATCAAAGCGCTCAGGGGTCTCCAGGGGTGATCTCCGGATACCCCCCAAGCCTGTTCGGTTCAGGCATGGCCTACCGAACAGACCATGCTCGAAGCACATTGCGACCTTGCCAACACAAGCTATCAGCCTCCGAGCAGCCAGACAGTAGGCCCATTAACTGGACAGCCGGCCTATCAGCCGGACAGCGGGCTCAGCTACCGAACATCAGGTCTAGCCCACCGAGCAGGCTACCTAGTCGGTACCTGTCGACCAGGAGAGTCCAAGCAGCCCTTCGCCCCCTCGCGGCGGTTATAACGGCTACACAGCACGCGCCCCACGATCAAGTGGTGCGTTAACTGCAGAGCTCCTCAATGGACGCCTCAACGTGTAACTCCCCTCCGAGGATGCTAACAGGCGCGCCCTTTCCGGTGTTGTTAAGGGACGTTCCGTCCCACTCCCTCAACACCTTCGCCTATAAAAAGGCCCAGGTAACCTCCATGCAGAGGTACGTCGTCTCGGAGGCTCACACTCGCCCTCGCGCGAGTCACACATGAGAACCCCCTTTCCTTCACGCCTCTCAAGTCTCATACTGACTTAGGCATCGGAGGGTTCTCCCCGGTTCTTCAACGGGCCCCCCTGATTCAGTTCTGGTCTTGCAGGCTTCCGTCCACACCGGCGTTCGTCTTCCCCATCTTCTCCGGTGGAGGCCCGTTTGGCTCAGGCCCAAACAGGAAAACGTCACCACACATACTTATACAGTTACACATGTAACTTTGTAAGTATGTAAGTACATAATTTTTTACGCCTTAAGTTTGTAATTATTTATTCATGTAACTTTGTAACAAGGTATGGTGTAGTTACACAGTTAAATGTGTAACTGCGTAAGTATATATTTACATAGTTACATGTATAACTGCGTAAGTATGTAATCCCTATAACTACGTAAGTATATAATTGCATACTTATGCAGTTACTCATGTAACTCTATAACTACATAGAGATTTTATAATTTTGTAACTCTGTAATTAAGGCTTACCTAGTTACAGACTTACATAGTTTCGGAAGGACTTACCTAATTATCAGGGCTATACCTAGTTACAAAAGGTTATCTAAGACTTACTTAGTTACATAGTTACATATGTAATTCTTGTAACTACGTAAGTATGTAATTTCTGTAACTGCGTAAGTATGTAGTTACAGAGTTATATGTGTAACTCTGTAACTACATATAAGTGTGTAATTACACATATACATACTATGTAACTACACATGTAATTATGTAACTACATACTCTGTAACTATACGTGTAATTATAGAGTTACATAGTATGTAACTCAAGAACTCTGTAATTAGGTAAGCCATTGGTAAGTAGGTAATTACAGAGTTACAGAAGGGCTTACCTGCGTAAGTGTGTAATTACACATGTAACTCTGTAACTAGGTAAGTCCTTGGTAACTAGGTAAGCCCTTCTGAAACTATGCAAGTGCCTTCTTCTATAACTATGTAACTCAAGGACTTAAAAATAAGTCCCCCAAAATTAGGGACTGATTGGTAATTCTCCCAGTAAATAAGTAAATATTTATTTTTATAAATTATTAACTATTTACAAAGTTATATGTGTAACTGCATAAGTATGTAATTACATACTTACACAGTTACAAGATTTACATACTTACGCAGTTACACACTTTTGGGATAACGGGGGAGATAACTGGAGCTAACAGTAAGGACTTAAAAATAAATCCTACATAAAGCAGAGACTGGACGGCACGGGAAAACCTAACAGGGACCTAAAAATAATATCAGATCTCTACCAGGGACCAACAATTAATTCTCCCTACTTTTAATGGGGTGTGGTGATTTTAAATATTTTTTTTATCTTTTCTATCTTTTTCTCTTGAAAGCACAAGAAAAAAAAGACAAAAGGTAGGAACCTAAAACATTAGGGGCATATTTGGTATTAAAATAGATTGGGAATATAGTGAAGATATTCTCAAAATTTTGAAAATATCTTTATTTTATCTCCAATCTATTTTGATACCAAACATGTCTTAGACGACTCCTTCTTTCACATCTATTCTCTCGCACACGCATGGCGTGTTTGGTCCCAAGAAAAATAAATCTCTACAATATCAGAGAAGCAAAAGAAGTCTAATTTTCATGAAATCGAACTTTCTTCAATTATTTCCAAACAACACCTAAATTGCACAATATATATTTGGAGACCACGATAAGAAATTAAAGGATGGAAAGAAAGGCAATTCTACAAACATATATTCAACATATATGTCTAGGATGCAGATGTTTGAAGGCCATTTTCCCACAAAGTAAAAAGTATTTAAACGATAAACGTGATGTTGGCTCACAGTTGTAGCAGTATTTCATGTAGAAGAAAAGAGTCGGATGGTTTGCAAAGTTTTCACTTTGATGATATGAGATAGGAGCTTGACTAATATAGTGTTAGTCCCCATTAGATATTGTAGTGAGCTATTGAGCCGAGATCAGCCCCATTTCTGTGAAGCTTTAGACTTGTCGAGTAGGTAGATAGGATATTTGATCATTTGGATCATATGTAACTAAGATCCATCATTTGCTTAGTTCACTTGTTTGAGCGGGAGTTGGCCTTAGAGAAGAACGCATTCTTTTGTATCAGACATCTTTTATTACCTTCTCTTCTTGACATGTTTAAAGGCTAAATAAAATTTTCAAGGTTCATCTTTTGCTGCATGTACTCTAAATAAAAATATAGAACTACCTTGATCAGGTACTTCGCACTATCATGTAGAGAGTTTTTGCATCAGATCAGAGGAAGACGGTCACACACAACTTTGCCTAATGGTCTGCAGATGGTGTAGACCGTTTGGGGCTCATTGGTTTGTCGTCGGTAAAGGCCCAAGGCGCCTGCGGCCAGCGGCCTTGTCCATGTGGTTGAGATCAGAGTACGGGCTTCTCAGCTCCAGTTTGATTTGAACCATATTATTTCTAACACAAAATTGTTTTCCTTGTTTAACGATAATTTTAAATTTTAGTGAATGGGATCACCAATCTGGTGCTCACAGTTGCTTATGACTTGTGAATTGCATTTTATTCGGCTGTTAGTAACGAAACGCTATTACATGTACGTGAATTTCTTTTCTCAGATACATGAAAATAAAAGATATTACTGTATTTTATCTCAAATATGATTTGCCATGCCAATTCTGCATCGTTATTATCCTTTTATTTAAGAAAAATCAGGGATTCTAAGATGGGTTGTCTCAAAAAAAAAAAACATCTAATACTTAAGCCAGTAGTGGGCAATAACTCAAAATAAGAGGGCAAAAAAGATCACTTTTTACTAATTTGAGTCCTCATAGAGTATTTATGCCTTTTTCAAAGAGATCACCAGGAATTATAAAAATGTTAACTTCCTACGGCAGTTCCAATAGATGATAAGGTTGGATCGTGGGGCACAATTTCTGAAGGAGTGACCGATCAAGACTCTAAGATTTGTTGTGAGATTTATGGGTCATGATCACAGATAATCATATACGGACTTTTATCTCTATATTGTTCTTCCCACATTTTTTAAATAGTTGTCTTGTTAATACTGTCCATCAACCATATCATTAGGTAGGAACCTTGAATATTGGGTCTCTTTTTGGATGCCCTAATAACTAGTTGGATTGAGCCTCCTTATTGGCTGAGCTAAAGACCTCTTGTGCTTAATTAGAGTCACTTAGCTAAGGACTCGCTCGAAATAGGTGAGACCTTCAAACTATGGCCTGACTAATCTAGAGGATGGGTCCAATACTGAGTTTACTTCTCACCTTAGCGCATTCCAAAGGTATTATTTTCAAAATTATCCACTTGTCTCGAGCGAATATCTTCTTAAAATTATTATTGAGCCAAGGGGTCTTTCCATGTGAATGATATTACGGGATTTGGTTATATTTTTTGGGTCGTGTTTATCGTCTGAACTCTTATTAAATGAACCATTATATAATCACCGGGCTGTTACCTATAGAGTTAGATCCAATAATTAGGTTTTATTGAAGGCTAAACATTTTACTCTCCAATCTTAAACATGGTTGAAGTGTTAGATTTTGATGTGCAATAAATCAACCCTACAAAATCCCAGATTGGTAATCATCTAAAGGCCAGATTATAAAGCTCGCACTTTATGGAAAAGATTTTATCTCGAGAAATTCCCTACTGATTTGAATGCAATCGGATCCACATCAAATGATCACCGGCAAACCATCACCGATCCACAAAAGTCGAACAACATCGGAAGTCAACCCAGCATGGCTTTCTGCCACAGGATCCGCCATCCATTCGACACAATCCGATATGATGTCTTTGGAATTTTGGCTTCCCGAAATTTACATTGTTTTTTGCCACAAAGGGAAAAGTGATGCCATGATGATGGGCCTTTTTTGGGAATATGTCGGGTATGATGATGATCGGAGGATCCGCTAGGCGGATTCGCGTGGGTCGGACCGGCCTTTTCTGCCGGATCCGGGTGATGAGAGCAGCCAGTACCCTCCTTCCGATCCCGTTAATGATGTTACCGGGTTAAAAGGCATGGGCGACTCCATTTTACGCGTGCCCGAGCCCAACCGCCAGAACGTGTGACTACGTGGCTCCCTCCTACTGGCCTCACGTGTCGCCTGCCATCTATGATCTCCCCTTCATTTCTTCCACTGGATTCGGCAGTGCTTGCTCCCAGTGCGTCCGATCAGTGTATCGCTCAAGGACGTCTTCGAAATTGTTGAGACTTCGTTCGAGGACGTGAGATTTTGTATCTTTAAAAAAAAACTCTATTTTTTGTAGAATAAAGTTAAAAGAAAGTAGGCAGAAATCTAGCACAAATGGGTGGCATCAGTCAAGGGTAAAAACATAAAGTATCTGCCTAAAACTCTATAGACTACTCATCTCAGGAGAGAGTACGACGAAAAACAGCACGAAAATCCGGTTGTCTTTCACAATGTTTCACATCATCTTTATCTGTATCTTTGTCAGACGAGTCAAAAAATAATTTAGCTCCAGACAGAAATATATTTTCAGCTCTAGCACGCTATGCAACCGTCAATAACTTTGTCTCAATATTATCTTAGTTTGGAATAGTATACTCTGGTTGCAGGGATTCTGTACCTATATATCCTACTGTAGGTGGGCCTTTATGTGATCTTTTATGTTTCTTATGTTTTTCATCTAGATGGGGAGTTCTCTCCTACGTAATGGTTTCTGTACTTGATTTTAGTTAATGAAAAGAGCTCTATGCTCCCTTTATCTGTCGGAAAAAAAAAACTTGTCTTATGACTCTCTACTATCTATTTTTCTTTTTGTTGGGAAGGGGGGGGGGGGTTGAAGGTGTGCAATAGCTAATAGAGACGATTCGTTACAAGATAAAATCAAAATTTTCCTTGCGTGTTTTGTAAATATCTTCTCGCAATATCGTCATGCATCCGATCGCCTGCTGTGAAATTCCTAATCTATGCACCCCTATCTTCACAAGGGATTATGTATAAAGTTAAAAATGAAAATTCTAAGTTAGTAGAGACGATTCGTCACAAGATAAAATCAAAATTTTCCTTGTAGATTTTGTAAATCTTCTCGCATATCGACATGCATCCGACCACCTATGGAATTCCTAGTCTATGCACGCCCATCTTCACAAGAGGATTATGTATAGAGTTAAAAATGATAATTCTAAGCTAGTGGAGATGATTCGTCACAAGATAAAATCAGAATTTTCCTTGTGGATTTTGTAAAGCTTCTCGCAATATCGGCATGTATCTGATCACCTATAAATTCCTAATCTATGCATGCTCATCTTCACATGAGATTATGTATAGAGTTAAAATTAAAAATACTAAGTTAGTAGAGACAATTCGTCACAATATAAAATCAAAATTTTTCTTGTAAATTTTGTAAAGATCTTCTCGCAATATCGACATGCATCTGATTGCCTATGGAATTCGTAATCTATGCACGCCCATCTTCACATGGGATTATGTACAAAGTTAAAAATGAAAATTATAAATAATCCCAAGATAATTGTTGGGAAGTTAAGATGTGTTTCTCTGACTTTTTTTTATAATATTGATATCATTTCTTGGGAACATTAGCTGCACACGAATCCTTCGTGGGGCTAGCCATAGGTAAGAGGGATAAAAGCGAGTAGTTTTTTTTAAAAAAAAATTGAAATCTTTTAAGTATTTTACTATTATTATATAATTTTTAAAACTTACTATCTATCATAAAAATATCAAATCTTTTAAGCTTTAACTAAAAGCATCCACGATTAACGTCCATTAATGGAAAGAGAAAGCATGTGCCATGTGGTCTTGTAGAATTAATTAATACTCTAAAACTATACTCCTAAAAATTACCATGGTCCGTTCGTACGTGTCAACGGCTCAGATTGAGTTGGGGCGGGGCTTCATCTCTCCGACGTGGTTCCATTATGGGAGGGGAGGAACCGTCGACGCCTCCCCGGCCCGCCCTCCCAGTCCCCACCGAAGCTTAGCTACCCCTTCTGGAACCTCCTGCCCATACCGATCCCTCGCGGCGCTCTCTCGAGAGCACGCACGGAACCACCCTCATGCGCTGGCTGCTGTAGTTTGGGCCAAGCTTCCACCCTCGTCGTCTTCTCGATCGGTCGAGCTGAGGCCATGACGACCCCAGGGCGTCGTCTTTGCAGACAGAACCCAGCCGGCCGAGTTCCCCAAGCGGCTAGATCTTCTACAGCAGCAAGGACGTGGGCTTCCTGCATGCCGTACGCGGAGCCCTAAAGGAACTGAGGAAGGTCATAAATCTCCATCTCTTGGCACTGAGGAAGTGCAGTCCTACAAACTCGCCATAGAGGAGGAGCTGCATGGCACTTCATGGTAGAGAAGATAAAGCAGCTATCTTTCTCCTCTGGCGTGGTTGGGCTGGGGCGCGGCGGGCTGGTAAGGCGGGTGGGTGCTTAGCAGATCGATGTGGATGGCCGGAACTGAGTGAGAGGGATTGTAAAAGAGCGTGGCAGATGGGAGAAGGGTATAATACTATTGGATATATAAAATTTTCAAGACTTTAAGATAAATGGTAAGTTTTATAGAATATTTACATATTTTAGAGCTGATTAAAGCAAAAGATTTAAGTTGGCATTCTAAATAATTTCGACGCATCATTTATCAAGAGGACAACTATACTATTGGGAAGTGGACACATCAACTTGCACATCTTTGTCTCCTCAAGCGGATGTACATTATGCACAAAAATAAGGATTCTAAATAATCTTACTTAGTTGTCACAAAAGCAGCATATGTTTATAGCGCTGGTGTTCACCCTTTACAACAAAATGCTGTCCTTCCTCTTCCACAAGAGAACTCTCTTTAAAGGACAAACACCGCCATCTATTCGAGGGACAATATTTGGTGGAGCCGGTAAAATTAATCTCCCGAAAATACACTCAAAGTTATGTTAGGGACAATATTTGTCGGAGCCGGTAACAATCTTTGCATGATATATTTAAAATAAAGTATAAAAAATATGCTCATGATCCCTGTGGACGACGAACATACGAATAATTTCATCATTAAAAAAGGACAAATATCTAACCAAACGGGGTCGCTTTAAGCTTAAAAAATACACCTCCACGCGAACCGGTCGCAAGCCCTGGTCTGAGAACTTGGCCGCATGCCCTTTGGACGGTACTAGTTGTCCGAAGCCTCCAAGCCAGTGGAGCCTTCCTGTCGGGACGATTTGACGCCCCGCTCGGCGATGCGCTGCCGCTGGTGGCTCGCCTAGTTGGCATGCGCAAATCCCCGTGGGGCGCGCCCTACCCTCCTTTTTTGCTCGTCTCATTTCTTTTCCTTCTCCTGCGAATAAAACCAACCCCGACAAATGCCGGACGAAGACCGACAACTTTGACCATGCTCCACAGCGCCCCCTGTTCCAAAGCTGAAAGTTCTTGTATATGCCACTGCCTTTTACAAATAACTACAAGAATACCTCAGCTTTAGCCCTCATGAACCGGCACCGCGCCCCCACTGCCCCCAGCTCTCTTCGTCCCTTCTCGCCCCCGGAGAACCATGGCTGGTGCGCTATACATGGATCACCACCGTTAGCTAATGTGATTGGGGTCCAGCACAAGATTCACATCACACGACCCCCGAGGTATCGATCGTCGATCATATATATTTGATCGAGCTGCCGCAGTATGCAGATTCTGAGGGATTTGCGGGTGAAACGCGGGGGAGGGGGGACCTTAATATGGTGGGGTTGGGGGGGGGGGGGGGGGGCGGGGGTGGACTTTGGCCTTGGCACGGTGAAATCATGACATGGTACTGGACACTGGGTGCTAGCTAGATAGAGGTATGAGAGCATTGCTAGAGGCTGTAACAGGCCAAGACAACGCTTACCCACCCACTAGTTCCCGGCCAATCATTGGCCATTGGCGCAGCTCACCTTCGCATTTCGTCACGCCCAAGCCAGGAGAGGTCCTCTCTATATAAAGTGGATCGGTTACTGCCGTTCCAAGCTCTGTGTCTCCCCCCGCTTCCTTCCTGGGTCGATCGGCTCCCTTCTTCTACCGTGATCCACCCGCCACCCTTGCAGAAGCTGACCTCGGCAGGTACAGACCCCAGTTGCGCAGGGGAGAAATGATAAGCGGGGGGGACTTCTACAGCGTCATGTGCGCCATGGTGCCGCTCTACTTCGCAATGTTCGTGGCCTACGGGTCGGTGAAGTGGTGGAGGGTGTTCTCGCCGGAGCAGTGCTCGGGGATAAACCGGTTCGTGGCGGTGTTCGCCGTGCCGGTGCTGTCGTTCCACTTCATCTCCCAGAACGATCCCTACCAGATGGACGCCAAGTTCATCCTTGCCGACACCCTGTCGAAGGCCAGCGTCCTGGTTGTGCTCTCCCTCTGGGCCGTGCTCTTCAAGGGGGGGCTCGACTGGTTGATCACACTCTTCTCCGTGGCAACGCTGCCCAACACGCTGGTCATGGGCATCCCGCTCCTCCAGGCCATGTACGGGGACTTCACTCAGAGTCTTATGGTGCAACTCGTCGTCTTACAGTGCATAATATGGTAAGATACGTTTCAGAGAAGAACGTAGCTAGGAGATTAATGCTTTCGCCATATATATATGTTCCACTGAATTGTAAGTTTCAGGGGTTTTACAGCAGATGACTTCGATCTTTCTTCTTTCAATCTTTTTGGTTAAAGAACCAATTACACCCCTGAACCATGCAGTCGTAGACCTATACACCGGATTGTGGTTTGCCTTCCTCCAAAGTTGATTATCTTGATCAAAAGCCAGCTTAGCCAAGTCCGTTTGTAGTCGCCACCAACATTGTCTCTCGCACTGAAACTAATTCCTCTTTCGAGCTTTGAGAAGGGACTTCGATGTTTGAAACTTTGGGCACAGCAAAAGACTGCATCAACACCTCCCAACCACGAACAGCCTTTACAGAGTCTCAAATACCACAGCAACTTTTTGGTAGTCATGAGGTTTCCCTTTCAGAAATGCTTTTTCTTGATCGGTCGTCTCATCCCAGGTACACACTACTGCTCTTCCTCTTCGAGTATCGCGCTGCAACCCTGCTGATCCGGGACAACTTCCCGGGGCCCGCCGCAGCTGCCATCTGCCGCTTCGAGATAGACGGCGACGTCATCTCCCTCGACGGGCGGGACCCCCTCTGCGCCGAGTCGGAGGTCGACACCCACGGTCAAATCCGCGTCCGCATCCGGCGGTCCACTTCGTCAGCCCCCGGCTCGGCCATATCCTCCATGGCCATGACGCCGCGCCACTCCAACCTCTCCGGCGCGGAGATATACTCCATCAACACCCCCGGGCGTGCCGGCCCACCGCTCCTTCACGACCACGGCGGCGCCGACGCCACACTCTACAAGATGGCCAGCCCGCGCCTCTCCGGCTACGCGTCCTCGGAGGTGTACTCCTTCCAGCCCACGCCGCGCGCGTCCAACTTCAACGAACTGGACGTGGGGACGCCGGTGTGGGCGAGGTCCCCGGCCACCTTGGCGAAGACGTTCCGTCCATTTTCTCCGGCCATGAACAGCGGGGTGAAGGCTGTGTGGGAGTGTCAGCCAGGTGCAGAGGTTGGAGGGGAGCAGCGACAAGGAAGCAAGGATGTTGGAGGTACCGAATACTACCTCAGTCTCTGTCCTTTTCTTTTACCGAAGCCGAAGACCATTCGAAACAGTTTGACTGTGTGGGGGAAGTATGGTGGGGGGCACAGCTTTCGCTGTAAGGGCCTGCCCTTCTTGCCGGAATCTGACGACAGCACTCGCCAGCAATCAGAGCAGGCCCTTGCACTGCGCTGGGTTCGGGGTCCTCCCGTACTCTCTTCGTGCGAGACCATCGCTAGGTCCAGGTTTTGTCTCTTTTATCTTACTTTGTAGACCATGGTGACGAAGTCTCATGACCAGAACAAATTACGGTTGGGTCAGGAGATGTGGGTTCCCCTCAGACTGCAGAGCGTTGCAGGGGGGGGGGGGGAGTACTGTTTTGTCATAAGAAGATAAATTTTTTTTAGCATTAATGCCCAGGTTTTTTACGACTGACTACAACTGTCTTAATTAACGTGAAACTAAATATGACAGACAAGGACCTGAGCTTCAGGAGCACCACGAAGTTCGCAGTCAGGGAGGAAGACGACTCCGACATCGAAGGGGGGAGCCGTCAGAAGATGCCTCCGCCCTCCGTCATGCTCCGTCTCATCCTCACCATGGTCGGCCGGAAGCTCTCTCGGAACCCCAACACCTACTCCAGTGTGTTTGGCTTGATCTGGTCCCTGATCTCCTTCAAGTGAGCAGTTTCTGGTTTAGTATAGCTTCTTTAATTTAGTCTTCCCTCGATCTCCCGTTGGTTTCTTGCTGTCCTCCTCACCAGCTATAGAGCTGTGTCGTTTGTCCATGTGAGCAGGTGGGAGGTGGCAATGCCGAGTCTGCTGAAGAACTCCATAAAGATTATCGCCGACGCCGGCCTTGGAATGGCCATGTTTAGCCTAGGTGACGTGCTCATTTGTTACATTTTACCACTCCAAGAGCAGCATGCACATTAAAACTTGACTCAGAAAAAAAAAAGGCATGGACATTAGTGAAGGTGCATGGAAGCTTACTGCAGGCTATACCCATCCATTGCAGGACTCTTCATGGCGCTTCAGACAAGGATCATCGCGTGTGGCGCCAAGATGGCTATTCTTTGTATGGCCATCCGATTCATCAGCGGCCCGTTGGTGATGTCTGCATCATCCATCGCTGTTGGACTCAGAGGCAAACGTCTGCATACCGCCATTGTTCAGGTAACCCACTACGTAATTAACAAGGTCTACATTATTGGAGACCTTTTATGTAGTCATAGATATAATGTATGGCATCAGAACCAGACAACAAAACCAGATGTACAACGGCATGCATGCTTTTGCTTGCACATAACGTGGATGGGGGCATCCAAGCTAGCGTACTAGATCTTCTACAGTAGCCGCATGCACAGGGATGCGACATTATGTGAATATGTAATATTCTTATGTCCATAGCAATGTTCATTTAAGTGGGGGAATGTGCTGGCTGCTTTGAAGTCTAGCTAGGTTTGGATGTCTCGATCACTTTTATAGATGCTATGTGTTATGTTCTTATAAGGATTGCTCTTCCCCTAGAAATTGCTGTATCGCCCGCTTTAATTTGCCAGGGAACAAGGGTTGCATCCCGACAAATCTACGTTGATCTAGTCCTTAATTATTTTATTTAAAAGAAAGAGGAAGAAAGTGCATGACTGGTTAGTGTACCTACGCTTGGATGTCTCACTTTATAGAGGCTAATGGGGTCGTATCTTTCAGGCTGCTCTTCCCCAGGGGATTGTACCATTCGTCTTTGCCAGGGAATACGGGTTGCATCCTGACATACTAAGCACCGGGTATGTTATATTTACCCAACTTTTGCAGTATTAATAAAACATATTTCCATCTGTGACAGCAGGGTTCGGCCCCCCGCCGGCCTTCTCTATTCATCACACATTTCTTATGATGTTCTTCGGATTCACCTTTGCATGGTGTTGCAACAGAGGCTCCTCTCTAAAGATAACTTTTTTGCTTAACCTTTTTTTCTTTTTTCTTTTTGGCTTGTGATGCCAGCTAACCCTAATGAGTTGTTTTCCGGCTTTCTTGTCAAAGATCGTCTCTTTTCCAGCAGCTTGTCCTCCCTCCCTCGTTCTTGTGTCACCCCTCTCTGAGTAGGCTTTTCTTTTCCCTGCTGCTTACCTTTGCAGGGTCATCTTCGGCATGCTTGTGTCCTTGCCCGCTACGCTTCTCTACTACATACTGCTTGGGCTCTGATGGATGGAGACGCCATTATTGAATAAGCCACGGGTGGCATCCAAAGTGCTCCATGCATGGGGCCCTGAATCTCTGATAGAAAGCTCGCTGCCAATTTACTGATGACCTTCTTGTGTGGCGCCCGACCAGCAAACCACGTGTGGGCGCCTTCAGCTTGGCCAATATGCGCACGGAAGCTAAGCATGGCTCATGACATATCTACTTTCTAGGGGTCTATTTGTTGCTTTGTTACACTGCTCAGACATATGTGGGTAATACTTTCTGGTCCATGGAAGATGTTCCACTTCTTTGGGGGCATCAGGTGAGCTCTCTTTCATGAAAATTAGGGTTATAGTAGGAGTAAAGAGGCAAGTTTCGGGTAAAGTTGGAGAACAGTACTGTACGGATCACATGTGCTTTCTGAAGATGTTAGCAGTCTACATGTATCATGCTCAGAGTCCAGAGTCTAGCTATCGGTGGCCAAAAGAAAAATTGGAGGCATCATAACTTATAATTAGTGGGTAAGATTTTCTTGTCAGCTATGATGGGAACACAATGTAAAAGCCTCTTTATGCATGATTTGAAGGGAAAAAAAAGCTGGGTATACCAATTTTATCCATACACTTTTCACAATTCGATTATTTTCCTATAGATCATGATGCGCCCTTGGTGATTATATATTCGATGCACAATGGTGGGCTCACGACGTGTTGGTGAACACGAAAAATGTGGGGGCAGTGCCCTTCCGGCCCCTCCTGGCTTTTGGGGGACCCGTTTAAAGGCTATCTTCTCATTGCAATTTTCTTATTTCTCAAAAGAAGCCTGTGGCCAGGCTCACCTTTATCGCCCCCCGCACCCCCCCATCTTTGCAAAGAAAGCTGAAACAGGATGGCAGGACCCTCCTTTTTAGACCAACACAATACGTATAGCCTTTCAGTGCAGTTCTCGAGCAAGACAGATGACACAAAGACCGCATCAAGTTAATTCGAGAAGGAACCAGATTTTAAATGATTACTTTAGAAAATCCTTCTTTTTTACACTTACATATTACACACACACACACATTATATAATATATATATATATATATATATATACTAAATACTTATGATAAGGGTAGTGGTCTTAGAGGACTTTGAATGGGTCAATCGATTAGAACTCTTGCTTAAAAACAGGAGGTCCCGAGTTCGATTTCTTGGTCCCGAGTTCAATTCCTTGGGGGGGGCTTACCTGATCTACAAGAAATCTTCGAGATGTGTAGGTCTGGAGTTTTTTCGGTCAAATGAGGTAAGGGCAATAAGGGTACACAAAAAGTAGGGATTGTTAAGTCCTGATTTTGGAGTTCACGAACACTAATCTCTGAGTCCACAAAATTACACGGGGCGGGGGTTCCTCGTTATCAAAAAAAAAATAGTAGTCTTATGACAAAGATGATGTGGATTGTAAGGCCGCTCTTATTATTAGCTGAAAAAGAGAGTGAAGAGTTTTATCAGGCTCTTTTCAAACAATAGCAATTGTGTTTATCACAAAAAACCACTTTTAGAATAAATATTTCTCATGCTCACTTTTCCCTATGTCATGATAATCTTTCTGTATAATAGTATAACAGGCCGATACATCTTTGAAATTAATGGCACTGCAAATTGAAGATATATAGTCGTGTATGGACACTTGCGAACAGATTCGAAGATAGCGCGCACTACAAGAAAAATCGGAAATAGAGACCGAAATATTCGGTCTCTATTCGGTCCCTAAACAGCTCAGAGACCGAATAGGGACCGAATAGTGACCGAATTTGTCGGTCAAAAACTTCTGGTCACAAATCTGTGACCGACTAAATTCGGTCCCTATTCGGTCACTAAATAGGGACCGAATCAGATCGGTCCCTATTTAGGGACCAAACGTATTCGGTCCCAGTTCGGTCCCTAAAATAGAGACCGAATAGGGACCGAATATTCGATCCCTATTTAGGGACTGAACTGAGCCGGTCACTATTCGGTCCCTATTTTAGGGACCGAATAGGGACCGAATATTCAATCCCTAAATAGGGACCGAACTGACTTGGTCTCAATTCGGTCCCTAAAAATAGGGACTGAATAGGGACCGAATCAGGTCGGTCACTATTAGGGACCGAAATAATTCGGCCCCTATTCGGTCCCTATTTTAGGGACCGAACTAGGACCGAATAAATTCGGTCCCTAAATAGGGACCGACCTAATTCGGTCCCTATTCGGTCCCTATTTTTAGGGACTGAATTGGGACCAACTCAGTTCGGTCCCTATTTAGGGACTGAATATTCGGTCCCTAAAATAGGGACCGAATAGTGACTGATTATAATCGGTCTCTATTTTTAAAATATTTTTTTAATATATACATTTTAAGGAAATAACTTGCGTAAAATAAATAATATCCACAACAATAATAATTGTCCACAATAAAATGTCTACAACATAAAAATAATAAAAATATCCACAACAAAACAATAATAAAATGTCGACAACATCAACAATAATAAAAATATCCACAACATAACAATAATAAAATGTCCACAACATCTGAATAATAAAATGTCCACAATAAGAATAAAAATATCCACAACATCACAATAATATAATGCCAACAACAATAATAAAAATGTCTACAACAATAAGAATAATGAAATGAAAATCATGATGCCTCGTCTTCGTCTTCATCCTCGTGCTCGTGTCCTCCCACTCCACCCGATAAAGGAACCTACAATACATATATAATAATAATAAGTTAAAATTAAATACTATTATAAGAAATAACTTATTTTAGAAGCATAAATTAAATAAAACTATAAGCAATGGAGGTCAATTAGATGAGTATTTCTAATTTTGGTCCCTCAAATCGAAGTTTTTCATTTTTAACTAAACTAACTTGGTTAAGACGACTTGGAGCGTCGAGGTCAAACCGGGAGTCGGAATTGAACTCCGTCAGTTTCCACTAGTCACACTCATCGACCCGACCGTGTTGGAACAAACCGGAGGCCAATTGGAAGAGTATTTCTAATTTTGGTCCCTCAAATTGAAGTTTTTCATTTTTTAACTAAACTAACTTGGTTAAGACGACTTGGAGCGTCGCAGTCAAACCGGGAGTCCGAATTGAACTCCGTCAATTTCCACAAGTCACACTCATCGGCCCGACCGTGCTGGAACAAACCGGAGGCCAATTGGAAGAGTATTTCTAATTTTGGTCCCTCAAATCGAAGTTTTTCATTTCTTAACTAAACTAACTTGGTTAAGACGACTTGGAGCGTCGCAGTCAAACCGGGAGTCCGAATTGAACTCCGTCACTTTCCACAAGTCACACTCATCGACTCGACCGTGCTGGAACAAACCGAAGGCCAATCGGAAGAGTATTTCTAATATTGGACCCATAACCGAAGTTTTCATTTTTTAACTAAACTAACTTGGTTAAGACGACTTGGAGCGTCGAGGTCAAACCAGGAGTCCGAATTGAACTCCGTCAGTTTTCACAAGTCACACTCATCGGCCTGACCGTGTTGGAACAAACCGGAGGCCAATCGGATGAGTATTTCTAATTTTGGTCCCTCAAACCGAAGTTTTTCATTTTTTAACTAAACTAACTTGGTTAAGACGACTTGGAGCGTCGAGGTCAAACCGGGAGTCCGAATTTAACTCCGTCAGTTTTCACAAGTCACACTCATCGGTCCGACCGTGCTGGAATAAACCGGAGGCCAATCGGATGAGTATTTCTAATTTTGGTCCCTCAAACCGAAGTTATCATTTTTTAACTAAACTAACTTGGTTAAGACGACTTGGAGCATCTCGAATTGAACTCCGTCGGTTTCCACAAGTCACACTCATCGCCCCGACCGTTCTGGAACAAACCGGAGGCCAATCGGATGAGTATTTTTAATTTTGGACCCACAAACCTAAGTTTTTCATTTCTAAATTAAACTAGTTTGTTTATTGTGACTTTGAGCGTCTAGCTCAAACCGGGAGTCCGAATTGAACTCCGTCGGTTTTCACAAGTCACACTCATCGCCCCGACCGTTCTGGAACAAACCGGAGGCCAATCGGATGTGTATTTTTAATTTTGGACCCACAAACCTAAGTTTTTCATTTCTAAACTAAACTAGTTTGTTTATTGTGACTTTGAGCGTCTAGCTCAAACCGAGAGTCTGAATTGAACTGCGTCAGTTTCCACAAGTCACACTCATCGCTCCGACCGTTCTGGAACAAACCGAGGCCAATCGGATGAGTATTTTTAATTTTGGACCCACAAACCTAAGTTTTTCATTTCTAAACTAAACTAGTTTGTTTATTGTGACTTTGAGCGTCGAGCTCAAACCGGGAGTCCGAATTGAATTATAGAATTGCAAGAATATGCATAACCTCCGAGTAATACTTCTAAATTCTGCATTTTCTACAATGCTGCCACACTGCTTTGTACATTCTAATTTGCTACAAATCATAAAAATACCATCTTTTAGAAATTAATGACATTCTGTAGATTTTAACTAGTTCCTTGGGAACTTCTTAGCCCAATGAGAGGAATGCATCTTGTCTTCTATACTTCTCTTGCCTGAACATGAGTCAAAATTCTCCCCCATATTCATTCTGATTTATGTACTTTCAATTGACAGGAAGTTGTTGATGTGGCCTTTACCGGGAAATTTTGCAGTTAATTACCAGGAATGCTTGATGACAAGGATACAAAAGATGACTTTGGATTATCACTTCAAGGTGGAGCAGGAAGCAGGTTCATCCGCCTACGCTTTCTTCGGTTTCAATGGTAAAAAGCAATTCATTTTCTGATTAATCAGTGGTGCAGAATTATTTTGTGAAGGAAGGACAAAAGAAACAATCACTACCCTACAAAGTATCCATTACTAACAGTGACCACATATTTGCTATGAAAGGAGTGGAAAGCCCCTGCTAAATCACACTGGTGTATTATTATAATGCTAGATGCAGAAAGTATTTTTCCCCTTTGTTTGATAATAATAGATAAGGAAAGAAACCAAATTGCTCAAATGGTGTTTCAAGTGGAAGAAGAAATGCAAATAGAAGATGTGATAGGAGAGAAAGCTATGCTGGATATTGAAGCTTTTGCAATGGAGGACAAAATGTTTATTCAGTAATTTATATATGAAAACATGGGTATATTTGGCATGCTTGAACACTTGATTTACCTTCTCTTATGAAGGCACTGCTGGTGTATGGAGAATTTCAGCTCTCATTGATTCAACTGACCCTTCAGCCTCAGCTTCACAAATGGGCCTTCCAATTCTGCCAGATCAACCTCCCCTACAATCCCAAACCAATGGGGACAAGAAGAGAAAGATCAGTTCTTTCTGGGTTCGTACTATGATCCCTAGGTGATTTATCCGGCACATTCCAACAGCAGGTGTGTCAGGATAAAGATGAGAGGGAGGGCCGGAGGGGGGGAGGGTCGGAGCCCGGAGGGAGGGTCGGAGCCCGGAGGGGGGGAGCGCAGAAGGGGAGGAGCCGGAGGGGGGGAGGGCCGGATGAGAGGGAGAGACAGAGGGAGGGAGGGTTGAGGACACTTACCATCGTGCACAGTGCTGTGGAGTCGCCGGACCTGCCGTGCAAAGGAGCCGCCGCTGCCGCCACGTCTGCAAGGGTCCGACCGCGCAAAGGAGCCGTCGTCGCCACGTCTACAATGGTCCGCCGCCGCGTCTGCACGGGTCCGACAGTAGGTCGCCGCCTCGCCGGGAGGGTGCTGGCCGTGCTGTGGCCGGCCGAGATGACGAGGGAGGGAGGAGGCAGGGCCGCAGGACGGGATTTCCAATTTGGCTGAGAAGATTTGGGGGAAACGGGGGAGAGGGAGTTGCCAGGTCGGGTAGGCTTTTAAGGATATGTTTTAGGTATGGACCATTAATTAATAAATTAATAATTATGTAATTAGATATTTATATATATAAATATTATTATAGATGTACAATTAAATAATATATATCATTCTTGAATATATCTATAACATACATAAATAATTATTTAAATATATTAGAATATATATTTATATATGTTTATTAGTATAAATGTTACATTTAAATATACGACGGGGAGGGTGTTCTGCATGCGTGTATTAAGTATTTATAATAGTTGTTGACCTAGGTTAGATAAATACAATATCAAATTTAAGTATATATTTTAAAATATCAATAAATAATTATCAATTTTTTATAATATTTTTAGATGGATGAAATATATATGAGCATATTTTACGCTTAATTACATACTTATATAGTTAATCTTTTATTTCTGTAGTATTTTAATTATTATTGAAATATAAACGTACATGTTTAAAGTAAATAAAAAATATGTCACATGCAAGTGCATGTGCCGATCATATTGATTTGGTATCATGATATTACCAACGTCTGACAACATCGAAGATAAACTTTTGGAGATGGAAAGCAGAGGTGCATCTAGATTGGATAGATATATAATCAAACTGCACGAAAATTAGTGATGACGTTGCAGTGCGCATAGAACGAAAACTTCCTACCACAAGTGGAGAGCTAGGCCGCTTCGCCGTTCTTATCGCCAAAAATGGAACATCTAGCTTGAACCATGTGTACGTAGCAAATATATATGTCACTGTGAGGATGTTAGACATGTATTGTCAAGTAAATGGTAAAATCAGAAATAAGAAAAGTCAAGTAAACAAATTTCTTCCTTGTAGTTCTCAGAAGTGAGAATTTCTCATGTATTGAACAATTAGATACTGAGTTTCAAATACTCACATGTACACTGTCTGAAACCAGATAGCTACAAATTTTTAACATATACTTTAGGTGCAATGCCACACCAGACCATCACACTCCCATGGGCACAAGTACTTTTAGGTGCTCCTCCTAGGACCATGTCAGGGCCCTTTTATTGGCTCATTGTAAATTCATGAGAGATCTAGCTACAAATCCCAAGTTCTAGACATTACAAGTGAAATTTCAAGAACATGAGATAAGCAAATCGAGTAAGAACTGATACATGAATACATTATAAATCACTTTTTAGAAGAAGAGTAGCTTAATAAATATTTCAAGTAAATCTGAAATTAATTAGTGTATCATAGTTCATGTAAAAGTTATTTCAAGTTCGAATTCTAATTAGTAGGGTGTGTCGACCTAGAATATGGGTGTGTCGACCTAAGTCACTAGAGACAGGAGTTAAGTTGATTTGAAAACAGAGTGTGTCAACCTCTGAATAAAAGAGAGTGTTAACATATGAAGGATAGTGTCAACTCTCTGCAAGGTATAGGTCGATATTATGAAGGGATAGGTCAACACTATAAGGGATAAAATCGGTCAACACTACTGGTATAGATAATGGTGACACTACTGGATAGATAGTGTTGACACTACTGAATGGATAGGTCAACACTACTGCATAGATATATAGTGTTGACACTACTGGACAGATAGTGTTGACACTACCACTGTTTCCAGAACACAGTCGGAAGAAAAGAAGAAGAATAAGAATCATTCACAAGAACACTTACCTAAGACATGAGTATTAGTTAAAACACGTATACAAGAGACCAAAAAGTATACCTAATAATCTTTATGACACGCAAATCAAGGGCTAAATATGATAGATACTCATATTCAAGATCCTAACTAAAGATGGAGACATGAAGGAAAGGAGATACAGAAATATTCCTACATGATGATCACACAATTCCAGAAATCATATAGTAGCCTTTAAAAATGAAACTTCATATGGAACATTTGTTTTCATTTATATTAACTGAAGTCTTGACTTATAAACTTGATTAAAATCAAGAAAAAAACTTATTATCTTAAAGGTAATGTGAAGGTACCTACCTTACACCTTATTTCCTTCTTCTTTATTTCCAGAAAACCAAGTTAGCTCGTTTTTCCTTATGCGAAAACTCCTCCCTTCCTGACGTTTCTTCCTCTCCCAATGCTTCCACTGCCCACCCCTTTCTATATACTCTTATATGTATATATATATATATAATGTATATATATATATGCTTGCACATGCATATAAACACTTCCACACTCTCCCACGTAGCTATTTATCTCATCATTACCTCCACTTTCTTTTAAGACCTTACACACTCCCATGTGACACTAATTAATTAACAAGCACGTACACTTCACGTATATATATGCATGCAGAAAGTTTATCCATTTCGTTGACATTATTTTATCTTTTCTTTTAACACACACAACACATATATATATATATATATACTATATATATATATATATATATATATATATATATATATATATATATATATATATATTTATTTATTTATTTATTATACTAATAATATATACACTTTTACACATACTGCCACTGCCTACACATGTTCACATTTAGATGTAGGTTAAATCTTACGTAAACAAGTTACGTAACTAGATTACTATTCATTTAATTAGATCTCTTTGGAACCTTAATTTAATATGTAAAGACATCCCAATAAATAAAATTTCAACCACTGTCTAATTACAATGTGGTAAGTTTATGATAATTTTATTTAAAATTTTCTTAAAAAAATATTTATCAAGTATAAATTGTCCTAAAAATAGATAAATCATATTTATCTCATTACCGTGCATCAAAAATTCTCAATATCACATTTTTGGTATCAACATATTTTTTTGATAATTATGGTAATTTCAACTAAATTTCATTACCAAAATCCAGTGACACATTGTCAGTGTACATAGGCAGAAATGGTAACAACATGAAATAATATAAATCTTTAAATGATTTTCTGCTGCAAATATGCTAAGGGCTCATACTGGTATTAATTTGAGATGTCACAAAATTTTCTCACATCATTGAGAATTTGTGATTGAAATAAAATCAGTTATCATTCGGTTCTCAAATATAGAGACCGAAATATTCGGTCTTTATTCGGTCCCTAAATAGGGACCGAAATATTTCGGTCCCAAATATAGAGACCGATTTAATTCGGTCTCTATTCGGTCCTTAAATAGGGACCGAATAGGGATTGAATAAATCGGTCCCAAATATAGAGACCGAAATACTTAGACCTATTCGGTCCCTATTTAGGGACCGAATAGGGACCGATTTGAATCGGTCTCTAAAGCATATTTAGAGGCCGATTTATTACAGTGACAATTCGGTCATTAGTTAGAGACCAATTATTCGGTCTCTATTTGGTCTCTATTACCGTTTTTTCTTGTAGTGCTTATAGGTGATTGATTGTCCAAACCTCTTTGAATAAAATCCTCGCTTGGTGATACAATAGGGTACTTATAATACAATCGGCTACGGTTAATCACAAGTGGCCAGGTATAACATAGTAAAGTATATTATTTGTAAATCACCGTTTGATCAATTCCGAGTAAGATAATAAATCGGATCAACAAATACATGATCAAATGGCACAATAAATTTTTTTAAAATTAAGTTTTAAAGGACAAAAATAACGCACAACTAATTATGAACTTATATATGATTACAACCATATAATACCACGGTTTATGACACTTGATTGTTACTTATAACTGTACTTTAGTTAAAAGAAATGGACAACAAAGTAAGATGTATCAAATAATTTATCACACTGGAATGAAACAATGGCCTTTAAAATGGACATTTTTCTTATTAAATGGCTTAAATCTGTACGTGAATACTTGCATAACGGTATGTGTAAACCTACTTTGTCGCATTTCACACATTTAAATTATATTAATTTAATATGTAAATGGTATCTTGCCATGTCCAAAAAAAATATTGTCTCACCTATTGAAAGCTAATAAACCAGCATCGATTGGTGGTTCACACTAAAGGAGAATGGTACAGTAATGGGCCTCAGAATTGGGCTTTGGAAAGGAGATGCCAATGTCAGAATCAGTGAAGGCCTCCACAGCTCCACTCTACCTTTCAAGGCTAGGCTAGTCGTTTGGGGCAGAAGTCCTATCACATTTTTATATCCAGAAATGCTGTTCATTTAATCCATTTTCTTTTATTGATAGAGACATCTTAGCACTTATGGTGTAGTATTCCATAACAATAAAAATCGACAGATTTGAACTTATCAGCAAAGGATGGTGCTAGTTTCTATAACAACCTTCATAGACAAAGACTTCCTCTCTTTGTCTATTTGCCCCCCCCCCCCCCCCCTATGAACCAGCATCTACGAAATCTCTACTCTTAGACTGACAACTCTTGTACTGGATGTATTGGCGAAAGATGCTTTCTGTGTCTCCTATTAGGGCTTACACTCGTCAAGTGATCACTGCCTATGATAACGTCTACTTTTAATCATATCTTCTTTGATTATAAAAAAAAAACTTATTATAAGATCACTTTTACAATAAATATTATGTGGAATTTTACAAGCGAGTAATTCTATTGGTTGATTAAACGTGATAAAACTCCTCTCTCCTTTCCATCAATAAAATTACTACATTCTGACATCATTTTTTTTAGTTCAATTTATGGCCTTGTACAAAGCACCATTGAGGGCCCGGGTTCGACCCGGTCAGACCCCTTTAATCCACCCCATTCCAAAACTTTAGAGAAATCTTTAGAATAAAATTTAAAAAATCTTAGATAAATTTGCGCCTGATGAGAATGGAATCTACAATCTCCTAGTACACAGGAGACCACATTATAAGGGCCACTTCAGTAGCCAATTTATCTTTGAGTAAGAAGGGTAAATCATATGTTAACATTAAACGGGTCTCTACCCACCCAAGGGGGGGTGGGTAGGCCAAGAAAGTGATCATTTTGTTGGGTTCGGACCCAACTAAGGTGGTCCACTTATCATGTTTGAGCTACACATTAAGAATACACGCTGCCGGTCTAGTCAAAAGGATATTTTGATGGGATAATCCATAGATCGCCAATGGGATTCGTGGTTATGGGTTGGGAGCCCAATTTAAGACATCTCTCAGAGTGGTCCTTCATCTCTATATATGGTCTGTCTTCCCCATAGATAGATATGACATCGGATATAGAGAGAGGAAACCATGAGACTCTCGTGGAGTTACAGTCGTCTCTTCCAGCACCTGACGTTCTCGCCTTCATCCTCCTCGTGGTTGCACCGTCATAGAATCTGCTTCCGCTGCAGTATACGTACATGCTCCAACACATTTCACTCTGATCGATGTTTTTCCTTGTTAATTAACAGGTGGGATAGAGACTTAACCCGGGTTGGGTGATAAGGGTTGCCTACTTTCCATTTTATTTCTAAAGGCCAACTTTGAAGTTAGCCTGCCAAGTTAAGGTACCTGATCTAAAGTATATACCCTTAAGTACCAAAGCGGCCAAAATTACCTGCAACCCGTTCACAGAAACCATCTGCAACTTCATGTCCAAATATCGAACAACTGTTGGGTTGCATGTTCCCTCTACTTGTTAGAAAAGTGTGCACGTAAATTCCCCTACGGGGATGTCTAGTTTGGTCGATGCCGACACGAGATCGAGTTTTCTCAAAACGGGCCCAGCACAAGCACAGGCCCACCACGGTCCATATTCTGCCTCTTGCAAAGTTTGATAAGATGCGGAATCTTCTATTGATCATGCACATGGACTTGCCGGGCCTTGTAAACTTGGATCCGTATTATTTATTGGCGGCGTCCTAATAAATAATGAGATGATGGATGTACAGAAAATAGTCATGCCCATTTAATCGTATAGACGTGATCTTGTGTAGATAGCTTACCCTAATCTGATCAGCTACGTAAGTTCGTTTCGTCGGTCTTGGACATTTTTCCTGCTCTGTGCTCCACATAGAGATCTGTCAACTAGAACTAACACTGACCTTTGTTTGGATGTTCCACTTCCACATGGAGGGTTTTTTTTAAAGGAAAAGTTATTGGCATAAATACATTTTTTTTTTGTTAACCGTATAATCTAGGGGTGTCAATGGGGCGGGCCGGGCCGAAAGCCCGGTGTCTCGGCTCTGTTTTACACGGGTTTGGGCCGGATATTTTAATTTTTTTTTTATTTTGAGCCCGGCCCGGCCCGGAGTAAGATTGGGCCGGGCTCGGACTTGGCTCGGCCCGGCTCAGCCGGTCCGGTGGCCCAGTATTTTTTTTTTAAATAAGTAACACGATGATAATTTTAATATTCTAAAATTTTGGATTGAAAATTATATTGTGAAATTATATTTAATAACTTAACATTTATTTTATATTTGTAACAACTAGAAATAAGTTTATCTAGATTAGTCTAATGTTTGTTTTATACTATTTTGATTCAATGAACACTAAATTTATTAAAAATAAATAAAAAATAGTATAAATATCTTTAAAAAATAAAATCGAGTCAGACCGAGTTGGGCGGGCTTACCTTATTTTTTTTCGAGTCGGGCGGACTTCAAAAAAACGGGCCTCATCCCGGGTCGGGTCGGGTCTGGCCGACGATCAAAGACTGAGCTGGGCCCGAGCCAGTACGAATCCAGTCCAAGCCCGGCCCATTACCACCACTACATCGTACATTTGATCAATTATATATCGTACGTGCTATATATTAAAAGTAGTATCTGTATGCCCATAAAATCTACTAATCTTGACGGTACGTATAACGACTCTATTTAATTTATTAGATTTTTGGAGACATTGTAACGGAATATTACATAAAGGTATATAAAAGAGTATCGAAGTCATATATATATCATGTGTTTTGGAGATACAATGTTAAGGAACACTTCGATCTTTTAAACCTTTTAATTGCTTGGATCGTTTCCCTACTCCGTTCAAATTGGTTACACATGCATATCTCGAGCGACAAGAGCCCTTCGCGTGTTAGAGATTGAATAGAGCCCTAGAAACTGTTTATAAGGGTGATTCTGAGAGGCGTAGGGCGAAAACTACTGCACAAATTGTACTCTCTATATATATATTCTTGGACTAATTAAGATTATGACGTTTTGTCCAATAGATTTGAAGGGAACGTATAAAAATTACGGATCTGCATAAATAAGTGACGGGTAGTCATAATTTTTAGAAAAGAAATGACTACAACTTTTTTTCCATTGCTTGCAAACATTTTAATGGATGACAGAGTTAGTGCTAATTTACCAATAGAATTGTTTTCCAAGAGAGATGCTTTTCGCATATTTTATAGTGGAGTTTGCTAAACCCCATATCAACTATTACATACTTGGAGCAGATATGTACTATAACCAATCTTAAAATGTACAGAAAGTTTTTTTCTCCTTTTTCGAATATGCCAGACAAGATAGACTTCTTGAAACTTCCCATTATTAGAATAATCACACATTGAAGAGAGATAAACTTTTATATTCATAATAGTGGTGTTTTCTTCACTCATCACGTTAAGATTTTGAGTTAGAAAACTCAATCTAATATTAATTTTAACATGGTATCAAAATCCAAAGTGTGATTTAAACTGCACACCTTATGTTCATGATCTACGTGGCAGAGCTTAAACATATGAGGAGATGTGTTAGAATAGTCTCACGTTGAACAGAGATAAAATATCTCTTGTATTTATAATTATAATAATGATACCCTCTCTATTCATCCTCTTAAAATTTTGAGTTGAAGAGTTCAATCTAATATTAAATTTAACACTCTCAAACTCACTACGTCACTCTCCGATCTCAAAATGGAAGAGATTTTTAGATATCATTCTCACAGCTACAGTTAGTACATCTATCAACAACCGGGATTAAGCAGAAGGAAGATATGTCTGGCCTACATGATTCGGCCCATTTAAAAACTCCTAACATTTCTTTTTTTTTTGTAACGAGGAAATCCCGTCCCGTGTGATTTTGTGTACTCAAGAATTGATGTTCGTGAACTTTAAGATCAAGATTTGGCAGCTCCTACTTTCGTATACCGTATTACTCTTACCTCACTGAAGTAATATTATTGTCTATGTCTGTGTAGGCAAAGTTGTCGCGACGTTATATTGAATTAAATTCTTCATTAAGAAGAATACCTAAAATTATAAATACATATTAACAAAATAAGTATTTGTTTACGTTAAATACCAAAAAAATATTTGTGAACGTTATGAATCCGTAATCCATGTGCTTTTTATTGTTTTCCGGGTCGCAATCGCTGATTTGATCTAATGAAAGGTTGACGTGCATCACCAATTAACTATCGGTCTCCAGAAACTGCAACTAGTATTCAATTTTTTTTTGGTAAAAAAAAAAACTAATTTTCAATTTTTAAAGAGAAGCTCAGACCGAAGCGTGATGACCTAAAAATGCAAGCCCAAACCCTGGCCCAATTGTGTCAGGCCCAATGGTTTCGAAGGTATGTTTCATGCAGTATTCAGCCATCTATTTTGCATCTCTTTGATAGTTCCCTTTTTAAACATACGAAGTGATTATTCATAAAATAATATGATGTTATGATAAAATTTTAAATTAAATATAAAACAATAATCTTTGAAAATTATGTTATGGTGTTTGTTTAGACATCATAATGCACACATATCTAGCCATAAGCAACACATAGTATACGTCCTTGTCGCAGTCACCAGCATCGATCCCCAAAGACTAAAGAGAAAGACTTTGTGTACTTCTAAAAGTACAAAAATGCTATATCATCTTGCACTTCCCCTCCCATTGGTGGGAATCAAAATACCACATGAATCTCTCTCCTCTTTTTCACCAATGAGAGGGGAGAAGTACAAGATGACATGGTATTTTTACACTTTGAGAAGTGCACAAAGTCTTTCTCAAGACCAAAACGTGAACAATGACTTTACTCTGTGTGAAGACCTTTTCCTTGTTGGGCCGGAGCAGATCAGGTCTAACACTTGTGTAAGGGAGGCGACGATCGCCAGAGGCGGACGAAGGGTCCTGTAATTACCAGAAAAGATCAAGGGGGCCAGGTGAAAACCGGGAAAAACCCTCCGATGCCTAAGTCAGTATGAGGCTTGCAAGGCAGGGGATTTTTTAGTGTAAGGGTGTGTTCGCACAAGAGAGAGCGTACATGTGCATGGCCCTGTACCTGTGTTTTTATAGGCATGGGTGCTGAGGCAGGCGTGCGTAATGTCAATAGATCGTGCCTGAAAAGGCGCCTTGACGGGCGCGCATAACGGAAGGAGTTATGCGCTCAAAGGTCCGTCGGGATGTCAGACAGTTAACGCGCCCCTTGATGATGGGGTGCATGACTCGCGACGGTTGTAACCGTTGTGCGGGCCTAAAGACCTGTTCGGCAACCTCTGGACATGATTTCCGAGCAGGTGACCCGCGTGGGGGGATCGAACGTGCTGTTCGGTAGCATTTGTAGTTGTTCGGAGCAAAAGGACCGGTGACCTGTTCGGAAGTATGCTGCTGAGGAGCTTGGCGAAGCCCGATCATGGGGGTAACGCCTTGGAGGCCTCTGAACTGCCCTTATGAGGGCGTGGCACCTTGAAAAGGGGGCCACGTCTGTTGACGGGACATGAGAGGGCCGTAACGGGCCATTATGGGCCTAGGTGGCAAGATTTGGCCACCACACTTGCCCCCCACACTCTCGAGTGGCTCGTTGACGCGGGCACTTCGAGGGCGTCGCTTCCTCATTTAATGCGATGGCCTGTTGCAGGGAGCTATGTGGTGCCGTCATCCGGAGTCTCGTCGAACGGCTAACCCCTCATGATGGGTGTGAGGTCGTGTCAAACCAAGAGCGTCGCACCCCTACGTTCGAACGGCTGTTGGCGGCGCAATCGAGGAGGAGTTTCCGAAAACTGGAAGGAGAGGTGACTTGGGGCCTGCTTCGAATTTCGCGCCCCTCCTTCTTTATAAAGAGAGGAGGGGGCGAAGGCGGGAGCCACACCTTCGAAAATTCTTCCAGGGGCCAGTCACCAAGCTTTCTTGCCTCTCAAGTTTCCTTCCTTCTTCGTCTCGAGAGCTCCCGTGCCCCCCTTAGGTTTCCGATCGTCTTCTTCCTCGCGCTCCCTCCTGTTTGCTGATCTCCTCCACGTCGTACAACGATGGCAGGAAAAGGGAAAGCAGTCGTGGTTGCCGGAGCGAGCGGGGTCACAGTCGCGGCGTCCAGCGGGCCACGACGCCGCCATTACAGCGGGCTTCGTGAGCGCTTCCGGATCGGTGACGAGTACGAAATCATTGATGCGAAGGAAGGGGAATCGTTCCTGGAAAACAAACCAGGTTGTTTCCCCCTCTCTGTGGATCACCTGGAGGCAGGATTCCGGCTGCCGTTGCCGGAAGTGGCGAAGGCGCTTCTGAACTGCTGGGGCGTCTCACCGATACAGCTGACGCCTAACACATGGAGATACATCTGTATCTTCGGTGTCATCTGTAAGCTTAAGGAGATCCGGGGCTCGGCGGATGTATTCCGAGCTCACTTCAAGCTCTCTGCTTCTCGGCCGTCAGGAGCAGATATCTACTACGCCAAGCACCGAACAGATAGGATGCACATACAACTGTCCAACAAGTATTCCAACAACAAAGGTTGGATGGACAGGTTGCTGTTCGTGAGCCGCCAGGATGGTGCAGAGTGGGGATTCCCCACTGTCGTCCGCTCGACACGGAAGGACAGCTTTCCGAAGCTGATCCAAGATGAGGCAAGGGCCTCAGATAGCCTTCTCCGAGCAAGTGTTAGGAATGGGGAAGGCTATGTGACGGAATTATCGCTCGTCAAGCATGGCATGAGCAAACCATGGAGTAAGCATGCGGACTTCGGTCGTTTACTTGCTGGTTTGGTGACCCCACCCTAATTTTTCCTCTTCTCTTTTTGTGTGCAGCTGCTGCGGAGTTGGAGGGTGGGAGGGATCTAGAGGCGAATGAGGATTTCGCCGAACAAATCCCTGTTCTGGCTCACATGGTGTACGAGGATGACGACGTTGCGGCCGTTGTTCGGGCTCCCTCTGCTATGAGGGTTGGTGCCGCGGTGACAACGGCGTTCGTGGCTCCTCCCTCCACCAAGGAGCGTCCAGAAAAGGCACGGGTCCCTGAGAAGGGGCCCGAAAAAATTCGCCTGAAGAAGAAGGCCACCATGAAGGTGGTTTCGGTGGGAGCTTGGACTCCGCTCGAGGAGGGCGACGGAACGGCTCGTCCTTCGGCTTCTATGAAGAAGAGGCCGATGCTGCTCAACGAGGACGCAGAGGACGCAGACCAGCTCCGCGCTCGGAAGAAGAAAAAGATGGTCCGCGCTGTCTCTCAACACAGCAAGGAGGGGACTGAAGAAGAGGTTGAGGAGATCGCTGCCACAACTGGGGGCACAAGAAAGGGTCTGCCCCCCATGCCCCCCACCGAGGTGGTTGCTAATATCATTGCAACCACCAAGGTAGCTGACGGTGCCGGGGGGGAGGCAGCGGGAATGGGTGGCGGTGTTTGGGCTGAAGAGTCTGATGACGACCGGATGCCCCTTAATGAAGTGCTACTGAAGAGGCTTCCCGAGGACCCCTCAGTGGCGGCGTTGGAGGCGACACTTCGCCTTATGGAAAACGCGCCAAGGGAGTTGCCCGCGAGCCCTACCGCCTCCCATCTCGACCAGCTAGCAAGGTGCCTGGATCTTCCCTCCGAGCAGACTCCAGAGAGACCAGCGGAAGGCTACCATCCGGAGGGCCAGGAGGATGATGGCACGAGCGACGTTGACCTGGAGGCCCTCGCGGACGGGATGTCCAAGTCGTTGGGTATCTTCAAGGCCCTGGCTGCTCGGGCCTAGAAACAGAAGTATCTCTGTGAGGCGCAGACGGCTTTCTGCGAGGACCTCACAGCGAGACATAAGGCTTGCAAGGCGAAGTTGGAGGAGGATGTGAAGAACCTTAAAGCCGCCCTCCAAGCCTCGGAGCTGAATGTTGCCTTGGCACGGGCTGAGAAGGACGCCCTTGCCAAGGTTGTAGCGGATGCGGGGGTTCGTGCCGTTGCAGAATACAAGGCCGGGCCAGGCTATAAAGAGGATCTGGAGCAGTACGGGGCCCGCTGCTACAGAGTGGGCCTTAATGCTAGGAAGGACCTCGGGGAGCAGCTATCTTGGGTTGAACGCGCCTGAGAGGTCTTTGAGGCTGCTGTTCGGGAGTGCCGGCGTCGCACCAATGACGCCCGTTTGGATGGTGTGCGCTTCGCACAATTCCAATCTGGGCGGATGCCTTCTTCGGATGAAGATGCTGGCCCTTCCGAACAGGCTCCTTAATCTCCCCACTCCATGCCCTTCTCGTATTTTCCTTTTGTAACCGTGGTCCAGGGGACCTGCTTGTAAGAAAAAATCTGTAAATGAAGATTTCCCTTTCCATCACTTGACTATGGCGTCTCTTTTTCTATCTTCTCCCTTTTGTCATTGTTCCTACTCGGATAAGAATCCGCTGGTTTTATAAGCGCTGCATGTACAACGCAGATCAGAGGTGTATGCCAAGCGCTTGCGTAACCATAGGAACAGGGGGAAGAGAAGTAGGATGCTGAACAAAGGCTTTTATAAATGATAAGTCTTGAGGTTAGATACATGCCAAGTCCTGGGTATGGTTTCGCCACTAGGAGTAGTTAGCTTATATGAACCTTTCCCAAGGACATGGGTGACCCGATAAGGTCCTTCCCATTTGATGGCCAGTTTGCCGACTGCCCTTCAGGGATCCGAGGCCGAGCAGCGGCGTAGAACTAAATCTCCCACGTTGAAGCGCCTTTCACGAACTCGTGCGTTATAATATTGCGCGAGTCGCTGTTGATAGGAAACAAGGCGAATGCTGGCGTCGTTCTGCCGTTCGCCAAGCATGTCCAAGTTTTCCCGAAGAGCACGGTTATTGGCGGCTTCATCGAAGTGGGTTGTTCGAATGGTGGGAAGGGCTACTTCCAGAGGCACAACAGCTTCTGAGCCATAAGCCAAATGAAAGGGTGTTTCTCCCGTTGCTACCCGAGCCGTAGTCCAGTGGCACCATAGCACGTTGGGGAGCTCGTCAATCCACGAGCCCCCTGCTGCCTCTACTCTTGTGCGGATCCCGTGCAGCAATGTTCGGTTGACGTTTTCGACCAAACCGTTTGTTTGGGGGTGCGCCACAGAAGTAAAGTGGTTGTAAATCCCGAGCTCGGCACACTTTTGCTTGAAGAAGGTGCTGTCGAACTGCTTCCAGTTGTCGGAGGTGATCACCCTAGGGATACCAAACCGGTAGAGGAGGTTCTTCCAGACGAACTTTCACGCGGCTTGTTTGGTGATCTTGGCAACAGGTTCGGCTTCAATCCACTTAGTGAAGTAGTCGATAGCCACAAACAGGAACTTCTTCCTGCCTTGGGCCTCTGGAAAAGGGCCCAAAATGTCGATGCCCCATCTGGCAAAGGGGCGCGGTTCGAACAGGTTGTGAAGCTGTTCGGTAGGTTGCTTGATGAGCTGCCCAAACTTTTGGCATTCCGAGCATTTCCTGACAAAGGACATGCAATCCTTCTGAAGAGAAGGCCACCAGAACCCTGCTCGGATGAGGCTGCGTGCTAGTGTTCTGCCCCCCAGGTGGCTTCCGCACAGCCCCTCATGGACTTCTTCGGTGGCAGCGAGGGCCTCCTCAGGGCTGAGGCACCGTAGAAGAGGTCTTGAAAGGGACCGCCGGTATAGCTTGCCTTCTACAAGGGTGAAATGCTGAGAACGCATCCTGATTTTCCGAGCTTCAATCTGTTCGGGCGGAAGCTCTCCCCGGAGTAGGTACGCTAAGAGAGGATCCATCCAGCTCGGAGCTGGTGGACCCATCCCTACGGCCGCGACATTTACTTTGGTGCTCGGCGAGGCGAGCTCTTCAATAAACACGGAGCGGGAAAGGGCGATGTCACCTGAGGATGCCAGTTTGGCATGTGCATCCACTCGCGCGTTCTGCTCCCGTGGGACGTGTATGACTTCGAAGTAAAGGAGACCTTCCGTCTGACTTTTGACCTATTAGAGGTATTGGGCCATACGGGGCTCCCTTGCTTCGAACTGCCCGTTGACCTGGCTAGCGACCAACTGGGAGTCGCTGAAGACTCTTAGTCGTAGGGCTCCGAGGTGCCTAGCAATGTGAATACCGGACAGCAATGCTTCGTACTCAGCCACGTTGTTGGAGGCCGGAAAGCGAAACCGGAGGGCATATTGGAACTCTAACCCCTCCGGGGAGGTGAGGACCAAGCCAGCTCCGCTCCCAGTGACGCAAGAGGATCCGTCGACGTAGAGCTCCCATGGGGGCTCATCTGCCAACGGTGGATCCTGCTCGGCAGGGAGAGTACACTCCGCAACGAAGTCTGCCAATGCCTGCGCTTTGACTGTTGTCCTTGGGCGAAAGATGATGTCGAACTCGCCAAGCTCTATTGCCCATTTGATGAGCCTACCGGAAGCCTCTGGCTGCTGGAGGATGGATTTCAGCGGTTGATCGGTTAGACCCGTGACGGAGTGGGCTTGAAAATAGGGCCTAAGCTTCCGGGCAGCCATGACGAGAGTGAGGGCGAGTTTTTCTGCTCGGGGGTACCTCCTTTCAGCTTCTTGGAGGACCCTGCCAATGTAGTACACCGGGTGCTGCGCCGCTCCTTCTTCCCTGATCAAAACCGCGCTGATGGAGTGTTCGGTAACCGAGAGGTATACGAACAGAGGTTCTCCGAGTACGGGCTTTGAGAGAATAGGTGGGGCCGCCAGGTATGCCTTCAGCTCAGTGAAGGCGACTTCACATTCTTCAGTCCAACGTACTTGCCCCCCTTGCTTCGAGGCGCTTTTAGGGCCTCGAAGCAATTTGAAGAAGTTAAAACTTCTCTCTGCTGCTCGGGACATGAATCTGTTTAGTGCGGCCAAGCGCCCAGTAAGACGATGGACGTCGCGCACTGTTTTCGGACTGCTCATTTCAAGTACGGCTTAGATTTTCTCCGGGTGTGCCTCTATTTCTCTATTTGACACGAGGAAACCGAGGAACTTACCCGAACGAACACCAAACGCGCATTTGGCAGGGTTGAGTTTCATATTGTACTTCCGCAGGATTGCGAAAGTTTCCTGGAGGTCGGAAATGTGGTCGATGCTCGAAAGCGTCTTGACCAGCATGTCGTCGACGTAGACCTCCATGTTGCGCCCAATCTGCTATTCGAACATTTTGTTGACCAGCCGCTGGTAAGTTGCACACGCGTTCTTCAGCCTGAAAGGCATTCTGGTGAAACAGTATAAGCCTAGGTCTGTGACGAACGTCGTGGCGTCCTGATCCGGAGGATGCATACTGATCTGGTGGTAACCAGAGTAGGCATCCAGGAGGCTGAGAAGCTCGTGACCAGAGGTAGCGTCCACCAGCTGATCAATACGTGGCAAGGGGAAATTATCCTTGGGCGTGGCTTTGTTGAGATCTTTGTAGTCGACGCACACACGCCATTTACCATTGGCCTTGCGTACGAGGACCACGTTGGAGATCCATCTTGGGTATTGAGCTTCTCGGAGGAGCCCAACAGTTCGGCTTTTGACAATGTGGTCCTGAATCACGGTCTGCCGTTCTCGGTTCACAGGTCGCCTCCTCTGTTGAACCGATGGGACCCGGGGGTCTAGTCGGAGGCGATGCGCCATTACTTCCGGGGGAATACCCGGAAGTTCGTCGTCGGACCAGGCGAACACGTCCAAATTGGCCAGCAGAAAGGCCATGTAGCATTGCTGCTCGGCCTCTGCCAACAAGGCACCAATGTACAAGACGTGTTCGGGGTCACTATCTACCTGGACAGGAATTAAGTCTTCAGCAGGCGTTCCTCGGCTGGTGGAGGGCTGATCGGACGTTGGCGGGGTTGGATCTGCGAGTGGTTGCTTGTTTCTTAAAGAAAGTACATAGCACCGACGAGACTCGCGCTGACACCCTAGCACTTCGCCGACTCCGCTTGGGGTCGGAAACTTCATCTTCTGATGGAGTGACAAAGGTACTGCTTTGATGCGCCCGATCAGACCTCTGCCGAGGATGGCATTGTATCCAAGCATATTGTTGATGACCAAGAAGTCAACCACCTTGGTCACGATCCTTGGAGCCGTCCCTAAAGTGATCGGGAGGCGAACTCTTCCCATGGGCTGCACCGAAACTCCCGAAAAGCCGAACAGGGACGAGTTTACGGGGGCTAGCTGATCGGTTTTCAAGCCCATGAGGACGAAGCAGTCATAAGCCAAGACATCGGGGGCACTTCCATTATCCACTAAAATCCGACGCACATTACAATGATTGATGGTGGCCGAAATGACCAGCGCATCAGCGTGTGGGGTCGTAACCCCTACAAGGTCTTCGTCCGAGAAGGTTATAACTTCCTCGGGTGGTGCGCGTGCAGGACTGGTGGGATATGGAGCCGACCGAGGTGACGAAGGCCTGTCCACAACGTGCACTCGCCTTGCGTAATTGCGTCGGCTTCGAGTGCTTTCTCCGCCTGCGCTAAAGCCTCCCGCGATCACATTGATCTCCTGCCCGTTGGGCTCATTGTTGATCGTCTGCTCGGGAGTCCGCTCTCGGCGTCTGGGGCGGTCTTCATTCCAGCGCACGAACCGTCCAAGGTAGCCGCGCTTGATAAGGTCTTCAATCTCGTCCTTAAGCTGGCGGCACTCGGAGGTGTCGTGGCCGTGGTCGCGATGAAAGCGACAGTACTTGTTTTGATCACGCCTCCGGGGGTTGGAGCACATCCTTTGTGGCCACCGAACGTATGCTTCATTCCTAATCTCCGCCAGGATCTGTTCGGGTGCCACTGCAAGAGGTGTGTAGTCGGTGAAGGGGCGCGGACGGCGTGGAGAGTCACCGTTGCGTCGTCCTTTCTTCCGATCACGGTCGAAGCCGTTGTCGGAAGGCCTCTTCTTGTCCGATTGCTCCCCCTGCTCCGCTCTACCCGCTGCTAGGCTTTCCTCGCAAGCCGCATGGCGTTGCGCGATGGAAAGTAGCTCGGCGAGGGTGGCGGGCTGTTGGACGCTAGAGTCCTCTGCAAGAAACCGTCGCGAGTGCCCTGGATGAGGGCACTGGTTGCCAGAGGGACGTCCAGGCACGAGATGCAGAGCGTTTCTGTTCGGAACCTTTTGACAAAGTCCCAGAGCGCTTCGCCCTTCTTCTGACGTACGGCCAGGAGAGAAGCCGCCGTTCGTGGCTGTGACCTTCCACCAAGGAAGTTGTCCCGAAAGGACTTCTTCAGTTGGCGGAAGGAGGAGATGGAGCCCGCCAGGAGGGTCTCGAACCAAGCTCTAGCAGTCTCCTTGAGGGTCACAGGGAAGGCCCTACACTTGGCCGCGTCTGATGCTCCGTGGAACACCATGTGCGACTCAAAGCCATGGATGTGGTCGGCCGGATCGGAGGTGCCGTCGTAGGGCGTGATGGTGGGCAGAGGGAGCTTGGGAGAAACCCGAGCTTCCAGGATCTCCCTACTAAAAGGGGAGCGGAAGTCCAGGTCATCTTCCGTCGGAGCTTTCCCTTCCGCGCGCTGAACCATCGCGTCCACGCGGCGCTCGAGGTCGACCACACGTCGCAGGTGCCTGGCGAGTTCCTGTTCGGAATTGGCGGGGCCCCCTCGACCGGACCCGTGGGAGTTGGCTCCCACGACCGATCGCGGCGGACGGGGGGAGACAACAGAGCGACTGGGCGAGCGCCCGCGGCGCTTCGATGCCCGTTCCTCGGACGGGGCTCTATGCGACCGGCGCGGTGAGTCCTCCTGCTGATCCTGAGGCGCCGGGAGGACGCGAGAACGCCGATGCGACGACTCCGCCTGCTGCTCTCGCGGCAGGGGAACCGCCGGGGCTGGTGGTCCAACCAGTTGAGCCTGCAAGGCAAGGCAGACACCCGTTAACTGTTGCATCTGTCCCCAGAGTTCAGCCATCTCTAGGGCAGTTGCCGGCGCGGCAATCGCCGGTGCAAGGACGTCGTTGTTGTTGGCGCCAGCAGGGGCGATGTTGACGTCGATGGGAGGGGATCGCTGGTGAGACTCCGCTCGTGAATGGCGGGATCTCGTCGCCCTGCTCCCAACGTTCTGGTAAGAGGTTTGTCCGCGAGCCATGGCTACGTCGTTCCCACAGACGGCGCCAAAAGTGTGAAGACCTTTTCCTTGTTGGGCCGGAGCAGAACAGGCCTAACACTTGTGTAAGGGAGGCGACGATCGCCGGAGACGGACAAAGGGTCCTGTAATTACCAGAAAAGATCAGGGGGGCCCAGTGAAGACCGGGAAAAACCCTCTGATGCCTAAGTCAGTATGAGGCTTGCAAGGCAGAGATTTTTGAGTGTAAGGGTGTGTTCGCACAAGAGAGAGCGTACCTGTGCATGGCCCTGTACCTGTGTTTTTATAGGCACGGGTGCTGAGGCAGGCGTGTGTAATGTCAATAGATCGTGCCTGGAAAGGCTCCTTGACGGGCGCGCATAACGGAAGGAGTTATGCGCTCAAAGGTCCGTTGGGATGCCAGGCAGTTAACGCGCCCCTTGATGATGGGGTGCGTGGCTCGCGACGGTTGTAACCGTTGTGCAGGCCTAAAGACCTGTTCGGCAACCTCTAGACATGATTTCCGAGCAGGTGACCCACATGGGGGGATCGAACGTGCTGTTCGGTAGCATCTGTAGTTGTTCGGAGCAAAAGGACCGGTGACATGTTCGGAAGTATGCTGCTGAGGAGCTTGGCGAAGCCCGATCATGGGGGTTACGCCTTGGAGGCCTCTGAACTGCTCTTATGAGGGCGTGGCACCTTGAAAAGGGGGCCACGTCTGTTGACGGGACATGAGAGGGCCGTAACGGGCCATTATAGGCCTAGGTGGCAAGATTTGGCCACCACACTCCGTTATAAATCATGATTAGCGTTGTTTGAGGTCTAAGACAGCTTGACATCTGTAGTTTTAGCTCTCGTGGTTCTACCAAAAGAAGCTCACAAACACCTTATATGACCAATTCTAGCAACCAATACTAAAATTATAAATGCCACAGGTCCAGGGGACATTGAGGTTGGGAGGGGCTCTCCCAAGGATTGATCACGGAGAGATCGTCGTCTTATGTGATCTGACTAGTGATCCTTGATCACTAGGTTGTACAACAAAAGATATATATATGTATATATGTACTCACGGTTCCAAGCTTTATCCAGAAAAAATTGGAAAAGAGAAACCAATTCAACTTGGCAACCCTAGCTGCGGCACATTGTGGAAATGGAAAATTTTAACAATTCCCAAGATCTCTTTAAAATGTTGTCTTTTATCATGTTTTCTCATGGATGCACACGTATTGCCAATCCAAATTCCGTCGAACGCCACTTTAGCAAGAGTGACGTGAGATGAATCGGCAATTCGCGCAGCGCGGGCGTGCCAGCCACCGGAGTGGCAACAAAGTGTTTTGCCTCCGAGAGTCGGAGGGCTTTGGGTCTGTTGTGCGCACCGTTTGACTTCGTCAAACGAAAGTGAGTGTTCGGGTCCAGGACCAAAATCCCGCCATTGCCTAGACGCAACGACGTTAATTACATCCCTCTGGGAGGGAAAACCCTTGATTAATCGCCAGATTTAGAAAGCCTCATGACCTAAAGCAGAGACATCCGATAGAGGTGCGAAACGCAAATTAAATTTAAGCCGAGATGCCATTAAGCGAAACGAACGCCTATTCGGACTCACTTGCTCTCTTACTTGGTTGACTACTGAATCTCTTTGCCTATTGACTCATTTGCTTCTTTTATCCTGGAAAACTTCAATTCGGTCCATTGGGTCCATTTGAGAAAGACAAGTCAGAAATGTCAATTTGGTCTTTTGTTGAAAATAATTTCAATTTGAGTCTTTTATCTTGTTGCAAAACAGGAGGTGATCTTTTGTCCTTAAAAAGGGTCAATTTTGTCTTTTGCTCTTTTGTAAAACGTGGGATGATCTTATGTTCATTTAGAGAAAATTCAATTTGGTCTTTTGTTGAAAACAATTTCAATTTGAGTCTTTATCCGATTGTAAAACATGAGGTTGATCTTTGTTTCTTTTGGAGAGCATGAGATGGCCTTTTGTTAAAGATCATTTGAATTTGATTTCTTTTTTTGTTGCAAAATGTGTGATGATCATTTATTTGTTTAGAAAGGTTTGGTTTGACTCTTTTGTGCATGGTGATGCAATCTTTTATTACTTGAGAAGAGGTCTAATTTGATCTCTTGCTCTTTTGGAAAACATGAAGTGGCCTTTTGCTCTTTGCCTAAAAGAGGTTCAATTTGCCTTTACAATTCTTTTTATCATTAAACGATTTTAATTTGCTGTTTGGGTCCCTTGAGCATTTGGAACGGAGTTCTATTCGTTCGGCGGAGCTCATTGGCTCAACGCACTTCGCAGACGTCTTCGAATCGGCGCAGCTGACGGCAGAGAGTGAGTCGGCGCAGCCCTGCTGAAGTCATAGACATCATTGAATCGGCACTCATTTATAACGTTGCCGACTCAATTAGAAGCTAATGACCTCTTTGAGAGTTTTGCACCAACTCGACCCTCCGGGGGAAAAATCGGCAGCATTTCCCCTTATCGTGGTCGATAAGGGGAAAGCGCGATGCTCATCCACCACAAGTGGAGATGGCACCAAAAGAGAGAGTATACATCATAGAACGACGTAACTCCAATGGCGCATGACCTCGATCCCCCAGGTATGCCTACGGGGATTCGGGCAATGTCACGGCCAAACAACCCACGGGACGGTATGAGTAGCGTGTGGACCCACCCGTCCGGACATAGACATTATATTGTCCAACCCGGGGGTGTGGATGGGTCTTACATTGGTCATTTAACTGTTGATTAGCTGATGTCACATGGAGCAATGATTTTTGCTCATGTAACTTCAGCCCATATAATGGACATGACGTCGAATCGGCGCAGCTCTGCTCTAGCCTTACGAGACTGCCAGAACCAGTGCCAGGCCGAATCGGCGCAGCCGACCACCTGGGCAAGAGATGGAAACCACCTCTCTCCTAGAACACCCTTGCTCATGGCAAGGATGATCTTGGAATTTGAGATGGCATTGTAACCCATTACTTGGTGGGCTAAACAAAGAGATCTAGGCATTATTTGCCCAACCCCTTTGATTAGCGAAATGGGGCTCTTGGAAGGACCATCTGGCGTTGGCTTGAAATGCACATCAAAGGGGCTGAAACCGCAATGAGGATGGCCTATTGAGAGGGACGAATCGGGTTTGATGATCTCTTTGAACGGGTCTTTTGGAGATGGTGCTTAGGCAAGGAAAACATGAGCATTACTTGCTCATTCTCTTGAGTATTACCAAAGGGCATGCATTAACCACTATGGGGGCTCTTGAAGGGCTGTTAGAACAGTGGTGGACTAGTCTTTGCAGGCCCAAAACGATGGGGAACATGGCCTATTGAGGGGAGAGATTTAGCAGGCTATGCATACATTAAATGGGGCATGAGGTCCCATGCCCCCATGACCTCATTTATTGAGGTATGGGAGGCTTCTTGGCCTCATGTGAGGTATTAGAGGGGAGAGAGACACACCTCTATGAAGAGGCAATCCCATCCCGTAACCCCATTGTAAGGAAAAAAGAACAATTAAAAAAAAACCCAAATTGAGAAGGGAAGAACATGCATTAAATGCCATGACAATGGTCCATCACATCAAGAAAAGGTGAAAAGGAACATGCAAAGTGGCATTCTCTTGTTCAAGAGGTAAAGAAGGTACAAGAAACCCAAGGAAAACAATGGGGGAAAGCCTTAACGTGGCAAACTCCTTTTCCTCTCATCCCTTGATGGGACAAGACAAGGCCTCTCTTTCTCTCTTTTCCCTTCTCTCTTTTTCTTCTCTTACCCTCTCTTGCTGGCTTTCTTCTTGCAGGTGGGCTTCACGGGTGGAGCTCTTGGGAGCCTTGGAGGAGGGAAAACGCAGGGGCTCCTCCTTGCTTCTGCTGGTTGCTTGCTTCAGAAGACCAGAAAAACCAGTCCCCTCTCCCCTTTTTTTTGGCCTCTTCATGTAACCCCCTTGGCTGGCCTCTTCCCCCAAGCCTTCTAGAAGAGAAAAGTGGCCAAAACTGACCCTGACCAGCCCCTGGCGCAGCAAGGTGGCAGACCACCTTTTACCATTTTCGGCACTCCCTTTTGGGAGGAGTTACAAATGCTTACTCTCACCCCCCCCCCCCACTTTATGGGGTGAGATAAGCTTGCTTCCCATGGGTTTGGTGGCCTTTTGAATGGGCCTTTTGGCTCTCTTTTGCATAGCACATAAGGGGCTAAAATCAGCGCTGGCGGGTTGAATAATGGGCCGGTGGTTTTGGGCCCATTAGCGAATTGGGGTGTCCACAAATGCCCCCCACCCGTGGGTGGTGCGAGAAGGCACGCAGAGCGACATCCGCGGGTGAATTTTTGGTCCTCTAACTATTGACATTAGCGTCGGCAGGTCATTGACTTATTGCCGGGCCAATGGTCAAGTGGTTTATTTGCAGTCTCTTGCTTCTGTTTGGTGATGTGATCCGTAGATGACTGGTTCGCGTCGCTCTCGATGGGCAATTTGGGGAGGGGCTCCCCCTATTTCATTTCTTTTGGGCCGCTGGGCTTGGGCTCGCTCAGACGACTTGGAGCAGGGGCCAACGGACTCCGCCGAATCGGCGCGGTCGGTTGGGCTCGGTCCGCGGGCCGCTTGGGACGTGAACCGGTGGTTCGCGTCTCCCGAGGCCGGTCGCTTCACCCCTTTTCAAATCGCGCCTCAAAAGGCGCGCGGTCGCCGCCTGTCTCTTCCCCTTCTCTTTCTCTTCTCTCCCCCTCCGCGAGCGCGACTCGTCTTCTTCTTTTCTCTTCTTCGCTTCGTCTCCCCCTCACTCGCCTGCCTCTCTTCTTCTCTGGCACCGAGACGAGGTGCAGCGGCGACGGTCGGCGAACGCAGCGGGGAGGCGCGACGGCGTGAAGCGGGGCTGCGGCGGCAAGGTGTGGCCGCGGGCGATGTACGACCGTGAGGGTCGGCCCAGGGCGGCGAAGATTCACAGCGGCGTGCACGAGGGCAAGCGGCGGCAGCGGCGAGGACACCGGAGGCGCGCGGCGACGACTGCTTCCCGGTTCTTCTCGGCGAGGGTAGGGCGCAGGCAGCACCAGCCCGTACGTGGGGTGTTTCCCTTCCCCCATTTCCCTTTTTGTGGGTGTGGGTCTTGTTAGGGCACCGGTGACGATAGGCCGGATGAGAGGGTGTTCCCTGTGGGGTTCCCTTCCCTCCCCTTTTGTGTTTCATTATAACGCCGGTGGAGGGCGTGTGTGTGCGGAAGTCCCTCTCTTTGCAGGTCCGCGCGCGACGGCACGGGGCACAGGGGTGCGCACGGCGGCGGCGGCACGGGGGAAGGCCGGAGGCGTCCACGGGACCTCGCTCTGTTGGTTTGCTCCCTTTTTTTGCTCGCGCCGGCGATGAGCCAGTGGCGCCGGAGGGTGTTCCGGCTGGGACCAGGGATTCTACAGGGCTTGCATGCCCCTGTGTTTATCTTTTTGTTGTATGGGTGAACAGGGCCAAATGGGGGCCTGGGGATCTGGGTAGGCAAAGGGAGTATGCCTGGGCCGTGGGGCCTCTTTGTACCGAACACCTACATGTGTGTCCGGGTCCGTTGGGATCTTCCCCCCCCCCCCTAAAAAACAAAGCACAGGGGAGACCAGGTAGGTCCCAGGGTTGTTAATCGCTAGGGGGCTGCGGGAGAATATCCCCAGTCCGAGGTTTCGCCTTTTCGTCTCTTTGTTCGTGGGGCCCACCTCAAATCGACGGGGCTTCCACCAACGCGGTCCTCATCCGCTCGTTACCGCTCTAAATAGCGGGTCTGATTAGGAATAGTTCCCAACTCACACGCCAAAAGAGAGTAGCGGCGATCGTAAATAGCTTCAGTAGGGCCCGAAGCCCTTAGGAAACGGAGAGGACGCGTCAGGTCCAAGGTCTTTTACTTTTCCCCTTTGTTGGCGGGGGCCCATTTCAGATCAGCGGGGCTCTTGCTGGTCCGCGTCTCTTTCTGCACCATGTTTTAAATGACGGGTCTTTTGACCGCAGCCAAGCACTGGGTCGCTTCACTCCTCGTCGGCTGGTCCTCGAGGTAACAGCGGTTCCCGGAGAGCTTTTCGACATGCATGCTTGCATGTCTCTGTTTGGGGCCATCTCGCCTTAGTGCGTGGACGAGTACCTGCTGAACCCCCACTTGCACGTGTGACAAGGGGAGATGCTGCCGAAATTTTGTCAGATTTGAGTGTTCATCTGGCCTGCTGACGTGGCTTCAATTCTTTTGCAGGTACTATGGCTTCTGGCTCTTCCTCTCGTAGCACGGGCCCTCAGAAGGATGCACCGCTTCTTTCGTGGGCGGATTTCTCACGGTTGACCCTTGGCTACGACCAGGTTGCTGAGCTGGCCGACTCTTCAGATGACGAGGCGGACACGATGGACGTATCGAGGCTCGATGTTAACTCGACGCCACTCACTTTTATTCACGACGAGGATTATCGCGTAGATCACCCGAAGGACAAGCATCTATTACGGTTCCTTCATTCTTACGCTCCAGGAGGCAAGAAGGACTCTCTTTTAAAGCAGGAGGTGGAGGCGGCTATCTTAATTGAAAGGGATAGTCTGGCTACCTGTGTCCCCCGTGCTGAGCCCCTTTATCGGATCGGCGAGCCGCGGCGACGGGCCCCCGTTCTGGGTCTGGGAGATTTGGTCCCAGTGGGCAACAAGTTGACACGTGCTCCCTCCTTCGTTCCCGCGAGGTGGGACAATTCCTCAGGCCGCGTGCACAAAGAGCAGTCATCTTTTGGATTGTTTCTCTGCCCAACACAGTGGGGATATAGAGATGAGCCATTTCTGCTGGATTGTCTGGCAATCCACTTCAAGCACCAACTGGCTGCAGGTTGGTTTGGAGATCTATGGGCGACGGATGCCCATCACTTCCACACCTTTGTCGTGGAAGCCGCTGATTTTGTACTTCACAACTATGCGCCACTTTTGATGACCGCCGGGGTCTACCACAGTGTATTTGCGGCCCGGTATCGGTATCATTTATCCAAAGGTCTCTGCTGCGGACTTGCAGAAGTCTTCGTCCCCGAGTACAACACGTTTTATACTGCTGAAGGGGAGACATCTCTTGACCTTTGGAGTCTTTATCAATTATTCGGCCTGCCGATCGATGGAGAACCCTACGAAGAGGTGTGTCTCCCGGATATTATCAAAGATAGGACAGGCGGGGAGCAGCAATACTGTATGGGGTACTCGTACAGGTACCTCATGAAGGTCTACCGCCAGCTCAACCTCGCCCGTAATACTGGCCGCTCCAGAGATAAGAGAGAGCGGAGCAAGGTCAGCATGCATATGTGGCTGGCCTACTTCTTCTCCTACAAGCAGCGCTATGAGGACTTTGCTAGCGCCGGAAGGATTGCCGCAAAGAAGAACCCCGGTCGCCAGAAGGTGACCATTTCTGATTCTCTCCTGAAGGGCCGTCTTCCAGGTCCGAACCCTGTTGGAGCCGACCCGCACACCCATTGTGCGGCGTATTTGGCTTATTGGATTTGTTCATTTGCTTTGCCAGTAGGCGACGATTCCATCCTCCACCCAGACGTTATCTACCCAGCCTGTCAAATGGCTTGGGGTATCAAGTTGTCTTTGTGCCCTGCGGCACTTTGTCTAGTATACCGGTCTCTTGGCGACCTGTGTCGCCGTTCAGCTCCGAGGCAGCATCGGGTGATCGAGCCCTGGCACTTCCTCACTGTATGGGCCTGCGGTCTATTTCCAGAGTTTGCCCCTAGATCTCTTCAGTCAACGCGGCTATTTCCAAGAATGCTGGAGTTTGCCAGTGCAGAGCTGCACTCTCTTTCAAAGCAGCTGTTCGAGATTCGGGGTAAACTGACAAGTATCCCGACTGATTCTCCGGGCACTATCTATTTCTGGCACCTGGCCAACCACAGCAGTCCATTAGCCAATCGCTATCGGGAATGTCGCGACGATGTGATTGAAGATTTTGTGCACCCGATGAGCCGCCAAAGACTGACCAGGTCCGTGCTAGAGCCAGAACTCAGAGATTGGGCTTTATCAATTCGGCCCAGTGTGTTGACGTTCCGTTGGGGGAGCGCCGTCTATCTTGAGCCCTATTATCCCTTCAGATTTGCCCGTAATTTCGGGTACGATCAGCATATCCCTCCATCATCGGCCAAGTTTGATTTGTCTGGCCGGGCGGTGGGGGATGGCAGCTTTTGGAACAGGCTCGCAGGTGGTGGGATTTCTTCCACCGTTTTGATTTGTCCACCTTCCGGGTGCCTATGCCAGGCCGTACACCCGGGTCACACCTGAGTATATCAAATGGTGGAATGCTCGGACCAGTTTCTATAGAGGATGCAAGACAGACTGTGGGATGCTGCTGAACGCAAACTCCTGCAATTGCAACTGCAGCCTGCACTTGATATTGATCCGGAGCATTTGCTGCGCCTCAAATCTGGCGATCAGAAAGCTGTTGATCGATATCTGAAGGCGAGACAAGCCGCCAAGAAGAAGAATCTTCCTCCCTCCCTGGTTTTGCCCGAGGTAGAAGAAGACACCTTCCCCGCATCTCTTGAGCACCTCTGCAACATTAGCTCAGATCGGCTGGCCATCGCACAGCCGTGGCCTATCGAGGAGGAAGCTCCAGCTATTGTACTGCAACGCGAGGAGGTAGACAAGGAATATCCATACCGGGCATTGTCAGTATGGGGGGATCCAGGCCGAGACCGCTATGCATACACTTCATGGCTATTTGTGCTACTTCATGTTCACAATCTGACCGTGGAGGCAGACTACGAAGCAATTCTGGCACATGAGCTTCATGTGTCTTTTCAGTATGCGGATGGCTGGGGCATGGACTACCTCAGCCTCTACTATTTTCTGTCTTCAATTGGTCAAGAGGATCTGGCCATCTTTGCAGAGGACTGCTGCCAAATAAATGATGTATGTTGGCTGATCCAAGAGGCGGCATCCCGAGCCAGGCAAAGCGTACACACCTTCTGGCCCCTCAGCCGATTCTATACGGGCATAGCAGGTTTGTTTCTTCTCTTGGGAAGACGCTGCCTGTGGCTTTTCTTCTCCTCTCTCTTTCTTTACGCTTCTTTAACTTTTTTTTTCTTTTCTTCTCTTCAGACCCCTCTGCAAAGGATCGGCGGCGGCGATATCATGGACTTATCATGAAAGTGAGGAGGCCGCTTTATTTTACTGAGGAGAAGATCCATTATAAGCCTTTGACCGAAAAGCTATCAGCCAAGAAGTCGAGCATAGCAAGCAGCGTTGCTAAAGCCCGAAGGGCTTCCAAAAGAAAGAGGGAGGCATCCCCCTCGCCACCAATTTCTGCTGAGGGTACGTCAATTCCCTCATTCGAAGAATTTTGCAGCCAACATGAAGACGCTGCTGCCCCTTCAGGTGCCCGTTGGCTCCCTCTCGCTTTTATGCATTTTTTCGCTTCTAAGATCGTCTATTCACTTTGTCTATTTCGTCGATGGGCTGCAGATGATATCCCATCAACAGCAGATCCTCCCGTAACGGGGCAAGACCCATCGGTGCCAGTTATCGCACCGTCTGATACACTTTCCCCTTCACTGGCAGGTCGGGGTCGCAGTATAGCCTCATTCATATGACAGCTGCTAAGTTGTCTTTTGTTCTCTTTCCCTTAACGCCCGTTTGTCAACCTTTTACCAGATGCGGCCGCCGACTCTGCCGCTGCTCGGGCCGCGGGCAAGCGTTCGGCCACGAAAGTTATAGCCCGAAGAGTCAAGAAACCCACCGCTCCCCTCAGAATGAGCCAACGAGCCGCGGGTAGGGCAGCCCTTATGAAAATTCGGCAAGGCGGTCGAACTATTGCAGTGGAGGAGTCACAGAGCCCCATCGCCATTTCTTCAGATGACTCTTCAGACGCCGAAACAGTTTATGGCTCCCCTTCACCAAGTGGAAGCTTATCTGACGACGGGAGTCTTTTTAAAGAGCGGAAGAGAGAGAGAATCTCCGCCCTTGATGGAATTGAAGGGGATTCCTCCAGCAGTGGGGAGAGGTCTCCCGTGGTCTCTTCAAGGCCGGAGGCCACCGCTTCTCCAGAACTTGTACTTGTGAGTGCTTCCACTCGTGCTTCAAAACGTAGGCTCCCGTTGGCGAAAGGCTCAAGACATTCGTTTCTAATTCCTTTCCCCCCTATTTTTGTAGGATTTTGAGGGAGTTCAGGAAATCAACCCCCCCCCCCCTCCGAGTCTCCGCCGACAATTGGCGTTGACCTTCCGAACATCGGGGAACCCATATCGGATCCATCATCAATTAGTAATGTGCCGGGCGTGGTTAAGGAACCTGCCCCTGAAGTTGAAGTGAGTCCGCCGTTGGCTCCTTTTTGTGACAGCACCAGTCCTTCTCAGGCGCCGACCACCCAACTTGCCAGTGCGATTTCTGATAAGGAGGTGGCTATTTCTGAAGCAGCAACAACTTCTGCTACCTCTGGTGGGGCCCTCAATGTCTCCTCGGCCGGGGCCAGCCTCTCCTCAGCGGGGCTCACCTCATGTTCTACCATAGTGGACGCCAGCCTGTGGGCAGAGGTGGACGCCCAGGTAGACTTTCAGGTTCCGGCTGTTGGCTCTTCCGGAGACTTTTGCTCATCCGGTGCCATGGTCCAGGGACAGTTGTCCTCGCTACGCATGATGGTGCGTCAGAACCCTGCTGTCCCTTATGAGAGGGTGAAAGCTATTGCAGATCAAATGACAGGGGTTCTGATCATTATGGGATGCTCATTGGATGACTGGGCAAACAGAGTCACTCTGTTGCTCAAACTCTTGAAGCGCCGCGACTACCTCCAACGCGAACTGTCCGACCAGCTGACTGCTTTGGAAATGCAACAGTCGGAGTGTGAAGCGGTGCTGAACCCATTGGCTGGTGACCTGGAGCATCGCCGGTCTCTTGTTAGAGGGTATGATGAAGAGTCAGCGGCTTTAGACTCCAAGATAAATCTTTTGCAGGCTGAATTGCACGCCGCTAAGGCCAGACAGGATGTCCTTGCTGACTCCAAGGTTGAGCAAGAATTGGCTATTGCGGTGGATGAAGACTGTATGGCTCTTACAAAGCAAACGCTGTTGGAGGTCTAGTCCCGGAAGGCGAGCCTGAAGGAAAGAATATCCTCCCCCCATGTGGGCATTTTATCGTTAGAAGAACTGTTCCGGGATCTGCCATGAGGCCCGTGATTTGCTCCATCTTCCTTTTTTTAATGTGTGTCTTTTATTTCTAAGGCCTTGCCTCAATACACATATAACCCCATTTTGTCATTAATGAGAAGCATTTTATTTTGGACACAGACGTTCCTTCTTGATGCCTTGCTATGGTGGACACATCTTTATTTGTTGTCTCCCCATTTTTTTTCTTTTTTTTTGTTCACATTACCGAGTTGAGCGTCCTTTCCGATTTTCGCCCAACCCGACCCCCTCTTGCTTTTGCCTACACGCCCTTCCGGGTTTTCGTGTAGCGCGGTACCCTATTTTGCCCACGGCACCCTTTGCGGGTTTTCACCATGGCCGGGTTTTGGTCCTTTTTACCCTCATTCGGTGGGGTGGTCTGAATGAGTCCGACGAGGCATCTCTATTTTTAGCCTCTCTTTTTTTGAAGTGACAGGATCCTTTGCCGTTTATCAGCCGTTAACTTGACAGGGACTTTTGCTGTCGAGAGCAACGGCCTTTGATTTTACCGTCAAGGTGACGGCTTTCTATTTGCTTTTCACCGTTGGTATGACAGGAACCTTTGCTGTCAAACTAACGGCCTTCTATTTTACCGTCCGGGTGACGGCCTTCTATTTGCTTTTCACCGCTGGTATGACAGGAACCTTTGCTGTCAAACTAACGGCTTTCTATTTTACCGTCCAGGTGACGGCCTTCTATTTGCTTTTCACCGCTGGTATGACAGGAATCTTTGCTGTCAAACTAACGGCCTTCTATTTTATCGTCCGGGTGACGGCCTTCTATTTACTTTTCACCGCTGGTATGACAGGAACCTTTGTTGTCAAACTAACGGCCTTCTATTTTACCGTCCGGGTGACGGCCTTCTATTTGCTTTTCACCGCTGGTATGACAGAAACCTTTGATGTCAAACTAACGGCCTTCTATTTTACCGTCCAGGTGACGGCCTTCTATTTGCTTTTCACCGCTGGTATGACAGGAACCTTTGCTGTCAAACTAACGGCCTTCTATTTTACCATTCAGGTGATGGCCTTCTATTTGCTTTTCACCGCTGGTATGACAGGAACCTTTGCTGTCAAACTAACGGCCTTCTATTTTACCGTCCGGGTGACGGCCTTCTATTCGCTTTTCACCGCTGGTATGACAGGAACCATTGCTGTCAAACTAACGGCCTTCTATTTTACCGTCCAGGTGACGGCCTTCTATTTGCTTTTCACCGCTGGTATGACAGGAACCTTTGCTGTCAAACTAACGGCCTTCTATTTTACCGTCCAGGTGACGGCCTTCTATTTGCTTTTCACCGCTGGTATGATAGGAACCTTTGCTGTCAAACTAACGGCCTCCTATTTTACCGTCCAGGTGACGACCTTCTATTTGCTTTTCACCGCTGGTATGACAGGAACCTTTGCTGTCAAACTAACGGCCTTCTATTTTACCGTCCAGGTGACGGCCTTCTATTTGCTTTTCACCGCTGGTATGACAGGAACCTTTGCTGTCAAACTAATGACCTTCTATTTTACCGTCCAGGTGACGGCCTTCTATTCTACCGTCGAGGTGACGGCCTTCTATTCTACCGTCGAGGTGACGGCCTTCTATTCCACCGTCGAAGTGACGGCCTTCTATTCTATCGTTGGAGTGACGGGCTTCTATTCCACCGTCGGAGTGACGACCTTCTATTCCACTGGCCTTTTATATATGCTGGAATTTGATGTTTGTTTTTATCCTTTATTTTTTACTTTCTCATTATCGAGTTGGGCGCCCTCTCGGGTTTTCACCCAATTCGACCCCCCTCTTGCTTTTGCCTACGCGCCCTTTCAGGTTTTCACGTAGCGGGGTACCCGATTTTGCCTACGGCGCCCTTTGCGGGTTTTCACCATGGCCGGGTTTTGGCCCTTTTTCCCCTCATTCGGTGGGGTGGTCCGAATGAGTCCGACGAGGCATCTCTATTTTTAGCCTCTCTCTTTTTTTTTCCTCTTTTTTTTAAGAGTGTGAGGGTGCTGGCGCAATTTGTCGACGTCTTCATCGGCGCTGGCTACTTGAGCCTGCTGGCGCTTTTTCCATTTTGCGACCCATTGCCGATACGGCCTCGTGTTGCGTTGGTGGGACTTCATTACTTTGAATGACGTCGATCTCTTGGGTTGGTTGCCATCATCGGCTTCCATCGTGATTTAGGCGTGTTTGGTGATGACATCGGCCACCTGGGCTTGTCGATGCCGGCTTCGGAGGTCTCTGCCCACAAAAAATGGTAAGAGTCAGATTCATTAAATAATGACTATTCATGCATGCTAAAGCATATAATTCTCATTTAAGTCTTTTGATTTATTTATTTTTTGTTGTTGTTTGTTTTTTTTTTGTGTGTGTTTAAGAAACATGAATTTCTTGTTTCTCTTTCCCCTTTTTTTAGAGATCTTTTTCATGCGAGGAGAAGTACGGAAAACTCGAACATCCTCCACACAGCTCATGGATATGCGATATGCTAATTGAAACGGAAGACTCCTTTCATTGCCTTCCCCTTGGAAATCAGCGAAAATCACAAAAGTGTTATAAACTTTATTGGGACATTCGTCGCCTCGGAGCCATGGTCCGACTAGCGGTATGGCTGCCTCTTTTCTATTTTTTTTTGCCATGCATTGCATGCCATCCTTTTTTTTTGCACCTTTTTTCGGCTCTTCGTCATTGGTGACTAGTGTCCCGAGGGTTTAAGAGCTTATTGTTTTGTCATCATTTTTTTTTTGTTTTGTTTTTGTTGTTTTTTTGTTTTTTGTTTGTGTTTTTTTTTTTATGATGGGAGAACCGAAGGTAGAAACTCCCTGTTGTTGCAAATGCAACATTTCTTTTGCAGCCGAGCTCTTCATTCATCAAACAAGTCGATCAAGTTTATTTCTTGTTCAACCTCTTGCTGCTCATAGTGCTGGCCACTGAAATCTGGACGGCATGCGTGATACAGCTTCAAGTGTCTTCCATTGAGGGGTGAGAATTGTATTCCACCCCGATGGTTGACCAGAACGTAGGCGCCGCCTTCATAGACTCTTTGCACCACGTATGGCCCAGTCCAATTCACGTTCAACTTCCCTTTTGGGTTGCCGGCCATGACTTCTCTCTTTTTTACCATTACCAGGTCCCCTCTCTTGAATTCGCGACCCTTGACCAACTTGTCGAAAGCGCGTGCAATGCGGGCCTGGTATACTTGGATGTTCTGTTGAGCTCGCAATCTTTTCCCTTCCAAATCGAAAGTTCCTCGAGCCTTCTTTCAATATTGGTCTGATTCTCAGGAGCCAGCCCATGCTGAATGGCTACCCTGAGAGATGGCACTTCCAATTCTACCGGGACCACGACTTCTGAGCCGTACACCAGGGAGAAAGGTGAGCAGCCTGTTGGTGTCTTGTAGACGGCCCGGTGAGCCCATAAAGCTTCATACATCAGGTCCTCCCAATCTCTTTTGTTGGCACTGACTGTTTTGGCCAACAGAGTGCACAATGTCTTGTTAAAAGCTTCCGCCAGACCGTTGGCTTGTGGTTTGTAGGGAGTGGAGGTCCTCCAGTCTATTCTTTATTTGGCGGCCATCTTAGACACCTTCTGATTTTTGAAGTGTGTTCCATTGTCTGATATGATTCGGTCTGGAGTTCCGAATCTGAAGATGATGTTTCGTTGAACGAAGCGCGCCACCAACTCCCCTGTTACTTCTCTTAACGCCACGGCTTCGGCCCACCTTGAGAAGTAATCGGTGATAGCCAGGATGTATTTACACCCTGATGAAGATGGTGGCAAGGGGCCCACAACATCTGTGCCCCATTGCGCAAATGGCCAACTTGGAACGGTTGGATGCAAATGTATGGGAGGTCTCCTTGGGATGACCGCATGCTCTTGACATTTTTGACATGACTTGGCAAAATTGCCACAGTCTTCAAACACGGTTGGCCAATAGTAGCCAAGCTTTTTTATTTCTATTTTCATTTTTGGCCCGGCCTGATGGGCGCCAGCGATCCCGGCGTGTACCTCTTTCATGACCTTCCCGGCCTCTTCAGGTGACAGGCACCTTAGCAAGATCTTTTTCTTGGAGTCCGCCATGATTCTGAACAAAACTCCGCCTCTTAATTCATACGAGTCCTTTATTCGGATCAACTTGGTCCTTTCTTCTCTTTGTGAGGGCAATTGCTGGTGTTCGAACCATTGCAGCAAGAGCTCTCTCCAGTCTTTTTGCATGATCTCTTCAGTCGCAGATACTTCTTCTTGGCCACTCTCTTCATTTTCAGACTCTTCTTCTATCATGTTGGGGACTTGCCGCCGATTCATGACAATGACTTCTAGCTTCTCATTTGGCGGCACCGCCAAAGAGCTGGCCAGTTTTGGTAGGGCATCAGCTTGTGCGTTCTTGCTTCTGCCAACATGCTCTATTTCTATCTAGTAGAATTTCGACATCAACCTCTTGACCTTTTTATAGTAAGGCAGCAACTCTGGCTTTTTAACGTCAAACTCATCCTGTACTTGCTTGACGATTAGCATTGAGTCGCCAAAGACTTGCAGTACCTTTATGTTCATGAAAAGGGCCACTTGCAAGCCGATAATCAAGGCCTCATATTCGGCCTCATTGTTTGTGCATGGCTTGCTAATTGAACAGGAGGTGTGCGTGACTTCTCCCTCGGGCGACCTCAGGACGATGCCCGCCCCTGCTCGAACTCTTGTACTGCCGTAAGCAGTTGGTTCTATTCGGGACGCCTCGTCGAAATGTAACTGCCAGGTCACCGTTTGCAATTGATTCACTTCGAGGGTCTCATCTTCTGGCAGCTCTGTAACGAGCGGAGAGTTTTCTGGCACAGAGTGAGCTGCAAAGAAGTCAGCCACCGCCTGCCCTTTGATTGCCTTTTGGGGGATGTATTTGATGTCAAATTCCATCAAGATGACAGCCCATTTGCCTATTCTCCCCCTCAACTCTGGTTGAGAGAGTATGTATTTGACGGGGTCGGCTCTAGAGATCAACCTAACCTCATGTAACAGCATATAATGTCTCATTTTCTTGGCTGCGAACACCAAGGCTAGGCATACTCTCTCAATCGGAGAATATCTCTCTTCTGCCCCCACTAACCTTCGGCTGAGGTAGTAGAGGGCTTGCTCTTTTCCCTCATCATTCTCTTGCGCCAACATAGCTCCCAAGGAGTGTTCTGTGGTCGCTATATGCAGGATGAGGGAACGACCTTTTACTGGGGTACCCAACACTGGTGGAGTATTCAGGTACATTTTTAGTTGATCCAGGGCGTGCTGACACTCCTGGTTCCATTGGAAAGGAACATCTTTTCCCATCAATTTATGAAAAGGGTGACATCGCCCAGACAAATTTGAGACAAACCTACGAATGTAGGCCAGCCGTCCTTGTAATGACCTAAGCTCGGTCAGATTCTTTGGCGGCGGCAGCTCTTGGATTGCCTTGATCTTGACAGGGTCTATTTCTATTCCCCTATATCGGACAATGAAGCCCAGAAACTTGCCGCTGGATACCCCGAAGGCGCACTTCATCGGGTTCATTTTCAGCTCATACCGCCTTAGCCTTTCGAAGACGACTCTGAGGTCGGCCAAATGGTCCTTTCTTTTTCTTGTTTTGACCACCAGGTCGTCAATGTAGCACTCCACTTTTTTATAGAGCAGCTCATCAAAGATTTTTGTCATTGCTCTTTGGTAGGTTGCCCCGGCGTTTCTGAGACCGAAGGGCATTCTCTTGTAGTGGAAGATCCCTTTGGGTGACCTGAAGGCAGTGTGCACCCTGTCTTGTTCGGCAATCCATATCTGGTTGTAGCCAGACGACCCGTCCATGAATGACAAGGCCTCATGTCCGGTGGTCGCATCTATCATTACTTCAATGATCGGCACCGGGAAGTCATCTTTTGGGCAAGCCTTGTTCAGATCTCGAAAATCCACACAGATTTGGATCTGTCCATTCTTCTTTTTGACCGGGACGATGTTTGCCAGCCAGGTGGTGTACTGGTTCTCTTCAACAAAGTCCACATCTATTAACTTGTCCACTTCAGCACAAACTTTGTTGATCAATTCTGGTCTCATCCTTCTAGGAGCTTGTTTGACCGGTTCAATTTTCGGGTCAATTGCCAAGATGTGATGTGCCACATCGGGACTAAGTCCTGGCATTTCCTTGTAGTTCCAGGCAAAACAATCCCAGAACTCTTTCAACAGCAGAACATATCGCTGCTTCTCTTCTTCTGGAATGAGGGCACTTAGGAAGGTCGGCCTATAGTCTTCCTCTGTGCCGAGGTTCACTTCCACCAGCTCATCGACTGTGGCTTGGCCACCGTCTTCAAATTCTTCTGGTGTCGGCTGAAGGTCCACGAAGCCTTCTTCATCGGCTTCTGCTTCTAGCACTTCCATGTATTCTCTTTGCCGAGCCTCAGTCAGCATATTCTTTTCAGCTTCTTCGGTTTGCTGGACCCCTTGACTTGGATTCAAGGGAACATCCGTTATCACCTTCTGCTCTCTTATCTCTCCTGAGCTTGCAGAGCCTAACTGTGTTGCTCCATTGTGTCTGTTTTCTCTAGTTGTCAGGAGTACTTGGGTAGAAAGAGACTCCACGGGAGTGCAGGCGAGGAACGCCGCTGCCCCCGGGGGAGACTCATCGCATGCACTCGCAGCCATTTCCACCATGCCTCTTTCTTCAGGGTAGTCGTCATAAACCACCCCTGAAGGGTTCTCTTTTGTTTGGTTGGCTATGCCGATCATGCCAACGGTATAGCTTTCTCCCAGTGACCAGCCGAGTCCTGGGTGCTGGGTGATCTTTAACAGGTCCCTGTCCATGTTCGGCGGGTACCATAGCTTTCTGAACATCTCCCTCTGACTAAGCTGTTGTCGAAGAGGGATTTGTTGACTTCTGGCCAGTCTGGCGACTGTATCAGACATGTCTGGGAATCCTATGATTGGAACCAAGGGATCTCCAGTCTCTTCAGGGATTTTGCAATCATCATCCCTTCTCATTGGCTGCTCTCCAGCCGCGTAGAAGACTGTGAAGCGGCCTCCTGGGTGAGCTATTACCATGGTCTTCAATGCTCTTACTATTTGACAATCTATTTCGACGGCTGGCTTGGTGAGGCCCTCTGGGACTAGAATGAATTCCGACTCCTTTTCCTTCATTTGCGGAGTAGAATCATGCCTGCAATCTGGGGCGTCACATAACTGCACCTCCACCTCTTCCGTTGATGTATGCTGCTCAACAGCGACCCCTGGCGGCGGTGGTGGGAACCACTCATCATCAGGGGTGACTTCTTTTGCTTTGCTCCCTTGAGGGGCTTGCATTTCTGAGTGTTCCGGTGGGAACCACTCATAAACGATACTTTCTTTCTCTTTGCCCTTCTCAGGGGTTTGACTTTTCGAGTGTTCCTGATACAGATCAGCATCAATGAGGTGACACTCATATACCTCAAATGGGTGGGCGTCGGCAAAGACTCTCTGCTCCTGCCCTTCTTTTACGTATTTGATGCACTGATGCAAGGTTGATGGAACGACTCTGTTTTGATGGAGCCAAGGCCGACCCAGCAAAGCCTTGTAAGACGTGCTTGCGTTGATCACGTGGAATTAGACCTTTGTTCTGAAGTCCCCCAGAACTAAGTCGAGCTCCACACCCCGAGTGGTACCTCGAACTTCTGGTTGAAACCAGCTATTCTGACATCATGCACGGAGGTGAGGTGCACATTGAAGTGATACTTTTGGTAGATCTTGTACGGCAAAATGTTGACTGCTGCTCCGGGATCTACCAGAATTCTATTCAGGGGTAGTCCATTCAACTGCCCCCTCATGTAGAGTGGTCTGTTGTGAGTTGCCATGGGGAGGAGCATGTCCTCCGGGGCAAATGTGATGGATGATGCATCAGCCATGGCAGCCTCCACCCATATCTCTGCAAGGCAGGTCTCATATGGTGCTGGAGCCTGTAAGGCCATGATCAGCGCCTTTCTGGTCTCTTCGCTTAACGACAAGATTTCCCAAACACTGAACCGTGTAGGGATCTTCTTTAGCAGTTTGATGATTCGGTCTTCCGCCCCGACATCATCTAGCTTTGACTTTCCTTTGTCATTTTCACTATTCTTGGCCTGGGGTCTGCTGACCGGTCCATTCTTCTCATTATCGGGCTTATTTTGTGCTATTAAGGGTTTGGGCAACGCTTTTGCCTTCTCTTCTGCTGCCAGGAATTCAGCGAAAGACGGGACCGTCCCCCCAGTCTCTTTACTGACATAGAGCCCCGGAGGTGGTGGAACTTGTGCCCCTTGGACCTCAGGTTCTGGTATCTCATAGGAGGGTTCTCCCCGGAAGATGATGTTTTGGTTCTCTGGAGGGAGACATCCTCATTTTCTTCCAGATCTTGTTGTGAATTCTTGACCCGAAGCCCCGACCTGATTGACATCATTCGGGGAGGGGTAGAATTCCTCTTCTTCATAGTGCTCCCCCAAGCTTAGCAGGGAGGAGATGGTATTGCATGAGAGGGTTGCCACCGCCTTCTTTTTCTTGGATCTTTTCTTCTTCTTCTTTTGTTTTATTGGCTCTTGCCCCCAGAACAAATCTTCTCGAGGTTGAGATGTCTCTTGCTCGGTAGGTGCCTCCAAGGTCAGCTTCTCCAGCTCCTCCCATGGGACATACTCTTGCAATTGAACAGGGTATCTGCTTGGTTGCTCATATTCATCCAGTTCGTCAATTAACGCTTGCAAGCGCTCAAGTGAAGGACTGCGTCCCCCGTACAAAGGGAGAGGTGTCCGACGCCTTCTATCGCCAGGGTTCTTCTGAATGACGACCCTGGGCTCTATTGGGTGCCAAACTGGGATGACCACTGGTGCTGGTGGCTGAGGTGTCACACCCCGAATGTGCACTTTCGGAGCTGGTTCCTTTTTTGGCTTCTTCTTTGCTTTAGCGGGCACCTTTTGTCACTCTTCCTGCTCCCTGCTTGGGGTGAGGATAAGACTCTTATAGGTGTTCTCCGTGCTAGCCTCGGAGATCTCTTCTGGCAGCCGTTGATATATAGAGATCATGTTAGCCCCAGCTTGCCGGGCGGGCAATTCATGCGGCTGGGGCGGATCAACTTTATAGTCCCCCATCTGCAATTCTCCTTTCTTGATCAAAGACTCCATGATGTCCTTGAACACATAGCAGTCTTCTAGAGGGTGCCCCAGGATCTGGTGGTACAGACAGTACCGGGGATCGTCCTTCTTCGCCGCTTAATCAGGCCTTTTTGGTGTTGGCAGGGTAATTTTGTTGTATTTGATACCCCAGTCAAACAGTGTCTTGGCCTTCTCTTTGGGGAAAGAGTACAACTTCCTCATTTTATCCTGGAAAGAGATGACCTTTCTCTTTGGTTCACTTTTGTTGTTGGAGGTTCCGGCTACCGCCTCACCCTCGTCTCTTTGCTTTTCAAATGTTTTGAGGTCCACTTCATGGACCTCCTTTCCCGCAGGCTTCTTATCGGCCGGCTTGGTCTTTTGATTGGCGAATGAGTTGGTGGGGTACTTGACCAAGAAGGCCTCTATTTCCGCCACCACGTTGTTCATCCTGTCAAATGACCGGGTCTCCACTCCGATCATTCTTTCAAACAGTTCTCTTTTCAAATTTTGCTTGCAGATCTGAACTGCATCTTCTTGATGAGGAGGACGCTTGCACCTCATGCTGAGGTTCCTCCACCTCTGGATATAGTCCAGTGCGGACTCATCACCCTTTTTCCTGGTCGTGTAGAGCTCGGCAACTGTTACCTCCCTCTCGGCAATATAGAATCTCTCTATGAATTTCTTTTGCATGTCGGTCCAATCAGAGATGGACCCCGCTGGCAGACTGGAATACCATTCGAATGCCAGGCCTGTTAGAGAGGAGCCGAAGAACTTCAACAGGTAAGATTCATCGGCTGCCAGATCACCCATCACATTAATATAGTATGCGATGTGCTCCTTTGGCGACCCTCGCCCATTGAACTTATCAAACTTGGGAGGTTTGGTAATGCCCGGGGGCAGCCTCTTTGCGGCATGGTGCGCAGGGTAGGGCACCCTATATGCATCAAAGGCCATATGTTCTCCGTCGCCCCGTTCGGCGAGTCTCATATCAATCATCTGTTCCAACATCAATTTACTAATGGTGGTGGGGTCCACTTGCTGGGGGTAGAAGTGGGCCGGCTGGTTATTTGGTGTATTGATGATAGCCACCGGGGGGATCAGGGGCAACTCTTAATTTTCAAATCGCTGCTCAGGCATGTGGGCGGGCAAAGACTGTTGTTGTTGCTGTAGAAGGGACTGCGGCTGTTGCTGCTGTTGGAAGAGCTGCGGCTGCAGGAGAGTGTACTGGGCTTGTGTCCGCTGTTGCTGGGCTACAGCCATAGATGACTGTTGCGGTTGCTCATTCACTGTCCGCACGGCAGCACGCTGGGCCGAGGCTTCAATTGACCCTACGGTCCCTCGGGGGGACTCTCCTGAGCCCTCCGCTGCTCGGGATACATGTCCCTCAGCCTCTTTGCCTTTGATCTGGCGCTTGAGCTCCGCGATCTCGGCTTGGTATTGCTGCAGCAATTCCATGACGGCTGGATCCATGGGTGCAGCAAGAGGGATCTGTTGCAAAGTGCCTCCAGGAGTTGCATCTGGTGGCGGTGGCGGTGGGGGAATATCATCATTGCCCCCACTGCCCTGGGCGGTGACCACATTGGCACTGACCGCCGTCATTTGCGTTGTTGGCACATCTTCAAGCCCATATGCGGCCGCCAAGGCTGCTGCCGTTGCTCTTCTCCTGGTGAGGGCACCAGACCTGTCTGCCAATTCAGCTAGCTCTTCATCATTGGCTGGCAATGCCCCATATCGGCCCCATATGCCGGCCATGTGGCATGCAAATATCTTGATGTTTCCACTCTGGTCCCTTTCAGCCCTCCGAGAAGTGCGGGAAGGGAAAGATAGCCTTTCGAAGACCGATTCCCGGGGTTTAGCTCTCCCGGCATGCTTATGTCGATGTCCGCATGGAACATCATTCTCATCGGTGAAGCTCCTGGCTGGCGTCCGAGGAGCTCTTGGATCCTTCTGCCTCCTTTCACGCCGCAGAGGGGCGTTCATGAGGTGAGGGGTGTGGTCAGATGTGACCCTTGTTGCCCCTTGGCGCTCACAGGTGGTTGAGATCATTGACTCGGGGGAGTCTTCTCTTATCGGCGGTAGGTAAGCACACCTCCGCAGTTCTGCTCTCTTATTGTGGAAGTAGGCATAAGCATATCCCCCCCCCCCCCTGACGAATTCCAGCCCCAAAGCCTCTGTGTGGGCGACGGTAGTCGGGGATCCTTTTCTCGGCTACATTTGTTGGAATGTTCTTTTCTGGAGCAGGCTTTTCCAACCTGGGCTTTTGTACTTTCTTAGGTCGCCAGACCTGTTTGAATTTGATTGGTTTTGGGGGCAGCTTGCCCTTGAATGTGTTGTACATATCTTCTCTGTTTGCCAAAGCTTGGAAGGAATTCTCCACGGGTACTGTTGGCATGACCCGTTTTGCTATAGCTTCAGTTTTCTTCTCTTGCAGATGGATCCTCAAGTCTCCAATCCGCACAGTTTTTCCTGAGGCAGACACCCGTGCACGATGGGTGACGATATTTTCCGCTTCTGTGATCTGTTGGTTGGCCTCTTTTCCCTTGGGCTTGCTGCGGTTTCCGCGCTCCACGTGGTGCACGTGGCAGCTTAGCTCTTCAGTAGTCCCTTTGGGTTCAGCTTCATGATGGCTTCAGCTCCATCTTCTTTCTTGGCCTCCGGGTGAAGGACGTTGACGAAGGCGACCCCCAAGAAGTTGGGGAACTCGACGACGGGAGGGAAGCTCCCGAAATGGGTTGGCACAACGAGGTAGCCATACCGAGCATGATCTTGAACCACGAGAGGTCCGAAACGTACTCCCGCCATTAGTCAATTAGTACCTGTTAGTCAATTCAAAATGATAGTCAATGTCAATTACATGAGGCCACATGGCTTTCTATTCTGGCGAGAAGATGAAGGGAAGCTTGGTCCCACTGGGCGTGCCACGTTGTGGAAATGGAAAATTTTAACAATTCCCAAGATCTCTTTAAAATGTTGTCTTTTATCATGTTTTCTCAAGGATGCACACGTATTGCCAATCCAATTCCCGTCGAACGCCACTTGAGCAAGAGTGACGTGAGATGAATTGGCAATTCGCGCAGCGCGGGCGTGCCAGCCACCGGAGTGGTAACAAAGTGTTTTGCCTCCGAGAGTCGGAGGGCTTTGGGTCTGTTGTGCGCACCGTTTGACTTTGTCAAACGAAAGTGAGTGTTCGGGTCCTGGACCAAAATCCCGACGTTGCCTAGACGCAACGACGTTAATTACATCCCTCTGAGAGGGAAAACCCTTGATTAATCGCCAGATTTAGAAAGCCTCATGACCTAAAGCGGAGACATCCGATAGAGGTGCGAAACGCAAATTAAATTTAAGCCAAGATGCCATTAAGCAAAACGAACGCCTATTCGGACTCACTTGCTCTCTTACTTGGTTGACTACTGAATCTCTTTGCCTATTGACTGATTTACTTCTTTTATCCTGGAAAACTTCAATTCGGTCCATTGGGTCCATTTGAGAAAGACAAGTCAGAAATGTCAATTTGGTCTTTTGTTGAAAACAATTTCAATTTGAGTCTTTTATCCTATTGCAAAACAGGAGGTGATCTTTTGTCCTTAAAAAGGGTCAATTTTGTCTTTTGCTCTTTTGTAAAACGTGGGATGATCTTATGTTCATTTAGAGAAAATTCAATTTGGTCTTTTGTTGAAAACAATTTCAATTTGAGTCTTTTATCCTATTGTAAAACATGAGGTTGATCTTTTGTTTCTTTTGGAGAGCATGAGATGGCCTTTTGTTGAAGATCATTTCAATTTGATTTCTTTTTTTTGTTGCAAAACGTGTGATGATCATTTATTTGTTTAGAAAGGTTTGGTTTGACTCTTTTGTGCATGGTGATGCAATCTTTTATTACTTGAGAAGAGGTCTAATTTGATCTCTTGCTCTTTTGGAAAACATGAAGTGGCCTTTTGCTCTTTGCCTAAAAGAGGTTCAATTTGCCTTTACAATTCTTTTTATCATTAAACAATTTTAATTTGCTGTTTGGGTCCCTTGAGCATTTGGAACGGAGTTCTATTCGTTCGGCGGAGCTCATTGGCTCAACGCACTTCGCAGACGTCTTCGAATCGGCGCAGCTGACGGCAGAGAGTGAGTCGTCGCAGCCCTGCTGAAGTCATAGACATCATTGAATCGGCACTCGTTTATAACGTTGCGGACTCAATTAGAAGCTAATGACCTCTTTGAGAGTTTTGCGCCAACTCAACCCTCCGGGGGAAAAATCGGCAGCATTTCCCCTTATCGTGGTCGATAAGGGGAAAGCGTGATGCTCATCCACCACAAGTGGAGATGGCACCAAAAGATAGAGAGTATACATCATAGAACGATGTAACTCCAATGGCGTATGGCCTCGATCCCCCAGGTATGCCTACGGGGATTCGGGCAATGTCACGGCCAAACAACCCACGGGACGGTATGAGTAGCGTGTGGACCCACCCGTCCGGACATAGACATTATATTGTCCAACCCGGGGGTGTAGATGGGTCTTACATTGGTCATTTAACTGTTGATTAGCTAATGTCACATGGAGCAATGATTTTTGCTCATGTAACTTCAGCCCATATAATGGCCATGACGTCGAATCGGCGCAGCTCTGCTCTAGCCTTACGAGACTACCAGAACCATGCCAGGCCGAATCGGCGCAGCCGACCACCTGGGCAAGAGATGGAAACCGCCTCTCTCCTAGAACACCCTTGCTCATGGAAGGGATGATCTTGGAATTTGAGATGGCAATGTAACCCATTACTTGGTGGGCTAAACAAAGAGATCTAGGCATTATTTGCCCAACCCCTTTGATTAGCGAAATGGGGCTCTTGGAAGGACCATCTGGCGTTGGCTTGAAATGCACATCAAAGGGGCTGAAAACCGCAATGAGGATGGCCTATTGAGAGGGATGAATCGGGTTTGATGATCTCTTTGAACGGGTCTTTTGGAGATGGTGCTTAGGCAAGGAAAACATGAGCATTACTTGCTCATTCTCTTGACTATTACCAAAGGGCATGCATTAACACTATGGGGGCTCTTGAAGGGCTGTTAGAACAGTGGTGGACTGGTCTTTGCAGGCCCAAAACGATGGGGAACATGGCCTATTGAGGGGAGAGATTTAGCAGGCTATGCATACATTAAATGGGGCATGAGGTCCCATGCCCCCATGACCTCATTTATTGAGGTATGGGAGGCTCTTGCCTCATGTGAGGTATTAGAGGGAGAGAGACACACCTTATGAGACACCCATCCTAACCCCATTGTAAGGAAAAAAGAACAATTAAAAAAAAAACCCAATTGAGAAGGGAAGAACATGCATTAAATGCCATGACAATGGTCCATCACATCAAGAAAAGGTGAAAAGGAACATGCAAAGTGGCATTCTCTTGTTCAAGAGGTAAAGAAGGTACAAGAAACCAAGAAACCCAAGGAAAACAATGGGGGAAAGCCTTAACGTGGCAAACTCCTTTTCCTCTCATCCCTTGATGGGACAAGACAAGGCCTCTCTTTCTCTCTTTTCCCTTCTCTCTTTTTCTTCTCTTACCCTCTCTTGCTGGCTTTCTTCTTGCAGGTGGGCTTCACGGGTGGAGCTCTTGGGAGCCTTGGAGGAGGGAAAACGCAGGGGCTCCTCCTTGCTTCTGCTGGTTGCTTGCTTCAGAAGACCAGAAAAACCAGTCCCCTCTCCCCTTTTTTTGGCTTCTTCACGTAACCCCCTTGGCTGGCCCCTTCCCCCAAGCCTTCTAGAAGAGAAAAGTGGCCAAAATTGGCCCTGACCAGCCCCTGGCGCAGCAAGGTGGCAGACCACCTTTTACCATTTTTGGCACTCCCTTTTGGGAGGAGTTACAAATGCTTACTCTCACCCCCCCCCCCCCACTTTATGGGGTGAGATAAGCTTGCTTCCCATGGGCCTTGGTGGCCTTTTGAATGGGCCTTTTGGCTCTCTTTTGCACAGCCCATGAGGGGCTAAAATCGGCGCTGGCGGGTTGAATAATGGGCCGGTGGTTTTGGGCCCATTAGCGAATTGGGGTGTCCACACACATGACTCAAGATTAATGATACTTTTTTGTGATGTGTTATGAAGTTAATCTTTGGTTTGCATGTATTTGTAAATACATTAATGCTAAGGAAGATAAATAACGGTGACAAATAATTAGATAAGAAAGACAAATAGTTCATCTAAAAAATATATTAAATATTTTTACATCACTATCATTCTTAATATTAAAAGTGATAAATAAAAAAATTAAGACTGATAAATAATAAGTTAAGAATGACAAATTAATAATTAGATAAGGATCAGAGACAAATAACTAATCCAACATGATTAAATACTTTTCAAATAATTTTGCATCATTGTCATACCTAGCACTAAGTGTGATAAATAATAAGTTCAAGGCAACAGATAACTATTTAATGGTGATAAATAATTGAGTAAGAGATATAAGTAACTTATTTGGAAGTAGCTACCCTTACAAACGCCACTCAACATGAACATTTAATACTCCTTAAATGATCTTACATGATCCCGACAAGAGCATTAAAAGATCTACATTGTCCCCCATAAAATTATTTGTGATCTTTTAATCCACTATTTCTTATTCTTCAGTGTTAAGATGAGAAATAATCAACTAAGAGTGACAAATAACTAATTAGAAGAGATAAATAATATTTTGTATTGAGAAAATAAATTTGTATTAAAAAAGAGGAAAAAAAAAGATACCCCACATGGGGGGTTGTAGCATGGCATTTCAATGCTACTATCTAAATAATAAGTATTTCTCTTTATATATAATGTAGGAGTCAATATTTGAACTTGGGTCACTAAATTATACGTGAAAATGTCTTAATGTCAGAGTCACAACTATATACGTAAAAAAGTGCTTGTTAATGAGGTGGTCGATTGGAGGTGGAAGAAAGAGCAGCAGCACCAGTGAAAGGAGTTCATGGGAAATGTGTCGGCTATGGCGAATGGAGACGGCAGATGAAGACGGTGACCACGGCGGAGACCACGATGTGTGATAGTAGGTAGTGAGAGGGTCAGGACGGCAGCGGCGTTCTGACGGGGATAGAAGAGATAGAGATGGATAGACTATATGGCTGAGAGAGAGAGAGAGAGAGAGATGAAGAGAGAGAGAGAGAGAGAGAGAGAGCGAGAGAGAGAGAGAGAGAGGAGAGAGGAGAGAGAGATAAGAGAGAGAGAGAGGGGAGTTGAGGGGACGCGACCGAATACTTTCGATCGCAAAATCCACTTTCTCTAAATGAGACTAATTATTTCAGTGACAATTTGATTTCCGATCTAAGACCAAATTGTCACCGAAAAGTATCGATCACAATGCTTTTAAATTGGGTTTTCATTAAGTCAAAAGTTATTGCGACCAAATATATTCGGTGACAATTTGGTCTCAAATTTGAAACTGAATTGGAGACCGAATTGTCATTAACATACTCAGTAGCAAAGTCTTTCACCTAGAGGAACGAAATCTATAGGGTTTGTGATCAATAATAAATTTGTCTCAAATCGATCTCAAATCAGAGACTAAATTGTTACCGAATTATTTTTTATCTCTATATCTTTAATTTAGCGACCAAAAGAAGTTGGTTGTTATTTAGTCACAAATTATAGATCAAATTGAGACTAATATTTTCGATCTCAAATTCGATCTCTATAAACTCAATCGCTAATTTGATCTAATGAAAGATTGACGTGAGTCACCAATTACTATAGGTCTCCATAAACTGCAACTAGTAATCAATTTTTAAAGCAAAGCTCAGATGGATGCCTGATGACCTAAAATGCAAGCCCAAACCCTGGCCCAATTGAGTCAGGCCCAATGGGTTCGATGGTTTACTCTATATGTTGCAGTATTCAGCCGTCTATTTTACATCTCTCTTTGATAGTTCCCTTTTCAAACATTTGAAGTGATTAATCATAAAATAATGTGACGTTATGATAAATTTTTTAATTAAATATAAAAAAATTAGTCTTTGAAAATTATGTGATGCTGTTTAGACATTCTAATGCCCACATATCTAGCCATAAGCAACACGTAGTATACGTCCTCCTCGCAGCAGCACCCCCAAAGACTACGTGAACAATGGCTTTACTCCATTATTAATCATCATTAGCGTTGTTTGACGACAGCTTGGCATCTACAGTTTTAGCTCGTAGTTCTTTGGTTGCAATAGTACTAATTAAATTATAGATGTCACAGTTCCAATTTCCAAGCAATATCCGGAGAAAATTGGAAAAGAGAAACTAATTCAACTTGGCAGCCCTAGCTGTGGCACATGAACTGAAGAATGATACTTTTTTGTGATGTGCTAGGAAGTTAATCTTTGTTTTGCATGTATTTGTAAATAATGTACGAATCAAGATTTGAACTTGGGTCACTAAATTATACATGAAAAGATCTTAATGCCAGAGCCACAAGTAGTACTGTATACTTAAAAAGGTGCTTGTAATTAATAAGATCAAACATTCACTCACTTTTTCCCCCCCTCTAGAGACATACTGTTGAATACGAACTTTTTTAAAAGTTTACAATGTGTTGTAAAAATAAAGAAACAAATAGATCGATCAAACTTATTGGCCACATAACGACAATAAGAAAACTAGACAAGTTTTCTTGGTCGGTCTGGTATCCTTTCGTGACAGACAAGGGACCGTATCTAACTAAGAGTAATATTTGCTGCACACTGTGGTGTACTCGCAAACTGGAGTGTGGTTGGTTGGCGTCTCCTGTTGATTGGATATATAGGTAGTCAATGACTATTTAATTTATGCGCACATTATTTTAGAGTGGTGTGCAGTAAATATTACTCTCTAACTAATTAACATTCATGCTGCCAATTCATCTTTTACTTAGCCTTTTGTATCTGTATATACGTATATATTATATTTGTCGTTCAGTTAGATTTGTGGCAGTGACGTTTGATACCGGTCGTCGTCAATCGACAAGTTAGCCTGGCGAGAACGACGATCGGCCACGCTGACGAACCGACGATTGTGAGGCAAGTCGATCGATTCCGAGGACCAGTTTAATCAAGTATTATATCCGGGCGTTCCTAGCTAGCGACAGGTCATATTTGGGCGGATGAGTCCCGTAAATCACGACCTCCCAGCTGGCCTGTGTCCGCTTTGGGCAGGTGTCTGTCAGGGCGAGATTCTCGGAGCCCAGGAGGGGGATTCCCTGATTGGCGCCCTTGCCTCTCAGAGGCCCGGGGCCCACTCTCCTTTTTCTACCCAAAGGACCAAACCCTTATAAAAGGCACGGATACCCTCAGGAAAAAAGTACGCTATTCGTAGCACAAAAACTCTCTCTCTTTCTCTTTACAACCCTTGTTGATTTGATCGTCGGAGTGTTCGACCACCGAGGGGGCTCGATGGTTCTTTGCAGGTCAGATTCTCCTCGCCGACGACAGCGTGACGCGGCCAATCCCTCGGGGCCCACTCAGCTCGGCTCCAACTGACCATCCTTGCAGATTTTTCCAGCAACAACGTTCTCGAATTAAGTCCAAATTTCTTTCGTGTGTGATTCCTCTATAATCGAAACAGTTGTAAAATAAAAAATTTATGTATAAATCATTCTTACAACAAATAATATTGTAAGGCATATATAAATTATCTAACATTTGACCTTATGAAAATTAAGAGCAATTCCAATCACCAAGGAACGTTTGGCTTCAAGATACTAATATATCCTTCTTTCATAAGGAAAGTCTTAAATTCAAATTCCACTTCTTAAGCTTGTGTTCTAGTAAAGATCTAATCCATAGATATATATTTATTTTTCACGATGCATCTTCAGATTAGTGGCAGATCTAAATTATATTTAGTGGGTCACATGATTTTACTGAATTTTCATAACTCTATTAAAGAGTTTAAATTTTTCTATTAATTTTATTTTGATTGAAATTTTGTTCAAAGAGAGTGACCTCACTAGATTGTAAAATAAAATATATGGATGCATCCGAATTTTAAAATGACTTCATTGAATAAAATTTCTAGATGTATTACTGTGTAATACTTATATGGAAAGATTTGTCTCCAAAAATCATAAAATAATTTAATAATTAGAAAAATAGTCAAACAATATTGGCTCCAAATTGTGTCTCATTCATGCTGTCAGTGTGAGCTGGACTGAGACTATATCAATGAGACCAGGAGAGCCAGGAGAGAGAGAGAGAGAGAGAGAGAGACCTGTTTGATCGAAGTTGCATCTTAACTGGGGCCTAGCGAGGAGAAGAGAGACCCGTTTGATCTAGCAGCAGCTGGGGACTTGCGAGGAGAGGAACAGATATCCGACGGCCTTACCATCCGGTCTCAAGGGAAGCTCAGAAGTGGCCCCTGAACTCAATCCTATCAGGCAGGACAACAACAACGCCGCACAAACCCGCATCCTTTCACCAGACTAGACAGTGTGAAACAAAGAAATAGTGACGAATTCACGGACATGTGTTCTAGCGTGTGGAGACCCACCTCACAGCTCATGTCGTGTGTACGTATTATTGGGTGGGTGCGAGCCTAAAGAAGAGGCCTGTCACGGTCACCGCTCCCGTCTGTTCGAGTCTTCCCGTGACCCCTCCCCAAGCCAAAACAAGTCAATAGCCACGTCAAACCGACCTATTGAAGACAAGAATCCCCGTTGTCCCATTTGCCAAGACCCATCAAGCGCATCGGCACCTTTTCTTCCATATCATGTCCCATTCATGTAATATCTACACACTCATTGGATCTTCTTGTTCAAACAAGCTTAGTTTTAAGCTGGTTTGATGTGAACCTTCTAAATTAAATTTGAATAAAAAGTTTCTCTAAACAGTATTTTATAAGCTGAGAAGCTGTGGTCGTTTCCATGTTCACGAGAAATGAGCTAGGAATGTTAGATCATTCAAAACCTTTTAAATCTTAGAATATATAAAGCCTTGGACTGGTGGAGCCGGGTAGATGAGGCATCATCCCTTGAGAGGTGTGTTCCCCACTCATGCTTATAAGTTCGCGAGAGTTTGCAAGAGAACCCAAGCACACATCCTCTCTCTCTCTCTGATCATCTACTCCTAAAAGCACCATGCCTTCTTTCGTTCCCTTCTCCTCTTACTCCTTCTCTGTTGTTGTGTAGTTCTTCTTCTTCCCAATCCCACCCCCTCTCTCACCTCTGCTTTTGCCCTGGCCACTCTCACCACCGTCCCCGGCGGGGACCTTGACCTGATCCGGAGGACCTGCAACAGCACCACCTACTTCGACCTGTGCGTCTCCTCCCTCCAGTCCTACCCCAATAGCTCCAAAGCCGACGTCAAGGGCCTCTCCACCATCGTCGTTAACCTGGGCATCTCCAACGCCACTAGCACCTCCACCTACGCTTCCAGGGTCGCGAAGCGCAGCAGGGACCCGGTGCTGCGGTCGGCGCTGGGGCGCTGCGCCGGCAGGTACGCCGACGCCCGGGACGCCCTGAGGTCGGCGCTGGACGCGTTGTCGGCGGAGAACTACGACTTCGCATCGGTGGACGTGAGCGCGGCGGCGGGATACGCGGACACCTGCCACAGCCTGTTCCGGCTGAGCCCGGCGCCGGCGTACCCCGCGGAGATGGCTCGTCGGGAGGAGGCGCTGGTGCGACTTTGCACCATAGCCACGGACATCATCTCCCTTCTTGGTTGAACGTGTCGGTGCGGCTGTCTCTTTCGTGTTCACAGTTCTCTAATATAGTTATCTGTGTGTCTCTATAATACGTACGTATTAATTATCAAAATAATACTCGTTTATGGAATGCTAAATGGCTAACAGCGAATGGGATGGCTTCTTGGTGGCCACTTTAGTTTCGTGGTTGATCTAATGGTGCCTGCATGAAGGAAAATCTCTATGGGATCCCCAGTGAAGCAACTTTGCATAATCGCCTTCCATTTGGAGTCTGCTGGACGGCTGTATGATCAGATATGGCCTAGTTAGCTAGCTATCTGTGTGGGCGATTTTAGATTCTTTAATTTGTGCAAGAGTCCACCAAACTAATTAATTTGAATACACTCAAGTGGATCTTCAAATTAGAATGGAATTCAAAGAGAGGAACTTGTGATCACTAGAGACTTTGCTCAGCAGGACACGTCCTTGTTAACTTTTGAGTCATACTTGCCTCTCGTCTGGATGGGCGATGTATCAAACAAGGAGACAGGATCATCTCGGCCCCCCGCAGGAGGGGAGCCGGTCAACATAAAAGAGTTTGGTTTTTTTTTTTTAAACTCTTACGTTTTTTTTTTACATAGAAGTTTAACCCAAAGAAATTGATCGTTGTTTGGGTTAAACTCCTGTGTAAAAAAAAAAATTAAAAGTTAAATCAGCCCCCCCTCGTGCGGGGCGCGGAGACGAGTCCTTTGCGAGGTGACCTGCCCCATGTCCCCCCACCACCAACCTCTATCCCTCTTGGGATGAGCAATTGGTCTCGAAAGTGGACGGGAGAGAGGCATTTGTCTTAACTTTTTACCTAGGTGCATGTCATGCCAACTACTGTTCTTACTCTCTCTCTCTCTCTCAATAGAGTCAACCCAGCTGATCATATTTTTTAAAAAATGAAAGAGAGTCAAATCTATACTAATCCCCACCCACAGTTGTATTATATAAGAAATACTTAATATTTGGTTGATCAAATGTTCGATTGAACTGTCCACTCTCACAAATAGATGGGTCAGGCGGTTAATATGGTAGTGGGATTCACACTTATTTCTGAGAGTGAATAATATTCGATCGAGTAGTATTAAGTGTTTTTCATATTATATGTATGGCAGTGGGATTCACATTTACTTGTGAGGGTGAGTAATATATGACTGAGTGTTAATATTTTTTATATTATACATATATCCATTTTATTACTTGTTTTTGTTTGAAACACATGTATTATCCTTGTCGAAGACGTATGCCTATTTCTAAATGTGAATGCCAACATAGTTAGTTAGAACGAGTATTTGCAACTAAAAAAAATTAAGATTTTATGCATATTAGTAATTCATCGTTTTCATATTAGTCTCTCCAATCTTCTAAATCTTACATATTAGTTCCTATTAGAGGGGTTTTTTTTATTTTAAAGATTTTGAGAGACTAATAAGATAATAATTAAATTGAGAGATTAATATGTAATTAATTAAATTTATTAAGGCTAATATGCATATATAAAACTCAAAAAATTATATAGGAATTGTATTTTTTTTTTGACAATTATAGGAATTGTATACATGATATACTAAAAGTCGCTAATTTATGATATCTGATATATGTTCGTACTTAAATTTCCTTTGTGGATATGGATATTAATTGGTTACCTGAGACGGGTGGCCATGCATGGAATCTGATCCCTCCCCCAAGGGTGCTGCCAAAAGCAAAATCTCCATTAACGTATGCATGAGTTCTACTGGAAACCTTTCTCTCGTAGTTCCGATGAATAATTTTTTTATGATATTTGATGTGGTGATTTAGATCATCATCTTACTAATTCAAAAAAATAGATTCAAAACTCATAACCTCTAAAAAAATCTCTCTAAAATTCTCCTCCTCCGCGCCGCATCCACCTGAAAGCCTCTTTATTTAAATCTATCGGGAAAAGGCGCCAGCGCGCACTCGAACCCACACCTGTTCGGTGTGCATTGGGACCCCAAACCACTAGTAGGTCTCCGCTAGCGCACATAGCCCGTTGGGCCTGGTTAGAAGAAGGATTGGTTTTTGATGTTTCCATAAAAGTTAAAATTCTTGTTATAGCTGAGAAATAAAGGCTGCCGTACGTCTAACGATTTGCAATTGCAATTTTGTGACGACTCTTAAATGATAAAATTTAATATTAAACTGGACAATCGATCCAATGTGAAAACTTTCTACTCTCAATTACCAATGTAATTAATGTTTACAACTAGGGGTGTTCATTATTCGGTTCAAACCGAAAAACCAAACCGAATCGATCAATTTGATTCGGTTTGGTTCGGTTTGAAAGTGAAAAAAATATGGTTCGGTTTCAAACCAAACCGAATTTGCAAATTCGGTTTGGTTCGATTACAGATCTTATAAACCGAACCAAACTGATAAAATTGAATTTTAATAATATATTTTAAATTTATATAATGTATCAGGTATTTGCGGTCCTGTGGATCTCACCCTTCGGTCCCTTCCCATGTTCCATCCAACGGCATATGGAAAAACATGAACCAGGTTAGACAACTGTTTGTCCACCCTGTCAAATGTTTTTTTGGAATCTTGATCCTTGCTGATTGTATATGCTCGTGTTGATATTTGATGGTATTATTTGTTGACTTCATTCTATTAAAGAGGGTGCATGTCAACAGGAGGTTAAAGTATTGTTTGTGAAAGGACAACTTATTTTCAGGTCAAACCAAACTAAACCGAACTGTATCGGTTCGGTTGGTTTGGTTTGAAAAAATTTCAGTTTGGTTTGGTTCGATTTGGCTCTGGTGATGGTTTGGTTTGGTTTTTAAAAAATCTTCCCCAAACCAAACCATGAACACCCCTATTTACAACCGTTTAAGTTGGAGAGCACTAATTAGCTACACGAACATATTTTACGAGATGGCTGGGGTGTTTGGAAGCAATTTAAAAAAAAATTATTTCTATCTAAAAATTAATGATGTCTCACTTTCTACTAAAATTTTAAAATTGTAGAAAAGTAATTTTATCTGTTTGGTAGGAGGTGTTTTTTTTTAATTTGTTTGAAGGCGCGGCGAGGAGGAGACGGTGCAGAGGGGGGGTGGAGACGGGAGGGAGGGAGGGTGGGGGGGGGGGGGGGGACGCCAGCGGGCGGGAGGGGGGGGGGGGCACCAGCGGGCTGCAGGGGGGGGGGTCGGGGGAGACGGGAAGGAGGAGGCGGGCGGTCGTCGGCGGGCTGGGGGGGGGGGGGAGACGGGAAGGAGGAACGCCGGCGGGCGGCGAGGTTGGGGGAGAGGAAGGAGGAGGGGGGGTCGCCGGCGGGCGGGGGGGGGGGGGGGAGAGAGAGAGAGACGAGAAGGAGGAGGGGGGTGCCGACGGGCTGCATGGGGAGGAGTGCGATGCTGTCGGGGGCGGGGGGGGAGACGGGAAGGAGGAGGGGGATGTTGGCGGGCCGGCGAGGGGGGGGGGGTGGGAGACGGGGAAGGAGGAGGGGGGTGGGGGGATGCCGCTGCAGGGAGGATGGTCGCGGCGGGCATGAAAGGGGGGGAGACGGGAAGGAGCGGGGGAGGGAGGGTCGTCGGGGGCGGGCTCAGGGGGGGGGGGTCGCCGGGGGCTGCAGGGGGGGTCGCCGGCGGGCCAGGGGGGGGGGAGACGGGAAGGAGGAGGGGGGTGGGAGAGAGAGAGAGGAGAGAGAGAGAGAGAGCGAGAGAGAGAGGAGAGAGGTGAGAGAGAGAGAGAGGAGAGAGAGAGAGAGGAGAGAGAGAGAGAGCGTGTTTTAAAATAAAAATAGGTTAAGACTTTTTTTTTTAGAAGAGATTTACATATGGTAAAAAACTTTACACTAAAAAAAATACTTCCAAACACCTCTTTGTCTGTTCTCTCTTTTTAAAATTTTAGAGGAAAAAAGAAACAAAAAGTTGTAACCAAACACCCTAGAATTTGTAATTAGAAAGCTAACTCTTTTAATTCATTGTTAGCTAGAAACCTAACTCCTTACTCGGATTGAAGTTCGAATCATAGACCTCACAACTTTCGTATACATACATGTAATATCGTACCAATTAAACTACTCGTTTTGAGTACACCATCATCTAATAATGTTGCTTCTACAATTAACCTTGCCAATTTGCTTTCAAATTAACTTGATATAATTGATTAATCTTAATTTGCATCCTTCAGAAATATGTTTTCGCTCCACCCTTTAATTTTGGGATGATTCCGAAGACGTGATGAGTAGTTTGTATCAGTATTTTATGTATTCGTAGAATCACATTCATATATAACTGTAGAGGCTATTTTTAGCCTACTAAGCCCATAGGCCCATCAAGACCCAGCAAGGCAAAGCGGCAATGGCCCTCGCGTCACGTGTCCTCTGCTTCAGCCAACCGGCTGCCGAACACACTTCAGCTACCAAACCCCCAAGGGTCCCAGCGGCAGTTTCCGAACACCGCGCAAGGCTGCTCGAACAAGATGTATCCTTACCGAGCAGATCAGGTGGCTCCTGCTCGAGCCCGCAATCGCCAAGATGCCCGAGCACCGGGCACCGCACGGGCTCCACGCCCGAACACCTCCAGGATCCATAGAGTGGTCTCCGGACTCCCCTCACTCTGTTTGGTCCAGGCCCCAGCCTACCGAACAGGTCCTGCTCAAGGCGCACCGTCGTCCCATTGGCATGCACTGCGCCCAGACACCGGCTACCGAACAACATGTCTAGCCTACCGAACAGGCAACCTACTCGGTACCTGTCGCCAAGGAGCCTCCAAGCAGCTCACCGTCTCCTGACGACGGTTACAACAACTCAATCGTGCGCACCCCACGATCGTATGGTGCATTAACTGCAGGCCCCCTTAACGGGCGCCCAGACGCGTAACTCCCCGCCAAGGGCGCCAACCGGCGCGTCCTTTCCGGCGTCATAAAGGGACATTCCATCCCCCTCTCTCATCTCCTTTTCATCCAAATCATCCAGGTTAACGGTATAAACATTTCCATTTCGATTTCCTACAAACTTGATTTCATTCGAGACATTATCGGTCAACATGTAGTGAGATGCATCAAATGTAACTCTAAATCCTTTATCACAAAGCTGACTAATACTGAGCAAGTTATGTTTTAAGCCATCTACAAATAATACATGTTCAATGCTAGTGGAGGGAGTTTTACCAATGTTTCCAATGCCAATTACCCTTCCTTTGTTGTTGTCTCCAAACGTCACATTTCCACCGTTTTTCTTTTCAAGGCTGAAGAATTGAGATTTATCTCCTGTCATGTGCCGAGAGCAACCACTATACAAATACCACTCTTTATTCATCGAACCACTGTGGTCCTGCAAAAACAGAGAATTTTACACTTGATTTCTTGGTACCCAAACTTGCTTGGGTCCATTCATGTTAGTCCAACTCTTGGTTGTTTCCTTTGGCACCCACATCGTTTTGATCTTGTGGATGTTCTTATGGAACCAACAACTCTGAATTTTATGCCCCTTTTTGTCGCAATAATTACATATAGCAAAAGGAGTACTAGATAGCTTGGCTCTAACAAAAGAAGTTACAGTTTTATGCTTTGACTTGTGAGGAATGAATCAAATTCCTTCTTTTCTAAAGACGCTTTTTGTGCTACCAAGAATAACATCTAAATTATCACGACCACGCACAAAAGTAGACAAGGCATTTTTTAATCTATCTACTTCCTTTTTAAGATTAGAACAATTGTTTTTCAAACTGAGATTTTGTTCTTCTAATGTTTCAACCTTTTTCTTAAGCAGTGTATTCTCACTTACTACTTTATCAACATTTTCACATTCATGCAAACGCAATGCATTCAACTCTTGAGTCATTAAATCAATACTTTTCTTCAGGCATTTATTCTCAAGTTTGCATTCAACAAATTTTTTATATACCTCATTAAACGCATCATGAAGTTCTTCGAATGTAAATATTTCAGAATTTACCTTCTCATGGTCAGATTTAGCCATGAGACATAGGTTGGCGATTTCCTCTTCACTTTCTTCTTCTGTGGAGGTATCTTCATCACTCCATGCAGCAAGGGCCTTCTTCTTTGATGTCTTGCCATTTCCCTTGGAGTATGTCTTCTTCTTTTTTGAGTTCAGGACATTCAGGATGGATATGCCCTGGTTTTCTGCACTCGAAGCATGTGACTTCCTCACTCTTGGAGGTTTCCCTTTTAACTTGATTCCTCTTTTGAAATCTTCTGTTTCTTGGATTGAAGTTGGACCGAAATTTGTTCAGAAACTTCTTGAATTGCCTTGTCATTAAGGCAATTTCTTCATCATCGATCTCTTCAATGCTATTGTCACTGTCACACTCATTAAGCACATTAGTAGCTTTGAGGGCAAGACCCTTTTTCTTTTCAGAGTCGTTCATGACCCTTAATATGTTAATCTCATAGGTCATAAGAGATCCTATGAGAGCATCCAAGGAGATTCTTGAGAGGTCCTTTGCTTCTTCAATCGCTGTTACCTTGGGATTCCAAGACATAGGCAAAGATCTTAAAATTTTCTATTGAGTTCAGGGATAGAGTATTCTTTACCAAGAGCCTTAAGTCCATTCGTGATGTCCGTGAACCGCTTGAACATCTCAGTTATAGTCTCGTTTTCTTCCATCTTGAACAACTCATACTTATGAACTAGAAGGTTGATCTTTGTTTCTTTGACTTGAGAAGTTCCTTCATAGGTCACTTGAAGCTTGTCCCAAATCTCTTGAGCACTGCTACACATAGACACACGATTAAATTCATTAGCATCTAAAGCACAAAATAGAGCATTAATCGCCTTGGCATTCATAAACAACTTTTTAAAGATTTCAGGAGTCCAATCCTTTTCAGGTTCCTTAGGAACATAAGGACCTTTCTCCACGATGTTCCACAGCTCATAATCCATAGCTTTCAAAAAGATGGGCATTCTAGCTTTCCAATAGCTATAGTTATTGCCATTGAACAGAGAAGGCCTATTAGTATAGTTGCCTTCAGTGAATGCACTCTGCTCTCCAAAACTAGCCATAGTCAATCCACACTAGAGGTTGTAAAACCCTTTAAACTAGTGACCAAGCTCTGATACCAAATGAAAGGGTCTAGACTATGACTAGCCCTAGAGGGGGGTGAATAGGGCTTGAAAAATTTATCTTGAATGATCAACGGAAACTAATGCAGAAATAAGAACGGATGTAAAGCAGAGAGAATAGAGAGGGAAGAAGGAAACAAGCACGCGAAGAGGCACGGATTTATCCTGGTTCGGTAAGACCCTCTTTGGTCTACCTATGTCTAGTCCTCACCAACACGGTGAGATTTCTCACTCTACGAAAGAGATCACACCCGCTGGTTTACACGGTGGTGCCCAGCTCACCAACACTCCGCTAGTTAGCATGATGCCTAGCTCACCAATACACAGCTGGTTGATGCGGTGCCCAGCTCACCAACAAGAATAAGATAATGAACTGAATGAAACAAAGATGAACAAGCAAACACAAAGCTAAGCTTGTGAGGAGGATCTTCATATGTTGTTGAAGCTCTGAAGCAGCAAAGATCTCCTCCAAATGAAACCTTCTTCAAAGATGTAGCAGATGGAAGCTTTAGAAGGTGAAAAAGCTTGGAAGAAGAAGCTCTAGATGAAACTCTTGAGTGTGGCTCTCTTCCCCACGAAATTGCATACCTAGGGTTTCCCCCAGGTGTCTTTTTTATAGCCCTTCCACAAAAGTAGCTGTTTGAGAGATGTGGAAAGTGGTCTTGGTCAAAAAGGTGTTCAAAAAGTGCTTTTCAGAAGGTTCTGCATGTCAGGGTCGACTCTCACTTTTGCTGGGGTCGACTCCAGTTCATCCAGGGTCGACTCCTTCACAATCTGGAGGTCGACTCCCTTTGAACAGATGAGCCACTTTTGAACTGAGGTTGACTCCCTTAGAAGGCTGGGGTCGACTCTGAAAAACTGAACATAGTCGGGGTCGACTCCCTTTATAGGCTGGGGTTGACTCTGGTTCTCCTGCAGGACAGACTGTTTCAAAGGAGGTCGACTCCCTTTATAGGCTGGGGTCGACTCCAAAAAACTGAGCACAGTCAGGGTCGACTCCTTCATAAATCTGGGGTCGACTCTACTTGTCCAACAGGAAAGACTTTTCAAAGGAGGTCGACTCCCTTTAAGATTGGAGGTCGACTCCAAACAGCTGAGCTGTTTTGGGGTTGACTCCTTCATAATGTTGGGGTCGACTCCTATAGGCAGGAAATCTTTGGAGCTTCTTTGTAAGTCCTCTTGCTTGATGAAATGCCCTGTTTTCTACATTTATTTACAAACTTGTTAGCAAACAATGTGAGTGTTTTGTTATCATCAAAATTGAAAGGGATCCAACATTATTTATTATACGTGTAAATATTTTTCATATAACTTTTTATTAGATGACATAATGTACTGGTTTATTGACTAATCTGAAATTATGATAAGTCTAACTATTATACTCTTGCAAGTGTAATATTTCTCAAAATCTCTTATTTTTCTTCTATTGCGTTCGTTCGGCCTTATCATTATCCTATTAATTGAGAAAGAAAGAGAAACACCTAATTTTAACCAATATCATAGTTTTGTTACAATCCCCTCGTTACTGTTATAACATTAGTATAACAATGAATATTTCTCAAAAACTTTATGCTTAGTTCGCCTCAGGTCCAAGCATATTGGCGATGATAATTCAGAACAAGTTTTCGTAGGCATGTTTTGGGTTTATGTATTAATGTCAACATATCTAATACATCCCAATCTGTTTAGTTACTGGTCGTTGTATTGATTTTACAAAAAATATAAAATTTTTTATATGTTAGACCGATTGGCTTAATTTTTTAAGTTACATAGATATATCTTAATTTTTTTTATATGTGAAAAAAATATTTTCGAAAAAACTTAGGTTCATGTATAATTTCCTTGTTCTTTAGGTTTACCGTCCTCGGACCGGCGTTTTATTATATAGTGGCCTCGTCTTTCCCGCCTTCTACATCCCGCCATTTTTGAAGGCTCCTGTCCAACTTCCGATCTGACAGGTTCTCCCTGAAACCCTAATCGCCCTTCCGAACCCACCATTTTCCCCTTCAAAGAATTAGGTGAAAAGGGCACGAGCGATTGTTCTAGCAAGATGAGGGGTGGGACTGTCCAGATCAATTGGCACGATGCCAAACCTGTCCTAACCCTAGATTTCCACTCCTCCACTGGACTCCTCGCCACCGGCGGCAACGACCACGATATCAAGGTGAAGCTTTTTGCTCCCTTGTTCAAAAAAAAAATTGATTTTTCTGAGGTTCGGAGAAACGGGTTCTGTGTGAGAAGGGGAACTGGTCGCATTTGCATTCGTGGCAGGTGATGTCGGGATTCATGTGTATGTTCTTAGTCCGGTCTTTGAAATATGCCGGTAGAAGGGTTGGTACTATTGCTTGATCCATCTTGATGTCTTCAAAAGTTTCGTGCTTTGCACTTGTTGTATGTTTTAGTGTCCGAATTACTGGAGTCTTTGGCTTCAGCTGTAGAAAAGCTCTTGATATCTGATAACGTAACCATCGCCTGCGTCTAGGTTGTGGGTGAGGTCATGCAAGAATAGACTGGAAGGACGGGGGATTTTCTCTGGGTTTCGGCATAGATTTTTTGTTGCTGGATGTATCTGTCTTTTACTGCTTTCCTGGGTGAATTTTATTTTTCTTCAAAAGAATTAATTCTGAATTCGCTTTGAACATTTGATGGGGTTAGAAGCCTGTATTGTATCCAAATTAACACACAATTAACCAACCGGAACCTACTACTGGTCACAGTTACAGTCACAAGCCTGTTCACTTCAATCCTTCAATATGTGTGATTATTTTGCTTTTTTTTCCCGTGTCAAACATTACTCTTTCTCATCCTAATTATGCCCTTCACTCAATTTTGAAGAAAATATTCTCTATTTACCTTATTTTCAGTAGCAGGATCTTTTGTCAAATAAATGTAAACAGGTTTTTCTGGTTCTCATTGTTGGAATTGAATTAGGAAGCATAGGATTAGAACTTTGAGCAACTGCAGAAGTAGGCATAAGATAGAACTTTGAGCAACTGCAGAAGTAGGCATAAGATAGAACTTTGAGCAACTGCAGAAGTGTTGGTAGAATGTTGATATATGTTTCCTTTACTAGTTTTGCCTGTGACAACTAACACAACTCTCGGTTGTTTGCAGCTTTGGACTATTGCAGATGGTGGTTTGCAAAAGAAAGCCCCAACAGTTACTTACAAAAATAGCCTTTGTTATCATAGTTCTGCTGTAAATATTCTACGTTTTTCTCCATCTGGTGAGTACATCATATTTCATATTGTCTTGATCATAAATTTACTATGTTCTGCTTTTCCTGTTTGAAACAAGTGCATTGGTCCCTGTTCAATGTCCTTTGCTGTGCTTTTGCTAAATAGCTGTTTGTTGGATCCTGTTTTTCTATTTCATTTGGTTCTTGCTCTTTTCAATCTTCTGTTTGCTTATATGGGGTCCATTTATTCATCTTCTTTTACTTTTTAATTTTAATGATTTATACTGAATTAACTCCCTTTGTATCTGCAGGAGGATACCTTGCATCTGGTGCTGATGGTATGCATATTGTCTTATTATTTTTTCACGATAGTTTGCTATAACAGACTGACAATTCATCTTATCATTCCACTGCTAATAAATAAGTATGTCATAATGTAGTTAAAATTAGCTTGAATTGCTAAGTGGTTGATATTTGAAATTGCTCATCAATTTCATTGATCAGGGGTGATCTTCTCATCTGGAGACAGCATTCTGCAGATGATGGTCCTAGTTGGAAAGTGCTGAAAACTTTATCGTAAGATAAACCGTCTTACTGGGTTTCTATATCTGGATCCCTGGACCTGTGAGCATCTTTTAAATCTGTTCTTGGTGTTATTTTACCAGATTTCATCGTAAAGATGTTCTCGATCTGCAGTGGTCTGCAGATGGCAACTTTCTTATTTCTGGATCCATTGATAACAGTTGCATTATCTGGGATGTCACTAAAGGTACAGAGTTGACTTTTAATGTTTGATAACTAATTACTATCCCATTTATATTATTTTTTTGGAAACTTTTATCAGGTTCTGTGCAACAGATTTTAGATGGTCATTTGCACTATGTGCAAGGTGTTGCATGGGATCCTTTGGGTAAGTTTGTTGCTTCACTTAGCTCTGATCGAACATGCCGGATTTATTCAAACAAGTCTCAGGCAAAAGTGAAAGGCCTTGAGAAATTGAATTACATCTGTCAACATGTCATCTCAAAGTCAGAACCTCAAAAGCAAGATGATACTAAGGTTTGCATGTTGATATTTATATTGCTCTCTGGAAAACCATTTATAAATTGATAGATAACATTGTTTCATTTTGATGTCTTGTTATCAGACTCAATTGCCAAAGAATTACCTGTTTCATGATGATACACTGACATCCTTTTTCCGAAGATTGGCATGGTCACCTGATGGATCATTTTTGCTGGTGCCAGCAGGTATTGATTTTAGATTGACCTATCATAGTTTACGTACTTACCATATTATTTGGATTTTTTCAATTTCCTTTTTGCATGAAAATGCATTGTTGTTTTATAGTTTCCTCATCAATTTAAAAAGTTTAAGTAGAAAGAGTTCCTAAACATTCTTTCAGTCAGTTTCACGCTTGTCACGTGGTGTTTGCTAGGTTTTGGTCATAAAGTGGGAGGTTGTCATGGCATGATTTCTGGTGGAAACTTTGGTTTTGACCCTCTGAATCCTAATTGAATCTCATATTAGACAAATGAAGCTTTGATGTTTATGATCTTTTTTCTAACTATTACCCTTATACAGGATTACTGAAACAGCTCATTTAGAATTCGTGATTACCTACTAAGCATATGATGAATTCCTGGTTACCTATTAAACATATGCAATGTGATGCTGCATATTCCTCAACTCTCAAGTTATAGAGAAGTCATATTTTCCAGAAAGTGCTGATGAAGAATCCTAGTGGTTTACATCAGATGGCTTGTAACTGAATATCGATCTCTTTGATGCTTGTCATATCATCCACCTTTTTTTTGCTGCAATTAAATGCTTCATGCAAGTGTATACACCCATTATTGTTGTACCAATAATATTTTTGAATATACTGCATTTGGAGCTTTTGTCTGCATGATATATTAGGGGAAAATCTTTACCGTCAAGAAGTCCTCAAAGAGTGAATGCAAGAAAATATAAAATTTGCAATGAAAGGTGTGATTGTATGATCTATTCACACCATTTTTGATGTTCGATGAATTTGCAACATTATTTGCTGATTGAAATATGAAGTATAGATATGAGCATAGGCAACTTTAATACATTGCTTTTCTGAATTTGTTCAAGGAGTATCTTTTATGCATGACCTTGACAATGTTCTAACTTTCAGGTATTTACAAATTGTCTCCTTCATCTGAAACACTTAATACTGCCTATGTATTTTCAAGGAAAGACCTTTCAAGGTATCTCCATATTTTTTTTTTCTGAGGCATGTCAGAAAGTTTGCTTAGCATAGTCTCGCAAATTCATAATACACAATTATCTTCTAGGTGTTCCTAACCATCTTAAGAATATGAGAGAGAGAACTTGATTGGTAGCAGTTTTCAATTTGAAGTTTCAACAGATTAGAAAGAATTTTGGGATCCAGATTTATTATTCATTCAATAATAGCTTGTCATAAAATGATCCCAACAATGCTAACTGTAGGAAAGTACTTCTGGCATAGTCTCAACTCTCAACAAATCCGAACTGATTATTTTTAACTACTGTCACACTTTTGATTTTTGCAGACCAGCTGTACAACTGAGGGGGGCTAGTGGACCTGTTGTGGCAGTGCGTTTCTGCCCCATAATTTTTAGCCTACGTGGGTCTAATTCAGGTAGGTGAAATTTTCAGCAGATTGTTTTATTTGCTCAATCATCTTACTATGGACATTTTGTGGTCTTCTTTAATATGTGCAGCTACCTTTTTCAAGCTCCCATATCGAGTTGTCTTTGCTGTAGCCACCTTGAATTCCCTTTATGTCTATGATACTGAAAGTAGTGCACCAATAGCTATCTTGGCTGGGCTCCATTATGCAGCTATTACAGATATTGCATGGTAATGTTTTGTGAACCATATTTTATGCTCTGCTCATCAATTGTCCTCTTGCTTGACTAAATTGGATAATCTTTTAAGAGAAATTGAATGTTCATGTAATTGACACGCATAAGTTTACACATTCTGCTAACTGCTTCAACTGGACTCAGTATCATCCATTTCTTTTCTGGTTCCAGGTCATCTGATGCTAGATATCTTGCATTGTCGTCAAGAGATGGGTTTTGTACGCTTCTAGAGTTTGGAATGATGAGTTAGGGTCACCAGTCTCTTTTTCAGGTATGTCAGACTTCTTTTGTTACTTTTCTGGACTTTCGACTTCTGACATCTGATGAATGGACTCAGAGTTTTTTACTTTGGAGTAGTTTAAAAAGATGTTTAGCTGTTGGCTGTTGGGCTGTAGTATACTAGAATTTCAAACAAGCTCGAGATTCGAAGTTATCAAGACCTATCATGCTGGAAACATTTTGGAATATTTACAAACTTGCAAGCAGGTGCAGGGGAATTGACCCTTTAATTCCTTTCTCTAGTATAAAATCAATCTTAAAAGTTTTTCTTTCTCGTGAACAAAATATTTTGCCCTTATGCTATATAGTGATCAGTATTATTTGGGATCTTGGAAAATTACATCTCATCCAAGGAAAATAATCATGAAATAAAATTTGATCGCATGTATATTTGAACTCTACTTGAACTATATTCACTGTTTTCTCATGGCATAGTAATTCTGGTTCTTCTGTCTGCGAGAACTTTTTGATGGACGTTCCAAGGTAGGAAAACTGAGCTATTTTATGTTTTCACTTGGGAGCACTCAATCTTCATAAATGGTTGTGCGGAAAAATACGATCCCATCCAATTTACTGGACATGCTACTTCCGCTGAAAACTTTAGGACTGTCTTTCTCCAACAAGGTATGCAAAGTACCACCAAATGTGCAGACATTTGCCATAATGCCTATAATCATCGAGTTTTTTTTTGTTATACTATTAAACAAACTACTGTTTTCCCTGATATCCCTGTCAACCCAATAAGTTGATTTGATCAAGATTTTGATAGGCTTTCCCTGCTGATGCTCATGTGCACTTCATCCATGTTGCTCATATGCTCCATCTCATAGATGAGATGTCTGGAATCATGCCATCTCTTCCTGGTTTGTGTAGATAAAAAGCAAGCCATCGAGGAAAATCCAATCTCTGGGGGCACAAAAACCGAGGTTGCTGAGATGGAGATTGACAACAGTTTAGAGCACAGAGTAATGGATCAAAGAGCAGATGTAAAGTCAGATGATGTGAAGCAAACACGAACAGCATCACCCTGCACTGCGGATACAGCGAAGCCGACCAAGAAGCGCATTACACCCATCGCCATTATTGACTAAGCTTAACGGTGCCTCTTCTCTTTCTCTCCATCCCTGTGTCAACCCTGATTTTGTTCATTCCAGTCGTGTCTATTGTTCTGATGTAAAATATGTGGACTTGTAGTGTATGAATTCTGAAGAGGTAGCTATGGAAACCAATCTGTTGCTTGTCGAGGGCCGACAGCATCATACTCTGAGTCACTTTTTAAAAGGGGAGGAGATCCTTGGCCCCATGGTTCACACTTCTAACCAGGGGAATGCCCACAGCTTCCTGCAATGAAATGCCTGGCAACTCGTCTGGGGGTTGTAGAACTATGGCATGTAGTGAAAGATCTAGAATCTTAATCTATTGGGGTTTTTAATGGTGTATTTATATTATAAACTGTGTTTTTAATCTAGTGGAGTTTCAAATGGTGAAAATTTACACCCCCAATAAAATTTTTCAATCTAGTGGGGTCCTGAGACCCCACCGGTGACCATGTAGATCCTCTACTGAATTGGCACGCCTATATCTGACGGGCACAGTGCAGCATGGCCCCTCTGATCCCATTTCTTAAAGATGTCCATGAAAACCCAAAATTTGAGACTGTACTAGTAGACCCTGCCTTTTTTGGGTACGTTTTTTAAGAAGTTCTGATCCTTGATAAGTCGATTGTCTTTTGAAACATAGTCTGCAGGGTCAAAATGAACACCTTGTATTTATGTCTACGTGAACTTATGTATCTAACTCTCCTACCCCTAATGTAAACACTTGCCACTTTGGTAATGGGTTAACTCAGAGTTAAGTCTACTTAACTCAGAGTTAACTCAAAAAGTGTTTTGGAAAGGTTACAAAATTAACTCAAGTGGGTTGGGGTAAAGGTGGATTAAAAGTGAGTTAACCCACCATTTTCTAACCCACCTCTAGAGGTGGACTAGAGTTAACTTAAGTGAGTTAACTATCTTTTTCCTCTCACATCACAAATATTAAATGTTATTTTTTCTTTTCCCAAAGTTAGTTAACTCACTTTTTCTTATCAAAGTGTATTTGAGAAAAATACGTTAACTCACTATAGTCTTAAAGTTAATTCTATTATTACTAAAGCAAAAGATGGGTTAGTCATGTATAATTTTGTTCATGGGTTAGAGTTATCTTAACTCCAACCCATTACCAAAGTGGTAGGATTTTAGCTATCCATCCAACATCAGATTGGCTTAGAGTGGTGTGTATGTATGAGGCCCCGCACCATATCCCCCTTTAGAACCGTTATGGTGTGGGATTTTATGCCGGCCAAATTGACTTGGGCTAATCTAGTATTTGGACGATATCTATCGCCCGGAAAAGAAACATTCCTCTTTTACAATAGATGGTCGGTGGAATTGTGCGTAAATGGCATGTTCTTCCACGCCACATGTTTGAGCTGGAGCTGAAGCTACTCGAGCTAGATCGACGGCAAAAACACAGTAGTCTGCACGCTTTCAACGAGGTGGTGTTTCCCACCGTCGACGGAAACCCGTGCCCTGTGTTGGGAGAGGCTGGTAGGGAGGCGATGGGTCTCTGCATCGTTTTCCTGCCGGAATAAGGGAAGGAAAACCTGAGCCTGCGCTTTCTTTCATTGGTTGGTTAATTTTTCCTGGATAAATGTCAGGCGTCTGGACAACAAATATCAGCACCAAACACAAGACTTTGTGATGAGATCCGCTTAGGAGCAGGGGCCTCACCCACGTTGTATCTGGCTCTCCGGTATGTCAAATCTGGACGCCTCAAACACAGTGGACAATGGTCGAAATCTGACTGCGCATCGTGGGGACTTAAAGTTAGAACTCACTACTCAGGAGAGAAGAGCAGCTTCGTCATTTTTCACAGACATAATTGTAGAGGAGCAAGGAGGAGGAGGTATTGTAGGCTTCTCAATGAGACTTCCATGTGTTTCTTAGGCGAGTTTAACTGCATCACAAAGATAGAAGGAAATAGAGGGGGAAGGAATATAACTCGTGCATTACAGATCTCACATTTTAAAAGGCTGAGGAATCTAGCAATGATCTAGCTAGCTTGCCAAACTAGGGTAGCCAAGTTCTACATCTCTTGGTGCTCTGTGTTCTCGCACGAGTTAGAGGCTGGTTGCTTCTTAGATGTTTTGTTTCAGGAAGTTTGGGACTCTCTGTGAGGAACTCAGATTTTGTTCTAATTTTTTTATTTTCCCTATAATTTGTTTTAATTTCTGTTATTTCTTTTCTGATTTTTTTTATCTGCTCCATGTGTTGCTCTGAATTTGACTGCTTGTTTCGTTTTGTTGCTCTCTGTGTTGTAGTTGTGCTCTTCATTTTTCTAGTAATGCATCCTTGGTAGGTGCCTTCGGGCATCTCCCAATTACCCAAAAAAAAAAATGCAAGTTTCTTCTTGTGGTGGAATGTTAGGGAGTGTTCATCTTCTATGCCCATTCTCATTATTTGGCAACGAACTTTTATAAGACCAGACCTGTAAGACAGTTTGTTCTCGTTCCACTTCCACTGTTTATCTCTCCTCTTTTTTTGGGTTAATATGAGGGAAATCCGTCATAAAATTCAGCTCTTAAGCATGGTTAGCTGAGTTTGTGTCCTTTTTATTTCTTTTTCCATTATTTTCTTTTTGGTGGGGTACTTTTATTGTGTAAGTTTTTTTTTCCCCTTTTGGGTACTTGGAGAAATGATAAGAGGAACATGGATGCATCATCTTATCATCTGTGTTGATCATGGCTTAAAATGATACGAACATCCATGATCATCACAAACCTATCAATTCGGTGGTCTGTCTCTGATTGTTTTCTTTTTACAGTCACGTGACAACTCTACTCTATCACCAAGTGCTCGATAAATAAATAAATAAATACGTATGTATAAGATTTTTATAGATATTTTTCCGTAACTTAATTACATGTATGTCTTTGTATCTGTTCAATGACTCTAAGAAATATTCAAGACTATTGTTGCTGAAACAGCAAGAGGGGTCGGCCGGAGCTGAGCTGAGTGGGCCCCGAGGGATTGGCTGTGTCGCGTCGTCGTCGGAGAAGAAGATCCGACCTACAAAAGAGCCACCGAGCTTCCTCGGTGGTCGGGCACTCCAACGATCAAGTCAGCGAAGAGAATTGAGTGAATGAGTGTAAGAGAGTTTTGTGCTACGAATAGCGACCTTTCCTGTAGGGGATCCCCCTCCCTTTTATAGGGGCACAACATTTCGAATTATTAGGAAGGGCCGGCCTGTCCTCCTCTTGCGCCGCAATACTTAGCAAGCGGGGCAGAGTGGGGCATGCGCGACCATCATGGGGCCAATCACAGCTGGACCTTGCCAGCCTGGTCGTGATAGGAATCTTCCCAATCGGTCGGGCGACAGCTGGGTGCCAGCTGTCGCGATCTTCGGGATTCAACCCGCGCGATGAGTGGGCTCGGATTGAAGCCAGTCGGCGACCTCGTCGTCATCGTCTACCTGGTCGGCATCTTGTACGGTCCCTATTGCAGGTAGTGATGATCGTCGGCCTGACTCGTCGGCCAATTGCTCGACGGGATGAACGCGGGGCTTTATGGTCGGCCAACCTATCTTCGTACGGGTCTTGTCGGCTGACAGGTCGGATAGTGACCAACGGTATCACTAGTCCCCCGGGTTCTTATCGAGACGAGTTCTCAGCTCGATGAGAATCCATTTGCCTGGCAGTCGATGCGTCCCATCAAACCGTCAATGGGAGCCAAATAGGCGCGCGCCGCCCTTCCGGTTTCCGTGCGTTACTTTTCGTGTCAGAGCCATTTTGCAGATGACGTCTCTGTCATTATGGAGATTGCGATATCCTGCCATAATGGCAGGAGCGGGTACGCCGACCGCCGTATAACTGCCTTGATCTGCTCGCCCATGATGACTCCTCCAGATGGCTGCGACGTTACGAATCCAGGTGAACGGCTTTCGGCTGTTCATATTCTGACACGTGGCGGACATCGGGGCCGCTCTTGGATCGCTAACCGTCTGTTTGCTTCGGCCTCGTTTTCCTATAAATAGCCGGGGTCAGGGCCGGATTGGAGTACCTTTACCTCGCGTGCGCATCTTCCGGTCGTCGAGTTGCCGCTTTCCCGACATCCCGACGTATCCTTGTGTTGCCGACGACCTGACGCATTCGCGCCATCCTCTCGCCCTTGTTTCTCTCTGAGGTACGCAATGAGCCCCTCTTCCTCCTCTTCCTCATCCGAGGGATCCTCTTCTTGCAACTCTTTTAGTAGCAAGTCTGCCCGTGGGTACCCCCCTGTTTCCGATGACGTTCCTGCCCACCTTCCTGAAGACCCTGAGAATGACGATGCTTCCGACCATGAGCCCGAGGATCCTAAAGTCGAAACCGAGGTTCTTGATACCTTAGTTTCGAGTCCTGTGGAGGATTCCTTCGTACTCGAAGTCAGCCCTGGTCAGTATGTCCCCAAGGCTCCATCGGCCCATACCTCGGGTGCCCGACGTCTCGCCGACAACGTGGCCGACACGCGGTGCGAGACTTCCAACGAAACCTTCACCTGGGTGCGAAAACACCGTAGGTTCGTTCTTCCAGCCGACGCCGTCGTGTTTGCCAACTGAGGTCTTAGGGCCCATTGCGTAATGAAGGGGGGCTTTTCGATCTATTTCGAGGCGGTCCGGGCTGGTTTTTGCCTCCCCTTTCACCCTTTCACCATTCACCTTCTCTTGGAGCTCGGTGTAGCCCCTTCCCAACTAACACCAAACTCCTGGAGAACGGTTGTCGGTTTTCTTTACTTATGTACCTCGGCTGGCGTTTCCCCGACCTTGCGTCTTTTCTTCTATCTTTTTTCCATCAAGCCGTTCGGGGATTGGCTCTACTTTGCAGCCAGGAATGGTCGGCATATCCTTGGCCGACTTCCTTCCTCGGTCCACGGATGGAAGAGAAACTTCGTCTTCGTTTATTGTCCCTCCGGGTGGCCCTTCCCGACCAGATGGTTGGATATTGACGTCCGGAGTAAGGTGTTTAGGTCGTCGAGACTTAGCGCCACCGAGCTCGCGAACATTGCCTTTTTGAAGGAGGTGGAACCACCTAATCTGATGATAGGACCTTCCGCAGAGCTGTTCGAGCTAATTGACGAGGGAACTAAAGGTTGTCATCTCATCGGTTATTTTCTTGCATGATTGAATTCTTACGACTCTGACTTTGTCATTGTAACGTCGCGTGCTTTTCGGATCCATGCGGATCGTGTGTATTGTGGTTGTGGCGGCCGTTGTGAGGCCAGTGTGAGTCGGTTGTGTGAAATGCATGGTATGGATGTGTGGTTTGTCCAGGTGCAACGCAGGGTTGGTCCGGAAATAGAATAGAACCTGCTGCTGTTCTGTTGAAGTTGGCGGCCAAGGGTTGATGTTTACCTGTTGGCGTCCAGCTTAGTGGACGTTTACTGCTTGAACTTGGCGGCAGTAGATGTGGACGCAGAGGGTGGCGGTTGCTGTTGGCGGCATGGGGGTTGACGCCAACCTGAGAATGGTGCAGGTTATAGGCTCACCCGAGGGCTGTTTTCTCAGCTCACTCTCATTCCCTCTTGCCCCAGCTTGTTGCCCCCGAGTCTTTGAAGCTTCCAACAGGTATCGAGGAGTAGTTGGACGATCGTAGAACGCGTGGCATCGCTGAATTGCGCGAGGAAACGTCGCGGCGTGGTGCAATTCGCGTGGGAGCTCGCGGAGGGCTCGGCGTGAACCGGGATTGGGAGATTCTAACGCGTTCTGAGGTAGGGGACGAACCCGTTTAGCTCCGTAGGAACATTAAAACACATCATAACCACTTGAACCAGCATGATAATCCATGTTTGATAGAGTTGCACCATGCGGGATAAAGGGTGGTTTGAGTTATTTAATGTTCAGAGCATGTTTTAGTGGGTTGTATTGGGTTCTAGCATGCTAAAGGAATTGCATTTGCATGTTTTTCAGTAGTTAGAATAGTTAGAAAACCCGCAGAGCCGGATTAGGGTTTCTGCAGGGTTTATGGCCGGAGAACTTGGCGTCAACATCGCTTGCCGCCAAGATCCTCAGCCAGGAGGTTAACGGCCAGGAACCTTGCCGTTGACTCCCAGTAAGCGGCAATCGATGTGGCCGCCTACTTCTATTTGAGCAGAAATGACTAAGTACAATATTATCGATAATGCATGTGTGTTGACGCATGAGGTGCACTGAGTGCACTTGGTTTACGTGTTTAGCATACAAGGTATGCTGTTAGTTGTTTACTTCGGTGACTGCGCGTTGTGTACGCGAGTCAGTTGGGTTCACGTGTAGTGGACCAGTGGTTACTTGTGGTTTACGTGAGGTTTCACGTGGTTTGTGTGTGACGTGCACGTGGTTCTGTGTACGTGGCGAGTAGTACGACGCCTACCGTGGTTACCTCTCCAGTTGGGTGCCCCAGGTTCTTTGTGAGCCAGGCTGTTAGCTCGGGGCTTTGTCCCGGTACTTGTGCTGTACCGTCGAGGTCTGTGTCGTCTGACCTGGACACCCTCACTCTTGTGTTAGAGTTGTACGTCCGGCTGAGGGAAAGACGACAGTGGGACAGTGACACTTGTGTTTGTTTTTAGTCACTTGTAGCGCGCTCGTAGTTGGGGGTACGGACACCAGTAGACGTACTGGACCCCAGCTAGTCCTTTTCCAGTGCCTCACTCTAGCGAGCCCAGGCCAGGGTCTCTGGAGGTGCCAGGCATGGGCCTGTGACCGTGTGGTCTGCAGGTGGTGGTGTTTAGTTGGTCTCCACAGTTGCTTGACCTTTTTACGTGGAGCGGCAGCTGGACCTTTCGTCCGTGGCTGCGAGACTGAGAGGTAGACCTGTGTTAGTTGTCCGAGTCAGTTTCTGGTGTCGCGAACCAGTTCACGTGGCTCGTGTTGGCTGTCTCTACTTTAGCTTGTACACCTGTACTGGTTTGCCGTTTAATTATTACTGTTGTTTCTCGTAGTCGGCAGACGGTGAGTACTTTTACAGTTTTACTTACCTGCTTAGCTGTTATATTAATTGTTGGTGCTGTTTACTATTCGTACTCGTGGTGTTTGTTTCGCTCGGTTTTGGGGGAGTTCCCTACTGAGCCAGTGACTAGAGAGGCTCACCCCTACCCCCACAGGTGAGAGCGAGGAGGACATCTCTCGTCCGACGTCCAGTTCCGGGCCGCGCCGTAGCGGTGCAGGGTCAGCACCTCCAGCAGAGTAGTTTTGTAGTTGTTTACTTTCTTCAGTTGTACCTCGGGGTATGCCCCAGGCTCTTGTACTTCATTTTAGTTTTTGTGGAAATTTGGCTATGTAAACTTGTGAAATATATATGAAATGTGGTGTGTTCCTTTATGTTTACACGGACTGTGGTTTGGTATCCCTTGCGAGGCTTCGGCCCGTTCGCGGGAGGCGGACTCGGATCAAGTACGTTATCGGTTTAACGGGGTTGACCGAGGCGATCCGTCACAGTTGGTATCAGAGCAAGGTCTGTGTTAAATAAGGGAATTAAAAGGATACATAGCCTTATTTCGGTCTTTATACACTGCTGGTAGGGACCCTGGTTTTTGATCATTCATGGTTTGATTTTTGTCTGGTGTTTTGTGTATGTAGAAAATTTCTGAAATGGCTGATAGGAGAGATTGGGGTGGTGGAGGAGATGATCCGGAGGAAAGCACCCAGCGTATGATAGAAAGGATTTGGGAAAGCCTCACGGATATTCGGGCAAGAATGGATCAGCAGGCGCCAGTACCACCGGTTGCAGTGCCACCTGGGGATGGAGAGGCTGTACCTGTTGCTCCAGTTCCGCCGAGAGTGGAGGTGCCTTTTGTAGCTCATGTGCCACCACCAGTGTTGTTAGCAGAAGAACCAGTGTTGCAGGTTGAAAAGTTTCTGAGATTGCAGCCACCTACTTATTCAGGAGGGCCGAATCCAGATACAGCTGAGCATTGGGTTCATGAAATTGAGAGAGTTTTTGCGACTATGAGGTGTCCGGCAGCGGATAGAGTGGTATTAGCTGCTTACCAGTTGAGAGGTTTTGCCTTGGAATGGTGGCGATTGAAGATGCAAACCACTTTTGCAGGCAGGACGGAAGAAGCTATCACTTGGCCGGAGTTTCTTGATGTATTTAACGATACATTCTTTCCGATCCAAGTGCAGCAAGTAAAAAGAGAGCAATTCCGAACTCTTCAGCAAGGTAACTCTTCAGTCTTAGAGTACCAGATGAGATTTATGGCACTTAGCCGTTATGCGCCATATGTGGTTTCAGATAATAATATGATGGTTGAGTACTTTATCAGAGGATTGAGAGTGGAATTGCAGGATGCGATAGTACCTCTTATGTGCAGACAGTGGAAGAGGCAGCGCAGAGGGCAGCTACTTTGGAGAGGTCTATCCGTACTCGTCAGGCAGGTGAATCAGGTTCAGGTAGTTTCCGGCTACCGCAGCAGACAGTAGGTGCAAGCAAGGGCAAGGCACCAGCAGGACCTTCTTCATCTGGTTTCGGGAAATGGGGCCAGAAGTTAAAGCAAGCATTTAAAGGCAAAGGAAGAGGATGGGGAGGTCGTCAGCAGTTGCAGCAGGCCGTGGTAGGCCTGAGGTGGAGGAGTCGCAGCAGAGTACTGCCAGGCAGCCTATTGTTCCTCCAGGGTATAGATGTTATAATTGCAATCAGCCGGGACATTTGATCCGCAATTGTCCGTATGCAAGAGAGTATGGGTATGGCAGAGGTGTGCAGCAGCAGCAGCCTCAGCAGTTCCAGCAGCCACAGGCAGGTCGTGGCAGAGGAGCACCGCAGCAGCGAGGGAGAGGCCGGGTTATGGCTATCACCCGAGCCCAGGCAGAGGCGTCAAATATGATAGAAGGTACTTTACCTCTTTATGAATATTCAGCAAGAGTCTTATTTGATTCGGGTGCCTCTCATTCTTTTATTTCCGAAGAATTTCTGGATTGCATAGCTCATCCTTTAGAAGAGAAGTCTTGTGAGTTAGTGGTGGAGGTTCCTTCAGGTGAGTTCTTACTCACTTCGAGCTATATAGATGAAGCTCCTGTTATGATTGAAGGGAACCAGATGCCGGGTCGGTTGTATGCCCTGCAGTTGTCAGATTATGATATCATTCTGGGTATGGATTGGCTTGAGATGTATGGAGCAATGTTAGATTGCAGAAAGAAAAGGATCAGATTTTGTCATCCTAATGGTGCAGTGTTTGAATATCAAGGTATGCCTTTTTATACCTCCAAGTTTCTAATTTCTGCAATTAAAGCTAGAAAGTTGATAAATGATGGGTGTGTGGCCTATTTAGCCTCAGTAAGTTTGGTAGAAGCCAGTCAGCCAATGGAAGCAGTTCCCGTGGTTAGGGAATTTGCTGATGTTTTTCCGGAAGATTTGCCTGGTTTAGCTCCACACAGAGAGGTGGACTTTTCTATTGAGTTGCTGCCAGGTACCATGCCGATTTCTAAAGCCCCATATCGGATGGCACCAGCAGAACTTAAAGAATTGAAAAAGCAGTTAGAAGAGTTGTTGCAGAAAGGTTTTATTAGACCGAGTCATTCCCCGTGGGGAGCGCCGGTTTTATTTGTGAAAAAGAAAGATGGAAGTTTTCGGATGTGCATTGATTATAGAAAATTGAATGATGTGACCATTAAGAATAAGTACCCGTTGCCGAGGATAGATGATTTATTTGATCAGTTGCAATCAGCAAAGGTGTTTTCTAAGATTGATTTGAGGTCCGGGTACCATCAGTTGAGAATCAAAGAGGAGGATATAGATAAGACAGCGTTCAGAACCAGATATGGTCACTATGAGTTTGTGGTAATGCCTTTTGGGTTGACTAATGCTCCTGCAGGTTTTATGGATCTGATGAATAGAATTTTTCATCCATATTTAGATCAATTTATTGTGGTCTTTATTGATGATATTCTAATTTATTCAGCATCTGAAGAGGAGCATGCAGCTCATTTGAGGTTTACCTTGCAGTTGTTAAGAGATAACCAGTTGTTTGCTAAATTCAGTAAGTGTGAATTCTGGTTAAAGGAAATTCAGTTTTTGGGTCATGTTATTTCAGCCAAAGGAGTAGCAGTAGACCCAGTAAAGTGGAAGCTGTGTCTAGGTGGGAAGTGCCTAAGACAATAACCGAGATTAGAAGTTTTCTGGGGTTGGCAGGTTATTATAGGCGCTTTATTCAAGATTTTTCTAAGATTGCAGCACCTATGACTAGATTGACCAGAAAGGAGTGCCTTTTGTGTGGTCCGGTGAATGTCAGAGAAGTTTCATGGAATTGAAGAAAAGACTCACATCAGCACCTATATTGACATTGCCGGCAGGGAGTGGTGGTTTTGTGTTGTATACTGATGCTTCAAGGAGAGGTCTTGGTGCAGTGCTTATGCAGCATGGTAAAGTGATAGCTATGCATCCAGGCAATTGAAGCCAGCAGAGGAGAATTACCCCACTCATGATTTAGAATTGGCAGCAGTTGTATTTGCTTTAAAAATGTGGAGGCATTATCTGTATGGCGAGAGATTTGAAATTTTTACAGATCATAAAAGCTTGAAGTATATCTTCTCGCAGAAAGATTTGAATCTTCGCCAGCGCAGATGGGTTGAATATTTGAAAGATTATGATTTCAGTTTGGCTTACCATCCGGGTAAGGCCAATGTTGTAGCTGATGCCTTGAGCAGAAAGGCATATATGAATTTGATGATGATTAAAGAATGGAAGTTGTATGAAGAAGTAGCAGAGAATTCCTTGTATGTGCCCAGCAGTCAGCGACGGGCAATTTTAGCTGCCAGTGCAGTAGAGCCATCTTTATATTGGCAGATCATTGAAGCTCAGAGAGCAGATGCAGGTTTACCTGAAATTGTGAAAATGGAAGGAGTTTCTATTGATGATAATTGTGTGGTCAGGCTTAGGGGCAGGTTGTTTGTTCCTGCAGAGAGAGAGGTGAAGCAGCGAGTTCTGGAAGAGGCTCATAAATCTAGGTACACTATTCATCCGGGTAGTACTAAAATGTACCATGATTTAAGGAAGCATTTTGGTGGCCTCATATGAAGAAAGAAATAGCAGAATTTGTGGCAAGATGTGCTATCTGTCAGCAGATTAAAGCAGAGCATCAGAAGCCTGGAGGTCTATTGCAACCGTTGCCTATTCCACAGTGGAAATGGGATGATATCGCAATGGACTTTGTGGCAGGTTTACCAAGGTCGAGTTCAGGGCATAATGGAATATGGGTGTTTGTTGACAGATTGACTAAGGTGTGCAGATTAGTGGCAGTGAGTATGTCTTGGACAGTGGACAGGTTGGCAAATATTTATGTTGAAAGAATTGTTCCACTGCATGGTATTCCAAGACTATTGTATCTGATAGAGATCCAAGATTTACTTCTGGTTTTTGGAGAAGTCTGCAGAAAGTAATTGGTTCTGAATTGAGATATAGCTCCGCTTATCATCCCCAGACAGATGGTCAGACAGAGAGGACTATTCAGACAATTGAAGATATGTTGCGGGCTTGTTGTTTAGTTTGGGGAGGTAGTTGGGAGCATCATTTGGGAATGGTTGAGTTTGCCTACAATAATAGTTATCATACCAGTCTTGGGATGGCACCGTATGAAGCTTTATATGGAAGGCCATGTAGAACCCCATTGAATTGGCATGAAGTGGGAGAAAGGCAATTAGTGGGTCCTGAATTGATTCAGCAAACCACTGAAGTAGTGAAGCTTATTAAAGAAAAATTGCAGGCAGCTCAAAGTAGGCAGAAAAGTTATGCAGATGTGCGGAGGAGACCACTTCAGTTTGAGGTGGGAGATTTTGTTTTTCTGAGAGTTTCCCCGAGTAAAGGTATTATGAGATTTGGCAAGTCTGGAAGTTGAGTCCAAGGTATGTGGGACCTTTCCAGGTATTGAAAGAATTGGGGAAGCAGCTTATAGGCTGGATTTGCCAGCTGATTTTGCAGATGTGCATGATATTTTCCATGTCTCTATGTTGAGAAAATGTATTGAAGATCCAGCTCAAATAATTAGATATCAAGGTGGTGACCTGAGGCCGGACATGACTATGCCAGAGTATCCGGTGCAGATCACAGATCGAAAGATAAAGAAGCTGAGAAATAAAGAAATTGAGCTAGTTAAAGTGAGATGGGAAAATAGGTTGGGTGGTGAGGATACCTGGGAGTTAGCCGCAGAAATGGCTAAAGGGTATCCCTATCTGTTTGAATAAGTTTGTGTATTTTCTTTTTAGATGATAGTACTTGTAAAGGTGTGTATGTATGAGTTGTTTAACTTTGAATTGTGTTTGAATTTCGAGGTCGAAATTTTCTTTGATGATAGTGTGTTATATTTCGAGGTTTCTTTTTTAGATGATAGTAGTATGTAACGTCGCGTGCTTTTCGGATCCATGCGGATCGTGTGTGTTGTGGTTGTGGCGGCCGTTGTGAGGCCAGTGTGAGTCGGTTGTGTGAATGCATGGTGTGGATGTGTGGTTTGTCCAGGTGCAGCGCAGGGTTGGTCCGGAAATAGAATAGGACCTGCTGCTGTTCTGTTGAAGTTGGCGGCCAGGGTGGCCGTTGACTGTTGGCGTCCAGCTTAGTGGACGTTTACTGCATGAACTTGGCGGCAGTAGATGTGGACGCAGAGGGTGGCGGTTGCTGTTGGCGGCATGGGGGTTGACGCCAACCTGAGAATGGTGCAGGTTATAGGCTCACCCGAGGGCAGTTTCTCAGCTCACTCTCATTCCCTCTTGCCCCAGCTTGCTGCCCCCGAGTCTTTGAAGCTTCCAACAGGTACGAGGAGTAGTTGGACGATCGTAGAACGCGTGGCGTCGCCGAATTGCGCGAGGAAACGTCGCGGCGTGGTGCAATTCGCGTGGGAGCTCGCGGAGGGCTCGGCGTGAACCGGGGATTGTGGGAGATTCTAACGCGTTCTGAGGTAGGGGACGAACCTGTTTAGCTCCGTAGGAACATTAAAACACATCATAACCACTTGAACCAGCATGATAATCCACGTTTGATAGAGTTGCACCATGCGGGATAAAGGGTGGTTTGAGTTATTTAATGTTCAGAGCATGTTTTAGTGGGTTGTATTGGGTTCTAGCATGCTAAAGAATTGCATTTGCATGTTTTTCAGTAGTTAGAACAGTTAGAAAACCCGCAGAGCCGGATTAGGGTTTCTGCAGGGTTTATGGCCGGAGAACTTGGCGTCAACATCGCTTGCCGCCAAGATCCTCAGCCAGGAGGTTAACGGCCAGGAACCTTGCCGTTGACTCCCAGTAAGCGGCAATCGATGTGGCCGCCTACTTCTATTTGAGCAGAAATGACTAAGTACAATATTATCGATAATGCATGTGTGTTGACGCATGAGGTGCACTGAGTGCACTTGGTTTACGTGTTTAGCATACAAGGTATGCTGTTAGTTGTTTACTTCGGTGACTGCGCGTTGTGTACGCGAGTCAGTTGGGTTCACGTGTAGTGGACCAGTGGTTACTTGTGGTTTACGTGAGGTTTCACGTGGTTGTGTGTGACGTGCACGTGGTTCTGTGTACGTGGCGAGTAGTACGACGCCTACCGTGGTTACCTCTCCAGTTGGGTGCCCCAGGTTCTTTGTGAGCCAGGCTGTTAGCTCGGGGCTTTGTCCCGGTACTTGTGCTGTACCGTCGAGGTCTGTGTCGTCTGACCTGGACACCCTCACTCTTGTGTTAGAGTTGTACGTCCGGCTGAGGGAAAGACGACAGTGGGACAGTGACACTTGTGTTTGTTTTTAGTCACTTGTAGCGCGCTCGTAGTTGGGGTACGGACACCAGTAGACGTACTGGACCCCAGCTAGTCCTTTTCCAGTGCCTCACTCTAGCGAGCCCAGGCCAGGGTCTCTGGAGGTGCCAGGCATGGGCCTGTGACCGTGTGGTCTGCAGGTGGTGGTGTTTAGTTGGTCTCCACAGTTGCTTGACCTTTTTACGTGGAGCGGCAGCTGGACCTTTCGTCCGTGGCTGCGAGACTGAGAGGTAGACCTGTGTTAGTTGTCCGAGTCAGTTTCTGGTGTCGCGAACCAGTTCACGTGGCTCGTGTTGGCTGTCTCTACTTTAGCTTGTACACCTGTACTGGTTTGCCGTTTAATTATTACTGTTGTTTCTCGTAGTCGGCAGACGGTGAGTACTTTTACAGCTTTACTTACCTGCTTAGCTGTTATATTAATTGTTGGTGTTGTTTACTATTCGTACTCGTGGTGTTTGTTTCGCTCGGTTTTGGGGGAGTTCCCTACTGAGCCAGTGACTAGAGAGGCTCACCCCTACCCCCACAGGTGAGAGCGAGGAGGACGTCTCTCGTCCGACGTCCAGTTCCGGGCCGCGTCGTAGCGGTGCAGGGTCAGCACCTCCAGCAGAGTAGCTCCAGCAGTGTAGTTTTGTAGTTGTTTACTTTCTTCAGTTGTACCTCGGGGTATGCCCCAGGCTCTTGTACTTCTTTTAGTTTTTGGGAAATTTGGCTATGTAAACTTGTGAAATATATATGAAATGTGGTGTGTTCCTTTATGTTTACACGGACTGTGGTTTGGTATCCCTTGCGAGGCTTCGGCCCGTTCGCGGGAGGCGGACTCGGATCAAGTACGTTATCGGTTTAACGGGCTTGACCGAGGCGATCCGTCACAGTCATTGTTATTGCAGTTATGGCCGACAAAAACGCCTCTGCTGCCCCGGCGTGCAAGGGGGCGTCGCTCACCGAGAAGGTTAGAAGCAGGGTCTTTTCGAGGGAGAAGAAGGTGGCTTCTCGCCCCGAGAAGCGCCCACGTAATACTGAAGCCGTGCAACAAGTGGACTCGTCGGTCTCGGCGCCCGGGCAGAGCTCGGGCTCCATTCCGCCGGCTGAGGAGAGGCCAGCGAAGCGCCCCGTCCAGCCATCGTCGTCCTCGGCACCCGCTGCTTCAGGGCCAACCCAGACTCGCTTATTACTGGATCCGGTAGAGTGGGGGCGCCAAGCTCTGCCCCCGAGGTTAAAGCCAAGGCTCTCAGCCGACCTTCTCGTCGGCTCATGCACGATTTTCACTCTGGGTTGCTGAACCAGTTAGCCGCGTTCGAGGCGTTCACACATCGAGTCGAGGTGAAGAGGTTATCTTGCGACAAACACGTTGCCGAGGCCGAGGAGCTCATGGCCACCGAGGAGGCTTGCCGCCTCAAGGTGGAGGAGGAGGCGAAGAAGAGGGAAAGCGACCTCCATTCGGCCCTCTCATCCGAGAAGGAGGCGCTTCGCGCCATGCAGAAGGCGCTCGAGGCTGTGAAGAAGGCTCAGTATGACGAGATAGCTGCCCACGAAGAGACGAAGAAGAGCCTCTCGCGACTCGTTGCCGAGGAGAGGGACAAGGCGATAGAAGAGTATCGCGACTCCGACGAACTTCAGGATGAGATCTGTTGGCCCTTTCGTTATGGCAGCAAGCTAGCCTAGAGGGGGGGTGAATAGGTTTTTCTGAAATCTGAAATAGAAATTTAAACATAGAAATTAACACTTGAAGGTTTGGTTAGTTTAGTGTGATAAAGAGTAGTAGTGCGGAAGCAAATAAACAATCACACAAAGGACACAAGGAATTTATCCTAGTTCGGCCCTTCCCACATGGAAGTCCTACGTCCAATCCCAAGCAACCTCTTGGGATTTCACTAACCAAGGATACAATCCCCCTTAAGGACACTACAACACCCAGCACCCCATCTGGTCTTCTTCTCTTTCCTAGGCAAGAAGGCAACCCACTTCTTTTACAGGTCAAGAAGCCAACCTCCTGGTACAAACCCCAGTGCGGTTCTGCTAGACACAAACCCCTAGCTAGGTTCTACACTGTATACAGTCCTACAGCTGGACAGAAGTCTTTCTTAGAAAAGAAAGAACAAAGCTGAGAGTTGGAACAAATGAAAACCAACTAAAAGAACTCTTAGCAAAAAAACTCTCTCCCCATATTACAAAGATGCACACAGAGAGAGTGAAGAGAGGAGAAGGAGCTTGAAGCTTGAGGGCTTCAGATGCTTGAACACTTCTTCTTGGGCTCGGGCTCTTTCTTTCTTTTCCTTTGAGTGTATGTGGAGTTGAGGTTCTTCACAGGATGTACACTCCTTAAAAAATCTTCAGGAAAGCTCTCTTTATTTTCTTCAGCTTATGCTTCATCTTTTATAAGAGCAGCTTTTGAATAGATTCGTTGAAGAGATCCGTTGGAGTTCTACCCGTTGCTCATCTCTTGTCTTGATCACTTTTCGTGGTCTTTTGAGGTCTGTGAGCATGAAAGAAAGTGTTAGCATAAAAGTGTGTTTACATGAAAACTGTGCATGCTACTGTGTTTCTCTTGACATGCTAAAAACTGATAAGTCATATCTTTTTCTGACAGGACTGAGAAATTACGCATGCAACTTTTTGTCAGAAGATATTTTGACTTTTCATTTAGGCGCAAAAAAATACTTGAACACACAAGAAAAGTCGATGTGAACATGACTCATAAAACCGTTGTTCATTCATAAGCAAATCGTTATGATCACTTATGAAATCATTATGCAAGCAAATTGTTATGCAGGAAAATCGTTATGATCACCTGAAGAAATTGATGTGATCACTTATGAAATCGTTATGCAAGCAAATCGTTATGATCACCTGAAGAAATCGATGTGATCACTTATGAAATCGTTATGCAAGCAAATCGTTATGATCACCTGAAGAAATCGATGTGATCACTTATGAAATCGTTATGCAAGCAGATCGTTATGATCACCTGAAGAAATCGATGTGATCACTTATGAAATCGTTATGCAAGCAAATCGTTATGATCACCTGAAGAAATCGATGTGATCACTTATGAAATCGTTATGCAAGCAAATCGTTCAAAATAAATTGTTGTAGCGCTTATTAATTTGGCACTTAACCTGAAATCGATGTATATGGATTTAAACATCGATTTTATCATTTTAGTGCACCTTATTGCATCAATGAGAGACTTAGCATTTTGCTATGAGATTGATGCGACACAGATGAAACAAAAATATTTATGAACACCTATATTTTGTTATCACCTAAGTTCATCATATATTTTGTTATCACCAAAATGCCAAGATCACAGATAACCATAGAGTGGTTCAACAAGATCGCCGTCCTCTTCAAGGAAGGATATAATGATTACCTTGCCAAGGTGAAAGGGTTGTATCCTAACCTTGACTTCTCGGAAGAGGTTCTTCCCGACGAGGGCGGCGGCGACGGGGAGCGGGTTGTCGGAGGTCGGGACGAAGAGGTCGCCGCGGTGATGGACGAGGCCATAGACATGGCCATTGATCGTTCCATCGACAAGGCTGCCGATGATGTGGCGAACGGGGAGTAGCCGACCTCGTCCGTGTACCCTGTATTCCTTCCTTTTAATGAAAATAATATTTCTTTGCCACATTTTTGCTATGGCCGACGACTTTTGCCTCTTCATTTTCTCGATTTCGTTTATGAGTGCCTAAACGACCTCGTCGGTAAGAGAGTGCCGAAGCGACCTCGTCGGTAAGAGAGTGCCGAAGCAACCTCGTAAAGGAGTGCCGAAGCGACCTCGTCGGTAAGAGAGTGCCGAAGCGACCTCGTCAGTAAGAGAGTGCCGAAGCGACCTCGTAAATGAGTGCCGAAACGACCTCATCGGTAAGAGAGTGCCGAAGCAACCCCGTCGGTAAGAGAGTGCCGAAGCAACCCCGTCGGTAAGAGAGTGCCGAAGCGACCTCGTCAGTAAGAGAGTGCCGAAGCGACCTCGTAAATGAGTGCCGAAGCGACCTAAGGGAAGTATCCTCGGAGGTGCTCGGCATTCCAGGTCCTTGGCACCGCTGTGTCGCTAAGGTCCGTTAGTCGGTAAGCGCCATGGCCGAGGACTTCCACGATTTGATATGGCCCTTCCCAGTTGGCCGACAACTTGCTCGCGGCCGACCTCGGATCCGAGACTGAGAGCTTTCTGAGGACGAGACTCCCAACGGCGAAACGCCTCAGTCTGACCTTTCTGTCAAAGCTCCTTTTAATCTTCCATTGGTAGAGCTTCATCCTTGCCGACGCGTTCTCTCGTCTTTCCTCGATAAGATCCAACTCGGCGCGCAAGGCGAGGTTGTTGACTTGTTCGTCGAATCCGAGGATCCTTACTGTCGGGACGAGGAGCTCCACGGGCGACACCGCCTCCATGCCGAAGGCAAGCGCGAAAGGCGACTCTTGCGTTGCTTCCCTTGGCGTAGTTCTGTAGGCCCAGAGGACGTGTAGAAGCTGGTCGGCCCAAGCACCCTTATGGCTCCGCAGCCTTTTCTTTAACCCATCTAAGATTGTCCTGTTGGTGACCTCAGCCATCCCGTTTGATTAGGGATGAGCGACCAAGGAGAATCGGTGCTCGTTGCCGAGCGCATCGCAGTTCCGACGAAATTTGATGTTGTCGAATTGTCGCCCGTTGTCGGTAATGATTGTCCGGGGCAGGCCGAACCTGCAAATGATATTTTTCCAAACAAAGTTCCAGGCGTTGGCGTCAGTGATTTTAGCCAAGGGCTCAGCTTCGACCCACTTGGTGAAATAGTCGACGCCGACGATGACGAACTTCCTTTGGCCAGACGCAGGCGGAAAAGGTCCGAGGATGTCCATTCCCCATTGCGCGAATGGCCATGGTGAAGTTATGTTTGTGAGCTCCGAGGGAGGTTGCCGATCAATTTTACTGAAGAGCTGGCACCGATGGCAGTTCTTCACGTAGTTTTCGGCATCTTTGAGCATCGTAGGCCACCAATAACCTTGTCGGGTTATTCTTCGCACTAAGGAGCGAGGCCCTGCATGGCATCCGCACGTACCTTCATGTATCTCGCTGATGATTTCTTCCGCCTGGTCGGGATCTATGCCACGAAGGCTCGGGTAGCTGAATCCCTTTCGATATAGCTCGTCGCCGAGAATGAAGAATTTATGTGCTCGTCGTCTTGTCTTCTCGGCTTCTTCCTTATCTTCTGGGAGTATCCCGTTCTTGATGAAATCTATTAGCGGGGTCATCCACGTCGTACCGGTGTCGACGACCATTAGTTCCGTCGCCGCGATTGATGGCTCGCGAAGCTCTTCCACCAACAGTGCGGTCGGCGGCTCGACTAGAAACGACGCGACCTTGGAGAGAGCATCTGCTTGTCCGTTCTCGGCCCTTGGTATTTTAATGAGCTCGGAGGACTCGAAATTAGTCATGAGCTTTTGGACCTTGGTCTTGTAAGACGCGAGCTTGGCCTCCTTTGCCTCGAACTCTTCCGACACTTGGCTGACGACCAATTGGGAGTCGCTATGAACGCGCACCCTTTTGGCCCCAAGAGACCTCGCCATCTTCAATCCCGAGATCAGTGCCTCGTACTCTGCCACATTATTAGAGGCATCGAAACCAAAGCGAATTGCGTACCTTAAATCGATGTTGTCGGGCGAGCGCATGACGACCCTCGCCCCACTGCCTTGCGAATTTGAAGCTCCATCGACGAAGATTTCCCACCCTCCAGCGACCTCTTCCTCTAGGTTGGTTCGAGCAGTCCCCTCAGAAATAAAATCAGCTAGGGCCTGGGCCTTGATGGCAACCCGAGGCCTAAACTCAATGTCGAATTCCCCGAGCTCGATGGCCCACTTGGCCAACCTTCCCGAGGACTCGGGTCGCTCGAGGACTTGTCGGATTGGCACGTCGGTGAGAACGACGACCTTATGCGATTGGAAGTATGGGCGTAGTCGCCGTGCCGCCATGATTAATGCGTATCCGACTTTTTCGAGGTCGGAGTAACGTTGTTCAGCTCCTCGTAGGGCTTTGCTCGTGTAATATACTGGAAGGTGGGCTCGGTCTTCTTCCCGCACTAGCACCGAGCTGATGGAATACATCGTCGTCGACAGGTACAGCAGCAGCTCTTCCCCGATTTTTGGTTTGCTCAATGTCGGCACGTGAGCCAAGTATTCTTTGAGCTCGTCGAACGCTTTCTGGCATTCCTTGGTCCATTTGAAGCGGCCCTTCCTCAGTACTTCAAAGAACGGCTTACATCGCTTCGCTGACCTGGACATAAACCTGCTGAGTGTAGTGATCCTGCCGTTAAGCCTTTGTACCTCTTTTACCGTTCTTGGAGCCGTCATGTCGAGGATCGCTTGGACCTTGTCGGGGTTGACATCGATTCCTCGGCTAGATATGAGGTACCCTAGGAACTTCCCTGCCCGAACGCCAAAAACACACTTCTCGGGATTCAACTTCATCTCGTATTGTCGGAGAACGTCGAAGGCCTCGGCGAGGTCTTTGGCGTGGTCCTCGGCTCGCCGGCTTTTCACAAGCATGTCGTCGACGTAGATCTCCATCGTCTTGCCGATCTGTTTCTCGAACATTGTGTTGACCAGCCTCTGGTATGTTGCACCTGCATTTTTCAATCTGAAAGGCATACGTGTGAAACAGTACAGACCTCTTTCAGTGGTGAAGGATGTCTTGTCCTCGTCCTCGGGCGCCATCCTTATCTTGTGGTAGCTGAAGTATGCGTCGAGGAAGCTCAGAAATTCATGCCCTGCAGTTGAATCGACGAGCTGGTCGATTCGGGGCAAGGGGAAGCTGTCTTTCGGGCAGGCTTTGTTCAGGTCGATGAAGTCTACGCACATTCGCCACTTCCCGTTCGCTTTCCGTACCAAGACAACGTTGGCGACCCATTCCGGAAAAAAGGTGTTCCTGACGGTCCCTGCGCGCAAGTATTTCGTTAGACTGTCGTCTACCACTTCCTGGCGATCGGACGACAAGGGTCTTTTCTTCTGACGGATGGGTTGGGCTTTGGGGTCGACGTTCAAATGGTGTTGGATGATTGTTGGATCAATTCCTGGGAGGTCGTTGTCTGACCAAGCGAATACGTCATTACTTTTGCCGAGGAAGGCGACGATCTCGTCCTCCAGGTTTTTTAGTTCAGTGCCGACAACTAATGCTCCTTTCTCGATTAGGATTTGTTTTGTTTGTTCCACTGGTTCATGCCTTTGGGCATCATCATTAACACTGGGCACATACTCCGAAACAGTTGGCTCTTTTGCTTTAATAGAGTTAACATAGCATTGGCGTGCCTCGACCTGGCTCCCGACGACCTCCCCTATCCTGCCAGTAGTTGGAAACTTCAACTTCTGGTGATAGGTTGATGGTACTCCACCTAACTTTCCGAGCAACCCACGCCCAAAAATCGCGTTGTAGGCCGACTTCACTTTGACTATTAGGAAGTCGACCTCAACCGTTACATGCCATGGACGGGTGCCCAAGGTTACCTTCAGCCTGATGGATCCCTCGGCTGTGACAGGCGCTCCATTGAATCCGAACAAGGGAGTGGAGACTGGTTTGAGCTCAACACTCAGATTGGGCATGTTAAGGAAACAGTCGTAGAACAAGACGTCAGGTGCAGCCCCGTTGTCCACAAGGATACGGTGTACCGTGTAGCCGTCGACGTCGGCATGGATGACCAGCGCATCGTCGTGAGGGAAGCTCAGACCGATGGCGTCTTCGTGTGAGAAGGAGATGACCTCGGTTCCAGATGTCGGTCCGCTCACGCCGAGGACCATGGACGACGCGTATGCCTTTCTCTTTCTGTTGCTGTCGCCGCCGCTTGCCGACCCTCCGGCCAGGACAAGGATGGCCCCTTTCCCTTCGCGCTCGCGTCCCTCTTCCTCGTCGCGCTCTTTCGGCTTTCCGTCGACGACGTCTTTTCCGATGATTCCTCGTCGCAGCATCTCTGCAATCTCCATTTTGAGGCTCCGGCACTGGTCAGTGAGATGACCATACCCCTTGTGATATTCGCAGTATAGGTCAGCTCCCCTCCCCGAGGGGGGCCTCGCCAAAGGTTCGGGTCGCCTGAATTCCGACAACTTCTTGATGATGGGGAGTATCTCTGATGGCAGCCTCCCGAAGCGGGGGAGGTCTCTGACGCGTCGGTATTCGTCGGGTCGCCGGTCTGAATCCCGACGACCTTCAACTTCTCGCCGCCTATCTCCACGAGGTTCTTCCCTCCTCGGCCTTTTCTCGCTTTGCTCGGTTCTTGTTGTGCCCTCATCAAGTGGTCACTTGAGTCTTCCCGCGGCTCCAAGGGTCGACTCAAGCCTCACGTACTTCTGCATCCGAGTAAGGAGGTCGGAAAGACTTACAGGGGGTTTCTTGGCGATCGAGGCAACGAACGCCACGTCGGTACATACTCGTGTGAGTATATTGACCGCCGTCCTCAGGTCCAGATCTATCACCTTCATTACTTCTATCTGGAAGCGCTTCGCGTAGTCACGGAACATCTCGTGATTCTTCTGGGCGACCAGCTACAGGTCGTCGGTGCACAGTGAATGTTGTACTGTGCTGTAGAAGTGGTCCAAGAAACGTTGGGCCAGGTCGGTGAAGCTGGCGATCGATCTCGCAGGTAGCACTTTGAACCATTGTAGCGCTACATCATCCAGAGTAGACATGAAAGCACGACATTTCATAGCGTCATTGATGTTTACCATTTCCACTTGTCCCTGGAAGTGGTCGAGGTGGTGCACGGGGTTGGTCGTCCCGTTGTAGCATCTGAACTTTGGCAATTGCAGCTTCGGGGGAACTGGTGCCGAAGTGATCTCCTCGGTGAAGGGTGAAGCGGTCAAGAGCGTCGCTACCGAGGGGGCACGCGAGCCGAGCCGCAATGCTTCTATCTTCCTATTCATTTCTCGCAGGTCGTCCCTCCATCGCGGATCGAGTGGCGACTCGCTTATGGTGATCGGAGTGGACTCAGCCGTAAAATGGTCGGCGGCATCGGTCCTCGCCACGCCTCCTGCTGCGGCTACCGGTGTCACCGGCGGAACGTTATCAACCTGTTGGAGTGCCGGTGCCAGATTCTCGGGTGCCACTCTTGGGATGTCGACATGACTTGCCGACATCGCCGGCTGTACTGGTTGTCGGCTGGGATCCTCCACGTTCCCTTGGGCCCCTGCGTCGTTGACTACCTGGCGGTTCGAACCTTCGCCTCGCGTCGGAGGCGTCCATTGGTTTTGCTCCATTCTCGTCAATATCAACTGCAGGTTCGCGAGTGTCTGCTCGACTCGGTCAAGTCGCGAAGAGGTAGATGAGTCTTGTTCCCCGTTGCCGGAGGCACCCCCGATAGCTTCCTCAACAATGACGGCCGGCGCGACCTCCTCTTCCGACGTGCGAGCCACCGCCTTTCCCTTGGGTGCCATTGATGGAAGCTTTTGTGTACCGCTTCCTACAGACGGCGCCAAAATGTTGCTGAAACAGCAAGAGGGGTCGGCCGGAGCCGAGCTGAGTGGGCCCCGAGGGATTGGCTGTGTCGCGTCGTCGTCGGAGAAGAAGATCCGACCTGCAAAAGAGCCACCGAGCTTCCTCGGTGGTCGGGCACTCCGACGATCAAGTCAGCGGAGAGAATTGAGTGAATGAGTGTAAGAGAGTTTTGTGCTACACATAGCGTACCTTTCCTGTAGGGGATCCCCCTCCCTTTTATAGGGGCACAACATTTCGAATTATTAGGAAGGGCCGGCCTGTCCTCCTCTTGCGCCGCGATACTTAGCAAGTGGGGCGGAGTGGGGCAAGCGCGACCATCACGGGGCCAATCACAGCTGGACCTTGCCAGCCTGGTCGCGATAGGAATCTTCCCAATCGGTCGGGCGACAGCTGGGTGCCAGCTGTCGCAATCTCCGGGATTCAACCCGCGCGATGAGTGGGCTCAGATTGAAGCCAGTCGACGACCTCGTCGTCATCGTCTACCTGACTCGTCGGCATCTTGTACGGTCCCTGTCGCAGGTAGTGATGATCGTCGGCCTGACTCGTCGGCCAATTGCTCGACGGGATGAACGCGGGGCTTTATGGTCGGCCAACCTATCTTCGTACGGGTCTTGTCGGCTGACAGGTCGGATAGTGACCAACGGTATCAACTATGTTTCACAATTGCTGAAAGTTTTAACATGGACCGCTTCAATTGGACAATTGCTTAAGGGAAATTTTCACTTATATCGGACAATCTAGGCAAAATACATCGTAAAGGGAAGAAATATATAATAATATTATTTTTTTGTAAACCGAGATATTTAATAATATGAAGATGAAATGTTTTCAAACGAGCGTGTCACATCTGAAACATGAACAACATTCCCCCGTTAAAAGTAGCGACATGATTGATATCAACAACACATTTGATTATAATTCACTGAAAACCATGAGAAGCATGGATTACTACTCGCACTACTGTGAGGCTTCAACTTGTATACTTGATGGAAAGAAAAAGTACAAATTGTTATCCGTTACGAAGGAAAAACCCTGTCCATTGTCCAAAACTAGAAACAAATACCCGTTTTCCTGTTGATCCCCCATGTAACCCGACCCGAATCCGAAAGGACCCGTAAACAAACAGCACGGGTCACAGGGTGACCTCCCTGTCGAAGATCCAGCTGAAGCGGACCCGGTAAGGCTCCGATTTCCGCGCCCGCTGCTCCGCCCTCTCCTGCAGCCTGTGCATCCGCTGCGGCAGCCCGCACACGAACTCCTGCGCACGCCGGCCAGCGGGGCCGAGCCTCTCCAGCTTCTCCAGCCCCCAACGCCCCACCAGGAACTCCACGATGTCGGCGTAGTCCCGGGCCGTGTACACCCCCAGCCGCTGCGCCACCGCGGAGAAGTGGTCGAACAGCCGGGGGTCCCTGCCGTCGCTCATCAGGTGCGCCGGCATGGTGATCTTCTTCCGCATCATGTCCTCTATAGCCAGCATTGCCCCCTCCGGGTCTATCTCCAGCAGTTTCTCCACGATCTTGCCGTACGCCGTCTCATGCCGCTTCTCGTCGGCGGCAATGGTGCCGCACACGCGGGCCAGCACGGAGTCCCCCTTCTCCTTCGCCAGCCGGGCCGTGTTGCCGTGGGAGATGAAGGTGGCGCGCTCTTGGAACGACGTGTAGACGAAGCCCAGGTAGGGGTTGTTCTCGGTCCCCGGATCCTGCATGCGACGAGAAGCCAAACCACAAACCAGTGAGCTCACAGTCGACTAATATGAACCAGTATTGGAGAATGCAGAAGCGAAATGGAGACCCCCCCCACAAGAAAAGGTAGCTAGCTCACCATGCCGGAGCCGATGAGGTACTGCACCGTGCGCTCCACCATGCGCATGTCGACCCGGCCGGAAAGGTAGAGGTACCTGCCGAGGAGGTCGCCGTGGCGATTCTCCTCGGCGGTCCACCGGCGGGTCCACAGCGCCCAGGGGCAGGAGCTCGCCCCAGTCTCGTCGCGCACCCCGTCGAGCGTGTTGATCATGGTCTGGTACGTCGGCAGCGCCTCCTCCGTGATCATGTCTCCCACCAGCACCACGAAGAACTCGTCGGGCAACCCCGCCGCCCGCTCCCGCAGCGCCCGGATCTCCTCCTCGAACTCGCCGGTGGTGCGGGAGGAGTCGGGCAAGAAATCCTGCGGCTGCCAGCACTTCTCCACCGGCTTCAACAGCGGCAGGATCTCCTCCGACGCCCACCCCTCCAGTGCCCTGAACACCTCCACCTTCTCCGGCGGCATCGAGTGCTTGACGGAGTGGCGCGGCGCCGGCGGGGCCGCCACGGCCGCCACCCGCATTGATCGCCGGCGTCCGGCACCGGGGGAACCAGCAAGGTGTGCCGGGGAGCGGCCGAGTGCGCGTGGGGAGAGGAGGGAGTGGGCCTGCATGTTTGCGGGCACGCTGGAGAGCTCTTGTGTGTCGACGGGTCGGCGTGGAAGGTGATGGTAGAGGGGACGGGCCACCCCTACCTCTTCTCTTATGTAGGAGCGGACCACCAAAATTGCCCAGGTGTCACAAACTTGCAACATCAAAATTTTCCCCACAGAGGTAATTTAGATATTTTAGTTACCATATGAGTGGAGAAAGACATAAATATCGAGCCTAGTGCTTACCTTTGAATCCTTCGCCTTATATAAGAGGCTTACGTGACACATCACACATGGGTATTTAATTAAATTATCGAAGAAAATAATGATGGGTGGTGGTGTGGTTAAAAAAAGGTTGATATGGTAAAAGCAACGAGGGGAGGTGTCAGGTGGGGCACGGTGGCCACCCGGAAATGTGGCGAGGGCGGGGCGTTTGGCAATTCCAGCCCGACGCATCAAATATGGTGGGCTGCCGAGGCGGGGGTTTAAAACAGTGGGTGCAGTGGTTTCGGTGTTTGGTTTCCTGTGGGTGCGACTGTGAGCGGGGGCTGGGAACTGATCAAGAAAAAAAGGTGTGGGGAGCTGCGGATCGTCGTTGGTATCGACCCGCTGTTTCGCGGAGGCAGTATAGCAAGCTTGGCCGGGCTGGATTCTATGTCTAATCGTGTTATTTTAGTTTCTTATTTTAATGGGCGCATCACGTCAGCAGCTCTTGGGATCGCTCTGGTTCGACCTCTCTAAAAGGCCTACTTCTGCAAACCACCCCTCCACCCCCAGAACTTGGGCCCGGCCCGCTAGGGAGGGCAGGATGACCCAAATGGGTTTTAGGTTTCATTAAAAACCTCCCTTTGCTGCTGCTGTTGTCATTAGTCTTCTTAGCCGGCAAGTGACAACATCACCGACCCCTCCTCCCCTCCTCTCTCTCCATATCTCTCTCCCTCTCTCACTCATACACATCCCAACGAGACCGTGCAAGTGTGGACAAAAATCTTCACCTTTTAAGGGGGTTATGCTTACCTTCTGATCCTCACCTTTTTAATAAGGGGTTATGGTTTTTAATCTGTGGGTGGCCCCAGAAGATGGGTTTCCATGCTTGTTGAAACCCTTGAAGATGAGTTTCCATGTAGACACGAAACCGGAGATCAAGAAAGCTGGCGCTTGCGCTCTTCGTTTGAACAACCGTGGAAATGAGGACAGTTCGGCTTGAAGAAATGGGTGTATTATGGACGTTGTTTTGATACGGAATATGGCACTGAATGCGGTTGTGCAGGTCTGCAGAGAAATATGGCATTGAATGGGGTGGTTCAGCTCTGCTTATAAGTTCAGGTCCGCTGTGATTTTTCTTGCGGACAGGATTCATACTTGTACTGTTCTTATAGGTCTAGCACACTTTGTCCATATTGAGAGAGAGAGAGAGAGAGAGAGAGAGAGAGAGAGAGAGAGAGAGAGAATTCCTATGATACGGCCCCACCGCACCAACACATCGCAATCCGAGGGCCGCATAAAACTTAAAAAGAAAAAAAGAGAGACTCGCACCCTCGTTGCCCCGTGATATGCGTGCATTGTAAGCATGCGTAATAGGATGGCGAGGTGCGAATCTCATTTTTATTTTTTTCCTTTTAATTTTACGTGGCCCTCGGATTGAAATCCGAAGGTCACGATGTGTGGTGATATGTTGAAGCCCACTGAAGCCCATTAATCTTGCTAGGATGAAAAGTATAATTAAACGTATTTCCTTTTGAAAATTTTCTCAGTTTATGTTATACTACCTGTCTCATGAAAAGGTATAGCCTAACTTGGGGATGCTTCCACTATGGTCCCTAGTTATGAGTCCATTCATGCGTTTCATGTCCAACTTGTCTAACTCACCTACGGAGATCAATTTGGATCCGCTTATGGCCTACAAGACACCATGGCGACATAGTTTTCTAGAAAAATGTGGGTTAGTCCACCCATAGATAATTTACACCATGGCCTACAAGTGCAATAAAGATCAAATGAGAAAAAAGTACAGCAAAATAGACAAATGAACAAATCACATGCAGACAACAAATTTACGTGGTTCGGCAAAATCTAGAGAGAGATTTCACTACGTAGAAGAAAATACAAAAGGGGGAGATACTACTAGATATCGACAATGAGTATTATTCCCAAATGGAGTATGCCACCAAATTCTAACTCACTCACCCTTATAGTAGTTGTCCTCACAGCTCTCAACTCTTCCCTCTACGAAGGTGCAATTTATATATAGACTAAAGCATCGTTTGGCAGTGCACTTTCTTGCAATTTTGAGGTTAAAATTTCTGACAAATCTCTTCTTGGTTACCAAATGAAACCAACTGACATGGGAATCGGTGCAAAGCACTTTTGAAGGTGGGGAGAGAGATAGACATAACTTGTCCTCTCTCTCCCTTCCATCAAAAGCGCAAGGAAACCCGCTTTTGAAGGGTTTAAACAGATTTTGGTGAATAAAAAATATTAACCTCTCTCTAAAGTTGCATGGTTCTTTGTATTATGTTATTAAAATAATAGTTACTTATCTCAAAAGCGAGATGCTGGAGACTTGTTGTCAAATGATGTATTTGATTTGCAAATGCCATGATTACAATCTCACCATTGTCAGAAATAGCTTTATAATCGTCTTTTCAAAATTCTCACGGTTACATATACCAATCCCAAACGATGCCTAAGACTCTGGTCTTGAACACATACACCACAACCACACGTTCTCTTCTGAAGTTATGCATGAGGAGAAAGATTTAGTACACTTTCATATTACACTTAAATGTAATATGATTAAGTACTAAACTTATGTGTCACCTCTCACATGAAAAGTAATAAAGTGACAACTAAATTATTGGATGTCAAATGAATTTAGTATATGTGGTGGCCAAATCTAGCCACCTAGGCCCATGATGGCTCGTTACGGCCCGCTCGCGTCATATCAACGGGCGTGGCCCTATGTCATTGTGCCACGTCCTCATCAGAGTGGTTCAGAGGCCTTCGAAGACCTTTTTGCCCCCACGAACCGGTTTCGCCAAAAAACCCCTCTGCTTGTTTCCGAGCAGGGTCATCTGCCTTGATTGTTTCGAGCAGCCTCAGGCGGTGCCGAACAACAGTTCCGTTCGCCCCCTCGCGAGGCACCTGCTTGGACATCACATCCAGAAATGGTCGAACAGGTCTCTTGGCATACGCAACGGTTATAACCGCCACAGGCCATGCACCCCACCATCAAGGGGCGCATTGACTGCCTGGCATCCCCACGGATACTGGAGTGCGTAACTCCTTCCGTTGTGTGCGCTCATCAAGGCGCCTTTCCAGGCACGATCTCTAGGTGTTACGCACGACTGCCTCTGCATCCTCGTCTATAAAAACACAGGTACAGGATCATGCAACGGTACGTTCTCTCTCACGCGAACACGCTCTCATACTCCAAAACCTCCTGCCTTGCAAGCTCTTGACTGACAGGCATCGGAGGGTTTCCCCGGTCTTCACCGGGCCCCCTAATCCATTTCTGGTCTTGCAGGCCCCCGTCCGCACCGGCGTCCGTCTTCCCAGTTCACTCTAGTGGAGGCCCGTTTGGTTCCGACCCAAACAGGATTACACCACCACATTTGGCGCCGTCTGTGGGAACGACGTAGCCATGGCTCGCGGACGATCCTCATACCAGAATGTAGGGAGCCGGGCGACGAGGTCCCGTCAGTCGCGAGGGGACTCTCGCCGGCGATCCCCCCCTGTTGACATCGCTATCGCCCCTGTTGGCGCTAATCACGACATCCCTGCACCAGCGGCCGCCGCACCTGCAACTGCCCTTGAAGTAGCAGAACTTCGGGGGCAGATGCAGCAGTTGACGGGCGTGTGCCTCGCCCTACAGGTTCAGCTGGCAGGAGCAGCCGCCCCGGCGGTTTCCCTGCAGCACGAGCGGCAGGCGGAATCGTTGCATCGACGCTCTCGCGCCCCCCCGGCGCCTCAAGAGCAGCAGGCTGATTCGCCGCGCCGTTCCCACCGAGCTCCGTCGGAAGAGCGGGCACCGGAGCGCCGCGGGCATTCGCCCCGTCGCTTTGTCGCCTCCCCCCGTCTGCCACGATCAGTCGTGGGAGGCAACTCCCACGCGTCCGGACGAGGGGGCCCCACCAACTCCGAGCAGGAGCTCGCTAGGTGCTTAAGGAGTGTGGTCGACCTCGAGCGCCGTATGGACGCAATGGTTCAGCGTGCGGAGGGGAAAGCTCCAGCGGAGGATGACTTGAACTTCCGCTCCCCTTTCAGCAGGGAGATCCTGGAAGCTCAGGTCTCCTCCAAGCTCCCTCTGCCCACCATCGCACCCTACGACGGCACAACCGACCCGGCCGACCACATCCACGGCTTCGAGTCGCACATGGTGTTCCATGGAGCATCAGACGCGGCCAAGTGCAGGGCCTTCCCTGCAACTCTCAAGGAGACCGCCAGGGCTTGGTTCGAAACCCTCCCGACGGGCTCCATCACCTCCTTCCGCCAATTGAAGAAGTCCTTCCGGGACAACTTCCTTGGCGGAAGGTCGCAGCCGCGAATGGCGGCGTCTCTCCTGGCCGTATGCCAGAAGAAAGGCGAGGCGCTCTGGGACTTCGTGAAGAGGTTCCGAACAGAGGCGCTTCGCATCTCGCGCCTGGACGTCCCTCTGGCGACCAGTGCCCTCATCCAGGGCACTCGCGACGGCTTTTTGCAGAGGACCCTCGGCGTTCAGCAGCCCGCTACCCTCGCCGAGCTGCTCTCCATCGCACAGCGTCACGCGGCTTGCGAGGAGAGCCTGGCAGCAAGTAGGGTCGAGCAGGGGGAGCAGTCGGATAAGAAGCGGCCTTCCGACAACGGTTCCGACTGAGATCGGAAGAAGGGACGACGCAATGGTGATTCTTCGCGTCGTCCGCGCCCCTTCACCAACTACACCCCCCTCACCGTGGCACTCGAATAGATCCTGGCAGAGATCAGGAACGAAGCATTTGTTCGGTGGCCACAAAGGATGCGCTCCGACCCCCGGAAGCACGATCAGAACAAGTACTGTCGCTTTCATTGCGACCACGGCCACGACACCTCCAAGTGCCGCCAGCTTAAGGACGAAATCGAAGACCTTATCAAGCGCGGCTATCTTGGGCGGTTCGTCCACCGGAATGAAGAGCGCCCCAGACGCCGCGAGCGTACCCCCGAACAGCCGATCAACAATGAGCCCAATGGGCAGGAGATCAATGTGATCGCAGGAGGCTTCGGCGCAGGCGGCGAAAGCACTCGAAGCCGACGCGACTACGCAAGGCGAGTGCATGTCGTAGATAGGCCTTCGGCACCTCGGCCGGCTCCATACCCCGCCAGTCCTACACGCGCATAGCCCGAGGAGGCTATAACCTTCTCGGACGAAGATCTTGTAGGGGTTACAACCCCACACACCGATGCGTTGGTCATTTCGGCCACCATCAACCACTGTAATGTGCGCCGGATTCTGGTGGATAATGGAAGCGCCCCCGATGTCTTGGCTTACGACTGTTTTGTCCTCATGGGCCTGAGAACCGACCAACTCACCCCTGTAAACTCGCCTTTGTTCGGCTTTTCGGGAGTTTCGGTCCAGCCCATGCGAAGGGTTCGCCTCCCAATCACCTTAGGGACGGCTCCGAGGGTTGTGACCAAGATTGTTGACTTCTTGGTCATCAACAACATGTTTGGATACAACGCCATCCTCGGCAGGGGTCTGATCGGGCGCATCAAAGCAGTACCTTCGTCACTCCATCAGAAGATGAAGTTTCCTACTCCGAGCGGGGTTGGCGAAGTGCTCGGGTGTCAGCGCGAGTCTCGCCGCTGCTATGTCCTCTCTTTAAGGGACAAGCAACCACTCGCTGATCCAGCCCCTCCAGCGACTGATCAACCTTCCACCAGCCGAGGAACGCCTGCTGAAGATCTAATCCCCATCCAGGTAGACGAAGACCCCGAACACGTCCTATATATTGGCGCCTTGCTAACTGAGGCCGAGCAGCAGTGCTACACAGCCTTCCTGTTGGCCAATTCGGACGTGTTCGCCTGGTCTGATGAAGAGCTTCCGGGCATCCCCCCGGAGGTAATGGTCCATCGCCTCCGCCTGGATCCACGGATCCCACCAGTTCAGCAAAGGAGGCGACCTGTGAACCGAGAACGGCAGACCGTGATCCAGGATCACGTTGTCAAGAGCCGAACTGTTGGGCTCCTCCGAGAAGCCCAATATCCAAGATGGATCTCCAATGTGGTCCTCGTACGCAAGGCCAACGGTAAATGGCGTGTGTGCGTGGATTACAAAGATCTCAATAAAGCAACGCCCAAGGACAACTTCCCTCTGCCGCACATTGACCAGCTGGTGGATGCTACTTCCGGACACGAGCTTCTCAGCTTTTTGGATGCCTACTCTGGTTACCACCAGATCAGTATGCACCCCCCAGATCAAGACGCCACGACGTTCGTCACAGACCTAGGTTTATACTGTTTTACCAGAATGCCTTTCGGCCTAAAGAACACGGGCGCGACTTACCAGCGGCTGGTCAACAAGATGTTCGAGCAGCAGATCGGGCGCAACATGGAAGTCTATGTGGATGACATGTTGGTCAAAACGCTTCCGAGCATTGATCACATTTCCGACCTCCAGGAAACTTTTGCAACTCTGCGAAAGTACAATATGAAGCTCAACCCTGCCAAGTGCGCGTTTGGTGTTCGGTCGGGCAAGTTCCTTGGTTTTCTTGTGTCAAATAGAGGAATAGAGGCAAACCTGGAGAAAATCCAAGCCATGCTTGAAATGAGCAGTCCAAAGACAGTGCGCGACGTCCAACGTCTGACAGGGCGTCTTGCGGCACTGAACCGGTTCATGTCCCGAGCAGCGGAAAGAAGTTTTAACTTCTTCAAGTTGCTCCGAGGCCCTAAAAGCGCCTCGAAGCAAGGGGGGTAAGTACGGTGGACTGAAGAATGTGAGGCTGCCTTCACTGAGCTGAAGGCATATTTGGCAGCCCCTCCTATTCTCTCAAAGCTTGTGCTCGGAGAACCTTTGTTCGTGTACCTTTCGGTCATTGAACACTCCATTAGTGCAGTCTTGATCAGAGAAGTGGGAGCGGCGCAGCATCCAGTATACTACATCAGCAAGGTCCTCCAAGAAGCTGAAAGGAGGTACCCCATAGCAGAAAAACTCGCTCTTGCTCTCGTCACGGCTGCTCGGAAGCTTAGGCCCTATTTTCAGGCCCATTCTGTTACAGTCCTAACCGATCAGCCGCTGAAATCCATCCTTCAGCGGCCGGAGGCTTCCGGTAGGTTGGTTAAGTGGGCGATAGAGCTTGGTGAGTTCGACATCAGCTTTCGACCGAGGACGGCGGTCAAAGCGCAGGCGCTAGCAGACTTCGTGGCAGAATGTACCCTTCCGACCGAGCAGGATCCACCGTTGGCAGATGAACCCCCATGGGAGCTCTACGTCGACGGATCCTCTTGTGTCACAGGGAGTGGAGCGGGTTTGGTCCTCACCTCCCCGGAGGGGTTAGAGTTCCAATACGCCCTCCGTTTTCACTTTCCGGCCTCCAACAACGTGGCCGAGTACGAAGCCTTGATGTCCGGTATCCGCATGGCTAGGCACCTTGGAGCCATTCAGCTTAGAGTCTTTAGTGACTCTCAACTGGTTGCCAGCCAGGTGAGCGGACAGTTCGGAGCGAGGGAACCCCGCATGGGTCAATACCTCCAACAGGTCAAGAGCCAGACAGAGGGCCTCATATACTTTGAAGTTATACATGTTCCACGGGAGCAGAATGCGCGAGCTGATGCACTGGCTAAACTGGCATCTTCAGGAGACATCGCCCCTTCCCGCTCCGTGTTTATTGAAGAGCTCGCCTTACCGAGCACGGAGGTAGATGTAGCAGCCATAGAAACGGGCCCACCAACTCCGAGTTGGGTGGACCCTCTCTTGGCGTACTTACTTCGGGGTGAGCTTCCGCCCGAACAGGGCGAAGCTCGGAAAGTCAAGACACGTTCTCAACATTTCACCCTCGTAGAAGGCAAGCTGTACCGACGGTCCCTTGCAAGACCTCTTCTACGTTGCCTCAATCCTGAGGAGGCCCGTGCGGCCACAGAAGAAGTTCACGAGGGGCTGTGCGGAAGCCACCTGGGGGGCAGAACGCTAGCACGCAGCATCATCCGAGCAGGGTTCTGGTGGCCTTCTCTTCAGAAGGATTGCATGTCCTTTGTCAGGAAATGTCCAGAATGCCAAAAGTTCGGAGAACTTATCAAGCAGCCTGCCGAACAGCTTCACAGCCTGTTCGAGCCGCGCCCTTTCGCCAGATGGGGCATTGATATCCTGGGTCCCTTCCCAGAGGCCCAGGGGCGGAAGAAGTTTCTGTTCGTGGCCATCGATTACTTCACCAAATGGATCGAGGCCGAACCCGTTGCCACAATCACCGAACAAGCCGCATGGAAGTTCGTCTGGAAGAACCTCCTCTGCAGGTTTGGCGTCCCATGGGTGATCACCTCTAACAACGGGAAGCAGTTCGACAGCACCTTCTTCAAGCAGAAATGTGCCGAGCTCGGGATCTACAACCACTTCACCTCCGTGGCTCATCCCCAGGCTAACGGTTTGGTTGAAAATGCCAACCGAACTCTGCTGCACGGGATCCGCACAAGAGTTGAGGCTGCAGGTGGATCATGGATTGACGAGCTCCCAAACGTCCTTTGGTGTCACCGAACGACTGCTCGGGTAGCTACAGGGGAAACACCTTTCCACTTGGCTTATGGCTCGGAAGCAGTTGTACCTCTGGAAGTAGCCCTTCCAACCATCCGAACAACCCACTTCGACAAGCCGCCAATAACCGTGCTCTTCGTGAAAACTTGGACATGCTTGGCGAACGACAGAACGACGCCAGCATTCGCCTCGTTTCCTATCAGCAACGGCTTGCGCAATATTATAATGCGCGAGTCAAGGAAAGGCGGTTCAACGTGGGAGATTTGGTCTTGCGCCGCTGTTCGGCTTCGGATCCCCGAAGAGCAGTCGGCAAACTTGCCATTAAATGGGAAGGACCTTATCAGGTCACCCATGTCCTCGGAAAAGGCTCATATAAGCTAACTACCCCTAGTGGCGAGGCCATACCCAGGACTTGACATGTCTCTAATCTTAAGGCTTATCATTTATAAAAGCCTTCTTTCAGCATCCTACCTCTCTTCTCCCTACTCCTGTTGTTTCACAAGCATATGGCATACACACCTGATCGGAACCTCCTTTACGGTTCCCAACGATCCGCGTCTTACATGCAACGCTTATGAAGCTAACGGATTCCGATCCGAGCAGGAACAACCAACAAAAAGGGAGAAGATAGAGAAAGTGAAGCTATAAGACAAGCTCATGAGCAGAGGATTCCATTTACAAAAAGTTTTTGCTTACATACTGTGGCCCTCTTTGGCCGCGGTTACAAAATGGGAAGTACAAGAAGACATGAGGCATGGGAATTAAGGGGCTTGTTCGAAAGGACCAGCATCTTCACCCGAAGAGGGCATCCGCCCAGACTGGAATTGTGCGAAGCGCAGACCATCTAAGCGGACGTCTTGGGTACGACGTCGGCACTCTCGAACAGCAGCCTCGAAGGCTTCTCGGGCGCGTTCAACCCAGGAAAGCTGCTCCCCCAACTCCTTCCTAGCATTGAGGCCCACCCTGTAGCAGCGGGCCCCATACTGCTCCAAGTCTTCCTGGTACTCCGGCCCGGCCTTATAGTCAGCAACGGCACGGGCCCCCACATCCACTACTACCTTGGCCAGGGTGTCCTTTTCGGCCCGCGCCAAGGTAGCATCCAGCCTCGCGGCCTGGAGGGCAGCTTTGAGATCCTTCACCTCCTCCTCCAGCACTGCTTCGTGAGCTTTATGCCTCGCAGAGAGGTCCTCGCAGAAAGCTGTCTGCGCCTCATATAGATACTTCTGTCTCTGGCCCCGAACAGCCAGAGCCTTCAGAATGCCCAGCGACTTGGACACCCCATCTACAAGCGCCTCCAGTTCAACGTCGCTCAGCCCATCTTCCCCGTGGCCCTCTGGGTGGTAACCTTCCACTGACCTCTCCGGGGTCTGCTCGGAAGGAAGGTCCAGGCACCTTGCCAGCTGATCGAGGCAAGAAGCAGTGGGGCTCGCAGGCAGCTCCCTTGGAGCATCCTCCATGCGACGAAGGGTCGCCTCCAGCGCCGCCATCGAAGGGTCTGTAGGAAGCTTTTTCAGCAACGCTTCGCTGAGGGGTCTTTTGTCGTCTTCGGACTCTTCAGCCCGAGCACTACCCCTAGCACCCGCAGCCTCCCCCCCAGCACCATCAACTACCTTGGAGGTCGCATTTACATTAGCAACCACCTCGGTGGGGGGCATGGGGGGCAGGATACCCCCGATGGTAGCAGCAACCTCCTCAGACGTCCCCGTCGTCGCAGCTGTTTTTTCAGTGGCCCTTGCAGCAGAGGCCACTTCCTGCCCTTTGGATGGAGTCGCGCTTGGCGCCGGGGCCATCGCGCTACTAGCAGCCACCTCAGCAGGGGCGGAAACTACCACTGCATCAGCGTCCTCCTCCTGCCGAACAGGAGACGCTGCAATTTCTTCACTCCTTCCGGGAGGAGCCTCCGCAGTGTTGCTGGTAGCACCGTGCTCGGCACCACCAACATTGGAAGCACCAGAGGGCTCCCTATCCTTCGAGCAGGTGGAGCCCCTAGCCTCTCCTCCAGCAGGGCTCTCGGACCCTTCGCTTACAAAAATGAGTCCCAGCTCGGTCGCCATCTTTTGTGCGACCTCTGGGCGCGTCACGGAGGCCGCCCGTGGCACTCCCTGATCGGCCGATTGCACGGCCTTATTTCTTCTGCGCAGCAGCAACTGCACCTCCTCTTCTTCTTCAATCCCCTCCTTGTCTCATGGAGGAGTAGCTTGGACTGTCTTCTTCCTCTTCCGAGCACGGAGTTGTTCCTCCTCCTCCGCGCTCTCTTCAAACAGAACCGGCCTCTTCTTGGCGGAAGCAGAAGGTCGACTCGCTCCTTCACCCTCTGTCGGAGAAGTCCGAGCTCCAGCCGGAACCACCTCTTTGGTGGCCTTTTTCTTCAGGCGAATCCTTCCAGACCCCTTTTCAGGAGCCCGTGCCTTGGCTGGACGCTCTTCGGCAGGCGGAGGCGCAACGAGCGCCATTGTCACTGCGGTGCTAACCCTCATGGTAGAGGGAACCCGAACAACGGCCGCAACGTCGTCGCCCTCGTACACCATATGCGCCAAGACAGGGATCTGCTCGGCGAAGTTTTCGTTCGCCTCCTGATCCCTCCCGGCCTCCAGTTCCGCGGCAGCTGCACACAAAAAGAAGAAGAGTTAGAGCAAGGTCACCAAACCAGTGAGTAAAACGACCAAAGTCCGTATACTTACTCCACGGTTTGCTCAACCCGTACTTGACGAGCTGGAACTCGGTCACGTATCCTTCTCCATTCCGAACACCTGCTCGGAGAAGTCTGTCCGATGCCCTCGCCTCGTCTTTGATCAGCTTCGGAAAGCTGTCCTTCCGTGCCGAGCGGATGACAGTGGGGAATCCTCACTCATCACCATCCCGGTGGCGCACAAAAAGTAGTCTGTCCATCCAACTCTTGTTGTTGGAGTACTTGTTGGACAGCCCGATGTGCATCCGGTCTGTTCGGTGCTTTGCGTAGTAAATGTCTGCTCCTGACGCTCTGGAAGCAGACAACTTGAAGTGAGCTCGGAAAACATCCGCCGAGCCTCAGATCTCCTTGATCTTGCAAATGACGCCGAAGATGCAGATGTATCTCCAGGTGTTGGGCGTCAGTTGTATGGGCGAAACGCCCCAGCAGTTCAGGAGCGCCTTCGCCACTGCCGGCAGCGGTAGTCGGAAGCCTGCCTCCAAATGATCCACGGAGAGAAGGAGGCAGCCTGGTTTGTTCACCCGGATCGATTCCCCTTCCTTGGCATCGATGATTTCGTACTCGTCACCGATCCTGAAGCGCTTACGGAGCCTGCTGTAATGGCGGTACCGTGGTCCGCTGGACGCCGCGACAGACACCCCGCTCGCTCCGGCAACGGCCTTTCCTCTGCTCGCCATCGCTGGAAGAATCGTGGGAAGCAGCGGCGACGCAAGGAGATGAAGGAGAAGATAGAAAGCGGGGAAGGCAAGGGAATGCGAAAGCTGGAATGCTGGAAGGTTTCTGAGAGACGTAGCTCCCGCCTTCGCCTTTCCCCCTCCTTATAAGGAGAGGGAAGGGAGCGAAATTCGAGGCGGGCCCCGAAACGCCGCCCCTTCCAGTTTCGAAAATTCCCCCTCGGGTGCAGCATCGGCGGCCGTTCGAACGCAACGACGACGCTCCTGGCTCGACACGGCTTTGCACCCATCATGACGGGTTAACCGTTTGACAGGACCCTAAGCGGCGGCACCCCGCAATGGGCCATCGCATTAAATGCGGAAGTGACCCCCTCGAAGCGCTCGTCTCATCGAGCCACTCGAGGGCGTGGGGGGCAAGTGTGGTGGCCAAATCTGGCCACCTAGGCCCATGATGGCTCGTTACGGCCTGCTCGCGTCATATCAACGGGCGTGGCCCCATGTCATTGTGCCACGTCCTCATCAGGGTGGTTCAGAGGCCTTCGAAGACCTTTTCGCCCCCACGAACCGGCTTCGCCAAAAAACCCCTCTGCTTGTTTCCGAGCAGGGTCATCTGCCTTGATTGTTCCGAGCAGCCTTAGGCGGTGCCGAACAGCAGTTCCGTTCGCCCCCTCGCGAGGCACCTGCTCGGACATAACATCCAGAAATGGCCGAACAGGTCTCTTGGCATACGCAACGGTTATAACCGCCACAGGCCACGCACCCCACCATCAAGGGGCGCATTGACTGCCTGGCATCCCCACGGATACTGGAGCGCGTAACTCCTTCCGTTGTGCGCGCTCATCAAGGCGCCTTTCCAGGCACGATCTCTAGGCGTTACGCACGACTGCCTCTGCATCCTCGTCTATAAAAACACAGGTACAGGATCATGCAACGGTACGTTCTCTCTCACGCGAACACGCTCTCATACTCCAAAACCTCCTGCCTTGCAAGCTCTTGACTGACTTAGGCATCGGAAGGTTTTCTCGGTCTTCACCGGGCCCCCTGATCCATTTCTGGTCTTGCAGGCCCCCGTCCGCACCGGCGTCTGTCTTCCCAGTTCACTCTAGTGGAGGTCCGTTTGGTTCCGACCCAAACAGGATTACACCACCACAGTATCTAGTCAAGTATAATATGAAAATGCCCTAAATCTTTCTCATATAAGAGAGAACATAAGTCACAAAGAGAAACAATAGGAGAACCTCCCAACACTCCGTATCATCCGTGAGAGACAGAAGAGAAAAGAGGCGAGTGGTGTTTGTTCCCAAGCACCCACAAATGTGGCGAGAAAACCCACTAAATGTGGGCTCTTCCTTTTACCAGTCAAACTACAACATGCACCACCTTTTGACTTGGTCAAATACAAATACTCCCATAACTTCTACAAAACAAAACAAAAGAAAAATCTCTCAAAACAAAAAAAAACCCTCCCTCCCTGAGGCCTTCAATCTTTAATCTGAACGAACATTAGCTAAATCAAGACAATACTTGAACTTAGCTGCTGATCACAAAGGTTTACTTATACCTGTGTCTAACGACCTTCATGTTCACCAGCATGATTTGTTCTTGCGCTAGAGTACGTAGTGTGATAAATCCCAACTAGATCTCCCTTCTAGTCTTATTTCTACATCCAAAATTTTAGAACTCACATGCGTACCTCATTAACAAGCACGGATGCAGCTAATTAATGGAAAATATCCACCGTAACTCCGCCAGAATTTTGAGTTCAAAGTGCTGATCATATGGTTATGACTTTGGGGACTTCATCCTCATGCGCATCGAAGTCTGACCGAACGTATAGCATGTCATCAAAAGAAGAGATTTCTTTTGGCAAACCTGCTGAAGGATCATATGCATGCTCTTTTGGATCAGTGGAATATGCACGAAGCGATTCAACATATATACCTAGAATTGAGAAAAAAAGTCGGAGTTTAATTTTATGAAGAATTGAGGCGCGCAGTACTTCACATATATCAAGTTTTCTTAATTCGATCGGAAAAGTATGCAGAGCTTCTAAGGACTGTATTAAGAAACTACGGGAATAAATCCCTTGGTTCGATCGTCTCTTTTTTACACAGCTTAATTAAAAGGAGCAAAACTTAAAATTAATGATACGACGACAGATATATAGCAGCATCTAATGAATGAATTACCTATCCTGCTCAAGTATTTGATTATTTGTTCTGTTGTTGAAGGTTGTTTCATCTCACATCTCAAATTGAGTAGTACTGTTCACGAGCCACGCCATAGTCATATTCATTTACGAAGTCGAATTGTTTTTTTATTTGTTTAGCATATCCATGTAACTTCTCATTTAAATAAAAAATTATGGAGCTCCGTACTTGCATTGTTTACCTAGTTTAATATTTTAAAATATAAGATTTGTACTTTTGAACTCAACGTTTTAATTTCTAATTAGCTTGGTGTGACAATTTTGTCGTCATTTACTATTGTCATCGATTACTGTCAATCGCTATTGTTCCTATTACCAATAGTTTGTATGGTACCCAACTTGATATCACGTAAATTATCGGACAATAAATTTATAATCTAAAGTCCTATGGCATGTGGCACGTCCCTCTTCATTCAAAATTTTTATACACAAGTTTCACACAGCTGCCAAGTTCATTGTGATCTAAATATTATTTTGACAAAGAAAAATATTTAATATTTATTATTTGATGTGTATAAATTAAACACACTAAATAATAGTATGTCACTTCAACTGTTTAAGATTGCAAAGGTTAGACTGATAGTCTGATAGTATGTTAAATGCCTCCTACCTCCTTAGGTGGCAGACTATCATATTTGATCTGTCTAATTTGTACATATCATATATGATGTACACTAGATCTTTATTATTGATAAATTACTAAAGACGCTGTGATAAATTAAAATACTTACTATAATCTAATCATCTGAAGTCGTTTTATGCTTCCGTGGCCCGTGACAAGGTTGGGGAGCAACAGAAGATGTCATTTGGCGTATATCCCACTTAAAAAAAATGTCGGTTTAATTAGACGTTAAAACAAATTAGCGAGTATGGTTGGTAGGTGTTCCCTGTGGCATTTAAAGTGTGCAGTAAATTCTGGTGGGGCATGTACACCTCCCATTGGTGATGCTCAAATCATAGAGAAATGTTTTTTACTCGGTAACATTGTAAACGGAATTTGATACTTCGATTTGATTTTGATAAAAATTATCAATTTTAGAATTGAAAAATGATATTGATAGTTTATCGGAATCGGTATCAGATGTTTCGGTAAGTTATTAGAATCGGAATTGAAAAATAATCAGAATCGAAATCGATATCAATTATTTCGATAAATTATTCATAAACTCAAAAGATAAAATTATAGTAAGTATTTTAATTTATCAAAATTTCGGTTCCGATAATGTTATCGGAATCGGAACGAAATTAATTATTCTAATTTTATCAGAATCAAAATCAAAATTATATTTTAATTATCAGAATCAAAATTTATATTTTCGATTTTAAATCCGACCTGGTTGCAGCCCTACTACTCCTCGGCCGCCACCAGGTTGAAATGCACATGTAAATTATTTGAATGTGCTTCTCATTGGCCGGATATCTAACAAGAGGTGGGTCCAAACAATTCACGTTATATTTAATATCCGATCAACCACTTATGAAACATTTCTCAAAGTAGCACACTACTCCTTTTAAGATGCACCTGCAACGTGGTTGGATAACTGCATTTACAGTACATTTAAAGTCTCAATTAAGATACAGTTAGAAATAAATACACCTGTATTAACTGTTGTTGGGTTGCATTTAATCGAGCACTGAGAGCCAAAAGATCACTCATTTTTGAAAGGGATGGCGGACATCTAGACTAATTTTATTAAAACAGTTCTTTCTTTCTAGTTGAAGATTAACTTATTATATTATCTTTGAGATTTTTTTATAATTATGTGCCATTGGTTCCGACTCCATGGGGGGCCAGATGAATGACATTTAGATGTTCTATATTGAATAGATCTGCCTTGAAAATCCAATGGGATGAGAACATTTTTTTTTCTATTTATAGTTATGTGAAGTGACATTTGATAATACTTATTTAAAATATCTAAATCTAATTCCACAACTATTCTCTAAATCTGAAATTTAATTTTTTTAATATATATAAGATACACGTTAAGATGTGTTTGATAACTAACTTAAATAATATTTGAAGTGTAGTATAATCGATTAAGATGTTACATTACTATTGGATAGATTTTGGGTTCGAAATTTAAAACTGCCAAAAACATTCTTTTTGAATTTAAGTCGTCGGAGTTGATCGTTGACGATCGCTGACCGTCGGTGATCGTCAGAATTCGGTGATAGTCGTTGGATTCTGACCGACGATCATTGACGCTGAATTTCGACCGATGATCGCCGGCGTCGAATTTCGACGATCGCCGATCTAAATAAATTGATTCATCTTAATTTAAAAATCAAATATATTTTTTTAAATTTAAGTGATTAATTGATATAATTTTAAATATTTTATCAAATAATCTTGAAGGCTTTAAACTTTGAATAAGTGTTAGGCCTACTTATTGAGAGAAATCCGTCATATTTTGAGATCGATCTCAGGGTCTCTCTATGCCAAATGGGGGACTGGATTAGAGCAATTGTTGATTGTATTATGCCAATGATAGCTCGAGATCAGTTAATTAAATAACTCCGCCAGCCGTCCATTAAGAGCAGCGTCGTTTGATCAATCCCTGATTCCAGTCCCGGCAATCGTAGTTCCGTCCGAGGTTAGCCAACCGTCGATGTCGGTCAATCGTACGGTTCGTACTTCCAACCTGGGAAAAAGAATGAAAGGGGGCCCGGGCCACCATGTTCGTTGTCTTCAAACTCGGGGGACGCCGCGGCTAAGTCGTAAGTTTTACCAAAAGGTAAAGCATCGAGAGAAGTCTCTTACCGACAAAGCCACCCGGCTCCCGGTCCCGGTCCCCGACCGGCGCCTTTGTTGATGGCCCCATCAAAATTGGGGTATGACAAAACCGCCCCCGGTTGGGCCCTATTTAAATCCCTCTCCCGCCACCTTCTTTCTCTCTCTCCACCGTCTCCGTCTCTACCTGCTGCAATCGCGACGCCGCAGCACTTTTTGTGATCGGCGTTGTTGCCCCCCCCCCCCCCCCCCCTTTCTCTCTCCCTCTCTCTCTGACCAGCTCTCCCAGGTTGAAGCTCCAGCGCGAAAAAACCAGCGGGTGAACAAGGGAGCGGAAGTAGAAGAAGAGAATGCACTTCGCCAGGTGATTCCATTTCCTGCTACCTCTGTTCAATTACTCCGTGATCTTCGCCGATTTGAATGGAAAAGTGCTGGTGATTTTTTGCATATTGTGTGGCATTGGCTCGGTGCGCGCGAGAAATTTTGTTAATCGTGTTTCCCGTGCGTTTTGGTTCGTGGTCAGGAGTTTTGATTTGGATCGCCAGGCTGCGAATAGGGATGGAAGCGGCGGGAGCCTTTGATATCGTGATAGAACTTCTCGTTGATCAGATTTGATAATATGATTGAGAAGGCGGAAGTGCTTGTGGATTCTTCGGGGCTTTGGTTTGTTGCGGTTGGATGGTGCCGAGGAGATGGCGACCGGTGCTTATAATCGAACCTTTTCGCTCAGCCGAAGGAGCATGAGTTTTAGCAGCCCTAGGGTGTCTACTCATCGTAAACCGTGGGTGACTGGATCAATTAACACTCTTCCTGCAGTCTTCTTCCTGCTATCGTCGCTTCTAGTGCTGGCATGTTTTCTTTATCTATACTTCATTCGGAGTTTTGGTCATGGAGAAATGGTTTCGGAATTTGTAAGCCCTACTCGTGGCTGCGATGTGTTTGAGGGAAGTTGGGTACCCGACAGCACCTACCCATTGTATAACAGCTCTTTGTGTCCCTTCGCCGAGAGGGGTTTCAATTGTCTGGCAAATGGGAGGACAGACACCGACTATTTGAGCTGGAAGTGGAAACCTCGGCAATGCGACATTCCTAGGTTTGATGTGCACGAGGCGTTGGAAAGGCTAAGAGGGAAAAGGGTTGTGTTTGTTGGAGATTCGATGAGCCGTACTCAGTGGGAATCTTTCATATGCATGCTCATGACAGGGGTGCAGGATCCCAAGTCTGTCTATGAAGTGAATAGGAACAAGATTACCAAGACAATCCGCTTCCTCAGTGTTCGTTTTAGTTCTTTTAATTTCACTGTTGAGTTCTTTCGTTCAGTGTTCCTTGTACAGCAAGGTTCACCCCCAAGGCATGGTCCAAAGAGGGTTCGGTCGACACTCAAGTTGGAGAATCTGGATGACATCAGTAGGAAATGGGTGGATTCGGATGTTCTGATCTTCAATTCAGGACACTGGTGGAATCCAGGAAAGCTTTTTGAAATGTAAGGTTTTTTTCTTGCAGATAGTTATCCCCCCCTTGTTTTCGATCTTACAATGTTAGTTATTCCCTTTATGCTGTGATGCTGTTGCTTTGCCATTTTTCCTTTTTCCATCTTATTTTTTAACTTAAGCTAACCTTAAATTATGTGCTCAGCATGGGGCCAGGATCTCTGAAATTTCCACAAATCTGCCTTTCACAGAAAGAACATGATTCCAAACAATATACATCACAAAGGAAATGTGTTTCTAAGAAAATGATTCAAGCAAGATCTACTAATAACCACTTATTGCTTCATTTCCCAAATACATGATATCAACAATTTAAACTGTGAATTCTCACTGTTATGGGAACATCTTATGTGTCATTAGAACTTTTGTGCGTGGCATACCTTTTCTTAGAGGGCCTTTGCTCACAATGTGGATTATTCTGTGAAGTCAGGCCTGTCTGTGATTGACTTGCAAGAGGAAGAACCAACTAGAGAACACATTTAGTTCAGTCACATGCTATACAGTATCAACGACAGATAAAGAACAACATTTTGACCAATATATTATGAACGAAAAACCTTACAGGGAAAGTAAGGTCCTTTGGTGGTCTTGGTTCAAGCTCATTTTAGTGAATCCACTATCTAAAAGATTCTGATGCATAATCCCCAAGGTACTTATCAAAAGTAAGATCGTTCAAGTAACTATCTGATAGAGTTGGGGATAGGGGGAGGAAGGATGCTATAATCTGATTTGACAGGAGATATATTTGGGAGTAACATGAAATAGATATGATTGTAATAGCAAGTTGAATTATTCACTTAAAGCCATTCTAGGTAGATCATTATGAAGGTTGAAAATATTAGAATGGCGACTTTGGGGTTGAAGAAGGAAGATGGGATCTGAGACCAATAAATCAGACATAATTTCAGAGTTCTGGGAGGACTCTCTACAGATGACCTGTGCCCTGATTAATGTCTATAATTTTGGGCTATCCATGTTTCATGCTGTGTTCTGGATGGCAGGATGAATGAATGAGTGTTTCAAGGAAGAAAGTGATATCTAAGTACATACTGATTTGTGATTAGTGCTGGTGCTATAGCAAACTGTGTACAAGAATGATGGAACCCACCCCGATCCTTGACCTTCACTACATTTTGCATTAGGGAGTCAAACTTGAGATGTAGCTTTTTGAGGTGAGCTCCCATTGATTAGAGGTGTCAATGGACTGGGCTCAAGTTCATTGGAAAAGTTCAAACCCAGCCTCCCAGACCTTTGGCCCAAGCCCATTCTATATGGTTAAGCGCAAGCCTGACACAGACCCAAAATGAATTGAGCTTCAGGTAAGAAATATTATTATAAAATAGAACAAGTCATCTCTAATGTAAATTAGTATTTATATGTTCTTCATTTGATCTCAACACACTACTTTCATGGGTGCACATGATCTTATCACAAGAATTTAAAATAATGAGCTACTAATAAGTTTGTCAATAAATATAGAAATTGGGTTAACCTAGCAGAATAATGTCAGGGTTCCATGTTCTCCATTCCTTGTTGCCTGAATTCAGGCTCCTCAATAAATATAGAAATTGGTTAACCAAGCAGAATAACGTCAGGGTTCCATGTTCTCCTTTCCTTGTTGCCCAAATTCAGGCTCTCAATTTCTGCATTTATCAATTTCCGTTCAAGAAACCAAAGAGTGTTCATCCTTTCTGATGGGAAATGAAGGATGGTTAAATAAAACTATTTATTATGGCCTATTAAAAGACCCAATGGATGTAATCTTGTTTGACTTTACAAATTCCTAGGGTCATTAAAATAAGTAAGTGTAAGTCCTTTGAGTTTCCTAAGACTTTAGTAAGGTCTTTATTAAGTGTCTTTTCGTATGAAGAGTCTCTTTGTTTTAAACTCTATATAAAGAGTCATGTAACCAAAGAATGAATAAAGAAGAAGAAAAATTTGAGTTCTTATGAGTGCCTCCAAAAATGGAGTTTGTGTTTGGGTGTGAAGCCCTCGGGTGAGAAGCCCCAAGGTGGTCCCTGTGAAAGGGAGGGTGTGAAGCCTACACTCCCACCTTCTATCCCTCTTTCCGGTGTGATTCCGGCGACCTCCCCCCCCTTTTCCTCTCTTCCTTAACCCCTTGCTCTCTCTGTCCCGCATCACTTTCTCTTGAAATGAACCATGCTGAGAATTGACTGGCTTTATTAGAAAATCATAAAGATGTTAAGGCTAGATGAAGTGAATGTAACAAGAATATTTGGTGCTTTTGTGGTTGTACCAGTTGTTATCAATTGCCTTGTTGATGTGCAGAATGGTTCAGTGGGAATCATTATACACTACTGTTGGACCTTAAAAATGTTACAGACAACATCCTGGGTACTTCCCTTCAAGGATAAACCAACAACTCTTCAGGCCGCGTTAAGTCTCCGAACAAGTCGGAAGAAATTAACGCCTTGTACTAAACATTGAAGTACAAATATGGCATGGAAGAAAAATCCAGCAGCATGAGGTCTATAAAGACCAAGTGACAAATACAAATACAAATACAGCACGGAACAAATCCGGCAGCACAAGGTCCATAAAGACCAATTGTGAGATACAAGTACACGGAAGAAATCCGACAGTACGAGGTCCATAAAGACCAAGCATGAAGTACAAGTACAAGCACAATAACAAGTCGGCGACAGAAGCTCCAAGGGTGCAAATGCAGCTCTTCACCGAGCAGAACTCCGAGTAAGGGAAGCGGGATTTCAGCAAATCAGTCCCCCCCAAATGAGGCCCTTATAACCTATTTATAGGCAATCCTTCCCCCCCATTTCAAAACACCCCTTAGGTCTAAGGGGAAGGGAGAAGAGAGGGCGGTTGGAGGGCTCCAACCTGTTTAATATTAAACAGGTTGGAGGCCCCCCCTCCAACCGGTTTAATATTAAACCGGTTGGAGGGGAGGCCCCCTCCAACTTCTTAACATAAAACCGGTTGGGGGGTGTTCCCCCTCCAACCGGTTTTATGTAAATCAGGTTGAAGGGGAACCCCCCCAACCTGTTTAATGTTAAACAGGTTGGGGGTGCTCACACCTCCAACCTGTTTTATATTAAACAGGTTGGGGGGTGCTCCCCCCCCCAACCGGAATGGGGGTTCTCCCCCCTCCTTCTCCTGTTTATGCAGGGAGGGGAGGAGAAGCCACCCCCTATAAAAGGGGAGGCACCCCCTCCTTCTGAAGGTGAGCAGAAAGCCCCATAAACCCCCCCTCTATGCTGGAAAAAACCAGTCCCCATAGGTGCAAAAACCCCCAGAAAACCCCCAAATCCTTGTAAACCAGTCCCCCAAAAATCCCTGCTGGTTAGCAATCTCCCAAGCCTTGTAAACCGGTCCCCAAGTTTTATAAAAACACCCATTGTTCTGAAATCAAGCTCCAGGAATAGCAAATTTCTGTCTTTCCAAATCTCCCTCCATCCGTTCTTCCAATTCTTTGGTTTGGCGTGAAAGTATTGGTTCGTTCCTTGTTCAATATGGAGTGAGGAGTGCCCAATAACGTGGAAAAGAGCGGGAGATCGCCATCGTATACGGCTCCGACATCTCCCTCGCGCCACATCCCCACATCGAGCAAGTCTCTGTGGGGATCCAGGGGTTTAAATACCGTCCATATCGAGCAAGTCTCTATGGACATATGGTATTTAAACACCATTTGTATCTCTCTCTCTTGGTATATTTTATACCCCACATCGAGCAAGTCTCTGTGGGGATTCAGGGGTTTAAATACCGTCCATATCGAGCAAGTCTCTATGGACATATGGTATTTAAACACCCTTTGTATCTCTCTCTCTTGGTATATTTTATACCCCACATCGAGCAAGTCTCTGTGGGGATTCAGGGGTTTAAATACCGTCCATATCGAGCAAGTCTCTATGGACATATGGTATTTAAACACCCTTTGTATCTCTCTCTCTTGGTATATTTTATACCCCACATCGAGCAAGTCTCTGTGGGGATTCAGGGGTTTAAATATCGTCCATATCGAGCAAGTCTCTATGGACATATGGTATTTAAACACCCTTTGTATCTCTCTCTCTTGGTACATTTTATACCCCACATCGAGCAAGTCTCTGTGGGGATTCCGGGATTTAAATACTATTCATATCGAGCAAGTCTCTATGAACATATGGTATTTAAATACCCTTGTATGTTTGTGCTCTAAATGCCTCCATATCGAGCAAGACTCTATGGGTACGGACATTTACATGCCTTGTACTCACATGTATATGTTCCTTTGAGGAGACTCTGTTCAAACAGGGATTCTGCTCAAGAGCATATCTGTATAATCATAATCTCATGCTTATATGCATATGTTTCCTTGAGGAAACTCTGTCTAAACAGAAATTCTCCTCAAATACATACTCATATAATTGTGAGTCTATGTTCATACGGATATGAATCCTGAGTTGAACTCTGCCCACGCAGGGGTTCTACCCGAGAACATATCCATGTAAGTACATTCGTGTGTATATATTTCCTTAAGGACACTCCGTCTAAACGGAAATTCCGTCTTAAAATTTACTCGTATGTTCATAACTATGTGTTTATATGCATACGTTTCAACTAAGATGTTGTCTCTGGAAACGAGTATATACTCAGAAGATAATTTCGCTAACAGGGGCATGTTCCTGCCCATGACAAGCTACATACTCTTTTCAAAAAGGACAACCCTATTTTCCAAGCTTGGACTCATTCTGTTCAAAATAAACAAAGCAAAAAATGTTGTCTTGAAGTTTCTTACAGATGCATATATTCTCGCCCACGCTATGAAATGGTATTCGAGTTGAAACATGTGTTAATACGACACCTAAGGCTTTTAACTCGATGTAAATGTAACATCGATTCCGATCGATGGAGACAGGGGTCCAGCACACGCCACCCCAATCGCCTGATGATTAAAAGGCACGGAATCAAAGAAGTTCAGATCAAAACACGGCGCACCCATCCGTTTCACGGATATATATAAAAATTCTTTCTCTGCATTGCGCAGACCCTTACTTCTGCCTGGTAGGCAGGCTGGCACGCCCCGCAACACAAAGTTAAAAACATGATAAATGAAACGAACCTCCCCATACATAATGGGAAGGGGAGAATAGGAAGAAAAAAATCCCGTGTCCACAGCTGGCACGCCCGGTGGGACCCCTTCTCACCATTCATAGCAAAAGGGCGAGATATATGCATCCTTCCTCATAAAATCCTAATACTGATAATCTCCTTTGAAGGTACTCTCTGAAGGTACTCTGTGAAGGTACTCTCGGAAGGCAATCCAGAGATACTTGGACGAACCAAAAGCAAATCTCAAATTGTTGAAGATGGTCGTCACTTATGGACCGCTCGTCGTCAACAACCATGCCAGGTTTGGCTACCTGGCAACTCCGATCGTATTCGGAGATTTCCCAGCAGTTGTCGGATCCCCTTACTTCCTAGGGGTGGTTCCGGCTCGTCAAAAGGAGGATGCTGCTCAAAAGCCTCCCTCCAACAAATCAACAAAGAAGACCAGCATGATCCATGTTAATACTCAGGCTCGTCCTGCTGCCATCAACAAGGGCACCCAAATGCTCTAAAAAAATGATGCTGCCAAAGGGACCAAATCCCACCCAGCTCAAATCCGGACTTTCTCGGTTCAAACAATTTCCTCCCAAATCATAGCTCCCGTCTCCTCACAACGGGGGCAAAACATAAATCATAAGAGCAAAAGGCCGCCTGCTGCTACCTCAAGATGCGGCAAGTCCATCATGATCGGAGGTCTGCGGGTGCGGATTGATGGAAGCCAACCTGTCATCCCACGTGATAGGTATGTCTCAACAATTCCGACCTCAAATCGCTTCTCGGCTCTGCGGTGGTGTCGGGGAGAACAAGAAGTTCCCAAGAAGAAAGCCGGTGTCAAACAAGGCACCCGACATTCACCCAAGCTCAAACAAATCTGGATTCCCAAAAAGGAAGCTCAGAAGCTCAGAAAGATGCAAGCAAATACACCAACAACGTTCAGCAAGAGAAGCAATATCAAACAGGCTGCTCGTCAATATGCTGAACCCAAGTACCATCAAGGACAAAAAAGAAAAGGAATATACAAGAAATCAAGTTATACTCCTCAAGGCCCGGATAATATCCGGGTAGCCAAAGAAAATCCGATTCATCAATTCAAATACCGCGCATCGGTCTCTCACCGTATACCGCGGATCTCAGTATTTGATAGGCTGGGGGCAATTCCTAATGCTAGTACCCGTCCGTCAAAAAGACGACGTGCTACTTGGGCAGCTGAGGAAAAACCCAAGCTTATAATCTTTTCATGCTATGCTACTGGGAATGACTCCGGCGAACCAGCTGAACAACTCGCTAAAGCCACTTCAAATAATCCCACTGAAACCATCAGGCAATTCACCAGAAGAAGCCGCCAGCCCGGTGAACAAGTTGGAGCACCTGGTCAAGTTCTCCCTCGTGTTGATTCTCAACATGAGGGAATTCAAATCCCCTTCTTTGAAGAAACAAATATTCAAATCAAAGAAGGTGGGCCTTCAACTTCAAATATCAATCCCGTCATCGACCTGCCGACAAGGGAAAATTTCCAGGCAATGTCGGATGATGGCAAATATCAAGTGATGCAGCAATGCCAATCTCAAATGGCTGTGCTTCTAAATGAAATGAGGCAACTGGTAACTACAAGCCTCCGCCATGCTGTGGAGCCAGTCTCCGCTCAAAATCAACAAAATCAACATCCAGATGGGGCTGCCCCGACAAATCATCCGGCAGCTTCTACAACTGGTCTTCTTCCTCAAACTACGGGTCAGGATATCATTGATCCGTCCAATATTATGCTCCCTCAAGGTGTTGCCATACAAAGGCATGAGATACTGACGATTATTCAAGATATGTTCGCTCAGCAAAGCGAAGGTATTCAGGTGACAGAAACAATTCAAAAAGCTGCCAGAAACATGCCCTAAAGTCCCAAAACTACCAAAGTTCAACGGACATGGGTCACCACAAGAACATCTGGCACATTATATCATTGCCTTGGGCGAGCTCGCCACCGAAGAATCATATCTTCTCAGATATTTTGCAACTTCCTTGACTGGAGTCGCATTTCTATGGTATTCAAAGCTCAAGTCCAACTCAGTTGCTGATTGGGCAGATATGCAAAAACAATTCCTTGACCGTTTCCAAATAGTTGAAAGGAAGGTCTCTCTCGTCGAGCTATGCTCCCTTAAACAAAAAACAGGGGAGTCAGCAATTGACTTCATCAAAAGGTGGAGAGAGTTTAGCATGAAATGCAACAACCCTCCCACTCAAGAAGATGCAACCTCTATCTGCCTGAAAGGCCTCATATCAACAGTCAACGAGAAGCTCTTGGGAAGAAATATCAAGAGTTTCGATCAATTGAATACTGCAGTAGCAGAAATTGAGATGTTCCTAGCCGAGCAAATGGCTCATACATCTTATAAAGGCAAGCTCCCCAAAGAGCGCAAGCAGCCAGCAAAGGAGGTCAATGTTGTTGACTTCTCACCAGATAATGAAGCAAAGGGGGCAATAATCCCTCCTGTCCCAAAGAAGAAATCAGAAGCTAAAGCTCCAGCGCCATCATTGGCGGAGCGCATGAAGACTCCCTATTCCTTCAAAAAGGAGCATACTAGGAAGCTCTTCGATCTCTGCCTCGACAACCAATTGATATCACTGCCAGGACCAAAGAGGCCGGCAGATGTCAGCAAGATCAATCAACCCAATTATTGCCCGTATCACCGTATGGTGGGGCATTCAGTTGAAGATTGTTATGTCTTCAAAAATGAGGTCCAGAAAATGATCCAAGGAGGCCTCATATCTATGCAAAATGGTCTGATCGACCCTCCTCAGCCTCATGCTTGGGATCGACCAGGGCAGTCTGTCAATGTCATACATATGACAGAACTTGCAAATCATAATGAGGTAGATCCCCCATGTGATCCTCCTCAAGACAATTCAGGAGCTTATTCTCCACCAAGATCAAGACATGATCCACATAGAATAATGAGGAAAGTCCAAAGGCAAATCCTACGACTCCAACAAGGCCAGCAAGAATTGCGCCAAATTATGCAAAGCGTGGAAAGACGTCAGGATACTCCTGCTCAGGTACCCTGTACTCCACAAATCACCCCTATGCATGCACAAATATATTCGGAGTCGCCTCCCATGTCGCCGTATGCAGACTCAGTTGGGTGGCTATCTGAAGGGCCTTCAACTCCGGTCGAGTCGGCAAGATTATATTCTTTCCCTCGACACCAAACTTTTCCACTCTTCCGGTTATGCCTTCAATCCGGATTAATGAACTATTCAGCTCCTGCAGAAATATTAGCCAACTATTGCCCATATCATCAAGTGATGGGTCATAGCATTGAAAACTGCACAAGATTTAAAGATGATGTCCAAAGGCTAATCGGACAAGGGTTAATTGACCTGGGCATCCATCAGGTCGATCCTCCACAACCTCATACTCAACAACCACCAAATGGACCAGCTAATCCTGGATCCTACTCGGTGAACGTCATCAATGCATCATCATCTTCTGGTCTTCCTCAGTCAACATCAGAGGAATGGCCACATCCATATCTATCCAGTCAATGGTATACAAATGCGCGTCCTCTACAACGACGCTCATTTGATGAAAGGAATACCAAGCTCATCTTCGACAATCTCAGAAGACAAGAGCTAGTTCAGGTATTTCCACCAACACCTTATACTTTCACAAGTGAAGAAGAGATGCAGCAATACTGTGAATACCATTCCATGGTCATGCATCCCACCAAAGATTGCCCGGAGCTCCATGATCTGATCGAAACTCATATCCGAGAAGGAAAGATTGATCAATATGGGAACTCCTTGGCACCAACAAATGGGGTGTCACAACAAACATATGATCCAAGTCCAGAATTCCAAGCTCTATATCCAGAAATATGTGAATATTATCATCATCAACTGGGCTATGGACAATATAGAAGCAAAGCTGAAGAAGACCAATTCAAAATGGGTCTTTTTCAATATAGAAATGGGATATCATAAGAAGCTGCCGCGGAACCAATCTCGGAGCAAGCGAAGAAGTTCGTGGATGATTACCACCAACTCTCACCTTCAATTATTGAAGAATCAATCAATGCCACTTTTGAGTCACAAGCCCAAGAAGGTGGTTGGATCACTGTGGCTCCTCGAAGATCAAGCAACCACAAGAAACCCAAGAAACCTATAAAGGGTAGCTCTAGTAAAAAGAGTGTCCTTAAGCCATGCTCAGAGCAGGAAGTTGTAAGTTCACTTGAAGCTCTGCAGATAAAAAATAAAGAGAAAAATAGAAGGAAAAATGAAAAGAAAAGAGTGAAAAAACAAATGGAGCGTGATGCTGCTGCAGAGGTTCCACAAATACTAACACCTCTTCAAACACTCCAAAAGTTGATCGATGACCTGGAAGAATACATACCTCCCAGGCCCTCTGGTAAAGTTACCCTAGATCAATTCATCCCGTGGGAAGATCTGGAGCGAAAAATCCGGCTTCGGGATCTGCTCTATCGACTACAGGTAGAGGCCATGGAAGAAGGGGAACATCATCTCTCAGCACGATTGATGTCTATATATGAAGATCGTGAAATTACTATCAAAGAGTTGGATTCTATGCTTAACTCCCACATCTGCAATATGGTATCTATACCTCCGCCTAAGGAGCTGCAAATCTCTTCAAATGATGATGCCAAACAAGCTGAGGATGAACCAACAATGCTGACATATCAACGTCGACCGACAAATAATTCAAACCGCCGTCGCAAGAAAGGGCAGGATAAAGAGAAAGAAGCTGCATCCACTACTCCTAAGAAGCCCGATGTCACAAAGTCAAGTAAAGTCATACTCTTTTATGGTGAGCAACCAAGGCCTCTGCCCGAAGTTGAAATACGGGCAAATTCCTATATCTTCGACCCTTCAGATGAAGAAGAAGAGCTGCTCAATATACCTTCTCATATGAAAGAGAAGAGCCAAAGTCCCTATGCCTCATCAAATGAGCTGGACAACGCTCCTCCCTTTCCAAATGAAAGGCTATTAAATCCTCTCTCTCAGAAGAAATCTCGCAAGTCAAAACAACCGTCTGAATCCTTGATTGAGGAGTCTCCCTCCTTCAATCGGACCCGCATCAAGGCTGATGACAGAATCCTTCAGCAACTCCAATCGCTCCCCGTCAACATCACTGTCTGGGAGGCGATTGCTTGGAGCAAAGACTTGAGAGAAACTCTCGTCAAAATACTCCAAGAACCAGAAATATATAAAGCTCATATGGCTGATTTCCAAACTCAAATATATGAAGCACTCGCAGCAAATGTCACATTCACAGATAAAGACATGTTGCCATCTTCTCCATGCCATAATCGCCCTTTATATATGAAGGGGCAAGTCAATGGCATCAATTTGAACCGGATTCTGGTCGATCTAGGGGCGTCCATCAACATAATGCCCTACAAAACCTTTCAAGCTCTACATCTTATGCCTTATGTGCAGCAGGTAAAAGATGTGAAAATCACTGGCTTCAACTTAAAATCGGAAGAAGCCGTCGGAAGAGTTACCGTCAACCTATCTCTTGGAGATTTCGCCACCAAGGTAACCTTCTACATTATCAATACTGATACAACATACAAAGTATTGCTCGGGAGGCCTTGGTTACATGAAAATTGGGTCGTCCCGTCAACACTCCATCAGTGCATCAAATATGCCAGAGAAGGGAAACAGTATACAGTCTTTGCTGATCAAGCCCCATTTTGGGAAGATGAATGCAACCTCACTGATGCCCCCTTATATTTTGGAGGACCAGCCCTTCAAACCCCTACCCAATCCAAAGGGAAGGGTAAACAAGTCGGATCCCCTGATAAAGATAGTCAGACTGGCGAGCTTTTTGTAATAAACAAGAATCTTGCCGAGCTCCATGCAAAGAATTTCTGAAGTAAAGCAATCTGCTCAGAAAAGCAAAACATCAACCATGAGGCTGATTATGTGAGCCAAGGCATCAACGGGAGCATTCCTCTACCTCCCAATTGCTTGCAGATCAGCCTCCCAAAGCAGCATCAAAGTGTTCAACAACTGAAAACATTCGTCGTCACTTATCAAAGAAAAGAATAGAAGGAAAAAGCCAGAAAGGCATCAAAGCCAATCCACTTCTATAAAGGGGAACTGGTACCTCACACATTCCCAGATGATGATTTTGATTGAGAAAATAAAACCCAAAATCACCCTGAGCCAATAGAAGAAATGACAGATATGCCAGAAAGGATCAAAGAAATGTGCAAGAAGCAAAATATTCCCCAGACACAAAATATCTCTCGGAGGAACTTCTTCAAGCAATTATGGGAACCTTCACAAGTGCGAGGGCAACCTCCATTTCCCAGAAAAGATACAAGAGGACTAGGTTATGAAGCCAATGTCTTCTTCTCAGCCAATGTTGTCGGGCTACTACCAGATACTGGCAGTGCAAAAAACAGCCAAGCATCTTCCAATTCTAACTCTCAAGAAGATATTTTCTGTCCCACCAAGGGATCATTAGGCGAAGAATCGTCGGAAGAATCTGACGAGCAATCTTCGTCAATAAATTTTGAAGATACAAATCTCTACGAAGTTCTAGTCGCCTACCCTGACGACGAAGAAGACTTCGTAGATCTTCAACCAGCTCCTCAAGAAATTGAAGATGGAGGACAAGCCACAGTTGATGAATTGATTGAGCTCAATCTCGGGGATCAAGAAAACCCCTGGCCAGTCTTCATCAGTGCCCTTCTTGATGAACAAGAAAGGGAATCTTACAAAATCTTCCTTATGGAATTACAAGATTGTTTTGCTTGGAATTATAAAGAAATGCCTGGGCTGGAGCCATCATTTGCTGAGCATGAGTTATCTATACTTCATACAGCCAAGCCTGTCAAACAAGCTCAAAGGCGTATGCGATATGAGCTGGAGCTGAAAGTAAATGTTGAAGTCGACAAACTCGCTGAAGTAGACTTCATCGAGCCGTGCATATATCCAATCTGGCTCGCCAATATTGTTCCAGTGAAGAAAAAGAATGGTCAAGTCCGGATATGCATCGACTATAGGGATTTAAACAAAGCATGTCCCAAAGATGACTTCCCAGTTCCAATTACAGAAACTATGGTGGATATGACCACCGGTCATGAAATTTTGTCCTTTATGGATGGGTCTTCAGGCTACAATCAAATCCGGATGGCAATCAAAGATAAAGATCTTACTGCCTTCAGGTCACCCAAAGGTATCTTCAACTACAAAAGGATGCCCTTTGGCTTGAAAAATGCAGGAGCCACATATCAAAGAGCCATGACTAAGATATTCAATGAGATGATTCATGATATAGTTGAATGCTATGTGGATGACTTAGTCGTCAAAACCAAAAAACGAGAAGACCATTTATCTGATCTTCGCCGTGTTTTTGAAAGACTTCGTCAATTCAAATTGAAAATGAACCCCATGAAATGTGCATTTGGGGTTTCAAGCGGCAAGTTCCTGGGCTTCATCGTCAAATATCGGGGAATAGAAATAGACCCCGACAAAATCAAGGCGATACAGCAACTGCCGCCTCCTCAAAATCTGACCGAGCTGAGGTCATTTCAAGGAAAATTAGCCTATATCAGGCGATTTATCTCTAATCTCTCGGGAAGGTCCATGCCGTTCGGCAAATTGATGAAGAAAGATGCTCCTTTCATATGGGATCAAGAATGCCAAGCAACTTTCGAGCAAATAAAAGAATATCTTCTCACTCCACCGGTATTGGGAGCCCCAATCGCTGGTAAGCGTCTTATACTTTATATTGCAGCTATAGATGCTTCATTGGGAGCTCTATTAGCACACATAAATGAAGAAGGCGAGGAGCAACCTCTATATTATCTCAGCAGAAAGATAATTGGTCCGGAACTTCGATATGCTCCAATGGAAAAAGTTTGCCTAGCACTGGTATTTGCCGCCAAGAAATTGAGGCATTATCTTCTGGCTCATGAAGTTAAACTCATCTCCAAGTATGATCCACTCAAATATCTATTGAGGCAACCCATATTGTCAGGAAGGCTCGCAAAATGGGCTTTGCTCCTCATGGAATTTGATATCACATACGTCCCACAAAGGGCAATCAAAGGGTAAGGCTTGGCCGAATTCTTGGCCGCACATCTAGTGCCAGAAGATTCTCTTTTCTCTATAGACCTCCCAGAAGAAGAAACTCTTTCTCCTGTAAATGAAAATTCAATTCTTGAAGAGGTCACCACAATTGAATTACCCTCTTGGGAATTATATTTCGATGGAGCTTCTCGGACTCTCCACTATACAGATGGTTCTGCCAACCTCTCTACCGGGGCAGGTATTGTCTTGGTCACTCCCCAAGGAGGAATATTATATAATTCTTGTGCTCTCATGAAGCCGCTCACAAATAATGAAGCTGAATATGAAGCTCTAATTATCGGGCTCCGGCTGGCTCTCGAAATGGGGGTCAAAAGTATACAAGTTTATGGTGACTCACAGCTGGTCATCCGACAAGTGTTGGGCCAGTATGAAGTCCGAAAGGAACAACTGCTTCCATACTATATCACGGTCATGAAGCTCAAAGAACAATTCAGCTTCTTCGACATATCTCATGTGCCAAGAAGTGAAAATTCTCAGGCAGATGCCCTTGCTAAATTGGCCTCTACCATAAAACTGCCTCCTGAAGGAGAATTGGACATAATTGTCCGTCATAGAAGACTCATGCCGAGCGTCCTCGACGACGAGTCTAATATTGCAATTGAAGAAGTATATACTGCAGAAGAAGATACAACAAATGGATTTGAAGATTGGCGTGAGCCAATTATCAAAATCAAGAAAGGTTGGCTACCTCCTAATCGAGCTCAGAAGATTCAGCTCTTACGTAGAGCTGCATCATATCAATTAATAGGAGAACAACTATATAGATTGATCCATGAAAGAAAAGGACTAGTCCTCCTCCGATGTTTATCTCTCAAAAAAGCCAAAATCATGATGAAAGAAGTTCACTCCGGACTGTGTGGTGCACACCAAGCAGGAGACAAAATGAAAATCAATATCAAGTTAAAAGGTTTCTACTGGCCTACCATGTACGCAGACTGCATTCAATATGCTCGTACATGCTATCAATGCCAAGCATTCGGTCCTGTGCCAAGAAAATCACCAAATATGTTGCATCCTACGGCGCCAACATGGCCCTTTGCAGAATGGGGAATGGATATTGTGGGACCATTCCCACCCTCATCTCAAGGTCACAAATTTATATTGGCTGCCACAGATTATTTCTCTCGATGGGCTGAAGCTATCTCATTAAGGGAGGTAACGGGAGAAGCCGTCGCCAAATTTGTCAAGTAAAACATAATATACAGATTTGGTACCCCTTACAGGATCATATCCGATAATGGGTCACAATTCAGAAACAAAATAATATATGCCTTGGCAGCCAAATTTCATATTGATTGGAGAACTTCTTCAGTATACAATCCACAAGCAAATGGGTTGGCAGAAGCCTTCAACAAAACTCTCTGCAAGCTGCTTGCCAAAATAGTGGCAATAAAAAACGGGAATGGGGAGAAAAAGTTTATGAAGCTCTATGGGCTTATCGGACAATATACAAAACCCCCACCGGATGCTCGCCTTTCTCCTTGGTATATGGAGCTGAGGCAATGATACCCATCGAAATTGAAATGGCATCCTATCGGGTGGCAATTCAAAATGAATTTCAAAGTCAAGATCAAAGTCAGATAGAAAGAAGACTTGAAGAACTCGTCAACCTGGAAGGAAGGCGACTCGAAGCATATAAATCTCTCCAAGTATACCAAGCTAGAATGGCTCGCGCCTTCGATAAATTGGCAAGACCAAGAGCATTCAAGCAAGGAGACCTCGTCATGGTCAAATGCAGAGAAGCAATGGCAGAAAAGTCATGTGGCAAATTGCAGCCCACTTGGCTTGGCCCATACATAGTCACCTTGGCATATGAAGGAGGAGCATATCGACTGGTCGACCACAAAGGTACTGTACCCTTTCCTCCTCTCAACGGAAAGCACCTGAAACTATATCATGCGCCAGAACATGAATTCCCTGGTCAGTCATCAAGACAAAAGCCCAATCACTCAGATAGGCACGAAGCCGAAGAAAAATGAAAGGTATCCTTTTCGAAAAAAATACTGATGCTGAAATAAAAGATTGTCATAGATGGGGGCAAAGGAATCAAATCTCCACCTATCCATCACATAATCCAAATCCATAAATCCCTCCATTCCTGCCAAAGCATGAAGCCAAAGATACTCTATGTACAAACCCAAAGAGCAAATGAAAGTCGGAGGGTTATGTTGTATATCCCGCCAAATGAGGTTCCAAGCTACGATGGTGAGCTATATCAAATTCTAATTCAAAACCATAGCCAGCAAACCACAAAGGTAGGCTATATCAAATCCATATTTAAAAAGCCATAGCCAGTAAACCACAAAGGTAGGCTATATATAGCCAATAAGCCAGCAAGGCAGACCACATTCAAACCCAAATCCAAATTCCATAGCCACAAACCATAAAGGTAGGCTATATCAAATAAAAAAATAGCCAGCAAACCACAAAGGTAGGCTATATCAAATCCATATTCAAATCTATAGCCAGCAAACCACAAAGGTAGGCTATATTAAATCCATATTCAAAGACCATAGCCAGCAAACCACCAAGGCAGGCCATACTCAGACCTAAATATAAATCCATAAGCCAAAAAGCCATCAAGACAGGCCATATTCAAATCCAAATCACAAAACCATAACCAGCAAACCACAAAGGTAGGCTATATCAAACCCATATTCAAAATCCATACCCATATGCAATTTCAAGTCGAATGCCAAACCATAGCCAGCAAGCCCCAAAGGTAGGCTATTTCAAATCCCAAATCCATGAAAAAAAAAAACCCCATCCAACATACTACAATCCCAAAATATGCCAAAACCCAAATACCAAATACAGCCATAAACCATCAAGGTAGACTGAACCAGATACAAACCAAGCCTAAAACCAAAATCCAAACTCAGACTTCAAAATCATGGCCATCAAACCATAATAAGCTATACCAAATTCCAAATTCCAATACCAGATGTTCGGCCTAAAAGCCATTGAGAAAGGCTGAGTCAATCCACAAGCTCAAAGTCCCAACCCCGAGCCATAAAAGCCAGTTAGCTCAAATTCCAAATTCCAAATCCCAATTACCCCCAGTCAGCCATCAAGGCAGGTTATACCCTAAATATAATTCCAAATCCATAGCTCGAAAACCACAAAGGCACACTATGTCAAACCCAAACTCTGGTTATGGTCAGCAAGCCATCAAGGCAGGCCATATTCAAACCCAAATCCATAGCCACAAACCACCAAGGTAGGCTAAACCAATACCAAAACCAGAATCTAAACCAAAATCAAGACCAAAACCAAGTCCAGAACCAAATCATACTCAAAATCCCATATTCCGATACCATCAAAACACAAATTCCAGCAAACCCACTTGAGGACCAACTAAATGTCTCAAGTACAGAGTTCAAAAAAAAAAAAAGAAAGGGGTTAAAAATAGAGATACACCGATGGACTTAAGGACACAACCACATTGTGCTCTTAAGGGTAAAAAGATCAAAAATCCGGCTGAGGTGAAAACCCAAAAGGGCACCTCAGGCAAAAATAGATAACCCCTCAACGTGAAAACCCGCAAAGGGCGCGTTGGAAAAAGCTAAAGGGGGCCAGTCTTAGTGAAAACCCGAAAGGGCGTTGAAACTGGTAATGTGAAAAAAAAAGAGAGAAGAAAAGAAAAAGGGGTTAAAAATAGAGATACCCCGATGGACTTAAGAACGCAACCACATTGTGCTCTTAAGGGTAAAAAGATCAAAAATCCGGCTGAGGTGAAAACCCGAAAGGGCCCTGAAACTGGTAATGTGAAAAAAAAAGAAAAGAAAAGAAAAATGGGATAAAAATAGAGATACCTCGATGGACTTAAGAACGCAACCACATTGTGCTCTTAAGGGTAAAAAGATCAAAAATCCGGCTGAGGTGAAAACCCGAAAGGGCACTTCAGGCAAAAATGGATAACCCCTCAACGTGAAAACCCGTAAAGGGCACGTTGGAAAAAACTAAAGGGGGCCAGTCTTAGTGAAAACCCGAAAGGGCGCTAAGATTGGTAATGTGAAAAATAAAGAGAGAAAGCATGAAAGGGGGGACTTCACTGTCCTTCATTCAATATTTACAGAATCACAAGTCGCTCTGTAACAAACAAGCAGAGCACGATAGCTACTAAATACAAGAGAAAAGGGGCCAGAATAGGAAGGCCTATGCATAACTATGTCAATCCAAAACGAAGCCAGGAGGGCTTCTTCCTTTTCAGTCGTTCGACCTCTTTGGTCTTGGAAGAAGTGGAGCGACGATGTTCTTCATCATCCTTAATAAAGGCAGCCTCCTCTTCGGAATCTTTGGTGTCGTCTTTGACTTCCTGTTCCAGAGAGGAGCGTGCCTCCTCAAGTTCGCGCTGCAGACGGACAATATTTTCCATCTCTGCGGTGATCTTTAGCTTCCGCGTCTTCTGGCCTTTACGCACTTCAGCAAGTCGGGAGCTACGTCCATCAGCATCCCTGGTTAATGAACAAATGTCGCCCTCCAAGGTCTGAATACGTCGGTCATAAGGAGCCCAGACTACACTGCTGTGGCGGCGACATACTTCATCCTAGATATCTCCAACAAATGCCATCCATCTATTCTGAGAAATGCCTGAGTTGAAGGCTAGCGTGGTCTTTTCCTTCAACACTCGCTTGATAGCATCAATGGGTGGAGGATCTTCTGAATCCACTACTGCTTTGACGTGGTCAACAAGAAAATTCCAAAGGTCTTCATCCTCAGGGCTCGGACTTGGCCGAGCTCTGGTGGGCCAATCCACTCCATGCTCAGATAGGGCCTCAAGTCCTAATGGCGGAGACCCACCATCGTCAAAATCTGAAGGTGGCGGGTTGCCTGACAAATAAAAGTACATGCATCAATGAGTGACAATGAAGCTTACAAAGTCTGAAAGAAAATGAAAAGAATGAAAGCTGCTACAACTCACTATATGGGAGATTTCCCCCTTCTGCTTCCGCTTCAGGAGCTAAAGGTTGAACAGAACTCGATTCTTCGGCATAGAATTCCTGAAAAGCAGAAGGATAATCAATTGCAGATAGATCTAGGCCTCCTCCGTCTATCGATGGTATAGATGGTTCGAGGTTATAGCTCGTTTGTCCGAAAAGTCCATCACCGTCAGCAGTGTCTCCAACTTGAAATGCTGAATATGACTGTGATGTGAAGAACGGGCTCCCCAGGCCATCCCAAGAAAGGAAAGGTGAACTGGTTGCAGCAATGAAATTTGAATCCATCACTCCCCAAGAAAGGAGTTGATCACAAAAAGGCTGACCACCTGAACAAAAGGGAGAAAGGGAGTCATAGCCGTTGAGCGAAGCCAAAAAGGTTAACCTCAGCAGCAGGATTCTGCGTCAAATCCTAGATAAAGTCAAAAAGACAAGATTCAGGACGAAGATGTCAGGTCCAATTCAAGCAAATGTCAAGGAGCCAGAACCCAGAAGAGGAATATCAAATTTAAACTTAAATCAAGTCAGAATCTCAAACCTCAAGAAAGGATTTCAAATCAAGCTATTGAATAGAACCTGGAGGATAAGTTCCAGCGATCAAATTTCCAACCCAACTCTGAGCAAGGTCAAAAAGACAAGCTTCGGAAAGGGAAAACCAAATTAAGTATTCAACAAAGCCAGAAAGGCAAGTCTCAAGAAATTTTTGGGATGAAGTCAGAAAAACAAAGACCCAGGCAAAAGAAATCAAAGCCAGTTCTGAGTAAATCCAAGAAGCAGAGCTGATAAAGAAGCATAGCGAGACTGATCGTGGTCCAAGGTTACTGACATCACAGTGAAGTACTAAAGCGCGCCAACTTTCAGTTCAAATTCCACGGCAAGTCAGGAAGATCAAAGTAAAGCTCAAAGAACACACGGGACGTCCTCCTACGCCTTCGGCTTCGGTGCACTTCCCGTGGGGGGCATTTGTTGGACCTTAAAAATGTTACAGACAACATCCTGGGTACTTCCCTTCAAGGATAAACCAACAACTCTTCAGGCCGCGTTAAGTCTCCAAACAAGTCGGAAGAAATTAACGCCTTGTACTAAACATTGAAGTACAAATATGGCATGGAAGAAAAATCCAGCAGCATGAGGTCTATAAAGACCAAGTGACAAATACAAATACAGCACGGAACAAATCCGGCAGCACAAGGTCCATAAAGACCAATTGTGAGATATAAGTACACGGAAGAAATCCAACAGTACGAGGTCCATAAAGACCAAGCATGAAGTACAAGTACAAGCACAATAACAAGTCGGCGACAGAAGCTCCAAGGGTGCAAATGCAGCTCTTCACCGAGCAGAACTCCGAGCAAGGGAAGCGGGATTTCAGCAAATCAGTCCCCCCCAAATGAGGCCCTTATAGCCTATTTATAGGCAATCCTTCCCCCCCATTTCAAAACACCCCTTAGGTCTAAGGGGAAGGGGAGAAGAGAGGGCGGTTGGAGGGCTCCAACCTGTTTAATATTAAACAGGTTGGAGGCCCCCCCTCCAACTTCTTAACATAAAACCGGTTGGGGGGGTGCTCCCCCTCCAACCGGTTTTATGTAAATCAGTTGGAGGGGAACCCCCCCAACCTGTTTAATGTTAAACAGGTTGGGGGGTGCTCACACCCCCAACCTGTTTTATATAAAACAGGTTGGAGGGGAACCCCCCCCCCCCCAACCTGTTTAATGTTAAACAGGTTGGGTAAACAGGTTGGGGGGATGCTCACACCCCCAACCTGTTTAATATTAAACAGGTTGGGGGGTGCTCCCCCCCCCCCCCCCAACCGGAATGGGGGTTCTCCCCCCTCCTTCTCTTGTTTATGCAGGGAGGGGAGGAGAAGCCACCCCCTATAAAAGGGGAGGCACCCCCTCCTGAAGGTGAGCAGAAAGCCCCATAAACCCCCCCTCTATGCTGGAAAAAACCAGTCCCCATAGGTGCAAAAACCCCCAAATCCTTGTAAACCAGTCCCCCAAAAATCCCTACTGGTTGGCAATCTCCCAAGCCTTGTAAACCAGTCCCCAAGTTTTGTAAAAACACCCCTTGTTCTGAAATCAAGCTCCAGGAATAGCAAATTTCTGTCTTTCCAAATCTCCCTCCATCCGTTCTTCCAATTCTTTGGTTTGGCGTGAAAGTATTGGTTCGTTCCTTGTTCAATATGGAGTGAGGAGTGCCCGATAACGTGGAAAAGAGTGGGAGATCGCCATCGTATACGACTCCGACATCTCCCTCGCGCCACATCCCCACATCGAGCAAGTCTCTGTGGGGATCCAGGGGTTTAAATACCGTCTATATCGAGCAAGTCTCTATGGACATATGGTATTTAAACACCCTTTGTATCTCTCTCTCTTGGTATATTTTATACCCCACATCGAGCAAGTCTTTGTGGGGATTCAGGGGTTTAAATACCGTCCATATCGAGCAAGTCTCTATGGACATATGGTATTTAAACACCCTTTGTATCTCTCTCTCTTGGTATATTTTATACCCCACATCGAGCAAGTCTCTGTGGGGATTCAGGGGTTTAAATACCGTCCATATCGAGCAAGTCTCTATGGACATATGGTATTTAAACACCCTTTGTATCTCTCTCTCTTGGTATATTTTATACCCCACATCGAGCAAGTCTCTGTGGGGATTCAGGGGTTTAAATACCGTCCATATCGAGCAAGTCTCTATGGACATATGGCATTTAAATACCCTTGTATGTTTGTGCTCTAAATGCCTCCATATCGAGCAAGACTCTATGGGTACGGACATTTACATGCCTTGTACTCACATGTATATGTTCCTTTGAGGAGACTCTGCTCAAACAGGGATTCTGCTCAAGAGCATATCTGTATAATCATAATCTCATGCTTATATGCATATGTTTCCTTGAGGAAACTCTGTCTAAACAGAAATTCTCCTCAAATACATACTCATATAATTGTGAGTCTATGTTCATACGGATATGAATCCTGAGTTGAACTCTGCCCACGCAGGGGTTCTACCCGAGAACATATCCATGTAAGTACATTCGTGTGTATATATTTCCTTAAGGACACTCCGTCTAAACGGAAATTCCGTCCTAAAATTTACTCGTATGTTCATAACTATGTGTTTATATGCATACGTTTCAACTAAGATGTTGTCTCTGGAAACGAGTATATACTCAGAAGATAATTTCGCTAACAGGGGCATGTTCCTGCCCATGACAAGCTACATACTCTTTTCAAAAAGGACAACCCTATTTTCCAAGCTTGGACTCATTCTGTTCAAAATAAACAAAGCAAAAAATGTTGTCTTGAAGTTTCTTACAGATGCATATATTCTCGCCCACGCTATGAAATGGTATTCGAGTTGAAACAGGTGTTAATACGACACCTAAGGCTTTTAACTCGATGTAAATGTAACATCGATTCCGATTGATGGAGACAGGGGTCCAGCACACGCCACCCCAATCGCCTGATGATTAAAAGGCACGGAATCAAAGAAGTTCAGATCAAAACACGGCGCACCCATCCGTTTCACGTATATATATATAAATTCTTTCTCTGCATTGCGCAGACCCTTACTTCTGCCTGGTAGGCAGGCTGGCACGCCCCGCAACACAAAGTTAAAAACATGATAAATGAAACGAACCTCCCCATACATAATGGGAGGGGGAGAAAAGGAAGAAAAAAATCCCGTGTTCACAACTACCTCCTTTTTGTTGTCTGATATTTTCATATGAAAATTGGGTCTAAAGGGAGTTCATATAATGACAGAAATTATACTTCTTGTGTACAAAGGATGGCCCTGGAATAAACCCAAGCTTGGATCAACTTTACTTGTTTAATTAACAAGCTGAGCTGAGCTTCATGTCAATCACATCTGGTTAAACCAGCTGTGCTCAAACTCAGTGAAGTTTAGCTGGATAAGCTTGCTACACAGCTTGATAAAAATTTCTCTTAATTTTGAGCTTATTTAGTAATGCATATTTATGTCCATTGCAGAATTTGATGGACTCAAGTTGGCATAGAAACCTACCAGAGCACAGGGCAGGATATTTTGAGCATCTTCTGCACTTTTTCCCCCTGAAATTTAATGTGGGAGTAAACCCCACAGATGCACATGAGGTTTATTCTTGTATCTATCACAAAGGTTGAGCTGGGCTGGGCTTGTAAATGAAACCCACCCCCACGCTGTCCTCATTTTTGTATGGTTCCCTTTAATTGAGCTGGCTATGTGTAATTCATTTGCCACATGTATTATGGGTAATGCAATAACGTTAATGATAAATTTTTATTCTTAGAACAGATGCTGCTTATAGTTAGAATTTTGGCTTGCAAAAAAGAAACATTGTTTGGGTTTGAGGATTAGCTGTTGGAACAATATGCTAGGAAAGCATAAAAGACTGGGAGATACTATATGTGATGATTACTATATTCTCTGATTCTCTCATATGCATAAGCTTTGGAATCTTCCTTTTTCTGTACCCTTAAAACCATCACCCTTAAAACCATCACCCTGAGAATTGATAATGCTGGCTTCCTGGAAAATGCAAGATGCAGAGATAGTCAATAAGACAGTGACACTAGGGTAATATTTTCTTGGTTCACTCCTGGTGGTAAGAATGGTAATTCAAATGGTTCATCTATGGTAGATCAAGTCCAATCAATAACAGCAATCTATGCTAAAGATGTTAAAACATGCATCTTAAGATGTTGTTGATGCTGAAAGGAAAAAAAAAACACATTCTTTGTGAAAATAAAATTAAGGGACGACCTGAGAGTTTTGAATGATAGGACTAATCTCTGCACTTAGGACTAGCTTGCTGGCTCCATGAGCAAGCAAGGGCAATTTTTTTTTTTTGAATTGTGGATAGTACCATTGTTATTATTAAAGAGAAAAGTATACATGAGAAGGGGTGATGGGAAATGAAGGATGGTTAAATAAAAGTATTTATTATGGCCTATTAAAAGACCCAATGGATGTAATCTTGTTTGACTTTACAAATTCCTAGGGTCATTAAAATAAGTAAGTGTAAGTCCTTTGAGTTTCCTAAGTCTTTAGTAAGGTCTTTATTAAGTGTTTTTTCGTATGAAGAGTCTCTTTGTTTTAAACTCTATATAAAGAGTCATGTAACCAAAGAATGAATAGAGAAGAAGAAAAATTTGAGTTCTTATGAGTGCCTCCAAAAATGGAGTTTGTGTTTGGGTGTGAAGCCCTCGGGTGAGAAGCCCCAAGGTGGTCCCTGTGAAAGGGAGGGTGTGAAGCCTACACTCCCACCTTCTATCCCTCTTTCCGGTGTGATTCCGGCGACCTCCCCCCCCTTTTTCTCTCTTCCTTAACCCCTTGCTCTCTCTGTCCCGCATCAGTTTGGTATCAGAGCGGCTTCGGTTCCTTCCACGGAGCCGAGATCCAGCTGCCTTCTTCCTCCCGGTTACCTCCTTCCCGCCGGGAACCCCCATCTGTCCCCTGCCGTAAAGGCCTCCCAGCCATCGCTCTTGCTTCTGTCAGTTCTTCCTCCCTTGGTGGAAGTCCCGCCCTGTGTACGCTCCGTCCTCCCCCCCCCCTGCGTCAGCCTGGTCCGAACCCAGTCCGCATTCCCCTTCTCCTTCGCTCCGCCTGCCTCCCTGCCCGTGCTACTTCCCCTGCTCACGTCACCCCGTGCCCTCCCTGCGTCCGCCGCGAGCCAGCCACGTGACCACCGCGGCCTCCCCGCATCCGTGACCCCCTCCCGCGCTGCTAGCCCGCACCCAGCCGCCACGCCCCCTGCCCTGCCTCCTCCCCGCGTCACCTTCCACCAACCCAGCGCCAACCCTCCTCCACCCTGCTCTCCCACGCCCGCGCCCCTTCTGCGCACGAACCGGCCAGCCGCACCGCCTCGCCTGCCCTGTGAGCGCCGCGAGCCAGCCCCCGTGAGCGCAGCCTCCGCCCTGCTCCGCCATCCGCGCGTGCGAGGCACCCCGACCGCGCGCCGATTCCCCCTTCCAGCACGCCTCCGCCTTGCTCCCTCCAGTTCGCCCCGCGCCGAGTAAGAAAAAGGGAGGAAAGGAAGAAGGGAACGTCGTCGGAGCCTCCGCCGCCGGCCCCGCCCTCCGGCGCTGCCGCGAGAGCCGCTGTCTGCCGGTGCCGTCGCCGGCAATCGCCCCATCACCGCTACACCCTTCCTTTCCCTCCCGCCCTCTGGAGACTTCCACTTTGGTTCCTGCGTGAGGAGGAGAGAAGAAGCCAACCCACTTTAAAGAGAACCAGTCAAACATGGTTTGACCTGGTTAGACTAGACCCGGGTTGCTACAGTAGCCGGTTTGCTACAGTACCGGCGGTGCACCAGAGTTGTTATCGCACCGCCAGCACAACATTTTCATTCATGCTCCGATTCACGTGCCGTTTATGTCGTTGTGATCGTCTCGACAAATTCTAGTCAATCAACGGCCCACATCCTGCGGCAGTCCATCCAATTTCACATCAATTTGGTGTCAACGGAAAAGTACAGTGAGATCTTGAATTTTATATTTGATATGACTCCTCTTCCAATCATATTCACAGCATCACTGCCAAATGGAGAATGTGCCGAGATTGATTTTATTGATATGGAATATGAAAATTGGGTTTCACCTCACATTGTTGAGTCCCTATCAAAAACTGGAGAAATAATTTATGAAGGTGATCAAGTATTTGTGGAATTTCATAAGGTTTTTAGCACAACCACTTATTTTGATGGAGCTTGGTGTTACATCGGCACAATGGCAGCAACATGTATTATACTGGGAAGACAATGGCTAGAAGAAAGACATGCTATCATTGATTTGGAACGACAAACTTGTACTTTGAGCCCGAGTCATTTACAAGACAAGTTTGTTTTTCATAATGCATTGTTGTCTCTTCCTAAAGTACAGATTGGACGACATGGTTCTGCATGTCAACCCATGCAAGAGATTGTCTACGAGGCTGGTCCAGCACTAGCAGAAGAGTATTATGCAGAGGTTGAGTCTAAGATGTTTGAAACACATGATAATCTCTTTGTAGCAGAGGATGAATCGACGGCGGAAGATGTAGCTGGGGATGTGGTTGAGGAGCCAAAGGATGTTCCAGTTGCATTCATGCTGCATGACTTTGACCACATATGGAGTGATCTTGTGGTACATTTCTCATATGGACGTGCAACGCTGCTCTACACGTGGCTTCGAGAAGCTTTCGTGAAATTGTTCGCATTTACTATCCTCCTTATTTCCTTAGGGATACTGTCACACTTCAAAACTCGAGGACGAGTTTTCTCGAACCAAGGGAGAATGATGGGAAATGAAGGATGGTTAAATAAAAGTATTTATTATGGCCTATTAAAAGACCCAATGGATGTAATCTTGTTTGACTTTACAAATTCCTAGGGTCATTAAAATAAGTAAGTGTAAGTCCTTTGAGTTTCCCAAGTCTTTAGTAAGATCTTTATTAAGTGTCTTTTCGTATGAAGAGTCTCTTTGTTTTAAACTCTATATAAAGAGTCATGTAACCAAAGAATGAATAGAGAAGAAGAAAAATTTGAGTTCTTATAAGTGCCTCCAAAAATGGAGTTTGTGTTTGGGTGTGAAGCCCCCGGGTGAGAAGCCCTAAGGTGGTCCCTATGAAAGGGAGGGTGTGAAGCCTACACTCCCACCTTCTATCCCTCTTTCCGGTGTGATTCCGGCGACCTCCCCCTCTTTTCCTCTCTTCCTTAACCCCTTGCTCTCTCTGTTCCGCATCAAGGGGGAAGAGCTCTCAAATAACTCCCGCAAACAAAAGACGGCAAGTCACAGTTTGCCTCAGGAGCAATGAAAAGAAGATTGCAGACCACCTACTCACTAAGCCCTCTTCCAAGCACACCCAACAGCCCCAAAAAACACTCCACCTCTTGATGCGGAACAATAGAGAAAGAAGGGAGGGGAAGGAAGAGAGAGGGATGGCTGGCGATCAACTCAGCCGCCAAAGGGAGGAGAAGGCAGGTGATCTGCTCAACCAACGCCAAATTAGGGTTTCCATTTTAATTCAAGCAATCATCATCCCTCCTAAAGGATTACATGGGGTTTATATAAATGCACGTATTTGCATCCGTACCCACAAAAGTAAGTAATAACAAAATAAATCTCCTAATAGCAATAACCCTAAGAACCAAATGACCTAAATACTCTTATTCAAAGCAAATCTTAAACCTAAAATTTTACAATAAATATTACATCGATTGGGCCTTTAATGGGCCAAACAAAATATATAATGGACTTTTGACTTTGGTTCTATAGCTCATCATTTCCCATCATTCTCCCCTGGTTCGAGAAAACTCGTCCTCGAGCTTTGAAGTGTGGCAATATCCACGAGGAAATGAGGGAAGTAACAAACTCAGAAGGCATCACCAGAACATCTTGGTCCATCATACAACAAAGAATCGTGCCTCGAGGTGGAAAGTGCCCCGCAATATCGCTCTATATATGATCAAAATCTCGCAGACTGATGGCATTTGGAATGGACTTCGGCTGGTCAACCACATCTTGAAGTATTTCTTCCATCGTTGACTCATGCTTTTCAGTGAGGAGGTCTTCATTTCCTGCTGACATCTTGGATCCAACCTCTGCATAATATTCTTTCATTTGATTTCATACTCCTCAAGTGTTGGGTCCGACTCATAGACTTCTTCCTCTATGTATTGACATTCGTGATCTTGTTGTGCACTCTGTACTTTAGGAAGAGATAATAATGTATTGTAGAAAATAAACTCCCCTTTCAAATGACTAGGTCTCAAAATGCAAGTTTTTCTCTCTGAATCAATAATGCTCTCTCTTTCCTAGAGCCACTTGCTCCCCAATATAATACATGCGGTTGTCATCGAATCAACATTACACCAAGCTCCATCATAATAAGTGTTTGTCTGAAAACTTTTATAGAACTCTACAAATACTTGATCACCTTTACGAACAATTTGTCCAATTTTCAAAAGAGATTGAACAATTTGCGGAGAAACCCAATTTGCAGACGCCATATCAATAAAGTCAATTTCTGTGTGTTCTCCATTAACTAATTTAGCCGAGAGTATGATGGGGAGAGGGGGCATACTGAACTTGAAAATTAAGACTCAATCTACCTCTTTTGTATCACACAATGCGAGCACAAGAGACGCCAGACAGAGAGGCAACGCATGGCGGCCAGTTCGGACTCGGTGTCTAGGCACAAGCGGCAAGAATGGCGCATGCAAGGTGCTGCCGATGAGGCAAGGCGGCGGGACCCTTCGCCCGGGTGGCACAGGTGCCAAAGGCGACGTGGCGCTTGGGGGTGGTTTTGCCGCATAGAGCCTGTGCGGGCGACAAAGAAGGCAGTGTGGGGTCAGGGTGGGGCGGTCCCCTGGGCGGCTGTGTGGTGGCACAGGAGACGAAGCCCGTGGTGCGGCGAGTAGCGCGTGCAGCCAAGGGTGTAGGCGGTTCGCGGCATAGTGACGCGGCATATCGAAATGGCACGGGTGATGAGGTCATCCTTGGTAGATGATGACTGACCTTGGCACAGGCGACGGGACCACGGTTCTCTATTCCCCTCATTTGCGAAAGCACGGGCAACGAGGACGAAAACGGCAGGGAGAAGGAAGAAAGAGGTAGGATCAGAGTTGGGCTTTGATACTAAAGTTGATCCGGGACAAGCAAGGAAATGCATAGCTTCAGAACAAAATTTGCATTATTAAAGCAAACATTCATCCAACAGTCCCATGGAACTCAAAAGACAGACTAGTAGACAAGTGCTCGGGTAACCTTCCCTTGAATCCCGCACGATGGATTGTAGCCGAGTAAGGGTCGGTCTCCAGACAAGATGCAGTTCGATCGTTAACAATTCCGATTAATAGCAAATAAAGTAAATAGGTTCTCACACACACAATGATTAATTCCAACAGCACAATCGTTTAGGTGGGAGAGGTACTCACTCACGAACACTCTGGCACAACAGAATAGCATGCAAATACTAAGCAAACAGAGCGGTTCGAGATTAGCCTGATTACGTCAATATTGGTTGGAGCTGTCCATTCGGGGAGGAGGGCGCTCAATGACGCTCGAGGGATGTAAAGTGTTGCAAGTTGATCGGATGACGAGCTTAATGGTCGGTGTCAGGGTGGAGACACTATGGGGCGCTCAGGATGTCGTGGTGGTGGCGTCTTCGGGCAGAGCTGCTGAAAGAACTTGTGTGGCAACACGGGTATGTATGCGTTCGCAGGAGCCGCGTTGCTGAGCTTCATGCGGGGGCAACATGGCTTCTGCGGGGCCGCAGTCGGTGAGAGTACGTGCGGGGAAATGCTGCTGGACGTGGAAAACCAGCGCATTGGCTTGGCCTTGCGCCCTCGTGGTGTTGGCATGTGTGCTGTTGTGGCACCCTACGCCAAAGTGGTACGTGGGTCGGCGCTCGAAGGGAAACGGTATGGGCACCGAGGTGAGCGACAAAGGCGGCAGGGGCTCGCGGCCATGAGACACGTGGCACGGGTGGCAGCGCGGCAAGGATGCCGCGCACAAGTGACGAGGCGGGTGGCAGTGCGGGAGGGGGGGCACCGTAGGCGACGCATGGTGCAAGGGCAGTGACGCGAGAGGCCATCCAGACGTGCAGGGGCACGAGCGACGAGGTGGGGCAGTGGGAAGGCGGCAATGGTGGCACTTGCGGACGCATGGCGAGGGTTGACGCCACACGCAGGAAAATGGCTAGGGGGTGAGAAGAGGAGACGGGGAAGACGAGCAAAGAGAAGAAATAAGTGACGACGGTGATTACTCAGCTACGGGAAGGAGAGGGAGAAGTGCAATGCATTGCACACCACAATTAGGGCAAAAATTTCACAAACCACTCCCAATATTGCGTCGTTTTTGCCGCCTGTGCCTAGACACCAAGTCCGAACTGGCCGCCACGCGTTGCCTCTTTGTCCGACGTCTCCTGTGCTCTCATTCTGTGATACAAAAGAGGTAGATTGAGAGTCTCAATTTTCAAGTTCGGTATGCCTCCCCATCATATTTTGGGCTAAATTAGTTAATGGAGAACACACAGAAATCGACTTTATTGATATGGAGTCTGCAAATTGGGTTTCTCCATAAATTGTTCAATTTCTTTCGAAGATTGGACAAATTGTTCGTGAAGGTGATCAAGTATTTGTGGAGTTCTATAAAAGTTTTAAGACAAACACTTGTTATGATGGAGTGTAATGTTGGTTCGATGACAACTGCATGTATTATATTGGGGAGCAAGTGGCTCAAGGAAAGATAGAGTATTATTGATTCAGAGAGAAAAACTTGCATTTTGAGACCTAGTCATTTGAAAGGGGAGTTTATTTTCTACAATACATTATTATCTCTTCGTAAAGTACAAAGTGCACAACAAGATCACGAATGTCAATACATAGAGGAATAAGTCTATGAGCCGGACCCAACACTTGAGGAGGAGTGTGAAAATCAAATGAAAGAATATTATGCAGAGGCTGGATCCGAGATGTCAACAACAAATGAAGACCTCCTCACTGAAAAGCATGAGTCAACGATGGAAGAAATACTTCAAGATGTGGTTGACCAGTTGAAGTCCATTCCAGATGCCATCAGTCTGTGAGATTTTGATCATATATAGAGCGATATTGCGGTGCACTTTCCACCTCAAGGCACGGTTCTTTGCTACATGATGGACCAAGATGTTCTGGTGATGCCTTCTGAGTTTGTTACTTTCCTCATCTCCTCGTGGATATTGCCACACTTTAAAACTTGAGGACGAGTTTTCTTGAACCAGAGGAGAATGATGGGAAATGAGGAGCTGTAGAACCAAAGTCAAAAGTCCATTATATATTTTGTATGGCCCATTGGAGGCCCAATCGATGTAATATTTATTTTAAAATTTTAGGTTTAAGGTTTGCTTTGAATAAGAGTATTTAGGTCATTTGGTTCTTAGGGTTATTGCTATTAGGAGATTTATTATTTTGTTATTACTTTCTTTTATGGGTATGGATGCAAATATGTGCAGATGATGATTGCTTCAATGAAAATGGAAACTCTAATTTGGTGTTGGCCAAGCAGATCGCCTGCCTTCTCCTCCCCTTGGCGGCTGAGTTGATCGCCAGCCACCCCTCTCTCTTCCTTCCCCTCCCTTCTTCCTCTGCTGTTCCGCATCACCTCTCAGAGCCCCACCCTCAACATGTAACTTCCAAAAAACCTCATAAAAGGAACGACAGCCCACCAAAAACTTTCCTCACTCCAACTATGACCTATACTTCAGTCAGCTGCAAAACTTCTTTCTTGACTGCATCATCAGTCTTCGCTTTTCTAGCAATTTCCACCAACCATCTACGTTTGATCGGACTTCAAGTCTTTATCCACGCCTGCATCAGAGACATCAATCAACCTAGCAGTTTCATTCGCCTGTCTCCATGAAATTCTCAACATTGGACAAAATATCCATCACCTCCCCCTTGGAGATATTCCATTTTCCACTCTAGCTAACTCCTCCCCTTGGAGGGTTTCCTCAACTTGCTCTTGCACTGCGTGCAAATCTTCCGACACCGAGGGTGGGGCAGGAAGGGATAAGACCTCTGGGTATTCAACGGCAAGTTTGAGCCTAAGTTAACAAGTTAGCAATGTGGCTGATGAATGGTAGACCTTATTTCTTGGAAAACTCTCTGGCTGAATTTGAAAGCAGAAACAATGGTTTCTCCGCTCAAATATTTCATCTGACAATGAGAAAAGTTGATTTGCAATTGGGAAAGTAATCCCTTGCCGTCCTTCTGGCTGGAGCAGTATCTTTTCTTGAAATAAAACATTGACCTCATTGATTTTCACAATGGAGAGTAAGTACATGCTGAGTAGTTTCTTGGACATCAGTAGATGAGGTTTTTAAGCATACTTCTGTAAGTACATGCTGAGTAGTTTCTTGGACATCAGTAGATGAGGTTTTTAAGCATACTTCTGTGAGTACATGCTGAGTAGTGGACATCAGTAGATGAGGTTTTTAAGCATACTTCTGTAAGTACATCGCCTAAACAGTGTGTATAATGGCATTCGCCTAATATCAGGCTATGTTGGAGGTTACTATGGCTGTATCTGAGCTCACTTCATTGTCTTGTGCAATCATTATGAAATGCAATTGGGCAATGTTAATTGTTATTTATCAACAAGTTTATATTACGTTATCCATCTATTGGCCTATACTATGAGTATTCTCTGTACTTGTTCTTCTTGAATCCACTGGAATACCATATTTTTTATGATTATATTGCAATTCAAAAATAAAATCTGTGTAATCTGTGGAAATTCTCATTGCATTCACTGGTAACTATGTTTTTGGGCTGTGATGTCCATGTTTTCTTCCGATTAAGCCCTAGCCTCACCTGATTTTCTCACAAATTGTCTCAGGGGCTGCTATTTCCAGGTTGGTGGATCACTCAAACTCGGAATGCCAATAACTGCTGCATTTAGGATTGCACTGGAAACTTGGGCATCATGGGTTGAGACAATGGTGAACACAAACAGAACGCATGTATTCTTTCGCACTTTTGAACCTTCTCACTGGAGGTATTTCCTTCATATATCTAAAAGAATAGCAATTTCATCAAATATTGTTCTATGGAAACATTGTTTTGGGGAAAAATACATATACTATTTAGAGTTACACACTTACATTTTGGTCCAGTTACATCGGTAAACTTTAGTTCTGTAAAAAGATGGTACCCATGAAGGACTCTTAATTGTTCTTCCCAAGTGTTCCTTCAATGGCAGAAGGGAACTCAGACATTAGCTATAGTTTATCCACGGGCCTAGTATTCATGTTTACCTCCTATACAGAGTTACCCATATGATTATTGTTTAATTGCTCTGTTAGCATTTACATGTTAGAAATAATGACTAAGATTGTTATGTCTCTGCCTTTTCTTCATCAGTGACCCACACCAAAAGATCTGTGAAGTGACTCAGCAGCCCATGGTTGAGGCTGATGGGAATGACCGCAGTGAGTTCTCAGACATCATTGGAGATGTGATTTCAAAGATGAGAGTTCCTGTTACTGTTCTTAATGTTACTTCAATGGGAGCTGTCCGCAGTGATGCTCATATTGGCACTTGGAGTGATCTGCAATTGGTTGACTGCAGCCACTGGTGCCTTCCTGGGGTTCCTGATGCTTGGAATGAGGTTGTCTTGTATCTGCTGACAAAATCTGGAGGTTTTCTTTCAAAAATCTAGAGGTAATCAAGTGTATCCTCACCTGTTTCAGAATTTCCACTGAGCTGCTGCTAAAATATGGCATGGTTTAGAGTTTATTTTATCGGAAGATTTTGCCATGTGGTTCGTATGTAGCCATCTAGCCCTTCACGTAATGGTGATCTTTGCCTTGTCTAGACTTCCCACAGTAGGATGTTGTCTGTTATGCTCTAAAATGAGAATAATGTTTGGTGTATCACAAATAGTTTCAGTTTTGAAGAGCAGATAAACCATGTATAATTTTTTTTCCCCTTTTTTCTTGTTTGAGTTCTCAGTGCAATACTATGTAAGCCATAACACAGTCCCCCGCCTGTGGCGGGATGGACATTGGGGTGGGGTGGGGGCGCTTCCACCCGGGATCGAACCTGGGTGGCGCCGGGCTTTCCCAGTGGCGGATGCCACTGGGCTAATAACCAAAAAAAATGTAAGCCATAACACAGATTTTAGAACGAACAATTTTAAAATTGGAAGTTTATGATATTTTACAGGCACCAAGTGACACCTAAATTGGATAGGGGTTAGATCAGCCGAAGCTTCATTATCTATTGATTTTCCTGTATTGATATTGCAACAGTTGTTGGCCTTTGCTTAATACCATGAAAGATATTTGCTGTCCATTTTAACCATACATAATTGAAGTAAATGTTGCTTCTTGCAGATTGCAGTAAACCAAAGATGCGTTAATTGGTTCCGAGGTAAATTCCTTTTGATTTACAAGCTTCTTACTATTCTTTGATTTTCTCCGGTAGCTGAGTAAGAGCAGAATTCTCTCCGAAACGCAACATCTGAGAAGATCTTACACTTACCCAGTTTGACATATTTAGGAGTCCTTGTTTTTCTTGATTGAGGCGACCCAGTTACATATGTAATACGTACCATAAAATTTTCCTGTATCCACGATGTATTATTTCCTATCTTTGTTTGTTGTATTGACTGTATATCTCCACAAGCAGAAGGATCCTGTGTTCTTGTTGTTTGAAGATATTCTTGTGGCAAATTTTAATATAATCATCCGACAAGATGTCCATCGAATTTTGAAGACATAACAAGGCGTTGTGCATTTCTAGCTGAAAATTAAACCAAGGTAAGCCGCCTCCGTTTGGTTTATTTTACGAGAAGTTCAATGTGGTTCAGAATTTCAGTTTCAGATGTCAACAAAATCAAAGCGTAAAAGTAGATGTATTAAATAGTCAAAATACGTATAGAATGCTTAATGATCATATTTTTAAATTGTCAGAAGATTAAAAAGGTAAGTTGACATATAAGTGAGGATACCCTTAGCATCCTCAACCTGACTTAGCATTCTCATTCTCATTCTTGGAGGATTATGGGACTTCACCAGGTTTCAATTTGAGGCCATTGTCTTGGAGGCCTTTTCACAGATAGGCCTCCAGCATCATTGGTTAAAGAGAATACCTGCACGCTTGTGGGCCTATGTTCTTATTTCCTCATATTTATCCCAGGATGATGTGAAAGAAATCATGTCTTAAACTGTGTCGTACGGATGATAACGGATCTAAGTTTCAGAATCGAAACTTGCAATCTTGCATTTGCATTACATGGGATGATGATTTATTATCAGATAAATAAATGTATCCAAGCCCAAAATTTCTAGATCGAAATGGGTCTGGTATCCGCTTTAGACCCTTTTGACAGCTCTACTAGGAATGGACAAATAAAACCTAACGTCAAACTCCAGACCTCCACGCGAGATTCTATGGATCGACTTCCACGTCCGGAGTTACGTTGGAACGCCATAAACCCAGCATGTCCGACTTGCAGGAAAATGGGGTGGGACAATTCTTATCAAAGGATCGAATTCCAAATTTCATCAAGAAGCGGGTAAACAAAACAATGACATGACATTTTGAGAGATATTTACTGCAAGAATGCAACAAATATTTCTTGACTTTTTTATATCCAGTAATATTCTTTTTATATCGAGTAATATTTGCTGCACGCCTTACTTTATCTCCCATCTTTTTTTCACTTGGGTAGGGAACTTTAAAGGAAGAATAAGCTATCTGTCTTCAGTTTTTAAAAGATAATTTTGCTAAGAAACGAGAGCAGGCCAGAGCAAGGGAAGGTTGGGCAAGATCCTCGGGTCCATACAAAGTACGGAACCTATGAAGGAACACATGGCAGAAAGTTAAAAACACTTATCTAAACTAAATCTTTTCCTGCTTATTCTGACATCCGTCTTAGTTCCTTTTTCATCAATATGAATAAATTCTTCTTCATGGTTCGAGTGGTTTCGGCTGGAATCAAGAAATGGACGAATCGAATCAAGAAGAACTTCACTGGCCACAGGGTTTAGGCTTTTGATACCCTGAGAATACATCAAAAGAACTGTTACAATACATCTAGACAGCTAACTAGGAGGCTTATTGTGAGCAGCACCGTGGCCACCGGAAAATTCTTAAGCATTGTTTTCCATGCATCTTCGAGGGCAGTGCAAGTTATGAGACACTGAATGGACCTGATCAGTTGATCTTTCCCAGCCACCATGCAGCCATGGCTCTGGGTCTGGTTACTGCACTACTCCGAGGGACGGGTTGCGTTAGGTAGCCTTTGGCCACTGATGAATGACTTGAAAAGTGTTAAAGCTCTTGCGGGCTGAGCATATGGTACCATGTGGGCAGCACCTCTCACGGTTGCAAAGGTCAGCAGGTTTCCGTACTCAGTTATCCACCCACCCACCTTTGAATAATAAGAGAGAAGAATACAGAGGAAAGAATTGGCATAATGGTTAACACAGTAAAACAATGCTGAAGAAATGGCACAAAGGAAATACTCCGCTGTGGCATTCCATTTCAATCAGAAGAACATCCTGGTGTTTATCAGACAAATGGTAGAGGAGAGCATACCTGGTCTTTATGAAACCAAGCTCTGTAAGGCACTGTAACCTTGAAACTTAAGTCATGGGCTAGTTCTCGAACTAAAGTCCGAGATCCCAAGAGCGGCACCACAGAATCTTGGTCACCACTGTCATTTTGTCCAATCATTAATCACCATACAATTGAGAGACATTACCTGGAACTTTTCAGTTATTGTTAGATTTTCCAGACCGTGGTAATGCTTACCTGAAAATCCAGACGGGTATGTGATGCTGGATTATCCTTTTAAGCAAGGGAAGGATGTTGATGTTACCGTCGTTTTCATTGTACTTGAGAACTCTGTTCCAGTGAAATGTGAAACGGCAAAGCATCAGACTGTTGTGCCCAACAAAGGATATGATTGTGGCTGAACTAATCATACAAGGAAAGATCACTCAAATGTTGCAATAAATTGTAAATATCCAAGTAAGTTCTTCAAAAATGAATAGGCACACAGCCATATATGCATCCACAGAAAACTTATTAATTTACCAATCTACTGATGGAAGTTTTAATGGATGTGAATTCAATTAAAATCACAGTTCATAATCACACTTGAAAGTTGAAACTATACCTAGGTAATGAACAGTTAAAAGGCATGTAGCTACCAGGTAGCATCTAATCTGATTCTCACCTACTACACATCGACCAACTATAGGGCAAGTTTGTCCTGTTCGCATGAAGAGCATTCTGCACTTCTGGAAGGTTGAAATAGAAACGTCTTTCATAGGTCATACAAACATCAACTCCAACACTCTTCTTAGTAGCCTTCAACATAGGAGAAAAAATTGTTAAAATCTTTTAAGAAGAAACCACCTACTGGGAATTTCATTCATGAGTAGCAAATTAATTTATTTCTTTATGAGAAGAAATACATACATATTTTCTCAATCTCAGCTCCTGCTCCACGATTGATGGGTAGCAGACATCTAGGATCACATCATACGGATTGATGTAGTCACCAACCACATCATTTGCATCTTTGATAGCATTGTTGCATTCTTTGCTTACATTGTGGGGACTGGTGAATGTGTAGTCTTCAAAGTCACATGTATTCATTATAGTGAGGCCTATCTCATCAGAAATCATGCCATGTGACCAGAAAAATTCATAAGTTGATGGGATATCTCTATCAAGTTTGAGAAGTGGATTTCCAATCTATAAGCAGATAAAAGTAGAGGTGTTACTAACAAAATCATAATATTAAAACAAAAATTAAGTAAAAATACTCATCTAAGTCAAAAACCTGTATACGACGTCACTAGACAGGCAGAGAACAGAATAAGAGAGCTTTATTCTAGGACAGGAAATTGCAGGGACATCAACCATAAAAGCAAGAATAAAATGTAGAAAAGGAAAATGATTAGAGATGAATGTTCTTTGAATCATTGCTTCAGATAATCACTTGTGGTGAACAATGCAATGATGTGAACTATTCTTACAGCCACTCCTCTGATGTTGAACTTGAAACCAGTTGACTGCTGATTATAATTCAGGAGGACATCGGCCAGCTGAGGGATGTAATGCCCTGGAAACAAGCAATTAATGGTGAATTCTCTTGGAGAGTAGGAGGTGATTAATTACACATTAAAATGGTTGAATGTTTCTCTAGGACCTGCATAACTTTCTCCAGTCAGAAACAGTCCCCTGTATTTGAACTCTGGAAACTTTTCATACCATCGGATCAGAAAGGTCCGCATGTCATTAGCTTCCATTGTCAAAAGCCGCATGGAAGAAAAAGAGTACTATTGAGTTAGCTGGTCCATAAATAAAGGTTATGTGAAATAATCAGGATCAAAATTTTAACATAATTGTTAACATTAGATTAAATATGATGCAGATGAAATTTGTTTTTACCAGTAGATTCATCACCAGATTTGTAATCAGAAGTCCTGTTTGAGTATGACCATCCAACTCCAGCAGGGGATTCGACAAAAAGGAGACTTGATGCTGAAAACATAAGAAATTTTAAGTCACAAGGTTGTATATTACTAAAATTTTCAACAAAGGCAACAAGATCCTAGATATGGTGCTTCAGGTAAGTCAAACGTTAATGTTCTCTGCAAAGTGCTGTATCCCTTGTTTCAACATGGAAATAGCAAACCTTTATTCCAGGCTTTTGTATTTATTTGAAGGCCTCGACCATCGCCTCTTGGAAAGAATGGACCCAGTTCAGTAAATGCTCCCCCACCAATTGAAGAGCAACCTGGGCCTGAACATTGGAAGAGTGTTTAGGCATGATATTCAAGATCTTTATATGACATGGTTAATCAAGAGAAATAAATGTAGATTGCATTTCTGCCTTAAGTCCAATCCTACAGCCACCTACTCAGATTTCGCACAGATGATAGAACACCAGAAGACAGGTAGTATGAAGTAAATTGCTTCCTTTTGTGTCTATGGAAGTGAAGCAGTCATACTATAAATTTGCATAAAAAAAGGAAAAAGATATACATCATATAATTGATATACATCATATAATTGAGATGTATGTTTTAAAACCTCTCTTAAGATGGGCAATTAACTACTTGCGAACAATTATCCTCTAGACATGACTTGATCATTTTAACATGCTAATTTTGATGCTGTAATGAGTGTTATTTATCTAATAGAAAATAAATGTTCCTTTGTTGCTGTCCCTGTTGCCTGAGAATTAAAAAGATAACACTAACATGATTAAAAATAGGGAGGCAGTACTGACAAAAGGCTAATCAAAGTTTAAGTGTCAATTCTAATTAGACATTTTTTCATGCTTACGGTTATCAGATTTAACACAATAGAATACACTAACTTCTTGCTTCTGCCTCGTTATGTATCTGAACTTTTCAACTTGCAAAAATTGCAATACAGTCATAAACAAGGCTCTTGAACATTTCCAAAAGAATCCCGACGAGCATGAGAATTAAGTTCTATGGTAATGGATAGCCATATTCTGTATTTAACTTTCTCATTTTGAACAATAGTAGGCATTTTACTCCAGCTAATGTTGCATCTAACAATCCATGGTAAGAATGAAAGGCGGTTCAGGACAAGCAGAGAAATTCACTACGATGCTAAATTTTAGCTAATCGTGGTGTTGCTTCAGCAAATAATTGAAAAGACTGGATAGCGAAGTGGTGATACAAGAGAAATAAAATTGCAAGCTATATGGTCCCCAGTTCCCCATTTAGTAACTTGCTGTAATCAGACTAAGGGAAAACAGAGTGGAATCTTAGCACATTAATGAGAGAAAATAAACATAGTTCAAGTCCAGGAACTATGCAAACAAAATTGTTAAACCAGATCCTTATTTTTTTTCCCCTTGCAATTACAAAAGCCAGATGCAACCCCTTAATGCTAATCTCTAGAAAACAATAAATCGAAGTTGTGGGAACATGCACGACACTATGGAAAGAACAAAACTTTCAATCCAGAGAAATCGAGAACAGCAATGACAGGAAAAGCAGCAAGAAACACACCACACGGTTCACACCATGCCCTGCCGGAGACTATCTCATGACAATGGAGGGCCCAGAGAGAGAGAGAGAGAGGTAAAGAGCTAAACCAACAGACCTCCGTTCAGCCAGAGGGTTAAGGGCTTCTTGTCGGCGTCGCCATCTGCCTCGGCGAAGTAATAGTAGAGGCTCCTCCCGGCCTCGACATCCACGTCCACATACCCGGCGTACTGCCTGAATCCCACCGCCGGCTGCCCAGGCAGCCTCTCCACCAGGTCCTCCGCTGGGTACCCCACCACAGCCACTCCCCCAAGGCAGCTAGACCACACCAACAGCTCCGCCAGCAGAAGCCCCCTCCCCCAAGAACCCATCTCACTCCCAATTCTCCCCCAGAACGAAGTCCCCTTTCGCCTTATTCACCCATCACAAGGCCATGGAGGCGCACCTTTATACTTCTGATGCCTCTGGTGTATATCCGACGACTGCGGAGTGATTGGGCTCGCATCAGACAATGCCGTCCTGGTTGGAAGCTCCTGTTTGGAGGTATCTACCGTTATGGCTCGTAAAGGAGGAAGACAACAGGATAGCAAGTAAAAGCAAAAGGAGAGACGGCAGAAATATATAGCCGTTGGCCAAAAAATTGACAGAGGAGGGAGGCTTGTCCCCTCCTTTGCCGCATCGGTTTGTCGCCATGAAATGAGCGCGCACACACCCAAGGTGTGCGGTGGGTTGTGTGGTGTGGGTTCATCGCTTCCTTCGCCACCTAACATGTGAGCTCGCTCTAATGGGGAGGCGAGGTGCCGAAGCTGGTTGCTTGCAGCTGCAGTCCACTGTTCCATCTAACAGTGCATGCTGCCAGCACTTTTTCTGCCCAACACCCAGCCCCCACTTTGGAGAGTTTGCTTTCAAAACTTGAAGACAAAATATGGTATGCTTCTTCGTGCTTATCCTCATCAAGTAGCTTTTAGTCTCATCTTTTTTTCGCCTTCGTTTCCATGGAGGTTTTGACTGGGCAACCGCGGGTGGGGGAGAAAGGACAAGAAACTGCGCGGGTCGCAGAGAAAGTGATGGCAACCTTTGTAGTAAACAGCTTGCAAGATAAGAAATTTGACGGGTCCCTCGCACACAAGCGATCCTCGCCACCAATCAGCAACAAGCCTACCTCGTCACCAACCACCAAGGCCCCCCCCTGTGATGTCGGGTTGGAAACCGCCCCGTGAGAAGGCATAGTTTTCCTGCCCGCGAATTCAATTGCTTTTGTCTTCAAGTGTTTTAAGACTTGATGGTTACATCATGGAGAGAAAGAGGGAATCTCCTCGCCTAGATCTCAAAGTTTAAGAGGTCCATTATGGCCCAGATAAGAAAGATGACTAAGGAGTCATACTTGCTGCATATCATCGCGAGATGGTGTGTGCGTAAATCGGAGCATGGTTGGTTGCTTGTTTGCGTGATGGGATAGACCGTCAATGACTGTCTAATTTGCGTGCACATCATCTCATGATGGTGTGCACCAAATATTATTCGATTGACCCAAATCATCTAACCTACAGGCTGTTCTAGAAAACTGACCCATATTCAATATGTGATCTGGTCCCATAGCACCAAATTAGTGAAAATTTGGAGAGAGAAACTCCGAGAAAGATCCCTCAAGAGTGTGCATAGCTCCGAAAGAAAGCACCAAACAATGCAAACGGACGAGAAACTAAACCCTAAACTTCCGACCAAATATAATTATCGTCGAGAGGCCCTCGACTCACAAGACAAGTCTCCTAGATCCCCTGATGCGTGATCTCCTATGTGTAAACTTTATATATCTCGACGAGCTCATAGGCATCCCTACATCCAGATGTCATATGACGGTTTGCGAGAAAAAAAGACTCGAGATCAACCATTTTCACATCATATGCTGGTTATTTAGAGTTTTATTATTAATTATTCTTTTGCATATTCAATACATGAAAAAGCTTAACTAGATGAGATTCTATTTTTCAGATGTTGAGAATATTTCATATTTTCCATCTATGTGCATGGTCTTTCTCTCGCTCTTTCTATACAAATGCAAACACAGAGTTTTATTTTTATATTGTTTTATGTTAAATTGCAAACTCATAATTTTATTTTATAAAAGATATTTTCGGGACGTTATTATTTTTCTAAGAAAATTTTCTCTATTTTTTATTTTCTTGAGAATTATGCGAGTGCAAACCCATTTAGGTTAAGGAATGTTTCGCCTTCTCAAGGTCCTTCGAATCCACCGTTTAGTTTAAGCCCTTGCAGTCCGTAGATTGGTCTCTTGTGAGTACAAGGCGAGACGGTGGGACCTTGGGCAAATAATTAATTTTTCTTGGAACTTAAAATATACTTTGACTGGAATTATCCACAGGTTTCAATTAAGAGAGGCCATTTGATTTGATTTGAGGTACAACTCCATAAAAATGACAACTACATACATCAACTTTAAAATCGATAAGAGTGAAGTATCTAAGTCTAAACTCACATATTTCAAAATATCGAATTTGATTTTTTTTTTGCAAAAAGTGTGCCACATGGGCCAATTAATTATAATAGTTTGAAATCTAACAATTTTACAGCAAGCCGAATAGTAAGAACTTGCCATGGACATAATTACAATATTTTATACATAAGAAAAATATTACTTGACTATAATTTTATGACATGGTATAGTTTAAAATAGACCACGGGAATTTTCAAAACTTCTGCATTTGATTGAAAGATACGTGCTCTATAATTACAAGTTTTTTTTCCGCGTAAAGATAATTTGAAAGAGAAAAAATCCAAAAAAATAAGACAAGAAAAGAAAATTGGTAGCAGAAAGAAAATGACAGGTGATGAGGGCAGAGGGCGACCAATTCGTAGAAAGAGGACCACCATCGAGCTGATGACACAAAAAAGAGAAGAAAATCTCCATTGATCGATACTTGTCATGAACAGTCCCAAAGTTAGCCGGCCCGGATCCTGACTTAACGCTACGACGACAACAACAACATTACATGTTGGGTTCTTGTCAGTAGCTGGGTTCGAAACGCCAAGTTTTCTGAGCTCTGGTGAGGTATCCGATGACCCTGTCCTTGACATGTCCCACTCATGTCTTCTAATCCATCTTGTCCTAACTGATTTAAGTACTAACCTCCCGCTATCACCACTTCTGATCAGCTTGACTCGGAATCGGATCCGGTGGTCTGGCGGAGGGTTTAGGTGGGGTTAGAGGGATGTGTTAAGGGTCAGGAAGAAATAGCAGTTTGGTGAGATTTAAGAAATAGCAGCAGAGGGATATGGTAGGTTAACTAAGTTATTTTTTGAAAAAGTGAGATTTAAGAGTTAAATGGGGGTTTAGATACCCCACTTATTTAATGGGGGTTAAAGTTAACCCTCTCTAATTCATGGGCCCCACTTTCCTTCCTCAAATTTATTTTGTGTAAAATATAGGTTAAGCAATCCCTAGTTAAAATAACTAGAGATTGTTTATTCTTTTGTCAAACTTATATTTAATAGGGAGTTTCTTACTTATATATTTTTTATTCTTTTGTCAGACATTAGTTCTATATTAATAGGGAGTTTCTTACTTATATTTTTTTGTTGGGTAAGTGGGAGTTTTTTAGCCATAGTGCACAACAGTTTTTAAAAGAGAAAGTACCTGCACAGGTCCTTCAATCTTTCAATGATACTATCTCCCATTCGGAGTTGTTTGACTTAAATTCAATTGGATCCCAGTACTCTTGGTGTAACCGCTCAGTTGGTGATCGTCGAATTATGGCTCGGTTGGATCGGTGTTTGATTAATGATGCTTGGTTACATCTCTTTCCTGCTGCTTTCTCTGAATATGGTGCCGAACTTTTTTCAGATCATACCCCTCTAACTATTAATGCCTATAAGTCTGTCTCATCGGGGAAGAAACCTTTCCGTTTTTTTGCTATGTGGGCTTCCCATCCACAATTTCTTCAGATTGTGCAACAGGCGTGGGATACCGATGTTCACGGCTCCCCATTATTTGTCCTGTGTTCTAAGTTGAAGGCGGTAAAACTGGCTCTTAAACAATGGAACTCGGAAGTTTTTGGAGATGTGACACAATCTCTCTATAAAGCTAAGTTGTCCCTAACTGAAGCTCAAAAGCAACTTCAACAGCACCCTTCTTCTGCAGCCCTCGTTGAGGACGAGCATAAAGCCCGTGAGAAATATCTTCAAGCACTCAATAATGAGGAAGCATTTGCTAGGCAAAAATCAAGACAATCATGGCTCTCCTTGGGTGACAGTAACACAAGGTATTTCTATGCTTCAATTAAATCCCGGAGGTCTACGAATTCAATAAGGAAATGCACGGCTGAGGATGAGGATGATGTGAAATCATACATAGTCAACTTTTATACCTCCCTCCTCAATCAACAGCGACCTACACTGCCTTTTACTGTTACTCCCAAGCGACGGTTATCTTCTGAATGTTCAGATTCTTTATGTGTGCCTATAGGGAGTGATGAGATAAGGCAGGTGATTTTCACTTCCCCCAAATGTAAGGCTCCGGGTCCTGATGGGTTCCCTGCTGAGTTCTTCCATATTGCATGGCCTATTGTAGGTGAGCAGGTTACCAAGGTAATACAATATTTTTTCTCAACTGGTAGAATGCTTACCCAACTTAATTGCACCTTCATTTCCTTACTTCCTAAATCTGATAACGTGGATTCCTTGGATCAGTTTAGGCCAATCTCCCTGTGTAACTTCATTTATAAAGTTATTTCAAAAATTATGGCTAACAGACTGCAGAAAGTGCTTCCATCTATTATCAGCTTCAGCCAAGCAGCTTTTATTAAAGGTCGTAACATCCATCATAATATCTGGTTAGCTAATGATATTCTGAAGGACCTGCACTCGCCAACAAGGGGAAAACGTATTTGCCTTAAGGCTGATTTGAAGAAGGCATTTGATTATGTTAGTAGGGAATTTCTTTATTACATGCTGCATAGTATGAACTTTCCTACTGTATGGATATCCTGGATCCAAGTGTGCTTGGAAACTCCGATGTTTTCAGTTCTGTTTAATGGTTCTCCTGTTGGTTTCTTCAGAAGTTCCAATGGGTTGAGACAGGGTGATCAATTATCACCTTATCTCTTTACCATCGTCATGGAAGGCCTCTCGTGCATGTTAGAGGAAGCTGTGGAACAGGGGCATTTGCAGGTACCATCAGCTGGGGATGTCAATGTCTCACATTCCATCTTTGCAGATGATCTATTGCTTTTCTTGGATGATGTTAGTTCTGTCCCTGCAATGGTGGACATCCTCTCTCGATTCTCAGAGCAGTCGGGCCTACTATTGAACAACCAAAAAAGCAAATTATTCATTGGGGCAACTATTAAGAATCCGGAGCAAATTTCTATAATCCTCAATATCCCGCAGGGTGAGCTGCCAATATCTTATTTAGGTCTCCCTCTCATATCTTCATCATTGAAAAAGAGCCACTGTACCCCAATAATTGAGAAAGTTAAAAAGCGTCTCAGCTCATGGAGGAACCGATTCCTCTCAAAGGCGGGGAGATTGGAGCTGATCAGATCCATATTATCATCTTATTCTATCTACTGGTCGGCAGCTTTTCTCCTCCCTGCTGGCATTATAGATGACATTGAGCGCATGTTGAAACAATTCTTTTGGGAAGGTAACAAACACAATTCTTTACATATGGTTAAATGGGAAAACATATGTTTACCTAAATCTGAGAGTGGTCTTGGTTTGAAACGCCTTGTGGATTGGAACAAAGCATGCTTGGTTAAAATGCTTTGGGATTTGATTCAGAAGAAAGAGTGCTTATGGGTCAACTGGATTATGGCGCGCTATCTGAAACAGTGCCCACTCTGGTGTGTCCAAGTCAAATCTTATTTTTCCTCCGCATGGAAAGGACTACTCAAAGCTAGGGATTGGATTCTTAATCATATTTGCTTCAATATTTCCACTGGTCACCAAACTCATCTTTGGCATGACCCATGGGTAAATGGGCAGAGTATCTATCATCTCTTTGGAGATCGATGCCGGAAAGAGTTGGGTCTACCCCGCTACTTGCAGGTCTCATATTTTATTCGTGATGGACAATGGAACTTCCCACCATCAAGAAGGCCATCTGCTGAACTTCTAACACTATGGCAGCTTATCTCTACTATTGATATCAAACAAGATAATCAAGATCAGGTGACATGGAAGCATGACGGTGGGCGCTTCTCAACTCGCTCAGTTTGGAATTGTATCCGAAATCACTCTCCTACCTGCAAATATTATTCCTGGATATGGAAATCACCTACAGCACAGAGGGCCTCTCTATGTATGTGGCAGGCAACTCTCCATCGCCTCCCCACTCAGGATAATCTCCGACGAAAGGGCTTGCATCTAGCCAATCGTTGCATCCTTTGTGAGTGCGAGGAAGAGACAACTGACCACTTGTTCTTTCAGTGTAGTTACTCATCATATATTTGGCATCAGATTCTTGCCCGTTTTGACTTGTCCAGACCTCCTGCTTTGTCTTTTCACGAGGAACTAGATCTCCTTCAAGAAAACTTTTCAAAAGGTGATACTATTATCACTAAAATTGGAAGGTTAGCAGTGAGGTTCTCAATTTGGTGGATTTGGCGTGAGAGATGTTCACGCATATTCAACAATGTTCGTAACTCAATGATCCAAGTACTTCTGCTAATTCTGAGTGATGTGAAGAATTGTATAGAGTTCCAAAGGCCACCTTCTAGTATGACACGGAGGGAGAAAAATATCCTGAAACGATTCAATATCTCATCATCTTGATCAGAGATGGAGTTGTTTGTTCTCAAGCTCTATTGTAGGAAGGGAGATGAAAATTTTCAGGATTTTGGTACTCTTCAGGACTATCGTGCTGTATAGTTTTTGACTTTGCCTCCTTATACTTTTGTCATCAAGTTCACAGACCCGTGCGAACTTGAGATTAGTCTTGCTTATCTCACTAACTGGTTGAGATAAATTACACCATGTATACATTTCTTCTGTTATTAATACAATCACACTTACCGACCAAAAAAAAAATGGATCTGACCAATCAAATGATGTGCTGAATAATTTATTTATCTATTTTTAAATAATTTTTTTAAAAATAATTCTAGATAATTGTAAATAAACGGTGAAAAAAAGGTGATATATGTCCCATAATTAATTCTCTTTCTCTCTCTCTTTTTTGTTTTTTCAGAAATTATCTAGGACCCTGGGCTGCCCTTAGCATTTCATTGCACAAGATAATCAGTGATATTGAGGGGGGGACATCCACCTTACCCCTCAAATACAAGTACAACTCTATAGAAAGGTAAGGAAAAGAAAGCCCTGAATATCTATACACGTATATAGGGCAAGCCGATTCTGTCCAGGCGAGCAATGCCTTTAGCTCTGAAAGGAAGATTTCCATCTTGGAAGTAGAAAGATCCATGCATTTGACATCCATAGTTAGCAAAAAAATCAGCAAGAGAGTTCACTTCTCTGTATACATGAGTAATCTTAGGGTGAAATATAGACAGAAAGTTGAGAGTTTCATCCCAAAATTCCCATAGACACCATGGTGGCTTGCGACCCTCCACTCTTAAGAGTTGAACAAGAACCATAGAATCCAATTGCACCTCTGACACATTAAAACCAAAAACCTTAACATAGCGTAAGCCATCTAGAAGTGCCCTACACTCTGCCATAAGTGATGAGGATACAGTATAAGAGTGTGCAAAAGCAAAAACAATCTGACCCCGAGTGTCCCTTATGACACCACCTCCACCTGCATTTCCAATAGATGTTTTAAAAGCACCATCACAATTAAGGACAGATCCAACAGTAGGACATTTCCAATACAATAAGCAGAATTGCTTCTTCTTACCCCTCTGGTTAATTGATCTGACCCCCAAAGCCAACAACACAGAATTATTAGGATGAGCCTTGCTTTTGGAGACAAGGATGGTTGTCTCTAAGTGATGACAAATTTCACTAGCCACTTGCTGAATTGTAGGGATATAATCACCATGAAATTTAGCATTCCTAATTTTCCATATATACCAACAAATAAGAATATGCAAGGAGCTAAAAGCCAGACCCAAATCAGTGCTGCGATTGGTGTAAGTCTGCCAAAAAGTGAACATAGAACTAATGCAATTAAAGTTCCCCTTCACCCCTGTGTTAGCCTCAATATACCCCCACAAAGCTCGAGCAATATCACTATGCAGAAAAAGGTGATCAACTGTTTCAGGTTTGGGGTTGGAACAACAGAAGCAGCGTGAGCAACTAGATCTCTCTCTCTCTCTCTCTCTCTCTCTCTCTCTCTCTCTCTCTCTCTCTCTCTCTCTAGTTGAACTCGAACTGACTTGAGCATCAAGGAGGTATCATGAAAACTCCTCTTAGGTTCACCGATTATCTTGCAAGATGGTCGAGTAAGGTACGCCCGAAGATGATTCGCTCTTAATTGCACGAGAAAACCAAATCACCTAGAAGTCGCACGAGTCTTGGGAAGGGAGGAGATTAGATATCCTCATTTTGGGCGACTGACCTTATCAACTTCCTTGGTCAATTTTTAAGTAAAATATATGTGAAAATATATGTTAGATTTATATTTACATAACACCCATCATATATATATATATATATATATATGCATATTAATTGTCACGTAGACCCTTTTTTCATTACTTTTCATTAAAAATATAAGCTGCAACAATATCTTACGAAGTGATGTAAAATAAGATTGATGAATATGTTATGGATATATACACATGAGAGAATATTTTATAGACATCCACATGATATATATATATATATATATCATGGTTTGCCAACCGCACCGTATATCATGGTTTGTCAAACCGTACCGGTGCGGTTTGGCCGTGCTGCACCATGCCCGGCAAAAGCCGAGATCAGGCACGGTTGGCACACTCCCCTCTCACACTTCTTCCCCATCTCTCGCGTTCTCTCTTTCTCTCTCTCTCTCTCGCGTTCACTATCTCTCTCTCTCTCTAGCTTGCTGCCGCACCGTGGGGAGGAGCCCCCGCCGTTGCCATTGTAAGGAAATCGGGGATATGCAAACGTAGCGGAATTTAAAAATTTAAAAGATTTCCTTTGCAGATCGACTTTGGGATTGCAAGAACTCGATCAGATCTAGGAGAAGAACTTGTTTCTTTCACCTTGCGGAGATTTGGGATCTCCAACGATTGGTGCAGACATTCCTCGGGATCGTCCTAGCTGCGCAATCGCCCGGCCTCTAGCGGAATCCACACGAGCAGCGTAGATAGGGACACACTCTCGTGCTCCACAGCTACCCTCCACCCTTGTAGTCTCCCCTTTGTCCTCTTCTCTTCACAAGAGAGAGACAAGAGAGATAGAAGAGAGAAGAAGGAGGTGTGAGAGAGAAGAGAGAGAAGATAGAAGAGAGAGAAGATGGAAGGCGGCCAAAGCTTCTTCCAATATTCTTAATTTCAACTCTAATCTTCTTTAAATTGTTCACAGTTACTAACTTTCACTGACCTTGTCTTTAATACAGCAATCTATAATAACTCTCTCTGAAGAATTCCTCATAATCTACCATTCATCAACTAATATTTTTCTTGTGCAATTTCGAGAAAATTACATTGCACACTGATTCTTCTTTTCAATTTCTCTTTGTTCACTGATTCTTTCTGTACATATTTATACATTGTTCATATCACACTTCCTATTACCATCATTATTCATAACAACACTTTTCTCAAATTTCTGATCTCAGGCATATTTAATCTATTTGCTATAATTCACTGCTCTTCTATGTACCAGTATCTCTTCTAAAGCTGATATGCTTTACTTAATCATGCCAAACTTTTCATAACACAAATCACATTCTCATTCATACTATTTCTTGATATCATCTGACTCAGATCTCACCTCTGCTGAGGTTCTCAACTATACTTTGCACATTTAATTATTTCTGACACACACTGATCTGCTCCATATCACCTCGTTATCATATACCTGTCTCTGCTAACTCTGTATTCTTACTGAATTCCATATCCAAACTTATTAATTTCCTCAATTCCTTTAACTGCGAATTTTAACAATCATACCTTTATGTCATAAACTAGCACACTGGTATAATCACATAGATTATACCACCTCTAATCACATCAACTTTCAATAACTGCTAACGGCTGCCAAATTCTCAACACAAAAACATGTTCTATAGAACAAATACTACTTTAACCAACACAAAACCGCAGACTTACTACCAGCAGTGGACATTAATTCATGTATTGGGACATTGTACTTTCAATGCCTTTTCATATTTTAACTGGACATTGCTCTGATACCAACTGTAACGGCCCTGGATATTTATGCCCATTAAGGCTCCATATCCAGATCCGCCTCCCGCGAATGGACCGAAGTCTCGCAAGGGATATCTCAAACACGTGTCCAGGAAGAACATAAAAGACAAACCACAACAGTAAGAGACACAAGAAAGGATATGTGCTCATATCTGCATATATAATTTACAACTGTCCCATTACATTAATACATGTCCAAATAAAAAGTACAACTACCTGGGGCATACCCCGAGGGAGCACAAGCTCGGACAACTCTACTAACACTACTGCTAGTGGTACAAGTCTGTCACAACACTTCCTCAAGCCACACCAACGGTAAACCCCGAAAAGAACTGTAAGGGAGTGAGCCTTAACAAGTCACTGGCTCAGTAGGGAACCACCCAAAACTACACTAAATGCAGGAGAACCTCAACCCCAACGGGTCTCACTGGCAACACCAGAAGCCAAACCATTTCATGCTCACCACATTTGTAATTAACAACAGTTAAAAACATAATCTAAACACAATAACGTCAATTAATGAAAATCTCAGAATAGGAGAGAAACAGCAGAACTAGTCCAACGCCACTAGTCTGCCAAACAACTGCAAAACCTAGACCACAAGCTTCACAGGCACACCATCTTAATAAATGGTCGCCTAAGCTGCAAACCACACAGGCAAAGCATTGCCTAAGCTATTAGCTTCACTGGCAAGCCTTCAACACACGGTAACAGAACTGCTAACCAAGAGCTAATCCTTTATACCCTTAAACCACGATGTATTGAATATCACACCTAAATAACAGGACTGGCTACCACGGTGCCAATCCATTACATACTAAACCATAATCGGAAGCTTACCCATGAAGGGGTAAAACACAACAAGTAAAAGGTCTTACCACATGACCCCTACGGAGCACAGCTCTACCTCAACACCTGAAAAGACTGGTACACAAGGTACCACGAGAAACCAACACCCACAAAGGGTACAAGTACCCACCACCAAAAGGTACCACCACAGAAACCAATCACTAAACCAGTGCCAACACAAGGCACCTCATTACGGCAAATTCATAACACAACTGTGCCAACGACAAGGCACACTACACGAGTCAAACCACAACTAGTGAGTCTCCGCTCACCAACAACAATAACAACAATGTCAATCACTGGGTACACCTCAACGGTAAAACCACAACCCGAGAGTCATTCACAAGCCACAACCATTGGCAAAGCACGAGTCGGAAAGGAACGTCGCCACCACACGGGAACAGACTACTGGTTCATGACGCCAGTATCCAACCCGGACAACACAACACAAGAACTACCTCTCAGTCTCGTAGTCACGAACGAAAGGTCCAACTGCCGCTCCACGAGAACAAGTCAAACAACTGTGGAGACCAACTAACACCACACCTGCAGACCACAGAGTTGTAGGCCCATGCCTGGCACCTTTAGGGACTCTGACCTAAGCTCCCTAAAGTGAGGCACTGAAAAATAGGACTAGCTGGGGACCAGTGTCGACTACTAGTGTCCGTACCCCCAACTACGAGCGCGCTACAAGCGACTGCACACCCACAAACACAAGCCGCTGCCCTACTGTCGTCTTTCCCTCAGCCGGACGTACAACTCAAACACAGGAGTGAGGGTGTCCAGATAGACGACACAGACCTCGACGGTACAACACAAGTATCGGGACAAACCCCGAGCACAAGAAACACACGTGCCTGGCTCACAAAGAACCTGGGGTACCCGACTAGAGAGGCATTCCGGAATAGGCGCCGGACCACCAAACTCAGCAATGCACAAATCTCGATATATACATATATAATCTTTATTTATAAACCACGATGTACCTGTGTTAGGATTAGCTTAACACCGGTCACTATGTGACCCTCAAGCTATCCTACACTAACACATAAATAAACCTCAACCATATAACATTAACTTGCTTATCCTCGGTCATTCCATGACTCATAAGCTATCCCATACAAACATACACATAGATTTCGATAGTCAACCACACTTGGTTTATCATTGGTCACAAGGTGACCTCTATTGCCACATTAAATTTATTACTCGATAAGCACTTAATAACCACACTTACATTCCATTAATTAACCATCATAACCAATCTGTAATCACATACTAAAAAGCTAGGGCTAGATTCACGCAGTAACCTCACTGCCCAACTACTACGACAACCGGTGCATGTGCCATGCACACACACACACACACACGAAACACCACTACAACGGAGTATGTGCCGTGCACATCCTCGAACCACGATAACACCACATCGATTATGTAAACCTCCCACTAACCATGTGGGCAACCTGCTCACAGAGCTTTACAGAGGCCATTACACCTCTTACCAAAGCCATACACATTAAACGACGATAATCGAATAACCAAAACACCAAAAGCAGCAAAGCAGAACCCTCGGCTGCGATCGCGACAGAGGCCATGACGGCCTTCTGATCGCGACGCCACGATATGGCGCGACAAGAACTCCTATCGCGACAAGTCGCCCTGTCGCGACCTGGTCGCGACAACCGGGACCGTCGCCTTCTCAGGCGGAAATCCACATCCGGGAACCATCTTCGAATCTTCCATGCAAACCACCCTAAATCCCATTTCAACCCGGTTTTCATGCTCAATTCACCTCCTAAGCATGATATCTACTGATTTAAAAGCAATAAACAAACCATAATGCAATCCACACATCAAATGAGGTGGAAACTCCCTACCTCTGCGAAGAACATGAACTCCTGGCGTTTCCCCCCGCTCCGCACGACGTCCTCGCTGCGAGAACACACCGAACGACCTCAACAAGCCAAATCGCCCGAGGGAGCTCCGCAACAGCTCCTCCAGGTCGAACAGAGCTTCCCTTGCTCTATTCGGCTGTGGAAATGGAATTTTTTATCATCAATTTAAAATTTAAGTTCTGTTTAAATCATGTGGTCTCATGGAAGGCGTATTGCTAATCCAAATCCCGTCGGATGCTACTTGAGCAAGGGTGACGTGTGATGAATCGGCAATTCGCGCAGCGCGGGCGTGCCAGTCACCGAGGTGACAACAGATGGTTTGCCTCCGAGAATCGGAGGGCTTTAGGTCTATTGTGCGCACCGTTTGACTTCATCAAATGAGAGTGAAGTGTCGGGTCCTGGACCAAAATCCCGTCGTTACCTAAATGCAACGAGTTAATTACATCCTTCTGAGAAGGAAAACCCTTGATTAATCTCCAGATTTAGAAAGCCTCATGACCTGAAGTGGAGACATCCGATAGAGGTGCGAAACGCAAATTAAATTTAAGCCGAGATGCCATTAAGTGAAACGAACGCCTATTCGGACTCATTTGATCTCTTACTTGATTGACTACCCAATCTCTTTGCCTATTGACTCATTTGTTTCTTTTATCACGAAAAAGTTCAATTTGGTCCGTTGGGTCCATTTGAGAGAGAGAAGTCATGAAATGGTCTATTTGATCATTTGTTGAAAACAAATTTCAATTTGAGTCTTTTATTCTGCTGTAAAAACAAGAGATGATCTTTTGTCCTTTAAAAAAAAGGTTCAATTTGTCTTTAGCTCTTTTGTAAAACGTGAGACGGTCCTTTGTTGTTTGTTTCTTGAAACAAGTTTCAATTTGGTCTTTTGTTTCTTTTATCATAGAGAAGCTCTTAGTTTGTTACTTGGGTCTTTTTGAAACATTTACAAACGAAGCTCCGCTCACGATTCGGCGCAGCTGGGCCGTTTGATAGTCACTTGGCAACCGGAGCACATTCGATACGGCGCAGCTCAGGAACAGCCTTGATTCGGCGCGGCTGGCAACAGAAAACCGAATCGGCGCAACCCCACCACTACAAGAAAAAGCGCATATAGAGACCGATTTAGAGACCGAAATTTTCGGTCCCTATTCGGTCTCAAAATAGAGACCGAATAGAGACTGAAAATTTCAGTCCCAAATATAGAGACCGAATAATTTCGGTCCCCATTCAGTCCCTGAATAGGGACCGAATAGGGACCAAATAATTCGGTCACTATTCGGTCCCTATTCAGGGACCGAATAGTGACCGCTTTCATTTTAGTCACAAATGTTTACGTGGTGGCGGGATGTGAAAAATTTTGTGACCGATTATGGTTGGTCACTATTCGGTCACTATATAGTGACCGAATAGTGACTGATTTTAATCGGTCTCTATTCTGTAGAGACCGAATAAGGACCGCTCGGTCGCTATAGCCGCGTCTTCCCCCATTCATCCCCCTTTCGCGCACTCTCTCTCCCTCCTCCGTCCGAACGCGCTCTCTCTTTCTCTCCTCCATCCCTGCTTGCTCTCTCTCTCTCTTGTTCGCCGGACTCCATCGCCATGCGCCGCCTACGCCAGACGCCGTGCGCTGCCATCGCCGGAGGCTGCTGCTGTCGCCGGACGCCGCCGCCATCGCCGCCGCCGTCGTCTTCTCTTGTCGCCTCTAGACGTCAGGGCCGGTCCCCACCATGACCATTCCGACACTGTCCCGCCACCGTCGACGCCCCACCGCACCGCACAACCGACGCCGACGCCGCACCGTGGGTTTCCTCTCTCCCTGTGCGACCCCCCCTCCTCCAACACCCCCAGACCGGCCCCCTCCGCCTCCACCCCCCCTGCCAACACCCCACCCTGAATCCCTTGCTCCCTGCACACGCCCTCCTCCCACACCCCCACCACAGATCCCTCACTTCCTGCGCACCCCCTCCGCCAACACCCCCACCCCATGCGCACCCCCCCTCTACCATCACCCCCAACCCAGGTCCCCTCCCTCCCTGCGAAACCCCACCACCCTGGCCCCCTCCCTCCCCGCGCAACTCCATCGGCGGGCGCTCGCCAACGCCAACTCCTCCGTCCCCTAGCCCGGCCGTTCTCCTCCGATCCTCCTCAGGGGAAGAGCCCGAAGATGGCGACGTCGTCGGCGCGCCGCGTCGCTCCCGGAACCCACCCCCGGTTGTCGTCACGCTCCGCGGGCGCGGCGAGGAGGATGCATTCCGCGGCGGCCCGCAGCAGCCATATGCACAGGTCCAGCCTCCCCGGCATCCTCCCCACCTCAAACTCCAATGGATATAGGTGATCGCGACTTGCTCCCCAACTCTTCCAGCGTTTATCCGATTTTGGGTTCACGGCGAGCTTTTAAGGTAAACCGTCGATGTTTTCTCTTGTTGCCTGTGGTAAGGTGGGCGGCCTTTGGGAGTATCCAAGGGGCAGGGCTCTCAATACCCAAGTTTTTTTTTGTCTTCCTTTTCTTTTTGGTGGGGGTGGGGGCTGTTGAAGATGGAGATAAGTAACTGATGCCCAAGTTAACACTATCTTCAGTTTTATTATGTGGACTGTTGTGTAGTTAAAGAGTTTGGTAAGACGGGTATTCTTGAATTGAGAAGTGCTATCTATCTGTGTTGCTTTTGATATATTTTGAATTCTTTAATGCTATAGATGTTCTCAAGAAGAGGAACTTGCAGGTCTCTAGGATGCTGCTGGGGGGTATGCACGTCGTCGGGATCTACGTGTGGGCTTTGGAAGGCTCGTTCAAGGCATCCAATTTGGTGCTTTGGCAGGTTAAATAGCATCTCATGCGCAATTCTGCCATGTCCTTCTTCTCCTTGTGCTAAACAGTCTACTCTCCTGTTCTTGTCTACCAAGCGAGCATGGTATTTTTTTCCCCCATTGCAGACAATCAAGAGTGTAGCGCAAGCAGCACCTTTTTATGACGGTGACCCGCTGGAGCGGCTGCTTGTTCATGCCTCGTACAGCCCAAGAAGATGCTCACTCTGACCCTACTAGAGAGATGGCAAGAACCATTATGATAGCTATTGAATCTATAAATCAGGTGGGCTTACTACTATAAATTAGGTGAGGATATTATATATTATTCATGTTTAATTAAGCTAGCTACTTGAATCTAAATGAAATATGATGTCTTTGATCTATTTCTTCGATTATTTCTTTAACGCAGCATAAGAATATGATGGAGCTCAATTTCTGTTTTCTACAGCTATTGATATGCGCAGGAGTATCTTTAAGCTTCATAGTTGGAACATTTGTTACATGGAGGACATTAGTACTACTCGGTAATTGATTTATAATATCATTATGCATGCCTGTGTTTTAAAGACAAAGTTCTAATTATAAGAATAGAGGAAAGTTAATAATTCAAGAAATGACTTTTGTAGCATCCTGCATGCTTGTACGCTGATTTGTTATATCGTATTCATTATTTCAGATTCACCCTCTTATTCTTTGTGCACTAGATATAGAGATTTTGATTCCACCTAATGCTATAAATCATGCTTTTTCTTATCTCTTTCATCTATAACAAGACTTGGATAAAATTTTATTGCCTATCCATAATAAGACATAGCTATTCAATGGAACTTATATCCCAATGACGTCAAACTAGTGGTATTGTGCAGGATTGTCCCCTTGTGTTCTCCTCCTTCTGGGCCTATTCTTTATTCCAGAATCTTCAAGGTGGCTGGTGGGTTATCTTTTCTTAAGTTATGACTTGTTTGATCTAAAGCGGTGACAACATGTGGATTATATGAAACTACTATAAATTTCAGGCCAAAGTTGGACGTCAAAAGGAATTCAAAGTTGCACTACAGAGACTTCGTGGGGAAGACACTGATGTTTCTGAGGAGGCATTAGAAATTCAAGTATGTAAAATAAGACTTTAATCACTAGATTTTAGTTGTCATAATAGCACAGTACAAAACAATATGAGCTGACACTGATGAAATGGTTTCAATCTGATGGCAGGAATACTTAGAAACACTGCAAATTCTTCCCAAAGCTAGATGCTTGGACCTCTTTCAAAGGAGATATATTCGACCAGTAGTTGTAAGTTACATGTCTAATTAATTAATGATCGTCTGAAGCTAGCTTGACTTCTTTAATCTGCATATTTACTTTTCTTTAATTTCCAGGTTGCTGTTGGACTAATGGCATTTCAGCAACTTGGTGGTATTAATGGTATTGGATTCTATGCTAGCCAAATATTTGTGTCTGCAGGTTAGTGGTGATTCATCATATGTATGCATAAATAATTCAGAATTTATTTCATGCATACTTGAAGGAGATCATCATCAATTTTAACTGTTCAAATTTCAGGTTTTCCATCAGGGGATCTTGGAACCATTATGATGGGAGTTATTCAGGTAACTTAAGTTTTCTCAATATATATTGACAAGAGGTATGGCTGTGTCTTGTGGGCCACTAAAATTAACAAATGGAACTGCAACTATTAAGTATTGCCCAATCGATGGTTCGGTCACTAATAATTTAATAAGATATAATTATTTTAATTTTTTTTTATAAAAAAAACCCTATCTTAATTAATGCTTCCTTTTCTTTCTCCTTTTTACTTTAGGATAACTTATGTCCACTTCAATAAAGAAGATCTAACTATGAGTACTATATATATATATATATTCTGCGATAGCTAAATCAATGAGCAGTTCGTTGTGGCAAAATGATTAATTATGACTAATTGTGATTTGATCACACATGTATGTCCAGTTCATCAAGTAAGCATGCATGATTCTCTTTTGGAGAGTGGCATGCAACTAGTGAATCACATCATAATTAATCAATTCTGATATAGATAATATGGGTTGGATGTCTTCCATATATATGCATTAATTAGATATATAAGAACTTCCATTCATTATATCATGTTAGCAGCAAAAGAAATCATCCAATCTCATGACTTTTGGGGACGAACGAGTGATTACTGGCCTGGGAAAGAACTACCATGTCGTGCATCATCTTCAGGTCCTTAATTTGTGAGCATATTTATAAACTTGCTTTCTGGATAGTTAAAATTAAACTTAATATTTAGAAGCTGTTCTTTTGACTTTACTATATACAGATGGATAAGAGATCGATCTTGATAGATGCAGCAGAATATCTACAAGGAATTCACTGCAAAATTGAAATGTTGGAAAAAGAAATGTCTGAGGGGGAATTGACTAGTCTAAATGATCCAAATTTGTCACTCAGCTCTTCAGAAGTTCCGGAGCATAATTCCAGATCTAGTACTATTCCATACAAGATTCTTGAGGTATTACTTAATTCTCACATATATAGTACTTCATGCTTTTGCCAATAAGTTTTTTTTTTGAATTTATATATCCTTCCCATAAAGATGTTCTTGTTTGTCATTCTTGTTAGAATAATAATAATAATAAAAAAAGGTAATCTATAGGATAATAAATTAGCTAGAAACAATTATCATGCATATTCATGTTGCACGATGCAAAAGTTCTCAATATTTTTAGGATTTGAGGATATTAAGAATGCATGTGCATTAAATCTTACAAATGCAAACTGTCTTATTTGATTTCAAAAAAAAAAAAAAAGAATGCGTACTGTTTAACGTAGGTTGATGTTATAATTTGTTTAATCAAGATTATTGAAGATGGATGTGCTATGACATACTCATCATCATGGTATTCCACCACTTCACCGAGCTTGAGAGCGATTCTTGATGTCGTCATGTCTTTGCAGATTGACATAGAGAAGATCAATGATCGACTATTTAGTATAAAGGTGATCTTTGAAAGGGCAAAAGGAATACAAGCTCAAATACAACGTGTGACAGAGTCACTTGGATTTGATATCTCTAACACAATGATTCACCATCACGATAATAGGTGCTTTTCTGATGGATAGAAGTGGAAGAAGGCCTTGTAATGGTATGCAATGATAAAGGAGAGCGTTTACAAACAGGCTGAAGCTATTGTTGGTTATCGACCGGACATCTTTGCTCATACTGTTCTTTTTTTTTTTCCTACCATTGTTTCCTCCCATAATTATGATGTTGGTGCGCTTTTTTGATTCAGGTCTCTGGCGAGTATGCCATGATAAAAGCTGGTGCGGTCCTGAAAATGATCGATGAGGAGAAAGTCATGATGGAGGCATTGATGTGCATAAAACGGGCCGGCGCAGACATCATCCTCACATACTTCGCTCGCCAAGCTGCCAATATTCTGTGTGGGACGAAGCCCTGAGGGCGAGATGAAGAATCCCGCACTAACTTTACTTTCTTTCTTTCCTTGTGTTTTGTTTTTATTTTTTCTTCCTTTGAGGTTTTGTAATTTAGAATCTACTGAGGGCTTGAATAGTTTGTGATGGCCACATTTAGAGTTGAACAATGTTTCCTATGGCCCCAGTTTGTCCATGAACAGTCGTAAGTAATAGAGCTCGTTATTGCACAATCAATCACGCGTTCCCAACATCTCAAATAAAAATGTTCAAGTCCAATTAAGACCTGATCCTGAGGGGTGCCCCCACCTAAGTTCGGTCCCTAAAATAGGGACCGAATAGGGACCGAATTATTTCGGTCCCTAATAGTGACCGATTTTATTCGGTCCCTATTCGGTCCCTATTGTTAGGGACTGAATTGGGACCAACTCAGTTCGGTCCCTAAATAGGGACCGAATATTCGGTCCCCATTCGGTCCCTAAAATAGGGACCGAATAGTGACCGACTCAGTTCAGTCCCTAAATAGGGACCGAATATTCGGTCCCTATTCGGTCTCTATTTTAGGGACCGAATTGGGACCGAATAAGTTCGGTCCCTAAATAGGGACCGACCTGATTCGGTCCCTATTCGGTCCCTATTTAGTGACCGAATAGGGACCGAATTTAGGCGGTCACAGATTTGTGACCAGAAGTTCTTGACCGAGAAATTCGGTCACTATTCGGTCACTATTCGGTCTCTGAGCAGTTTAGGGACCGAATAGAGACCGAATATTTCGGTCTCTATTCCCATTTTTTCTTGTAGTGCACTGAAGCGATAGACATCATTGAGTCGGCGCTCGTTTACAACATTGCCAACTCAATCGGAAGCTAATAACCTCTTTAGGGACTTTTGCGCCGACTCAACTCTCGCGAGAAAAAAATCGGCAACATTTCACCTTATCGTGGTCGATAAGGGGAAAGCGCAATGCTCATTCACCACAAGTGGAGATGGCATCAAAAGAGAGAGAGTGTACATCGTAGAACGACGTAACTCCAATGGCACATGACCCCGATCCCCCAGGCACGCCTACGGAGATTCGAGCAATGTCATGACCAGACAACCCACGGGATGGATGAGTGACGTATAAACCCACCCGCCCGGGTATGGATATTGAGTTGTCCAACCCGGGGGTGTGGATGGGTTTTATGCTGAGTCACTTGACTATTGATTGGCTAGTGTCACATTGAGCAATGGTTTTGCTCATATGGCTTCAGCCAATAATGACCAGGGTGTCGAATCGGCACAGCTCTGTTCTGGTCTTACAGGACTGCCAGAAACCAGTGCCAGGCCGAATCAGCGCAGCTGGCTACCTGTGCAAGAGGTAACAATTGCCCCTCTCCTAGAACACCCTTGCTCATGGCAGGGATGATCTTGGAGTTTGAGATGACATTGTAGCCTATTGCTTGATGGGCTAAACAAAGAGATCTAGGCATTATTTGCCCAATCCCCTTGATTAGCGAAATGGGGCTCTTAAAAGACTATTTGGTATTGGCTTGAAATGCTCATCAAGGGATGGCTGAAAGCCGCAAAGGGGTGACCCATGGAGAGAGGCGAACCAGGCTTGATGAGCTCTTTGCAAAGGGGCTTTTGGAGATGGCGTTTAGACAAGGAAATATGAGCATTGCTTGCCCAATCCCTTGACTATTGCCAAGGGCATGCATTGACTGCTATGGGGGCTCTTGAAGGGCTGTTAGAACAGTGGTGAACTGGTCTTTGCAGGCCCAAAACGATGAGGAACATGGCCTATTGAGGGGAGAGATTTAGCATGCTATGCATACATTAAAAAGGGACATGAGATCCCATGCCCCCATGACCTCATTTATTGAGGTATGGGAGGCTTCTTGGCCTCATGTGTATTAGAGGGGAGAGAGACATACCTCTATGAAAAGGCAATCCCATCCCGTAAGCCTCTTTTACAAAGAAAGAGAGATTAAAAAAAAATGGGGGAGGACATGCATTAAATGTTATGCAAAAAGAGTCATCACATCAAGGAAAAGGAATGCACAAGATAGTATTCTTTTATGAGATGGGTGAAAGAAGTACAAGAAGAATTGGAGGGAGAAGACTTCAACGTGAACACCTCCTCCCTTTCTCCTCTCTTGATGGGACAAGACAAGGTGAAGGAAAGAATAAGAAAATGGAGGATAAGAGGGCTACTCTCTCTCCTTCTCTCCCTCTTTCTCACCTCACCTTTCTCTTCTCTCTTTTTCTTCTGCAGAAGCCTCATGGGAGCACCTCCTCCTGGCTGCCTTGGAGAAGAGGAAACGCAGGCCCCCCCTTTCTCTCTTTGCTGTTTTTTGCTTGCTTGGAGAGGAGAAACACCAGCCAGCCTCTTCTCCCGTAACCCTCCTTTCTCTTGGCCTTTTCCCAAAGCCTTCTAGAAAGAGCTTTGCAAAACCTGCCCCAACAAGGCCTCTGGCCCAGCAGTGCGGCAGACCACCTTTTTGCCAAAAATGGGACTCCCCTTTGGGAGGTGTCACAATAGCTTATCCTCACCTCTTCTTTGTAGGATGAGATAAGGTCATTTCCTCATGGGCCTTTGGGGTCCTTTTTAATGGGCTTTTGTTCCCTTTTTACTCAGCCCGCTAAGGATTTGGGTGAGGAGGAGCCGGCCGTGTGGGATGATGGGCCGGCAGTTCGGGGGCCCATTAGCGAAAATTTGGGGTGTCCACAAATGCCCCCCACTCGCGGGTGGTGCGAGAGGACACGCAAAGCGACATCCGCGGGTGTACTTCGGCCTTTTGACTGTTGACGCTAACATCGGGAGGTCTTTGACTTGTTGTCGTGTTGATGGTCTAATGATTTGTTTATGATCTCTTGCTCCTATTTGGTTGACATGATTCACGGATGACGGCTGCACGTTGCTCCGCATAGGCAATTGGGGTGATCTCCCTTCTCTATTTCTCTCTTAGTGATCTTTGAATTTACCGCGATTTGACAAAGTTCGTGCGATCCGGCGCGGGGTCCGCTACTCGCATTGATCCGGCGCGGTGTCGATTTGGCGCAGGTAGCACGATTCGGCAGAGGCTATTGATCAGCGGATCGCGGCAGTTTGGAACAGCTCGTGCCGATTCATGCATGGCCTTCGCGAGTCAGCAAGGGCTCGCGAGTTGATTAACAGACCGATGGGGTAATAAAGACCATTGAATTGACGGCCTGCTTAAAATCTTATGGCCTTCATGAGTCGGCCAACCATTGTCAATTGGATTGTGTTGCCCTATTGCATGAGCCAATGGGGCATGCTGGTTTGCCATATGGTTTGGCGGCTCTTTCTAGACCCAGTAAGTGACGCTACTGCTTCCTTTCTTTTGAACCCTCTTGCCGGCTGGTCATTCTGAATGCGGAACAATCTGAGTGTGCAGTAGCGTTGAGGTCTTAATAGGGAGAAGTTGACGGCTTCCACATCGTCGTTGCTGACTGTGATGACCAAATTGCCACGTTGGAGATTCCGTAGCCCATACCTCAATGCCGCTTTGCTCACAGCTAGATTAATATGCTCTTGTCTTCCTCTTTGAACTTTTGTTGTGTCTGGGTATCGAAAGATTTCTTCCAGAAAACTGGTTCTATGGGTGTTGACCAACTTAGCCATTTGTCGACGCCTGCTCCATGAGGTGTTGACAGATTCAATTGAAGTCCACCATGTGTCGACACCTGCTTCTCTGGTTGTCGGCCGACTCTGTCAGAAATTTCTTTTGAGAGTCTTGAAACCTGTCAGAAACGACTTCATGTATAATGACATTTCACTTCATTGCATATGAGATAGAACTCCGACTGGCATGAAGATAAGCTTCGACTGGAAATGGCTTGGAGGCGAGCTCCGGATGGCGCTGGCATGAAGGCGAGCTTTGACTGGCAACAGCACGAAGGCGAGCTTTAGCTGGCAGTGACGTGAAAATAAGCTTTGATTGTCGAGTACCACTTCTGTCAGGATTTCCTTTCCAGAGACTTGAAGCCTGCTTGTCTTTGGCATGTATTTTTTTATTTTCGCATTATCAAATTGAGCGCCCTTTCGGGTTTTCACCCAATCCGACCCCATCTTGCTTTTGCCTACGCGCCCTTTTGGGGTTTTCACGTAGCGGGGTACCTAATTTTGCCCATGGCGCCCTTTCGGGTTTTCGTCATGACCGGGTTTTAGCTCTTTTTACCCTTGTCCACGGGAAACCCAGACAAGTCCAGCGAGGCACCTCTATTTTAAGCCTCATTTTTTTGTTTTTTTTTTGTATACATATATATATTATAAAGAGAGATTCATGAGTGGGATATAACTCGATCACCAATCATACCATGATGTTGGTAGATGGTGTGGGGTTATTTGGTTGATTGCAAAATGGTGACCTAGAAAACCTATGTGCTGGCTTCAACAAGGGTTCTGAAAGTAACATCTAATGGCCAACGAAGGCAAGAAGTCAAGGCTGAACTTTATTTAGAGTTTTGAAACGGCAGTGGTATCTAAACCTAGGGTTCTAGAGAGGCATAAATGACGAAGACAGCTTGACAAGAAAGTGCCTTTCTATATTTAGGGAAAACATAACAAAAGAAGGTCCGCTTGGGGGAGCAGAGATAGAACTCCCTCTTCTTGCAACTTTTTTTACACATTTTTTTAAACCACATTACTGACCCAAGCGCCCTTTCGAGTTTTCACCGGAGTCAGCCCCTTCTTGCTTTTGCCCATGCGCCCTTTCGGGTTTTCACGTGGCAGGGTTCCCAATTTTGCCCACGATGCCCTTTCGAGTTTTCATCGTGACCGAGTTTTTCTTGTCCTTTTTACCCCTACTCGGCGGTGCAATCCGAGTAGGTCCGACGGGCATCTCTATTTTTAACCTTTTGTTCATCATTTTTTTCATTTCATCATTTTTTTTTTTAGACTTCTAACATGAGTGTTAAAGTTGTTGACACCTGCTTCATGACCTGCGGACTACTCCATTGGCCTGGTTTCATATTCAGGTGACGCCAGTCATGTTGACGCCATCAGCTTCAAGACCCACAAATGACTTCGTTGGCCTGATTTCATCATCTGGGGACATCGATTATGTCGATGCCATCAGCTTCAAGACCTACAGGAAACTCCGTCGGCCTGGTTTCATCATCCGGGGACGTCGGTTATGTGGACGCCATCAGCTTCAAGACCTACGGGAAACTCCGTCGGTCTGGTTTCATCATTTGGGGACGTCGATTATGTCGACGCCATCAGCTTCAAGACCTACGGGAAACTCTGTCAGTCTGGTTTCATCATCTGGGGACGTCGATTATGTCGACGCCATCAGCTTCAAGACCTACGGGAAACTCCGTCGGCCTAGTTTCATCATCTGGGGACGTCGATTATGTTGACGTCGACAGCTTCAAGACCCACGAATGACTTCGTCGGCCTGGTTTCATCATCTGGGGACGTCGATTATGTTGATGCCATCAGCTTCAAGACCCACGAATGACTTCGTTGGTCTGGTTTCATCATCTGGGGACGTCAGTTATGTTGACGCCATCAGCTTCAAGACCCACGAATGACTTCGCTGGCCTGGTTTCATCATCTGGGGACGTCAGTTATGTTGACGCCATCAGCTTCAAGACCCACGAATGACTTTGCTGGCCTGGTTTCATCATCTGGGGATGTCAGTTATGTTGACGTCATCAGCTTCAAGACCCACGAATGACTTCGCTGGCCTGGTTTCATCATCTGGGGACGTTGGTTATGTCGACGTCATCAGCTTCAAGACCTACGGGAAACTCCGTCGGTCTGGTTTCATCATCTTGAGACGTCGGTCATGTTGACGCCATCAGCTTCAAGACCTACAGGAAACTTCGTTGGCCTGGTTTCATCTTCTAGAGACGTCAGTTATGTTGACGTCGACAGCTTTAAGACCCGCGAATGACTTCGTTGGCCTAGTTTCATCATCTGGGGACGTCGGTTGTATCGACGTCATCAGCTTCAAGACCTACGGGAAACTCCGTTGGCCTGGTTTCATCATTTGGGGATGTCAGTTATGTTGACGCCAACAGCTTCAAGACTCGCGAATGACTTCGTTGGCCTGGTTTCATCATCTGGGGACGTCGGTTGTATCGACGTCATCAGCTTCAAGTCCCACGAATGACTTCGTTGGTCTGGTTTCATGATCTGGGGACGTCAGTTATGTTGACGCCATCAGCTTCAAGACCTACTGAAAACTCTGTCGGCCTGGTTTCATCATCTGGGGACGTCATTTATGTTGACGTCGACAGCTTCAAGACCTACGGGAAACTTCGTCGGTCTGGTTTCATTATCTGGTGTTGGAATTGGTGACCTGTAATGAATTGGAATGGCCAACAATCAGGAGCAATCTATTTGGAGGTATAAGGTCAGAAACCTTTTCTTTTTAATGGTTGGCAAATGCCGATTTGAAAAATGAGTTTGAACTCATGAAGGCATGGAAGCCCGATTTGAAATTGTGAGGACGTGAAAGTCCGATTTGAAATCATGAGGGCGTAGAAGCCCAATTTTGAAATTACAATGACACGAAGGTCTATTTTGAAAATATGAAGGCGTGGAAGCCTGATTTTGAAATATATAGACCAAGAGGCCTAGCTTGAAAACATGGGGGCGAAGAAGCCTGCTTCTGAAATTTATGAGAGCATAGATGTCTTGATCTTTTTATTAAACATGTGGGCGCTAAGGTCCCGTTTGCAAAACATGATTTTGAGTTTTGAAGCATGAATTTTCAAATATGATTGACGCATAGTTATTTCGAAAATGTCGATTTTATAATTTGACTGGCAAATTGTCATTTTTTTTTAATATGATTGGCCAATTGCCAGTTTTGAAATATGTCTTTTGAAATATGATTGACAAATTGCCAATTTTGAAATATGTCTTTTCAAACATGATTGGCAAATTGTCATTTGTTTTTTAAATATATCTTTGGAAATATGATTGACAAATTGCCAGTTTTGAAATATGTCTTTTCAAATATGATTGACAAATTGCCAGTTTTGAAATATGTATTTTGAAATATGATTGACAAATTGTCAATTTTGAAATATGTCTTTTCAAACATGATTGACAAATTGTCATTTTTGAAATATGTCTTTTCAAACATGATTGACAGATTGTCATTTTTGAAATATGTCTTTGACAAATTGCCAGTTTTGAAATATGTCTCTTGAAATATGATTTTTTTTTGAAATCATGAGCAGCAAGCTTGCCGATTTGAAAACATGACTTTTGAAAATATGATTGGCGAGTCGCCATTTTTGAAATATGAATTCTTTTTTGAAATTATGAGTGGCAAGCTTGCCAATTTTAAAATATGACTTTTGAAAACATGATTGGCGATACGCCACTTTTTAAAATATGAGTTCTTTTGAAATCATGAATGGCAAGCTTGCCAATTTTAAAATACGACTTTTGAAAATATGGTTGGCGAGACGCCACTTTTTAAAATATGATTTTTTTTGAAATCATGAATGGCAAGCTTGCCGATTTGAAAACATAACTTTTGAAAATATGGTTGGCAAGACGCCACTTTTAAAAATATAAGTTCTTTTGAAATTATGAGCGGCAAGTTTGCCAATTTTAAAATATGGGTTTTGAAAACATGATTGACAATTTGCCAGCTTTTCTTCTCTTTTTTTTTGAAATATAGATGATGCTTGCATAAGGATAAATCCTTTGGCAGTTTTATTAAAGATCCGAAAAAAGTATATGCACTCAAAATCCGACAAGAAAACCAATGCGTGAATATGGACATAAGCGGTGAAAGCCCAGTGCGATATGATCATGCGGGCTCATATCATCGCCCTACAGAAAACACGCAATCTTGTTGAGGTATTATTTGTCTCAGAACCATAGTCCGACTAGCGGTATGGCTGGCCTCTTTATTTTTTGCTGCTCGTCATCGACAATATTACCTCAGGTGGCCCTAAAAGAGCCAATTGAGACCGTCTCGATGATTGAGTCTCATGCTGGGTGGTCGATGTGATCACCTCAGCAAGCTGCTTCCTTTGTTCTTTTTTTTTTCTTGTTTGTCATCATTTTTTTACTCATTTTTTGTAACTATATATATTTTTATCATTCTTTTCTTTTTTCTTTTTTTTTTGAATGAACATTTACATCCATGGACGTTACATACGTGAGAGTAACTCATTTTCGGTGAGCCGATCTTTGTTTGTTTGCCTGTGACAGGCCAAAGATCTTGAAGTTCCCCCAGGGTGCACAGACTTCATCTGTGCATCGAGCCTCTTGAATTTCTCATGCTTTTCTAGCTCGTATATTATAGCATGCATTTGCCCCCACATTGGCTAGTATAAGCTATCGTATGCTTTTCTTTTCTACTGCATTGGAGCCCCATGAGATCGTGGGGGATACACCAGGTACTCGCCCACTTGTAGTTCTCCTTTTTTTATCAAGGACTCAATTTGATCTTTAAGGATGTAGCAGTCCTCTGTAACATGCCCCGGAAGTTGATGATATAAGCAGAATCGGGGATCGTTTTTCTTCTTGATATCTTCTGGCTTTTTAGGCTCGAGTGGGACAATTTTGTTATGTCATTGTGCCCATTCAAAAAGAACCTGTGTCTTATCTTTTGGGAAGGAGTAAGGCTTCTGCAACTTCTCTTGTAGCGGAATTTTCCTTCGCCTTGACAATTTGTCAAGTGAGGAACTGGCTTCCCCTTCAGTAACTTCTAGAGTCTGGACATGCCTCTTCCTTTGTCTAGTAGTATCAGCAGAAGAGTACTTGGCGAGGAATGCCTCAATATCAGTGGCAACATTGTTCAGTCGATCAAACGTTCTGATGTCGATGTCGCCCATTCTATTTAAAATCTCCTTTTGCAAGTTGTTCTTGCATATATTGACAGCCTCCTCTTCAGATAGTGGTTGCTTGTGTTTCCTGCAGACGTTCATCCACCGCCGGATATAGTCTCGGGCTGGTTCCCCACCTCCCTGAGAAAAGGCATGTAATTTAGTCGCCGAGATTGCTTCCTCAGCCATATTGGGGCACGCTTCAGATATCTTTTGCTTGCCTAGTCTGTCTGCCATGGGCTTGACAGGACGATTTGAATATGTGCACCTGCTTGATAAGGACCTACAAGTTGTTGGCCCACGGGTCGCATTTCTCATTACCTTTGTATGGTGTATATCATGAATCCCAGGGCATGGAGCTGCACTATCACAGGGTGTAGTATTAATGCTACCACTCATCCCCGTCAGCCTCATCAAGCTATTCACCAGTGCTGGATCCGCCAAGCTTGGGCTGGTATGGGCCGATTGCATGGACACCCTCTCTATTTGTGGCTTTAGGGCAAACTCTTGGCCTTTTGTTGAATAGGTCTCCGGCCGCTTCGGAGTCATTTGATATGGATGTGTGAGCAAGATGCCCCCAATGTGGACTGACATCGATTGCGACATTGCTGGCAGAATTTGGGATGGGCTGATGTCGCTTTGCAATTCTTCGACCAAGTCTCCCATTTCTTTTGTTGCCGACACATATGCCTCTTTTTCTTGAATCTGCTTTCTCAGCATTTCAATCTCCACTTGATATCTTTACGATTGAGCTACCATGACAGAATCATCCGTAGGTATGCGAGGAGTATTAGCCAATGGCTTAGAGCCGCATTCCTTTTTGATATTTGAGCAGGTCCTGTTTGGAACCTCACTGATGGGATTGCTTGGATCAGGTTCAATCCTTCCTCGTACCATTTGAGGAGCATGGGATGACTCAGACTGCTCCCTTAATGCCAGGAACTCAACAAAAGATGGTATTTTGCCCCCAGCTTCTTGATTTTTGTACACCTTCAGTGGAGGTGGAGCTTGCATGCCTTGGGTCTCCGACTCCGAGATCTTATAAGATGCTTCTCCCCTGAGAATAATGGTGCGATTCGTCAAAGGTAGTTTCTCCCACCTTCTTCTGGATCTTGTGAGAGACTCAGGGTTTGACGATCCAGTCTGATTCGCCCCATTGGAATTATGGTTGATCTCTTCTCCTTCACCATGTTTGTTCATATCTGGAAAGGATGATATAGTGTTGCAGGAAAGAGTAACAAGCATTTTCTCCTCCTTCCTCTTGGATCTTCTATTTTTCCTTTCATGCTCTGTTGGTACTTGCCCCCAGAGCAGCTCTTCTCTGGGTTGAGGCATTTCTTATTCAGTTGCCTCTTCTAACTTCATCATTTCTAGCTCCTCCCATGGTACATATCCTTGTAGCTGGACATGATGCCTTTTAGGTTGCTTATATTTGTCTGACTCATCTATTAATGCTTGCAACTGTTCAAGTGTTGGGCTGCCCCCTCTGTACAATGGTAGAGGTGTCCGCCGCCTTCTGTTGCTAGTATTTCTCATGGAGATCACTTGGGGCTTTTCCAGATGCCATATTGGAGTGACAACTGGCAAGATGGCTGAGGCATCATCCTTGGAGCGTGCCTCTGTGGAGTAGGCTGTTTTGATGGCTCCCTCATTCCCCTCTGAGGCACCTTCTTCCAATTCTCTTGATTTCTAGCAGAGGCCAGGATGTAATGTTCATAACTCATCTGTGTATTAGCTTCAGAAATTTCTTCTGGCAGTTGTTGGTATAGTGATACCATATTAGCTGTTGACTGTCGAATATGGGCTTCATGTGGTTGAGGTGGATTCACCTTATATTCTCCCATCTGTAGCTCCCCCTTCTTGATCAAAGACTCCATGATGTCTTTGAACACATAACAATCCTCTATGTTATGTCCCAAGACTTGATGATATGGGCAAAACAGAGGATCATCTTTCTTTTCAGCTTCCTCGGGTCTTTTGGATGTTGGAAATGTAATCTTGTTGTAATGAGTGGCCCATTCAAACAATGTTTTTGTTTTCTCTTTGGGGAAAGAGTATGGCTTCCTAAATTTGTCTTGGAGAAGCATATTATGCCTTGGAGTCTTAGGCTTGGTGCCAGAAGACCCAACACCCTTCTGCTGTTCGAAGTTTTTTAGATCGACAGTGTTCGCCTCTTTTCCGGCAGGCTTTTTATTGGCTGGCTTGTCCTTCTGTTCCATTGATGTATTGTTGGGATATCTTGCCATGAAGGCTTCAATTTCTGCTGCCACATTGTTCAGCCTGTCGAATGACCGAATTTTCATCCCGATCATCCTTTCAAATAATTCTCTCTTCAGATTATGTTTGCAAAGTTGCACCGCATCTTCTTGGTGAGGAGGGAGCTTGCATCTCATACTAAGGTTCCTCCATCATTGGATATAATCCAGAGCTGGTTCATTGGCTCTCTGTTTTGTTGCATAGAGTTCAGCAGTTGTAACCTCCCTTTCTGCAATGTAGAACCTTTCTCTGAATTTCTTTTGCATGTCTGCCCAGTTCAATACAGACCCTGCTGGCAGGCCAGAGTACCATTCAAATGCTAGGCTCGTCAAGGAGGAGCCAAAGAACTTTAGTAGGTAGGACTCATCAGCGGCCATGTCGCCCATCATATTGATGTAGTAGGCTATATGCTCTTTTGGGGATCCTTGTCCGTTGAATTTGTCGAACTTTGGAGGCTTAGTAATCCCCGGAGGTAGCTTTTTCATGGCATGATGTGGAGGATAGGGTACCCTATACACATCAAAAGGTGTATGTTCTCCATCACCCCGTTCGGCGAGCTTTATTTCAATCATCTGCTCCACCATCAATTTGCTCATGGTGGTAGGGTCCACTTGTTGAGGATAGAAGTGGGCCGACTGATTGCTTGAAGCGTTGATAACGGCCACCAGTGGCACTGGGGGCGGCTCTTGATTTTCAAATTGCTGCTCAGGAATGTGAGCAGGCAAGGACTGTTGTTGTTGCGGCTGGAAGAATTGGTATTGAGCCTGCGGATGCTGCTGCTGAGCAGTAGCTACAGGCGACTGTTGAGGCTGTTCATTTACTAGTTGCACGGTAGTGCACTGGGCCGAAGCTTCAATTGACCCTGCGGTCCCTTGGGGAGTCTCTCCTGAGCCCTCCACTGCTCGGGATGCATGTCCCTCGGTCTCTTTGCCTTTGATCTGGCACTTGAGGTCTGCGATCTCGGCTTGATATTGCTGCAACAATTCCATGATGGTTGGATCTATGGGTGCAGCAAGAGGGATCTATTGTGAGGTGCCCCCAGCAGCTGCATCTGGCGGTGGTGGCGGTGGAGGAATATCATCATTGCCCCCACTGCCCTGGGCGGTGACCACATTGGCACTAACTGCCGTCATTTGCGTTGTTGGCACATCTTCATGCCCATATGCGGCTGCCAAGGCTGCTGCTGCTGCTCTTCTCCTGGTGATGGCACCAGGTCTGTCTGCCAATTCTGCTAGCTCTTCATCATTGGCTGGCAATGCCCCATATCGGCCCCATATGCCGGCCATGTGGCATGCAAATATCTTGATGTTTCCACTCTGGTCCCTTTCAGCCCTCCAAGAAGTGCGGGAAGGGAAAGATAGCCTTTCGAAGACCGATACCCGGGGTTTAGCTCTCCCGGCATGCTTATGCCGATGTCCGCATGGAACATCATTCTCATCAGTGAAGCTCCTGGCTGGCGTCCGAGGAGCTCTTGGATCTTTTTGCCTCCTTTCACGCCGCAGAGGGGCGTTCATGAGGTGAGGGGTATGGTCAGATGTGACCCTTGTTGCCCCCTGGCGCTCACAGGTGGTTGAGATCATTGACTCGGGGGAGTCTTCTCTTATCGGCGGTAAGTAAGCACACCTCCGCAGTTCTGCTCTTTTGTTGTGGAAGCGGGCATAAGCATGTGCCCCACCCTGACGAATTCCAGCCCCAAAGCCTATGTGTGGGCGATGGTAGTCGGAGATCCTTTTCTCAGCTACATCTGTCGGAGGGTTCCCTCATGGTGCGGGCTCTTCTGGCTTGAGTTTCTGCACTCTCTTAGGTTGCCAGACCTGTTTGAACTTGATAGGCCTTGGGGGCAACTTGCCCTTGAAGGTATTGTACATCTCTTCCCTATTCGCCACAGCTTGGAAGGAGTTCTCCACGGGTACTGTTGGCACGACCCGTTTTGCTATAGCTTCAATTTTCTTTTCTTGCAGATGGATCCTCAAGTCTCCAATCCGCACAGTTTTTCCTGAAGCAGACACTCGTGCATGACAAGTGACGATGTTCTCAGCTTCAGTGATTTTCTTGTCGGTCTCTTTTCCCTTGGGCTTGTTGCGGTTGCCGCGCTCCACGTGATGCACGTGGCAGCTTAGCTCTTCAGTGGTCCCTTTGAGTTCAGCTTCATGACTGGCTTCAGCTCCATCTTGCCTTTTGACCTCTGGGTAGAGGATGTCGACAAAGGCAACCCCCAGAAAGTTGGGGAACTCCACAACAGGAGGGAAGCTCCCAAAGCGGGTGGGCAAAGCGAGGTAGCCGTGCCTCGCATGGTCTTGAACTACGAGGGGTCCAAAACGTACTCCCGCCATTAGTCAATTAGTACCTGTTAGTCAATTCAAAACGATAGTCAGTATCAATTATATGAGGCCACATGGCTTTCTAATCTGGCGAAGAGATGAAGGGAAGCTTGGTCCCACCGGGAGTGCCACGCTGTGGAAATAGAATTTTTTATCATCAATTTAAAATTTAAGTTCTGTTTAAATCATGTGGTCTCATGGAAGGCGTATTGCTAATCCAAATCCCGTCGGATGCTACTTGAGCAAGGGTGACGTGAGATGAATCGGCAATTCGTGCAGCGCGGGCGTGCCAGTCACCGAGGTGACAATAGATGGTTTGCCTCCGAGAATCGGAGGGCTTTAGGTCTATTGTGGGCACCGTTTGACTTCGTCAAACGAGAGTGAAGTGTCGGGTCCTGGACCAAAATCCCGTCGTTACCTAAACGCAACGACGTTAATTACATCCTTCTGAGAAGGAAAACCCTTGATTAATCGCCATATTTAGAAAGCCTCATGACCTGAAACGGAGACATCCGATAGAGGTGAGAAACGCAAATTAAATTTAAGCCGAGATGCCATTAAGCGAAACGAACGCCTATTCGGACTCATTTGATCTCTTACTTGATTGACTACCCAATCTCTTTGCCTATTGACTCATTTGTTTCTTTTATCACGAAAAAGTTCAATTTGGCCCGTTGGGTCCATTTGAGAGAGAGAAGTCATGAAATGGTCTATTTGATCATTTGTTGAAAACAAATTTCAATTTGAGTCTTTTATTCTGCTGTAAAAACAAGAGATGATCTTTTGTCCTTAAAAAAAAAGGTTCAATTTGTCTTTAGCTCTTTTGTAAAACGTGAGACGGTCCTTTGTTGTTTGTTTCTTGAAACAAGTTTCAATTTGGTCTTTTGTTTCTTTTATTATAGAGAAGCTCTTAGTTTGTTACTTGGGTCTTTTTGAAACATTTACAAACGAAGCTCCGCTCACGATTCGGCGCAGCTGGGCCGTTTGATAGTCACTTGGCAACCGGGGCACATTCGATACGGCGCAGCTCAGGAACAGCCTTGATTCAGCGCGACTGGCAACAGAAAACCGAATCGGCGCAACCCCACTGAAGCGATAGACATCATTGAGTCGGCGCTCGTTTACAACGTTGCTAACTCAATCGGAAGCTAATAACCTCTTTAGGGACTTTTGCGCCGACTCAACTCTCGCGAGAAAAAATTCGGCAGCATTTCCCCTTATCGTGGTCGATAAGGGGAAAGCGCAATGCTCATCCACCACAAGTGGAGATGGCATCAAAAGAGAGAGAGTGTACATCGTAGAACGACGTAACTCCAATGGCACATGACCCCGATCCCCCAGGCACGCCTACGGAGATTCGAGCAACGTCATGACCAGACAACCCACGGGACGGATGAGTGATGTATAAACCCACCCGCCCGGGCATGGATATTGAGTTGTCCAACCCGGGGGTGTGGATGGGTTTTATGCTGAGTCACTTGACTGTTGATTGGCTAGTGTCACATTGAGCAATGGTTTTGCTCATATAGCTTCAGCCAATAATGACCAGGGCGTCGAATCGGCGCAGCTCTGCTCTGGTCTTACAGGACTGCCAGAAACCAGTGCCAGGCCGAATCGGCGCAGCTGGCTACCTGTGCAAGAGGTAACAACTGCCCCTCTCCTAGAACACCCTTGCTCATGGCAGGGATGATCTTGGAGTTTGAGATGCATTGTAGCATATTGCTTGATGGGCTAAACAAAGGGATCTAGACATTATTTGCCCAATCCCCTTGATTAGCGAAATGAGGCTCTTAAAAGACTATTTGGTATTGGATTGAAATGCTCATCAAGGGATGGCTAAAAGCCGCAAAGGGGTGACCCATGGAGAGGGGCGAACCAGGCTTGATGAGTTCTTTGCAAAGGGGCTTTTGGAGATGGCGTTTAGACAAGGAAATATGAGCATTGCTTGCCCAATCCCTTGACTATTGCCAAGGGCATGCATTGACCACTATGGGGGCTCTTGAAGGGCTGTTAGAACAGTGGTGAACTGGTCTTTGCAGGCCCAAAACGATGGGGAACATGGCCTATTGAGGGGAGAGATTTAGCATGCTATGCATACATTAAAAAGGGGCATGAGGTCCCATGCCCCCATGACCTCATTTATTGAGGTATGGGAGGCTTCTTGGCCTCATGTGAGGTATTAGAGGGGAGAGAGACATACCTCTATGAAAAGGCAATCCCATCCCGTAAGCCTCTTTTGTAAAGAAAGAAAGATTAAAAAAAAATGGGGGAGGACATGTATTAAATGTTATGCAAAAAGAGTCATCACATCAAGGAAAAGGAATGCACAAGATAGTATTCTTTTATGAGATGGGTGAAAGAAGTACAAGAAGAATGGGAGGGAGAAGACTTCAACATGAACACCTCCTCCCTTTCTCCTCTCTTGATGGGACAAGACAAGGTGAAGGAAAGAATAAGAAAATGGAGGATAAGAGGGCTACTCTCTCTCCTTCTCTCCCTCTTTCTCACCTCACCTTTCTCTTCTCTCTTTCCCTTCTGCAGAAGCCTCACGGGAGCACCTCCTCCTGGCTGCCTTGGAGAAGAGGAAACGCAGGCCCCCCCTTTCTCTCTTTGCTATTTTTTGCTTGCTTGGAGAGGAGAAACACCAGCCAGCCTCTTCTCCCGTAACCCTCCTTTCTCTTGTCCTTTTTCCAAAGCCTTCTAGAAAGAGCTTTGCAAAACCTGCCCCAAAGGCCTCTGGCCCAACAGTGCGGCAGACCACCTTTTTGCCAAAAATGGGACTCCCTTTGGGAGGTGTCACAATAGCTTATCCTCACCTCTTCTTTGTAGGATGAGATAAGGTCATTTCCTCATGGGCCTTTGGGGTCCTTTTTAATGGGCTTTTGTTCCCTTTTTGCTCAGCCCGCTAAGGATTTGGGTGAGGAGGAGCCGGCCGTGTGGGATGATGGGCCGGCGGTTCAGGGGCCCATTAGCGAAAATTTGGGGTGTCTACATCGGAAAAAACCTCTTTAAAAACGCACAGCGGTTCAGATCGCGACCTACATAGCTGTCGCGACCTGATCGCGACCCAGGCGGCCGTCACGATCCCATTTGCTGACGTCATCTGGGTGCCCGGCGTGCGACACGCGGCAGCCTTACAGAAAAGAACCGCCTAACAACGGCAACGTGAACGTGACCCTTAAGGTTGTCGCGTTAAGAACGCGACCCAAGCCTCCGTCGCGTTCACAGACACAAAAACCTGTGAGCGCTTTGGGCCCAACTGCCGGCCCACCAAGCCTCACAACACGCGCGGGCACCTAAACACACAAGCTAATGGGCCACTCTCTGGCCACCAAACCCGCTAAACCTGGATCCACGAGGATCCGAAAAACGCGCGACGTTACAGGGACCTTCCTCATCAGGTTTTGGTAAGTGGGGCCAGAAATTAAAGCAGTCATTTAAAGGTAAAGGAAGAGGATGGGGAGGTCGTCAGTAAATTCAGCAGGGTCATGGTAAGCCGGAGGTGGAGGAGTCGCAACAAAGTACCGCCAGACAGCCTATCCTTCCACCAGGCTATAGATGTTTTAATGCAATCAGCCGGGGCTTTTGATCCGTAATTGTCCCTATCCGAGGGAAGATGGTTATGGTAGAGGTGTTCAGCAGCCGCAGCAGTCTCAGCAGCCACCGACAGGTCATGGCAGAGGAGCATTATCGGAGAGAGGTAGGGGCCGGGTTATGTCTATCACCCATGCTTAGGCGGAGGCATCGAATATGATAGAAGGTACTATTCCCATTTATGAACATTTAGCAAAAGTTTTATTTGATTCAGGTGCCTCGCATTCATTTATTTCTGAAGAATTCCTGGATAGTATGGCTCATTCTTTAGAAGAAAAATCATGTGAATTAGTAGTGGAAGTTCCCTCTGGTGAGTTTATGCTCACCTCGTGTTATATAGATGAGGCTCCAGTGGTGTTTGAAGGGAACCAGATGCCAGGTCGATTATATGCTTTACAGTTGACTGATTATGATATTATCTTGGGAATGGATTGGCTTGAGGCCTATGGAGCTATGCTAGATTGCAGGAAGAAAAGGATCATATTTTTTCACCCCAATGGTTCTGTATTTGAATATCAAGGTATGCCTTTCTGTGCTTCTAAGTTTATAATTTCTGCAATTAGAGCTAGAAGGTTGATTAATGCAGGGTGTGTGGCTTACTTAGCTTCTGTAAGTTTGGTAGAAACTAGTAAGTCAGTTGAGGCAGTTCCCGTGGTTAGGGAATTTGCGGATGTGTTTCCAGATGAGTTGCCTGGTTTAGCTCCACACAGAGAGGTGGACTTTACTGTTGAGTTATTGCCGGGAACCATGTCGATTTCTAAAGCACCCTATCGGATGGCACCAGCAGAACTCAAAGAGTTGAAGAAGCAATTGGAAGGATTGCTAGAAAAAGGGTTCATTAGGCCGAGTCACTCCCCGTGGGGAGCACCAGTGTTATTTGTGAAAAAGAAGGATGGAAGTTTTCGAATGTGTATTGATTATAGAAAGTTGAATGATGTGACCATTAAGAATAAGTACCCGTTGCCAAGAATAGATTATTTGTTTGACCAATTGCAGTCAGCCAAGGTGTTTTCTAAAATTGACTTGAGGTCAGGGTACCATCAATTGAGGATCAGAGAGGAGGATATAGATAAAACAACTTTCAGGACTAGATATGGTCACTATGAGTTTGTGGTTATGCCGTTTGGGCTAAACCAATGCTCCTGCAGCTTTTATGGATCTGATGAACATAATTTTTTATCCGTATTTGGATCAATTCATTGTGGTCTTTATAGATGATATTCTGATTTATTCAGCTTCTGAAGAGGAGCACGCTTCTCATTTGAGGTTTACTCTTCAGTTATTAAGAGATAATCAGTTGTTTGCTAAATTTAGTAAGTGTGAGTTCTGGTTAAAGGAAATTCAGTTTTTGGGTCATGTCATCTCGGCAGATGGAGTGGCAGTCGATCTAAGTAAGGTAGAAGCTGTAATGAAGTGGGAAGTGCCTAAGTCAATTACAGAGATTAGAAGTTTCTTGGGGCTGGCAGGTTATTATAGGCGCTTCATACAAGATTTTTTTAAGATTGCGGCACCCATGACTAGACTGACTAGGAAGGGTGTGCCTTTTGTGTGGTCCAGAGAGTGTCAGAGGAGTTTTATGGAATTAAAGAAAAGGCTTACTACAGCACCGATATTGACACTACCGGCAAAAAGTGGTGGATTTGTTGTGTATACAGATGCATCTAGAAGAGGGTTGGACGTAGTGTTAATACAGCATAGCAAAGCGATAGTCTATGCGTCCAGGCAATTGAAGCCAACGGAAGAGAATTATCCCACCCATTATTTGGAATTGGCAGCAGTTGTGTTTGCTTTGAAAATGTGGAGGCATTATTTGTATGGCGAAAGATTTGAAATTTTTACAGATCATAAAAGTTTAAAGTATATTTTCTCTCAGAAGGATTTAAATCTTCGCCAGCGTAGATGAGTGGAATATTTGAAGGATTATGATTTTAGTTTGGCTTACCATCCGGGTAAGGTCAATGTTGTTGCTGATGCCTTAAGCAGGAAGGCTTATGTAAGTCATATGATGATTAAAGAATGGAAGTTGTATGAGGAGATAGCAGAAAACTCCTTGTACGTGCCAAGTAGTCAGCGACGGACAGTACTAGCCAGTAGTACTGTAGAGCCGTCTTTGTATTGACAGATTGTTGAAGCTCAGAAAGCATATGCAAATTTAGCCGAAATTGTGAAAATGGAAGGAGTTACCCTTGATGATAATTGTGTGGTTGGGCTCAGAGGCAGGTTATTTGTACCAGCAGAAAGAGAAGTGAAGCAGAAAGTGTTAGAAGAGGCTCATAAATCCCGGTACACTATTCATCCATGCAGTATTAAGATGTACTAGGATCTGAGAAAGCATTTCTGGTGTCCTCATATGAAAAAGGAAATAGCTGAATATGTTTCAAGATGTGCTGTGTGTCAGCAAATTAAGGCAGAGCATCAGAAGCCTAGAGGTCTATTGCAACCGTTACCCATTCCGCAATGGAAGTGGGATGATATTGCTATGGACTTTGTGGCAGACCTACCGAGAACAGCATCAGATCATAATGGAATATGAGTGTTTGTGGATAGACTGACTAAAGTGTGCATATTAGTGCCAGTAAGTATGTCTTGGCCAGTGAATAAATTAGCAAAAGTGTATGCAGATAGAATTATTTCCCTTCATGGTGTTCCGAAGTCAATTGTATCTGATAGAGATCCCAAATTTACTTCAGGTTTTTGGAGGAGCCTGCAGAGAGTTGTGGGCACTGAGTTGAGGTATAGCTCAGCTTACCATCCGCAGACGGATGGTCAAACAGAGAGAACTATTCAGACAATTGAAGATATGTTGCGAGCTTGTTGTTTAGTTTGGGGTGGTAGCTGGGAGCATCATTTGGGTATGGTGGAGTTTGCTTATAATAATAGTTACCATACCAGTCTTGGAATGGCACCGTATGAAGCTTTATATGGAAGACCATGCAGAACACCTTTAAATTGGCATGAAGTGGGAGAGAGGCAATTAGTGGGCCCTGAGTTAGTTCAGCAAACTACAGAGTTGGTAAAGTTTATTAAAGAAAAATTACAAACAACTCAAAGCAGGCAAAAAAGTTATGTTGATAATCAGAGAAGGCCACTTCAATTTGAAGTTGGAGATTATATTTTTCTGAAAATTTCTCCTAGCAAAGGTATTGTGAGATTCAGTAAGAAGGGAAAGCTGAGTCGAAGATATGTGGGACCCTTCCAGGTGTTGGAAAGAATCGGGGAGACAACGTATAGACTGGATTTGCTAGCAGATTTTGCAGATGTTCATGATATCTTTCATGTCTCCATGTTAAAGAAATGTATTGAGGACCCAGCGCAAATAATCAGTTATCAAGGAAGTGATTTGAGATCGGACATGTCCATGACAGAATATCCGGTACAAATTACTGATCGCAAGATGAAAAAGTTACGAAATAAAGAAATTGAGTTAGTTAAAGTCAGATGAGAGAATAGGCCTGGGTGGTGAGGATACCTGGGAGTTAGCCGACGAAATGGCTAAATGGTATCCCTACTTGTTTGAGTAATGTTTTAAATCTTTTTAGATAATAATATTTGTAAATGTATGTGTACTTTGTATGTGAAATTATGTTATGAATTTCGAGGTCGAAATTTCTTTTTAGATGATAGTAATGTAACGTCGCGCATTTTTCGGATCCTTGTGGATCGTGTGTTTAGCGTTTGTGGTGGCCAATGCGAGGCCAATGTGGCTTGTGTGCCGTGTGTGTGTGTGTTTCTGGAGCTTGCTGGGCCGACGTTTTGGGCCTGCAGCACCCTAGATCTCTCAGCCTGTCATCGCGACAGGAAGGTCTGTCGCGTTCTTAACGCGACAGAGGTGGCCGTCGCGTTCATGTGGCCGCCTTGGTGCGTTGAGCGTCTGCATGTGCGCCACGTGTAGCGCTCAGGGCAGCGGGCGTTGGGAAGGCGACGCTCAGGTTCGTCGCGACTAGGTTGCGACGCCATGATGCGTCGCATTCCGAACCGCAGCAGGTTTTTAAAGAACCCAGCCAAGCAGAACACACAGGGGTTCTGCTTGGCCAGGGAGAGAAGCTCTGGCGATTTTTGCTGGGTTTTGGCATCTTCGGCGTGTCCTCGCTGCAGGGAGTCCGGGAGAAGCAAGGGAAATGCCGAGAGATCGCTGCATAGCGTGTTCTTCGCGAAGGTAGGTGAACTCGCCCTGTTTTCAAGGTGTAAAACGCATAGGATTGGGTTCCAAACAGTTTAATGCGTTTCTAACAGTAGATAGCATGCTTAGGTATTCACAAAAGCATGAAAATGAAGAATTAATGGTGGTTTGTATTGTGGGAATGGGCTGTCATGGAGAGAGCCCGGATTAGGGTTCCCGCCTGGTAAGGCGACGGGTCCCTATGTCGCGTTCTGAACGCGACACAACGATGTGTCGCGTTAAGGATCAAGAGGCGACATGTAAGTAGGTCGCGTTCTGGATCTGAAGGCGACATGTCGTGGCGACGCCTTCTAAAGGCGACCCAATGGGTTGTCGCGACCTGGCCCGAGAGGCTCTGTTTGTGCATGGTTTACGCATGTGATTATCCGATTATCGTTATCGGTACGCTCAGTGTTAGTGAGCAGTGCATTGGCACTTGTGGCACTCTGGGAAGCACGTGGTTTACGAGGCTAGCTTACCGGTTACGTAACTAGCTAATAGTTGCCTGTGGACATAGTGTTCACATGAGGCAGGTGGTGTTCACGTGTTGTGGACTGTCAGTACACGAGGTTTACGTGAGGTTTCACGTGGTTTGTGCGGTGCGCATGTGGTTTCTGTATGCGTGTCAGATAGTAGACGCCTACCGTGGTTACCTCTCCAGTTGGGTGCCCCAGGTTTTCTGTGAGCCAGACTGTTAGCTCGGAGCTTTGTCCCGGTACTTGTGCTGTACCGTCGAGGTCTGTGTCGTCTGACCTGGACACCCTCACTCCTTAGTTTGAGTTGTACGTCCGGCTGAGGGAAAGACGACAGTGGGACAGTGACTCTTGAGTTTATTTTTAGTCACTTGTAGCGCGCTCTTAGTTGGGGGTACGGACACCAGTTGTCGACACTGGTCCCCGACTAGTCCTTTTCCAGTGCCTCACTCTAGCGAGCCCAGGCCAGGGTCTCTAGAGGTGCCAGGCATGGGCCTGCGACCGTGTGGTCCGCAGGTGGTGGTGTTTAGTTGGTCTCCACAGTTGCTTATCTTTTTCACGTGGAGCGGCAACTGGACCTTTCGTCCGTGGCTGCGAGACTGAGAGGTAGACCTGTGTTAGTTTGTTCGAGTCTGTTGCTGGTGTTGTGAACCAGTCTACGTGGCTCGAGTGTGGAGGTCTCTACCGTAGCTCGTACACGTGTTGGAGTTTTGTCGTTAATTTATTACAGCTATTTTACGCAGTCGGCTAGCGGTGAGTTTGTTTATAGCTTTAATATCCTGTTTAGTTGTGCTATAAATTGCTAACATAGTTTACTGCATTCGGTATTTATGTTTGGTTTGCTCGGTGTTGGGGGAGTTCCCTACTGAGCCAGTGACTAGCGAGGCTCACCCCTACTCCCCACAGGCAAGGGCGAGGAGGAAGTTTCTCTACCGTCGTCCAGTTCGGAGCCACGACGTAGCGGTGTTGGCCCATTGCCTCCAGCAGTGTAGTTTTTCTTTCTTTAGTTGTACCTCGGGGTATGCCCCAGGCTTGTGTACTTTCCTTTATTTCTTTTGAAGTTGGCTATGTAAAACCTTGTCTATTATAAATGCAATGGTGTGTTCCTTTGTGTTTTCACGGACTAGTGTGTGGTATCCCTTGCGAGGCTTTGACCCGTTCGCTGGAGACGGACTCGGGCTAAGCACGTTACCGATTTAACGGGCTTGGACGAGGCGTTCCGTCACAGAGACGGAGGGGAGGGAGGGGGCTGGGGGGGGGAGCTGGACCCAGGAGGGGGGGGGGGGCACTGGACTGAGGAGGGGGAGTGGGTGAGATGGTGGGGGGGGGGAGGAGACGGATAGAGGGGAGGGAGGGGAGGAGACAGTGGTGGATCTAGAATTTTCGTTTAGTGAGTGCACCTATAAATATATATTTTTGATTTAGTGGGGTCATTAATGGTGAAATTTTACATCACTATTGAAAATTTTTCAATCCAGTGAGGTTCTGTGACCCCACTGGCTCCAAGATGGCTCCGCCATTGGGAGGAGACGGAGGGAGGGAGGGGTCTGGGGGGGGGGGGGGGGGGCACTGGACGGAGGAGGGGGAGGGGGCGAGACGGTGGGGGGGGGGAGGAGACAGATAGAGGGGAGGGAGGGGTGGGGGGGCATTGGATAGAGGAGGGGGAGGGGGCGAGACAGTGGGGGGGAGGAGACGGACAGAGAGAAGGGAGGGGTTGGGGGGGGGAGACGGAGGGGAGGGAGGGGTCTGGGGGGGGGGGCACTGGACAGAGGAGGGGGAGGAGACGAACAGAGGGGAGGGAGGGGTGCTGGACGGAGGAGAGGGGCGAGAGGAGGGGGTGGGGGTGGCGAGAAGGAGGAGGGGGCCGCGGTGGTACATTGTGTACCGTACCAACTCAAAAAAAAATTCAGGTCGACACAGTACATCGGTACGACGAATCCTGATATATATTGTACGTTGAGGTATATATATATATATATATACCAGCATAGCAAGGTGAGTCTTCCAATAACTTTTATCTAGCTTCAAATTAAGGTGCATCTTTTTTTACCCACCCACGTAATGAAGAATTCTAACACGTCCAAGCACATGTACTAAGAACATTCTGAAGCCCGAGGTTTTATTAATCAAAGATGCAGGGGAAAAAATTTACAACCATATTGGGATATATATAATCTCGATCCCCGGGCATATTGAATAATGCCGGCACTGCAAGGCTATAGTCTCGCTTGATTGACACAATGCTTTTATCTTATCATTTGGCTAATATGGGATATTGGTGAGTTTATTGGGCAGCCTTTTCCCCGCTAGGAAGGTCCTGAAGAGCGTCAGCGCCCTGGCCGGCTGCGCGTATGGCACCATGTGAGACGCCCCTCTCACCGTCGCGAACGTCAGGAGGTTCCCGTACTCCGTTGCCCACCCACCCACCTTCACGGCAACAATTAAGTACCAGAGCATGTATAGATTAGATAAGATAGATAATCGATAACAGCCAAATGTGATGACGATGATGACGACGACGACATCTGAACCAAATGGGATTAACGGTCGAAGTTCTTGTTGTTTAATTTGTAGGAGGAAGTGGGAGAACTAGTAATCAGGGAAGGGAAGTTGGTAGTGTGGTGATCTCCCGATGAGTGGAAAAGTTCATAAGCATATATGTATGTATTTCTTTATACCTGGTCTCGGTGGAACCACGCACTGTAGGGGACTGTGACATTGAAGTTGAGGTCCTGAGCCAGCTCTCGGACGAGTGTTCGAGAGCCCAACAGCGGTACGACAGAATCTTGATCTCCACTGTGATGAGAGAGAGAGAGAGAGAGAGAGAGAGAGAGAATTGCATTATTTCAGTAGATGAGCATTGTTCTTGAGGGCCGAATTGCGTGGTTCTTGCAGGAAGCTTAATTAATTACCTGAATATCCACACGGGTATGCTCAGTTGGATTATCTTTTTGAGCACGGGGAGGATGTTGACGTCGCCGTCGGCTTGGCTGTAGTTCAGAATTCTAGTCCGGCCCCCAAGAAAACGAATCAAAAACATCAGTTATAGGTGATGATAATATTATTGTAACAACGTTTTCAGCATTTCTTGGAGTCTAGTTTATGATGCTTGTTAAGCTTGGACTTTATATGGACGGACGTGTGCTATATATGGCGATGTAGATTTATACAGACATCCAAAGTATATATAGAATTATGTACACCATTTAAGTTTAGACAAATGCTTAAGATATGGAAGAGAACTACTTCACATATGGAACAGTACATATATATGAGGACGATCAAAAGAAAAGGAACTACCTGCAGTAGGTACCTACTTAACAAGTTACGGGCCGGATACAAGACTCAAATAACAAATAGAGCACTTTCTAGGTTGACACAAAAACCATGCAGTCCTTATAGATAACTTTTTCAATTCGTGCATAAATTCTTCGATCTTAAGTAAATTTAAGCTTTCATGGAATGACTAGAACCAAAATTTCAATCTACGCAGGTCCATTGATGATCACATTGTTACCAAAGTGCATCATACGTTTTATGATTTTATCCCAAACTTATGCTTACAGTACTGAGCATCGATCGTTAATGATGTCTTTCCTAACAAATGTGACAGAAGCAAACTCTAAGAACGCAAGAGGTAAGAATCTAGAAAAGCTACCACAATGTACGTACAATCATGTGAATGGAGTTCTAATTATAGGAAGGTACCCTTGGAAAAACTTACTCACTGCACATCGTCCATTGATAAGGCAGATGCGTCCGGTTTGCATGGAGTGCGGCTTGAACCTCTGGAATATTGAAATAGAAGCCTCTTTCATAAGACATGCACACATCAACTCCAACACTCTTTTTAGTTGCCTGCAGTGGGCATAGGTAAACCCTAGATAAGTGACGAAAAAGAAATTGAGCAAATGAAATGGCTGGAACTGTCGTTCCACATGGATTGCAGTGCTCACATATTTTCTCAATCGCAGTTCTTGTTCCACGAGTGATGGGTAGCAGACATCCAAAATGACGTCGTAGCTGTTTATATAGTCGCCAACAATATGGTTTGCCGCATCAATGGCATCACTGCATGCTTTGCTCACGTTATGGTGAGATTCGAAGACATAGTCTTCAAAGTTGCAGTCACTCATAATGGTAAGGCCAATTTCATCGGAAATCATCCCATGAGACCAGAAAAACTCATAAGTTGCTGGAACATCCCTGTCAAGCTTGAGGAGTGGGTTCCCGATCTGTTAAAGAAGAAAAATGGACAAATGTATGTGAATCAGAGAGATCAAAATTGTGTGGACACTCATACTACATAACCCAACAGGGACAAACTCATCCAATTCTCAGGTATGTGTGGCCATGCCTATGCATGTGTATCTCACAACTCAATAGCCGTAATTCCATAACAGTATCCTGAAAAGACGTAGGTCCTAATAAAGTCCCCAAAAAGAAAGGGTCTGTGGCTATTAACAGATGAAACTTCTATATATATTATTGCCATAGCTAAGTTTGGGTTGTTGCATCCTCCTAAATTCATGAGAAAGGAAAAGCTTTAGGCTGCGCTAGCTTACAGCTAGTCCTTTAATATTGAACTTGAAACCAGTGGAGTGCTCGTTATGTTCCAGAAGAACGTCTGCCAACTGTGGTATATAATGTCCTGAGATGCATAAAAGGAGGTCAGCAAACTGGTTAAATAAAAGGACTACTTGCATATATATAAACCATTGCTATAAAAGATTTTGTAAATCCACCGTCTTTCGTAAAATACTGTTAAAACTTTTACTGAGAAAAAGTTACGTACAGAAGTTAATCGTAGTAGTATCTTTGCAACATCTGGAATTTTGCAGTGATATTTTTAACAAGATTTTAAAGATGGTATATGAGCAATGATCTCTAAACAGAAACAATTCGAAAAGAGAGAATCTTTCTGAAAGTGGAGTCTATTCGCTGCAATATATACCTGCATAGCTTTCTCCAGTCAGAAACAGGTCCCTGGATCCGAGATCGGGAAACTTTTTGAACCATTCGATCAGGAAGGTTAGCATATCACGAGCTTCAACAACAAGAGAATGCAGTCAGATAAGGATGAACAGAGTAGTAACACGCATATATACTTCCGATAGCAAAGAATCCAGAATGAAATGGGTTGGAAAAAAACAACAACAGAATATTGATAGCTAGACAGCAGACAAAATAATCTCATTCTTCCAGTACCAGTTGATTCATCCCCACAGGTGTAATCAGAAGTTCTCCTCGAGTACGACCATCCAACTCCAGCAGGCGATTCAACAAAGAGGATATTTGACGCTGAGAAGATTACACAAGTTTCACAGAGGAGTTGATTACCAAAGATTAAATGCATAAAAACACTACACAAAATGAAATAAAACTCTTTCTTTTAACGAAGATGGAGAAAGAAAGAGAGAGAGGAAAAAAAGAAACCTTTATTCCATGATTTTTTGTTTATCCGGAGGCCACGACCATCGCCTCTAGGGAAGAACGGGCCCAGTTCTGTAAAAGCTCCTCCACCAACCGAAGAACAGCCGGGGCCTGAAGCATGAAAAAGCGTTTATTTATACAAGCAGGACAGAATACTGCGTGGTGGATTCTTGAAATCTTCTACTAATAAGATAAAGCAAGAAGCAATGACCCTTCCCATGAATCAAATCAACTGCGGAGCTGTTTCGGAATCAGTAAAGAAACAACAAAATTGTGATTCAAAGAGAAAAAAAAATAGTGAATGCTGGAAACAAGAACAGACAGAAAAAGGAGGGACTGGAGGTGGTTGGTTCGTACAGGCACTAATACACTTTTAGAATCAGACTCGGAGGGAGCAACACAGAGGTCGAAGCAAGATAAAGGACAAGATGCGTCTCATCCCCACAAGTTATATGCGGAGAATTCGAAAAAAAACAAAACTGCATACTATTTTCTAAAGAGCATGGCGCCGTTGCAGAGTTCAGCAACGACAAAACGGCGGGGAGGAGAGGGAGGGGAGCAAAACAGAGTAAGGGGGGGCAGCCGGACCTCCGTTGAGCCAGAGCGTCAGAGGCTTCTTCTCGGCGTCGCCCTCTGCCTCGACGTAGTAGTAGAACAGACTCCTTCCCGCCTCCGCATCCACATCTACGTACCCCGCGTACTGCCGGAACCCCACCTTGGGCTGCCCTGGCAACCTCTCCACCAGGTCCTCTGCAGGGTGACCCCCCGCGCGGCCCACCGCCGCCAGCAGGGCCAGCAGAAGAGCCAAAACGCCGCAGACCCACCTCCCCATTCCCGAACTTTCGCACAGCGGCCGGAACCGGATCTCGTACTCTCTTCCTGCTCTGCGAAGAGGAGGAGGGGTGTGGTGGGTGGCGGAGATGGTGGGCTCGGCCAGTTATATAAGCGCATATGTCTCTCTGTACATGAGTTCCGTTAAGATGGCAACACGTGAAGTTCGCGATTCAACAGGCTGAAAAGGGAGTCCGGCCGGGTTTTTAAGTTTGAACGGACGCAGTAATGACCTGTCCGGTAGACCTTCTGATTAGAAAAAAAGAACAGAACAGTGCTCTTCCTCCTCCTCCTTCCTTGCTTCATCATGTGTATGATGTGACCTTGGAGAGGGGCCACCCGTAGTAAAAGGAGGGATATGGGGAGTGTGGCTTTAGGGTTCCAAGGAGCTGTATGGGAAGATTAATGTAGTCTTCAGCCTCTTCTAGTACACCCTTCGAATCGTAATGCATATAATTAATGATAATTAATCAACTCAATTCCACGTGAAAAGATATGGAATTGAATTATAAAAAATGTGGTGTTGGGGAGGGGACCCAAGGCTTCTTCTTAGGGAAGTAATTTTGAGTCTTCTAGTACATTAGTCAAATTTGATGCTCAAATCGTAACGTGTATAATAATTATTTAGTTCAACTTCATTTGAAAGGATATGAAATTGAATCCTAATTACAAATGTGGTTTTAGAGATGGGGAGGGATGTGACTTATGTCTTCTAGTATACTCGTCAAATTCAACAGTCAAAAACGTAACATGTGTAATAATTATTTCGTTCAAATCCACATGAAAAGATATGGAATTGAATTATAATGTATAATGACTCAATTTGAGTCCACATGAGGAGATAAAGAAGTGATTCAAATATAGCCTCTCTCACGTGTTAGAGCGAGGACATCGGGGTGCTAAGTTTTAGGCTCTTAGAGCACGAGGATGTCGAGTGTTAGGTTTTCAACCTCTCTTTAAGCGTTAGAGCACGCGGGTGTTCAGCCATTAGAGTATAGTGGTGATGGTGAAAATGATGTGAAGTTGCCTCTATGCCAAAGGTTACTAACTAGGGAAAAGAAGAAGGGCGAAGGGTTGCTCATTGGGGGTTGGGGGGAATGATGTTGGTTTCTTTACATTGCAAGGAGGTGCCTTCTTGGCCAACACAATAGTCGAATGTCCACAATTGGAAAAAAACCTAGTGATCTTAATTAATGACACTAGAGGATATGATAGACTCTCAATTCGACACAAGGCAAGAGCCATTTAATAGAAAGATATCCTTGTCTCAAATTCAAAGTTGTGTTGCCTTTTGGTGTCTCGAAATCAGATTTCTTAATTTAATTTCCAACCCCATCCTCAGTAAAAGTTTTCCGAATTGGAGCACCTGTAACAAACAGTACTTTCTCTTTAGACAAAGATTGTTTCCAGATATGGATAGATTTGGAGTCGGCTGTTTTAATTACTTCTAGGAGATTTCACTGTGCCGTGGGGACAAAATTAAGGTTCCTTCGCGGACAAAATCTGTAATAAAAGCTCAAGATTTTCTAACAGTCCTGGACAATCTATCTGTGCAAGATTTGCCCCCCTCTGCTTCACCACCCCATCGGTGAGCACCCAACCTGCCCCTCCACAGCACCCGAATGATGAGAACAGTGGCGAGAGTGGGCGGGTTTGAAATCTGTCAAGATCTGGTCCTCTGCATTAACGTACAGCACCATCTGATCGTTAAAAGATGAGGAACAAAAAGGAGGAGTTTTGACGGCCAAGCTTTTAGCCCAGAGAACAGATGCACTAGCTTGAGCTCCGGATACCATTCGATATATATATGGCAGGGGATTCTTGGGTCTCATCCTCCTTTTTATCGAAACTGCACCCACCATGGTTGGTTGCCATTGGAAGAACACCACCTTGGAGTCTTGTGCAGCGTGGGGAGTGTTGGAAGGGTGGGAGGGGAGGGCTTCACCAGGTACGATTGGAGCTCAGCTCAGGACCACCCACCGCCATCGCCGCCCGCATTCCAATCTTCGCAGAGCCCGAGAGCTCCTCCCCGCGGGGGCTGGTTGGGTAGGAAGTCTACATCAACCTAGCAGCCAACAATAATTGTCTTGCTAATTTTGTACTCTGCAATTTAGTACCATGGCGAGGTGGCAGTCCATCCCAAGATATTCCGTTGTTCTTTGTTACGTACTGTGATGGTCGGTCTCCCAAGAAAGTTTCATCATTGAAGACAAGGAATGTTTTTGTCCATAGTAGGTCGTCGGAGTTATGGCCTTATGGGTAGGAGCAAGAGAAGAGTACATACTACATAGTACCATCTCCTCTGCAAGCACACGGGTGTTGGAGACATTGACCCTCCGTTTGCAAAAGACAAGAGAGTGAAACAAGTTCATGGATCCCATCTAGAGAACCGATGTAAAATTTTTATTTAGTAGGATTATTTGAATTATTTTTTAATATTTATGACACTAGACAGTCATGTATAGCATAAGTAATGGCAGTCAAAACAGCTCAAGAGTCTCAAGAGAGTACTAGATGAATATACGAGATAGTAGAGTGAACGTGAATAGATGAGAGTACAAAGATAGTGGATGACATAGGGGTATAATCGTAAAACAACGATAAACCACGATAGTAACAGTTGCACAGCACCAGGTCGGGTACCGGCAGTCTGGTAGAAGTCACATCTGTCCCACTAGCCATGCTACGAACACAGGCTATATGGTCCGGCATGATCACAAGATAAGAGAGAATCTACTAAGACCATTTTGAATCATATTGATCCCTAGCCTCAGTTTGGCGATGGGTTGGGGTTAGAGATAACTCTAACCCATGACTAAAGTTATACAGGGTTAACTCATTTTTTAGTTTGTTTTCTTGTGTGTTAACCCAGTTTAACTACAGTGAGTTAACCTACTTTCTCTTGATTGCTTTGATAAGATAAAATGAGTTAACCCACTTTCATATCAAAAAGTGACTTGAAAAAAAAAGTAGCAATTAATGTTGTGTTGAGAAAAGAGAAAGTAGCAATTAATGTTGTGTACCACCAAGACAAAAAGGTAGTTAACCCACTTGAGTTAACTCCAATCCACCTCTAGAGGTGGGTTGGAAAATTATTAGTTAACTCACATCTGACCCACTTGAGTTAACTTTTTTTTGTTACCAAACTACATTTTGAGTTAACTCTAAGTTAACTTTGAGTTAACTTTAAGTTAACTCGTTACCAAACTGAGGCTAAAAGTGTAGAGGGATTTAAAGGTACAACCAGCTCGTCGGCTAAGGACGTGCGCCATAGCCAAGAAGACTTACGGAGGCCTTGACAAGGAGTCCCTAGTCCAGTCGAGAGTATTCCCGACGGAGAGGTGGTCCAAGTCAAGAGAAAGTGTGTAACGAAACATTGTCCGTCTTGCCCCGAGTATAAGATAAAGGGACGCGATAACGGTGTACAAATCTCGCGAATAAAACGAAGACATGTGTCATTTAAATAATAGAGAAATTAGGTAATTAGTTTCACTTAATTACCAGATACATTATTGAGTAATTTACTAAGGTTTAATGGCAACATGATGGTTAAGTGTGTGCAAGTGTATGAAATCAAAAGAGCATGATGGATTGTGCATAAAGCTTTTAAGTTAATTAGATTCATGCAATTTATTGCACATTAATATTTATTCAGATCAAATTATGAATAACAATATTTAATTAAGGCTAAACAATGACTAATTAGCAAGTAGAGCAAGGGTATATATATAAGCAATTTCGGGTTCTAGCTATTTTTCTGTTAACGCGACGGGGGTATCCGTCGCGACTCCAGGTCGCGACAAGGCGGCTGGGCGCAACAAATGAACCGGCCGGTCTGGCCCGGTTCAAGGTGGGTATCGCGGTGGCTTTGTCCGCCGCGTTCTCAACGCGATGTGACAGCGGGGCGCTACCCTGATGATACCACGGCGGGTCGCGCCGTCGCGATATCAGAAGGGTCCGGCCATTTTTTCTATTTTTCCAGGGTGGATCCTGTTTGATACAGGGTACTTTCAAATTCAATATAAAATCGTACGATGATCCAAAAATTATGAAATCAGTTTTAAATGAAAATAGACGCATATATCTATCAACCTATACAGTTAATTTGAAAATAGACAAGGTTTAAGTATGCTTTGATCGGGTGACATTTCTGTGACCTAAACATGTGCAGTTAAGGTTTAACAAATTAATTAACAATGGATACATCATAAAAAGTTTCGAAACTAGGGCCGTTCGAAAGCTAACATGATTTAGTATTTAAGATAATTTTCTCATGGTATGAAGCTAAGTATGCACGAGGTTCATAAGCAAACATGAAGGGTCGGGTGCATGGATCTAACAGAAATTCAAAGAATTAATTCTCCCTCATGGGAGATCGAAATAGAGCGAAACTAGGGGCGTTTGAAAGCTAATACGATCTAGTATATATGAGAATTTTATCATGGTAAGAGAGAAAGTATACACGAGGTTTGAAAGCAATCATGAAGGGTCGGGAACATGGATCTGATAGAACTTCAAGGAATTAATTCTCCCTCATGGAAGATCAAAATGGAGCGAAACCAAAGGACTTTTCCTCGGGATCATGAAGTCTTCTTAGGGTAATTTTTACACGAATTTGGCTTGAGAGATTGTCTACCTTTCATGTGTTTAAGAAATCCTAGGGCTTGAAGACGAGGTAGAAGATGAAATCCTCTTGCTCCAAGCTCCTTCCTTCTTGCTCCTCTCGTCCTCAACTCTTCTCTTCATCCCCTAGAGCTTCAGCAATGATCTATGGGGTGGTAGGGTCGAATTAGGGTGTGTATGGCTTGGTTTAAGAGTCCTACTTTCTTAAAACTCCTCTTTCCCTTCAAACTCTTAATTTTTCTTTATTTATCCCCTTATTTCTTGCATTATCCCACCTAATAGGATAGATGAGAGGCTAATTTCATGGGTAAAAGGTTTAGGTAAGGTTAGGACTCTTTTTAGGACATTTATAACCCTTTTTAGTATTTATCTTACCCTTATTTAATTTATTTATTAATTAACTCTGAATTTACACATTTTCTCCTTCTTTTCTAACATTTATCACTTAGTTGGCTTAGAGAGAGATCTAATTTCGTGGCTAATGTGTTAGGATGAGATGATGACTCTTTTTAAGATAAGTAAGAGTTAAAATAGTCATTATCTTAACCCTTTTCTATTTATTACTATTTTTAGGTACGAATTTAGCCCAATTACTTCCCATCTCATGATGGGCTCTTCATATTTGGGCCCAACAATCCATGTTAGGACCATTAATAAAACTCATTACTAATTTAACTTAATGGGTATTGATTTAATTCCAATTATTCACCCTCTATTCTTATTTAAATCTATTTATCATACTTATTCAATTAATTTTGCTATTTTAATTTAATTATATTATTTATGCCAATATTCTTAACCTTCATCATTTGGGCTCTTACTCTAGGCCCAATAACTCATGTGAGCCTAATTGTAGAACCCATGTTCTTACTTTACTTAATGGATTTTTAATTATCATTTTCATTAAAGAATTTATTCATGGGCCAAGATTGTCCATTGGTCTAAATATCATAATAGATTATCATCTCATATTATTTAAAGTCTAGTCATACATTTATTTTAATTTATAATCCACTTTAGCTCATAAGATAATGGGTTCTTCGACTTATTCCTTAATTACGATAATAAGTCGCGTAAATTCTTAAACTTGATCTAAACGATTTTTCTGTGCCCAAATTTCATGATGGGTCATTAGAGAACATTATTTAAAGTATAACTATTATTTTTACGAAATTTTTATAGGGGTTTATATGTATGCAATAATGATGCGTACCTTTTTAACTACCTGAATTTATTAATAGATAAAATTTCTATTTATCTATAATTTTTAATTAATGGATTTTCTGGGGTACTACATCCTCCCCCAGTTAAAAAGAATTTGGTCCCCAAATTCATATGATATGATACGACTATCAATTTACTCGGAATATTTCATTTCATCATCTCCCCCACTTAGGGCTTTGCTATCGAGAAAATAATATGAACTTGAACTAAGAGTTTAGTACTGGTACCTTGTCTACCTTTATTGGCATTTGGCGTATCAACAAGGACTTGTAATCGTCGTTGGTGTGGAGTTTGATTCTTCTTTATTGGACAATCGATGACTCGATGTTGTTGACTTACATAATGCAAGCATCTGCCCAATTTCTTCCAACAGTTATCAATCTGATGTCCTGACTTTTTACAAAATTTACAGAATTCCTTCTGCTTCACTTCCCCTTTCATTCTCTTGCTATCTACTATATTTCTTCCTTTATTATCATTGGAATGGATAGCATGTTTCCTTTTCAACGCCTTTTTCTTATGGATCTTTTCAAGAAGTCCCATGGTGTCCTCTATTATTTGAGCTCTCGATACCATGTCCGAATATACTACAAGGTCTAGCGGTGCCAACTTTTCCCAGAACACATGTCTCAACCCTTCTAAGAATCTCTTTGCCTTCATCTTTTCCGTACTCACCAAATGTGGTACATATTGTGCTAGTCTTTCAAATTGTGCTTCATATTTGGCTACAGACATCATTCATTGTTTTAACTCTGCAAATTCATTTGCCTTCTTCTCACGAATCCTTTCGGAAAAATTTTTGGTGTTGAAGAGTTCTAAAAATTCATCCCACTCTCTGTTGATGTCGGGTAATTATCGACTGGCTGCTTCCCACCAAGCTCTAGCATCATGGTCCAATTGGAAGGTTGACAGAAGGACTTTCTCCTACTCTGAACCATGGTTTGTCATGGCGGGGCGAATCGGCCCGATTCCCCCGAATCGGAGCGGATCAGGGGAAACCCGATCCCTGATTCGCCTGATTCGCCCCGATTCCCTTTATATATAATATAAATATATATATATTATATCATATATGTAATATATAATATATATATCATATTATATATATATATATAATATACCCATGCGAATCGGTCCGATTCGGACCGATTCGGGGGAATCGGAGCGAATCAGGAGCAACCCGATTCGCCTTCCGATTCCGACTCGGCAAACCATGCTCTAAACATTGCATAACTCTAAAGATTCGTTCCCTTGCCTTCACAAAATTTTTAGCTTCGTCGGGATCCGGAGTTCCATTAAACCTAGGTGGATTCATTCGTTGAAAGTTCTTGTATAAGTCTCCTGCCCCTTTTCTTGCTCCTGCTTGAATCATGTTGTTAAGGGCTTGAGTTAACCCTTGTACGGTCCTTTGCAAGTCCCGCATTTGTGCACGCTCGCCAGCCATCTCCACTAATCTCCTGCGAGCAATAACATTTTATTTCTTTCTTTTTAGACTTTGGGTGCTAAAGTATTACCAAGTTGATACATATATATATATATATATATATATATATATATATATATATATAGATAAATGTATTCAGATCTTAACCATTGTTCTACCCAATTCTCACATAGGTATGGTGGTTGACTTAGACATGTGTCAGGGCAGTTCACCTAGATCATCCTAGACTTATAATATCTAATTAAGGACATCCTAGGCTCTGATACCAACTGTCATGCCCCGCCAATTTAGCAGCGGAATAAATCGGGGAGGCATGAACAACGTGTATGGTAATGTAAATTGCGCATACATTCGCAAATATCAGAGCTACTAATGAACAATAATGGCAATAAAACTCATCATTTTATTGATAAATCATCTAAACTATTACAACCACTAATTCAGAGCCAAAACATAGGGCTCAATGACTTCATTACATTTGAAAAGGATAACTAAACAAATAACTAAACTAACTCTAGGGTACTGGGGACAATCCATCGCTATGACTCCAGGACGCTCATCACTCCAACCCAATCCCGTTGTTGTGTGTAAGGTCATCACTTGACTTACCTGAAAACACAATAACAAATAACGAAGGGTGAGCGATAATGCTCACTAGGACTTAATATCTCATGTAAACAAGCATGCTTTAAGTGATTAATGTCTTGTAACGTAGGTTAACTAGAGAGAACGATCATGTATAGTCAAGAGAGTAATAGTACAAGATAACAAGTGAACGATAATACATTTATCAAGAGTATTGCAAAATTAGGATGACAACATAACGAGATAGCGTGTAACAAGATAGTGTATAACAAGATAGCGTGTATCAAAATGACATGTAATAGGATAGCTTGTATCAAGGTGGCGTGTAACGAGATAGCTTGTATATCAAGATAGCGTGTAACGAGATTACATGTAAAGAGATAGCGTGTAAAGAGATAACATGTAATGAGATAACATATATGGTTGCACCACGGTGCACTAGTCGAGTACGACAATAGTCACTTTGGGACAGTAGCCGTTTCACGATAGTACAGTATGTCTGAACTCCTCAGACTATTGTATAACAGTTAGATGTCTAGCCAATGTAGAGATAGTCAGAACCGGTGCAATGCAGAACAACGTCAATAGCCCCTGCAGGTATTTTCGGGTGGCTCTCTGCCCCCAAGACTAGATTGGAGCCCCTCGGACACTCTCCGTGCCCTGCACTATATGCATTCGAGTCAGTAGGGTCACCAGACCCATATTATGGCGCTAGACAGTCATGTATAGTACAAGCAATGGGAGCCACAACAGCTCAAGAGTCTCAAGAGAGTATTAGATGATTATACGAGATAGTAGAGTGAACGTGAATAGATGAGAGTACAAGGATAGTAGATGAGATAGGGGTATAATCGTAAAACAACGATAAACCACAATAGTAACAATTGCACAGCACCAGGTCAGGTACCGACAGTCTGGTAGAAGTCACATTTGCCCCACTAGCCGTGCTACGAACACAAGCTAGATGGTCCGGCGTGATCACAAGATAAGAGAGAATCCACTAAGGCCATTTTGGATCATATAGATCCCTAAAAGTGTAGAGGGATTTAAAGGTATAACCAGCTCGTCGGCTAAGAACGTGCGCCAAAGCCAAGAAGACTTACGGAGGCCTTGACAAAGAGTCCCTAGTCCAGTCGAGAGTATTCTTGATGGAGAGGTGGTCCAAGTCAAGAGAAAGTGTGTAACGAAACGTTGTCCGTCTTGCCCCGAGTGCTCTAAGGTAGAGGGACGCGATAACGGTGTACAAATCACGCGAATAAAACGAAGACGTGTGTCATTTAAATAATAGAGAAATTAGGTAATTAGTTTCACTTAATTACCAGATACATTATTGAGTAATTTACTAAGGTTTAATGGCAACATGATGGTTAAGTGTGTGCAAGTGTATGAAATTAAAAGAGCATGATGGATTGTGCACAAAGCTTTTAAGTTAATTAGATTCATGCAACTTATTGCACATTAATATTTATTCAAATCAAATTATGAATAACAATGTTTAATTAAGGCTAAACAATGGCTAATTAGCAAGTAGAGCAAGGGTATATAAGCAATTTCAGGTTCTGGCTGTTTTTCTGTTAACGCGACGGGGGCACCCGTCGCGACTCCAGGTTGCGACAAGGTGGCTGGGCGCGACAAGCGAACCGGCCGGTCTAGCCCGATGCAAGGTGGGTATCGCGGCGGCTTTGTCCACCGCGTTCTCTACGCGACGTGACAGCGGGGCGCTAGCCGGATGATACCGCGGCGGGTTGCGCCGTCGCGATATCAGAAGGGTCCGACCCTTTTTTCTATTTTTCCAGGGCGGATCCTGTTTGATACAGGGTACTTGTAAATTGAATATAAAATCGCACGATGATCCAAAAATCACGAAATTAGTTTTAAATGAGAATAGACACACAGATCTATCAACCTGTATAGTTAATTTGAAAATAGACAAGGTTGAGGTATGCTTTGATTGGTTGACATTTCTGTGACCTAAACATGCGCAGTTAAGGTTCAACGAATTAATTAATAATGGATACATAATAAAAAATTTTGAAACTAGGGGCGTTCGAAAGCTAACATGATGTAGTATATAAGAGAATTTTTTCATGGTATGAAGCTAAGTATGCACGAGGTTCATAAGCAAACATGAAGGGTCAGGTGCATGGATCGGACAGAGATTCAAAGAATTAATTCTCCCTCATGGAAGATCAAAATAGAGCAAAACTAAGGGCGTTTAAAAGATAATACGATCTAGTATATATGAGAATTTTATCATGGTAATAGAGCAAGTATACACGAGGTTTGAAAGCAATCATGAAGGGTTGGGAACATGGATCTGACAGAACTTCAAGGAATTAATTCTCCCTCATGGAAGATCTAAATGGAGCGAAACTAAAGGGCTTTTCCTCGGGATCATGAAGTCTTCCTAGGGTAATTTTTACACGAATTTAGATTGAGAGATTGCCTACCTTTCATGCGTTTAAGAAATCCTAGGGCTTGAAGACGAGGTAGAAGATGAAATCCTCTTGCTCCAAGCTCCTTCCTTCTTGCTCCTCTCATCCTCAACTCCTCTCTTCGTCCCCTAGAGCTTCAGCAATGATCTATGGGGTGGTAGGGTCGAATTAGGGTGTGCATGGCTTGGTTTAAGAGTCCTACTCTTAAAACTTCTTTCCCTTCAAACTCTTAATTTTTCCTTATTTATCCCCTTATTTCTTGCATTATCCCACCTAATAGGATAGATGAGAGCTAATTTCATGGGTAAAAGGTTTAGGTAAGGTTAGGACTCTTTTTAGGACATTTATAACCCTTTTTAGTATTTATCTTACCCTTATTTAATTTATTTATTAATTAACTCCGAATTTACACAATTTTCTCCTTCTTTTCTAACATTTATCACTTAGTTGGCTTGGGGAGAGATCTAATTTTGTGGCTAATGTGTTAGGATGGAATGATGACTCTTTTTAAGATAAGTAAGAGTTAAAATAGTCATTATCTTAACCCTTTTCTATTTATTACTCTTTTTAGGTACGAATTTAGCCCAATTACTTCCCATCTCATGATGGGCTCTTCATATTTGGGCCCAACAATCTATGTTAGGACCATTAATAAAACTCATTACTAATTTAACTTAATGGGTATTGATTTAATTCCAATTATTCACCCTCTATTCTTATTTAAATCTATTTATCATACTTATTCAATTAATTTCCTATTTTAATTCAATTATATTATTTATGCCAATATTCTTAACCTTCATCATTTGGGCTCTTACTCTAGGCCCAATAACTCATGTGAGCCTAATTGTTAGAATCCATGTTCTTACTTTACTTAATGGGTTTTTAATTATCCTTTTCATTAAAGAGTTTATTCATGGGCCAAGATTGTCCATTGGTCCAAATATCATAATGAATTATCATCCCATATTATTTAAAGTCTACTCATACATTTATTTTAATTTATAATCCACTTTAGCTCATAAGATAATGGGTTCTTCGACTTATTCTTTAATTATGATAATAAGTCGCGTAAATTCTTAAACTTGGTCTAAACGATTTTTCTGTGCCCAAATTTCATGATGGGTCATTAGAGAATATTTTTAAAGTATAACTATTATTTTTACGAAATTTTTATAGGGGTTTATATGCATGCAATAATGATGCGTACCTTTTTAACTACCTGAATTTATTAATAGATAAAATTTTTATTTATCTATAATTTTTAATTAATAGATTTTCCGGGGTACTACACATGGTGTCTTGTTTATTTCTATATTTTCCATCAGTTTACTCTCCATTAGTGCCTTGACTTGTTCTATGAATTGTTCAATGATCTTTTATCCTTCACATTATATTTTTCAAGACCTTCAAACGAAGATGATGATTGGTGGAGAACGTGAATCTTGTGGATTGGACTATCTCTTTGATGAATTTCTTAAGCACTCTCAGGTGTTGGCTTCATCAGAAACTCTATGTCCATGAAATTGCAGGCTAGGCTGCTTGTCATTGACAAAGTTTTGAGAACTTGTCTCTTTTTCATCTTTAGTCAATAAGTTTCAGTGTGATGCTTGTGAGTTGGGAAAGCACCATAGAGTCACTTTTCCTTTGAGTCAAAATAAAAGGAATAGTGCTCCATTTCATCTTGTTCACTTAGATATTTGAGAAGCTTCTCCTATTCCCTCCAAATGAGGTTGAAGGTATTATATATGTCACATTTGTTGATGACTTTTCTCATATGACAGAACTTATTCTTCCTAATTCTTTGTCTAATATACTTGATGTCTTTTAGAATTTAAAAAAAGACTCAATATTCTATGTCTATTAAAGTGTTGCACACTGATATACCATGGAATATGTTTAATCTTTGTTAATTTGCCTCTTTTTATTTGTCTCATGAGATTGCCCATCAAACATCTTATTCCTATACATCACAATAGAAAGACATTGCTGAAAGGAAGAACTACCATCTATTAGATGTTGCTGTTGCCCAGCTAGCTAGCCCAGAGGGGGGGTGAATGGGTTATTAAAACTTCGATCTTTGATTAAAACTTGTTTACTGAAAAGATTGCACAACTTAATAACAAGGTCAGAGTTAGAGCAAACAAGACAACAATCACACAAAACACAACCACAAGACACAAGGATTTTTATCCTGGTTCGGAACTCCTCTCCACAGGAGACCTACGTCCAGTCCCTGAGCAATACCTCAGGATTTTACTACCAAGGGTACAATCCCCCTTAAGGATCCTTACACCCAGCCTCAACTGGTCTTCCTTCAGCCTGAAGGGTACAACAACCACCCTGGATACCACCAGGTCTTCCTTCGTCTAGAAGGGAACACCAACCACCCTGGATACCACCAGGTCTTCCTTCGTCTAGAAGGGAACACCAATCTAATAAGAAAAGAGAGTGGAAACAGGCTTCAGACTCTAGCTTGACCAGCTACACACTGAAGCTTCTAAGCCCCCGAGAGAGAGAGAGAGATTTAACAAGGTTTTTCTCTCCAAGGACCACACAGGCTCTTACAAAGGAGAAGATTCCTTTTTAGCACAGAGAGCTAAGAGCTTAGAACTTGGTTTTGAGTGGAGGCTTCGCTCTTCTTCAAGGTTCTAAAGATTGTGAGAGATAGATTTCTTTTGCCTTCTAAGATCACGCGATGTTACTCTAGGTCCCTTCTTTTCGTCTTGAGTCTTCTATATAAACTGCTGATTCAAATTCGAACGTTAATGTGTCCGTTGTCTCTTATCCTTGTGTACGTTAGACTGGTCACTGAGGAAGCTTCTGATCGTCAGTCTTTTATCCTGGTGTACACGCCAAAGAGATGACATAGAACTTTGTATCTTGTGTCCAACGTTGTCCAATGAGTCTTGTCAGATATCTGTAAGCAAATCATCAATAAATAGAAGACAGCTGGGACTGCTGTCTATTGTTAGTTGAGAGGAACAGATATTGCAGTATATAGCAAAGCTCCTTTCTGTCCCAAAAAGTACGTAGACAGAGTAGCATAGAAATGGAAGATATTGTCTGCATGCATGGGAGATACGATCGGAGAGCATTTAATGCATAGCAGTCAACGGACAAGATATGACTTTGACTTTTCAACGCTATTAAGAAGCATTATACTGATGCATCAAGAAATTCGACAAAAGGAATCTTGCTGACTTCATAACTTATGAAATCGTTATGAATTATAGCAAGTCGTTATGAACTGTAAAGAAATCGTTGTGATAACTTATGAAGCCGTTACAATAGGCAAGTCGTTGCGAGTTCTAAAGAAACCGTTGCAAGAAATCATTATGACTAATAAAGAAATCGTTACGCGAAATCGTTATGACTATCGAGTTGTAAAGAAATCGTTATGACTATCAGGTTGTAAAGAAATCGTTATGACTATAGAGTTGTTGCGAGTTCTAAAGAAATCGTTACGAGGTCTAAAGAAGTCGTTACGGCTTAGAGAGTCGTTGCGAGTTCTAAAGAAATCGTTACGAGGTCTAAAGAAGTCGTTACGGCTTAGAGAGTCGTTGCGAGTTCTAAAGAAATCGTTACGAGGTCTAAAGAAGTCGTTACGGCTAGAGAGTCGTTGCGAGTTCTAAAGAAATCGTTACGAGGTCTAAAGAAGTCGTTACGGCTAGAGAGTCGTTGCGAGTTCTAAAGAAATCGTTACGAGGTCTGAAGAAGTCGTTACGGCTAGAGAGTCGTTGCGAGTTCTAAAGAAATCGTTACGAGGTCTAAAGAAGTCGTTACGGCTAGAGAGTCGTTGCGAGTTCTAAAGAAATCGTTACGAGGTCTAAAGAAGTCGTTACGGCTAGAGAGTCGTTGCGAGTTCTAAAGAAATCGTTACGAGGTCTGAAGAAGTCGTTACGGCTAGAGAGTCGTTGCGAGTTCTAAAGAAATCGTTACGGTAACGATTTGAGTGTTCCGGTCAAAGAGGAAGTCGTTCTGCTTATCAAAGAAGTCGTTACATGGACTTGGATAGAAATGATGGGACTTACCAGATTGTCTTGATCTTTCATTTTTCTTTTGCTTCCTGTTCTCAAGACTCAAGAAATCCATTAGTGTTATTTTGTTAATCATCAAAATTAATATATAAATAAATGGAAATATTTATTATGGGGACAGTTTGGTCATCAATCTCCCCCTTTTTGATGATGACAAAATATACTAAACATCATACAGAAAATGAAATATGTTTTTCAGATTTACGTTAGTTGTCTCCCCCATTTTGTCATTAGGCAAAAAGATAAGCTGTGAGACAAAGAAGAGAGAAAGATTTTATTAAGATGGAGAAAGATAATACAGAGGAGATAACAAGGAGGCATGCTGGAGATAACAGCCCATGCCTTGATCTCAAGATCCTCAAAAGTTGTAGAAAAACTCCAGAAGCAACTGAGAAGGAGGGTCCCATGGAAGGGATGTTCCTCTGAATGTAGAGTTGCCTTTGCTGCTCTAAGAATTTCCATACTGAGTTTTGTCCAAAATGAATCTGTAGTAAGTACTCTTGCCAAAACTGGCCCTATGGAGAAATCTGTCCAAGGAAATTGGATAGTGAATCTTTTGATTTAACAGATCCTGCTTTAAGGCATAGAAAGCAGAATATCTAGATGCCCATACAGCATAGAGCTCTGGTATGGGTGCGATGGAATTTAGATCCATAAAGGCTTCGGCAGAAAGAGCAGGCTTCCTCTGACTGACTAGATCTTGATTGATAGCTTCCAACTGCTGATAAGATGCCCGATAGAGAAGCTCCCATTCTGATGAGGTGAGTCTTTCACACTCAGAAATGAGTGGAGCTAGGTCTGAGAAGACATGCGGCCAGAGTGATATTCTCTGAAGATGAACCGCAAGAAAGAAGGAGAGCGGCCCTGCTTGGCGGACATCCGGCCCAACTGTCTTGCAAACATATCTAAAGCATGAGACCCAGCATCTGAATCAAACACTAAAGAGTGCAGCTTCGGCAGAAGAACTGGAAAATCAACCTTGAAGGAGACAAAGTCGACTTTGAGAGGAAGGTTGAGAGGGGTTTCTGATTGCAGCACAGTAATCTGCGAAGAGAACTGGCAAAACTGAACTTCTGGAATTTTGTTCAAGTAGCAGAAGTCACTGTACAGCTGAAATGCTCTGGCAATGCGAATTTCCTTCAAAATGAAGGATCCCCAAGAGTTCTTGTGCTGGAAGATAAACCACTCAGAGAAGGTGAGTGGGTGATCTCTGAGAGAGAGAGATTCGGCCCTTGCAGTCAGGTATTTTGAGTACTGAGCCTTGTTTCCTTTGATAGCTGCCCACTGATCTTCAGTCTTGAACTCAGTGCCCTCAAAGATTTTGGATTTGAAAGCTTGAGCTATCTGAGTAAAAGGGAGAACAATGGCCAGGTGCTCGGAGAGGTTGAGAAAAGGAATACCATAAATGGTAGAAAGAATGCATTTCTGGAGGTATTCTTTGTAGATCGGTCTTCTCTTAGGATCAAGGGTAAGAGAGTACCATAAAGGAGGGTAGAGAGAAGCAGAAGGAGTGCTTAGAGAGGAAGAGGTTTTCCTCTTTTTCAAGACAGGACTAGGAGGGTCAGTCCTGTGAATGTGAGAGGCTGTGGAAAGAATGGTGAGGAGAGTGTTCCTTTCAAAATGGTCTGGAACATTGGTGTCAAAAATACCAAGAGGCAGAGGTTTCACTGGAGGAAAGATAACAGAATTAGGAGGAGTAGGAGGATAGAAAAAGTGTTTAGGATTAAAGGAAGAGGTTGGTTGAGATGAGATGATTGAATTTTAATAGGTGAAGGTTGAGGGTTAATGAGGAGGAAGCTGAGATGTGAGCTGGAGTAGGTGAGAAGGAGGGTTGAGATGAAGTAGAGGATGAGGAAGGTTGGGTGCGAGGCATGGGATGTTTTATGGTTGGTGGAGCAGGAGGTGCAGTAGGAGGAGATGAAGGTGTGGAGAGGGTTGGAGTGGCAAGAGATGAAGATTCAGGGGCCTTGGAGACTGACATTGGCTCTTTTCCTTTGGCCTGACTTTCTCTGACTGCAGGAGAGGGTCCTGAAGACCCTGAGGCTGCCACTGGTCCGGGTGACCTTACAACTGATGGCCCTGATGGCCCTGACCCTTGAACTGGCGGCCCTGTTGGCCGAGAGACTTCTGCTGGAGGCCCTGATGGCCTAGAGACTTCTGCTGGAGGCCCTGATGGCCTAGGAACTTCAGCTGGAGGCCCTGGTGGCCTAGGAACTTCAGCTGGACCGCTCTGAGTAGGTGCAGGAGGGACACCACTAGACTTTGAAAGATTTGCCAGCAAATTCTTCATATCAGACATTTCTTTATTGAAATACCTCATTGCATTTCTTATTGAGGATACGTCTGAGGAGGTTGAAGCTTGATTTGAAACAATTCCTTGTATGCCAGACTGAACTGATGCCAAGATCTCTCCTTGGGCTTTTAACAAGGCCATAACATGCTTCAACTTTACTTTCCTATGGCCCTTCCTAGACCTCCTGTGAACAACTCTTTTCTGCTTACCTGGCTGAGAGACAGGCTCCTCAAGATTTATAGTTGCACTTGGGCCTTCACTAACATCAACCAAGGCTGGAGTTTCCTGAGTAGGTGCAGTTTTCTCAGAAAAGGCTTCATTCTCTGGCTTTTCACTCTCAGCATGCTCCCCCTGAATGGGAGCAGGGACTTCAGTACTTTCTTGCTCCCCCTGAGCAGGAGCTTCTTCCAAGACAACATCTTGTTGAGTACCTGCTTGTACCTCAACATCTGCAACTAATTCTTCAGTATGGCCTGCTGCCATAACTTCTTCATCAGGACCACCCTCTTCCAATTGAGCATCGGATTGACTTGCTGCAGCTTGCTCTGCTGGATCTGCTTGCTCTACTTCTACTGCTTCTGGAATATCTGCAATAACTGCTTCTCCTTCAGCCACAGAGGATTTTGACCAAACTCCTTCTTGCACTGAAAAACCACTTTTCTTCAGGTTTCTGGACCTTATAGACTGGCCCATCTTTTCAGCTACCGCACCTGACAGATCTACTCCAAAGTGCTTGAAAATCTTGGTCAGAAGATGGGCATACGGAAGGGAAACATTCAACTTGCTCTTTGTTTCCCATAACTGAGCATGTGCAAACATCATTCGCTCAATTATCACTGCGGCCAGGTTTATCTCTTTGTTCTGGATTGCCCAGAACATTATGTCCGAATCTGCCCTAGTGCATGAGGAAAAGGTAGCACTACGGGGAACTAAGATTTGGCAGACTATAAAGTGAAGCAATCGGTTGAACGCGGACATCTGATTAATATCAAGCTTCCCATCCTTCAACTTAAATCCTGGACCGATAATCCCGAGACCTTTGACTTCATCATTCACAGAGTGAATGCCACTAAATCCAGAGGTCTTTACTCCAAACAGATCACGCAAAAGCTCATGGGTTATTCTGATTTGGATACCCTTGACAGAGGAAACAAGGGATCCATCTGCTTCTGACTTCAGACAGACGTAGAAGGCTTTTACCAAGTCCGGGTAGCTTACCTCACTGAAGGTGACCACATCCATCCACTGCGATCTTCTTAGAGTATCAACTAGCCTGGCCATGCCACTCTTCTCAAGATTCTGAACATCCACTGCCTTATTTCCGCAAATCTTTGTCTTCACAAAAGTAAATCTTTCTTGCTCCCTTGGGGATAAATACTCAGCACTGTAGCCCCCAACACTTCCGGAGATCAACGGAGCGGCCATGGGTGCAAGAAGAAAGATTCTGGAAGGGAGGATGATGGAAGGGACGGAAGTTCTCGAAGGAGTTCTTCGCGGGAAGAGAAGAAGGCTTCGAAAGTTGCAGAGAGTCGATCCCAAAATCGTTAGGGCATCAGCTTTGGGTGAACAGATAGAGAATAAAAAGGGTAAAGATAGAAGACGAATCGATCTCAAAGCGATTTGGATAAAATAATATTACTTTAATGACAGGAGGAGCGCCAAAAGGCGGCAAAGGTAGAAAGCGACAAAAAGGTTTGACAAGTCAAACAACTTTCTACACAGAAGCGGTCAAAGCATATAGATAACTGAGTTTTGTTTAACTTTAACGGAGAGAGAACTTTTCATTTAATCTGAAAAATTTATATGTCAATAAAATCACAGAAATTCTTTCACAAATTGCACATCCCTAGTTCCCTTCTAAGAGATGTAAATCTCTCTTCAGGTAGGGCTTTTGTGAAGATATCTGCCAATTGACCATTTGTATCTATAAACGAAATTTCTAAATTACCACTAGCTACATGGTCTCGAATAAAATGATATCTTACCTCAATGTGTTTCGTCCTTGAGTGTTGAACTGGATTTTTGGTGAGGTTGATGGCACTAGTATTATCACACAATAGAGGAATTGATTTGATGTGAATGCCGAAATCTTCAAGTTGTTGCTTTATCCAAAGAAGTTGTGTACAGCAACTTCCAGCAGCAACATATTCCGCCTCAGCTGTTGATAGAGCTACTGAATTTTGTTTCTTGGATGTCCATGATATTAAGCATCCTGCAAGAAACTGACAACATCCACTGGTGCTTTTCTATCTACTTTGCAACCAGCATAATCAGCATCTGAATATCCTATTAGATTTATCTCACAAGATCTAGGATACCAGAGACCTAAATCATGAGTTCTAGCTAAATATCTAAATATTCTTTTTACAGAGATTAAGTGAGACTCTCTAGGGTCTGCCTGATATCTAGCACACATGCATACACTGAACAAAATGTCTGGTCTACTGGCAGTTAAGTAAAGTAATGATCCTATCATACCTCGATAATTCTTTTGATCTACCCTTTTACCTTTTTGATCACTGTCCATTCTGGTTGATGTGCTCATTGGAGTTGATAATGGCTTTGCATCTTCAAATCCAAATTTCTTCAACAGCTCTTTGGTGTACTTTGCTTGACAGATATGAGTGCCATCCTTCCCTTGCTTGATTTGCAATCCAAGGAAGTAGCTTAACTCCCCCATCAAGCTCATTTCGAATTCTCCCTGCATAAGCTTTTCAAAGTACTTGCAAAGAGATTCATCAGTAGATCCAAAAATAATATCATCCACATAGATTTGTACAAGAAGTATATGTTTAACCTTAGATTTTATAAATAATGTACTATCTACTTTACCTCTAGTGAAACCATGATTTAATAAGAAATTACTGAGCCTTTCATACCAGGCTCTAGGAGCTTGCTTTAGACCATATAAAGCCTTATGTAGTTTAAATACATGATTTGGAAATTCAGAGTCGTCAAAACCTGGAGGTTGTTCAACATAAACTTCCTCCTTGATGAAACCATTTAAAAAGGCTGATTTGACATCCATTTGAAAAAGTTTTAAATCAAGTGCAGATGCATAAGCAAGTAAAATCCTAATGGCCTCAAGTCTAGCTACAGGTGCATAAGTTTCATCGAAATCTATGCCTTCCTCTTGGGAGTAGCCTTGAGCCACCAATCTGGCTTTGTTCCTTAAGATTATTCCAGACTCATCCAGTTTATTTCTGAACACCCATTTGGTGCCAATAACTGAATGATTGGATGGTCTAGGAACAAGTGACCATACTTGGTTTCTCTTGAACTGATTTAGTTCATCTTGCATGGCTAGTATCCAAGATTCATCAGATAAAGCTTCATTGACTGTCTTAGGTTCTACTTGAGAGACAAATGCTAAATAGTCGCATGGAATTACATTACCTCTAGTTCTTACCCCTACAGATGGATCACCAATGATGTTTTCAGGAGGGTGATCTTTCTGATGTCTCCATTCCTTTGGAAGATCTTTATGTTGGATTTCTGTTTGCTGCAGTTCTTCCAGAGTTGGATCCTCTTTGTCCTTAATTGAAGTTTTCTTTAATTTTTCGGACAAGACATCTGCATCATCAATGTCACTAATTTCTTCCTTTTTCAAGGAAGGGTTAGATTCATCAAAAATAACATGTACTGATTGTTCAATTAATAAGGAACGTTTATTGAAAACTCTATAACCTTTAGGTTTAGAGGAATACCCCATGAAAATGCCTTCATCTGATTTGGCATCCAACTTACCAATGTCCCTTTTTCCATTGTTATGGATGAAGCAAGGACATCCAAATACTCTGAAATGGCTAATCTTTGGCTTCTTTTCTTTGTAGAGTTCATAAGCAGTCTTTTTCAGAATTGGCCTGATCATCACTCTATTTATGATATAACATGCAGTGTTGATAGCTTCGGCCCAGAAATATCTTGGCAGATCATATTCTGATAACATTGATCTTGCCATATCCAAAAGAGTTCTGTTTTTCCTCTCAGCAATTCCATTCTGTTGAGGTGTCCTTGGAGCTGAGAAGTTGTGCTCAATTCCTTGATCATCACAGAACTTCGTAAACTTTTCATTCTGAAACTCACCACCATGATCTGATCGAATAGAGACAATTGAGAATTTCTGATCTTTCTGAACTTTCTTACTGAAGCTGACAAAATTCTCAAATGTGTCATCTTTGTGCTCTAAAAAGGATACCCAAGTGAATCTTGAATAATCATCAACTATTACAAATCCAAAATTCTTTCCTCCCAAACTGGTAGTCCTCATTGGCCCAAATAAATCCATGTGAAGTAGTTCTAAGGGCTTTGAGGTGGTTACTACAGTCTTTGATTTGAAGGAGCTCTTGGTGTGCTTTCCTCTTGCACAAGGTCTGCAAATGCTATCCAATCTGAAATTTACCTTTGGCAGTCCTTCAACTAGTTTTCTTTTTCTGAGCTTGTTCAGCCCATCCAAGCTGCAGTGGCCCAATCTTCTGTGCCACAACTCAGTTGATTTATCTTTGCTAGCTGCCAAACACACATCTTGATCCTTGAGTTCATCGAGATATAGAACATACAAATTTCTTTCTCTGTAGGCTTCAAATATGACTGCACCATCCTTTAAGATACTGCATTTTGATTCTTGAAACTGAATTTGATGGCCTTTGTCACACAACTGGCTGATGCTGATGAGATTGTGCTTTAACCCTTTGACCAGCATTACATCCTTTATGACTGATTTTCCTTTGATGTTCACAGACCCGCTTCCTATCACAGTCCCTTTTCCATTATCTCCATAGGTGACTGTACCTTCTTCAGCTTGGAGATCAACAAATATCTTCTTGTTGCCTGACATATGCCTTGAGCACCCACTATCCAAATACCATTTGGATGCTCGAGGGTTAACCTGAAATGAGAACATCAAGCTTTAGGTACCCAAATTCTTTTTGGGTCCTGATTGGTTAGTATCATCAACTTTACCTTTTAATATCCATTTTTTATGTCTTGTTGGGCATGTCATTTTAATATGTCCTAACTTGTTGCAGTGACTGCAGCAGGATAACTTAGTTACTTTTTCTATGTATTTGAAATCAGCTTTGTATGCTACATCTTGTTCGGGTACAAATTTTGGTGTTGGATATGTTTTAGGGTATATTATGGTTTCTTCATTATCTGGGGGTGTATATCCTAATCCATTTTTCTTTTTACCCGATCTCCTAGCACCTTTTAATATTAAAGAGTTTTTACCATTGGTAAATTTTTCTAGGGTGCTTGCTAGAGTATTGTTTTCTTCATTTAATTCATTTACAGTTTTTCTTAAATCATCTGAGTTTTCCTGTTTTTCTAGGTCAGTGATTTTTCTGTTCTTGTCTTTTAAGTTTTCACATAATAGTTCATTTCTTCTCTTAAGCTCAACTATTTGTTTTTCTAGTTCTTCGTTTTCAGATTTTAAATCTGAGTTGGTATTTTCGAGACATGTGATATTTTTCTTGCTTAGCTTAAGTAGTTTACACACTTCTTTATACTTATCGTAGAGTTCATTAAATGCACTTTCCAAATTATCCGAATCTGAGTCATTACAGGAATCGAAAGAAGAATCAGATGTTACCTTATCCTCGGTATTCGCCATGAGAGCCAAGTTGGCTTCTTCACCTTCACTGCTCGAGCTTGACTCACTATCTGAGTCGCTGCTGTTGTCCCATGCAGCTGCCATGGCTTTCTTTTTGAATCTTCTGAACTTCTTGGAGCTGTCCTTCTTCTTGTGATCATTTTTCTTTAACATTGGACAGTCTGCCTTGATATGTCCAGGTTTCTTGCATTCATAGCAAAGTGGCTCATTCCTCTTCTGATCTTTTCCATCTGGTCTCTTGAGATCTTTGTTTTTCTTGAAGTACCTCCTACCAGACTGGAACTTCTTCTTCTTTGCCAAGATTCTCTGCAATCTTCTTGAGAGCATGGCTTCTTCATCATCACTATCTTTGCTATCTTCACTGTTATCTAAGGATTCTTCTGATGAGTCCCCATTAGCTTTAAGCGCATTTGACTGCTTCTTTCTACTGGAGGATTCTCCTAGTCTTTCCATGTTTATTTCATGGGCCATGAGAGACCCAATGAGTTTTTCTACTGACATTCTCTTAAGATCATTAGCTTCTTCGATAGCTGTGACCTTTGCCGTCCATGAAGATGGCAGGGATCTGAGAATCTTCCTTACCATATCTGCATTTTCATATGACTTTCCTAGACTTGCTAGGCCATTAGTAATGTCAGTAAATCTACTAAACATTTGGGTAATAGACTCACCTGTTTGCATTTGAAATCTTTCATACTGAGTGACAAGAATGTCGATTCTTGTCTCCTTTACTTTGTCTGTACCTTCATATGTGATCTTTAACTTTTCCCACATTTCCATGGAGGATTTGCATGCTGAAACTCTGTTGAACTCTTTCTTGCTTAGAGCACAACATAGAATGCTCTTAGCTTTACAGTTCAAGAGATTTTCTTTCTATCTTCATCTGTCCATTGTGCTTTCTCATTTGTGACGACCAGATCACCTTCTTCCACTATTGACCAGATTTGATAATCGTGGCCTTGTAGAAAGTATTCCATCCTGGTCTTCCAATACGTATAATCTTCACCATCGAACAAAGGAGGTCTGTTGACAGACTGACCTTCGAAGTGACTTTGGGCTGCCATTGATCTTTGCTCTTCAGATCGTTGGATCTTCTTCTTTGTCGAAGAGACGGGCTCTGATACCACTTGTTGCCCAGCTAGCTAGCCCAGAGGGGGGGTGAATGGGTTATTAAAACTTCGATCTTTGATTAAAACCTGTTTACTGAAAAGATTGCACAACTTAATAACAAGGTCAGAGTTAGAGCAAACAAGACAACAATCACACAAAACACAACCACAAGACACAAGGATTTTTATCCTGGTTCGGAACTCCTCTCCACAGGAGACCTACGTCCAGTCCCTGAGCAATACCTCAGGATTTTACTACCAAGGGTACAATCCCCCTTAAGGATCCTTACACCCAGCCTCAACTGGTCTTCCTTCAGCCTGAAGGGTACAACAACCACCCTGGATACCACCAGGTCTTCCTTCGTCCAGAAGGGAACACCAACCACCCTGGATACCACCAGGTCTTCCTTCGTCCAGAAGGGAACACCAATCTAATAAGAAAAGAGTGGAAACAGGCTTCAGACTCTAGCTTGACCAGCTACACACTGAAGCTCCTAAGCCCCCGAGAGAGAGAGAGAGATTTAACAAGGTTTTTCTCTCCAAGGACCACACAGGCTCTTACAAAGGAGAAGATTCCTTTTGAGCACAGAGAGCTAAGAGCTTAGAACTTGGTTTGAGTGGAGGCTTCGCTCTTCTTCAAGTTCTAAAGATTGTGAGAGATGGATTTCTTTTGCTTCTAAATCACGCGATGTTACTCTAGGTCCCTTCTTTTCGTCTTGAGTCTTCTATTTAAACTGCTGATTCAAATTCGAACGTTAATGTGTCCGTTGTCTCTTATCCTTGTGTACGTTAGACTGGTCACTGAGGAAGCTTCTGATCGTCAGTCTTTTATCCTGGTGTACACGCCAAAGAGATGACATAGAACTTTGTATCTTGTGTCCAACGTTGTCCAAATGAGTCTTGTCAGATATCTGTAAGCAATCATCAATAAATAGAAGACAGCTAGGACTGCTGTCTATTGTTAGTTGAGAGGGAACAGATATTGCAGTATATAGCAAAGCTCCTTTCTGTCCCAAAAAGTACGTAGACAGAGTAGCATAGAAATGGAAGATATTGTCTGCATGCATGGGAGATACGATCGGAGAGCATTTAATGCATAGCAGTCAACGGACAAGATATGACTTTGACTTTTCAACGCTATTAAAAGCATTATACTGATGCATCAAGAAATTCGATAAAAGAATCTTGCTGACTTCATAACTTATGAAATCGTTATGAATTATAGCAAGTCGTTATGAACTGTAAAGAAATCGTTGTGATAACTTATGAAGCCGTTACAACAGGCAAGTCGTTGCGAGTTCTAAAGAAACGTTGCAAGAAATCGTTATGACTAATAAAGAATCGTTACGCGAAATCGTTATGACTATCGAGTTGTAAAGAAATCGTTATGACTATCAGGTTGTAAAGAAATCGTTATGACTATAGAGTTGTTGCGAGTTCTAAAGAAATCGTTACGAGGTCTAAAGAAGTCGTTACGGCTTAGAGAGTCGTTGCGAGTTCTAAAGAAATCGTTACGAGGTCTAAAGAAGTCGTTACGGCTAGAGAGTCGTTGCGAGTTCTAAAGAAATCGTTACGAGGTCTAAAGAAGTCGTTACGGCTAGAGAGTCGTTGCGAGTTCTAAAGAAATCGTTACGAGGTCTAAAGAAGTCGTTACGGCTAGAGAGTCGTTGCGAGTTCTAAAGAAATCGTTACGAGGTCTAAAGAAGTCGTTACGGCTAGAGAGTCGTTGCGAGTTCTAAAGAAATCGTTACGAGGTCTAAAGAAGTCGTTACGGCTAGAGAGTCGTTGCGAGTTCTAAAGAAATCGTTACGAGGTCTAAAGAAGTCGTTACGGCTAGAGAGTCGTTGCGAGTTCTAAAGAAATCGTTACGAGGTTAAGAAGTCGTTACGGCTAGAGAGTCGTTGCGAGTTCTAAAGAAATCGTTACGGTAACGATTTGAGTGTTCCGGTCAAAGAGGAAGTCGTTCTGCTTATCAAAGAAGTCGTTACATGGACTTGGATAGAAATGATGGGACTTACCAGATTGTCTTGATCTTTCATTTTTCTTTTGCTTCCTGTTCTCAAGACTCAAGAAATCCATTAGTGTTATTTTGTTAATCATCAAAATTAATATATAAATAAATGGAAATATTTATTATGGGGACAGTTTGGTCATCAGTTGCATGAGCACTAATATTTTAGATGAATTTCCCTAAACCATATTGGGGAGATGTAGTTCTTATGTCATGCTATCCTATAAATTGGGTTCCAAGTAGTGTGCTTTGTGGACAATCTCCTTTTTTGGTAAGTGTTTTATTCACTCTCTTAGACCAAGACATGACAAATTATCTCCTTGTTCTATTCCTTGTATCTTAGAACCCAAAAAGGATATCAATGTTTTGATCCTCAGTCCAAGAGATCTTTTGTCTTTGCTACAATTAGATTCTTTGAATCTATTATTTACTGAGTCTTCTAGACATCAGTTACCCTCTTCCTCTCAAGATGTTCCCCTTCCTCATGTCATTCTCTCCCCAGATCCTACATATATTATTGACATGAAAACAATTTTCCACTCTTGATATGGATAGGTTTTATGGGCAGGTTTATTAGAGACGTAGTACAATACTACCAGACAGTCCTTTTCTATCGCCTTCCTCATTGGGGGATCCACCACCTCTTGGTGAGCTTTCTTCTATACCTTACTCCAATCTTAACCTTCAATTATATTGCTCTTCGCAAAGGATTAGGGTCATATACCAAGCATCTGATTACCAATATTGTTTCTTTTGATCATTTATCTCCTACTTTTTGTCAGTTTGTTTTGTCTATATCTACCACCTCTGTCCCCAGGTACATTCCTGAGCCTTTGGCATTATTATTAGAATGGAAGGTATCCATGGATGATGAGATGTAATCTCTACTTCTCATGGAATTTGGACTCTTATATGACGCTCGAAAGGCGTTAACCCTATTTCATACGAATTGGTGTTCACCGTCAAGTATTATTTTGATGGGTTTTGTTGATAAGGACAAGGCCATAATGATATTGATTATTTTGAGACCTTTTCCTAGTGGCTGGCCTAAATTCTATTATCTCTTACTGTCAATGAAGGCTGGCAAATGACTTAGATAGATGTTAAGAATTCATTCTTGTATGGTGATCTTCATGAAGAGGTAAACATGGAGCAATCTCTTGGTTAGTTGCTTGGGAGAGTTGATATATAGATTACATGAAACTATTATGACTTGAAGTAGAGTCCTCAAAGATGGTTTGACAAATTTAGCCAAATTGAGTCAGACGTTGGTCTGAGGATCATTTTGTATTTGTTCACCATTCATTGGCTGGAATTGTCATCCTTATGGTTTATGTTAATGACATACTACTCATTAATAATGATACAATTAGGGTCGAAGAAGTTAAGAAGCATCTTGAAAGTCATTTTATTACCAAGAGACTTGACAAACTTATGTACTTCCATGACATTGAGATTGCTTATGGATAGGAGGGTGTTTCTTTGTCATAGAGAAAATACGAATTAGACCTTATGCAAGAAATAGGGTTGATGGGGTGCAAGTCTATGAATACTCCCATTGTTCTTCATATTGAAATTGATAGGGAAGATAGTCCAACGTTTGAAGATGCTTCAAAACATTGGACACTCTATGGCAAATTGCTTTATCCCACTGTTACTCAACCTAATAATCTTTTGTAGTTAGTGTAGTGAATCAGTATATGCATAATCCAAAATAGTGTCATTAGAATGCAACACTAAGAATCTTTCATTATACTAAGTCAGCTCTAGGAAAAACTTGTTGTACAAGAAAAGAGGTCACATGGTGATGAAGTCTTTTCTAATACTGACTATGTTGGGTATTTATTAGATTGGACGTCTGTATCAAGTTTTTGCACCTATATTTGCAGAAATCTTGTGACTTGGAGAAGTAAAAAATAGAGTATGGTTGCCAAGTTGAGTGAAGAGGTAGAATACAGAACCATGGTTCAAACAACTTATGAATTGATGTGGCTTTGAAGTTTGTTGCTAGACTTTGGTGTAAAAAATGAAGAATCTATGACCATGCCTTGTGATAACCAAGCTATAATTCATGTTGCCAAGAACCTAGTTTTTCATGAAAGGGCTAAACACATTGAGGTTGATTGTCACTTTGTTCGTGAAGTTGTTATGTCATGAAAGATATGTACTCATCTTACTCCTACAATAGACCAATTAATAGATTTGTTCACCAAGACTTTGAGTGTAGGGCAGTTTGAGACACTTTACAACAAGCTGAGTAATATTTATGCTCTAGCTTGAGCGGGAGTGTTCGCGTTTATTTTATATTGTAGTTAGTTGTTGTGTACTTAACTTATCTTGTGCCTATAGTACATTTATTGTGTACTCATTGATAAGCACCTTTTTTGTAATTGGTGAATTAATTAAGTCATTATTTATTCTAAACAAAAACATTAATCTTTATAAATATCTTAAAATAAAGTACAAACAACGTAGAAAAAATGCGATAGAGTGCGCGCGCACACACACACAATATATATATATATATATATATATATATATATATATATATAGAGAGAGAGAGAGAGAGAGAGAGAGAGAGAGAGAGAGAGAGAGTTCACGAGTCCACCTACTTAAGCTTTATCTCAAACTCGCATGCCCACATGCAATATGGATTGGCCCAATAAGAATAGGCTTTGTTATCATCAAAATTAACCACGGAGGCATCACAACACTTGCTTTGGAGCTTTGTCCTCTGGAGGGCCATGGGAAAGCTCCTCCTGGCGACCCCACCTTGCACCAGCTGCATACATGCCTTGGCCACCGTAGCCACAACGTACGTTTAACTACCGGGGAGCTTTTTTTATATCTGAGCAGAACAACCCTTTTAAGGTCTTCAGTGGAGGAACATCCCTTCGAAGATAAAACCATGATGCTGATAAATATTCAATATTGATCAGAACATGTCGCACACAAATGTAGTAGGATAGAATATGGGAGGAGACTGATCACTTAACTCATCTCGTTTTCGCATGGTTTGGAAGGGGAGATGCTGAAGACAAATGCTAGGAACTGACACCAGTTTGGTGCAGAGCCATGGAAGGTCATAGTGGAACAAGAACATGTATTTAAGTGCGGTGTTCATCAATAACTGGGGGGACCATAGCATCTCCCAGCGCACTGTCTCATCAAAGTTGTAACGCTGTGTCCGTGGTTTGATGTGCTTGTCTAGCCTTTTTCCTGCTCCTTGTTATCTTTCGGTTCGGAAGATAAGATATGATAATCCCCCCCTGTAATATTATGGTTCTGGCATCCATTTAGCTCCATATAAACTATGTGAAGATAAGAATATTCACCGGTGAGAAAAGGCTTGGATTGTTCAAGAAAAAGTGAAAGGAAAAGCCCTGTATGTATATAGCCAAGATTTGCCATCTTGTACCAATTCCGGACGAAGAGATACTGAAGGAATGGGACATTCACTTCTTCAGAAGGTTTTGACAAGGGACAGAAGACAGAAACCGGTTCGAAGCAGATGGATTGTTCTTTGGAACTTCAGCCAAATCTGTGCACGAATTAAAGGTTCATTTGGTTGTATGTAAAATATTTTTATTAAAAAATAAAATATTTACATAAAATAAAAATCATAATTATCCATTTAATTCTTAAGTAAATGGTTATTTGTGTAAATAGAAGATTAAAAGAAAGGTGAAAAGTCAACAACATTAAATGTAAACTTTTATTAGAGAGTTGTATGGGAGTGCATGAGATATTATGGTCCACTCCAATGAGAGGGGGCCACATATCCCTAGTGTATTATTCATCAAAAATTTTATTTTTATTTTATTTTTGACAATTAAAAAAATAAAAAAAATTAAAACAACTAGTGAAAATAAATAACTTTGACAAAAACAATTTAAATTAGGAGAAATAAAATAAAAACATAACTTGAATAAATAGTGTTCTACTGATATGTTAATAAAAAATTAAAAATCAAAACAACTAATAAAAAATAATTAGATTTGACAAAGATGACTTAAATGAAGAGAAAAAAAACAAAAAAAAAACAATCTAAATGAATAGTGCTAATAAGGTTTGCTTTGTAGTTGGAGCAACGGAAGAAAGAGAAGACGCATGCGGGAAAATGGTTTTTGAACTTTTGCCGCCGATGCTAAAATCTGAAAATTCTAAGATGAGATTTTACAGATTTTTATTTTCAAAGATATCAAATGACTGAAAAATTATAATTTTTCTTGAAAAGATTTTACTAGATGGGGTTTTACGAACAGACCCAACTTTCCCTAGTTTTGAACGTAAACAAGATCTATCGAAAATACGAAATAAGATACAATCAAGGGGAATTTTTTAAATCTAATTCGGTATATAGAACTCATGAGAGTTCAAGGAGTACTTCAAGTGCTGAGAAATTACGATCAATGTTGCAAAACGCTTCAAAAAATGAATAGCAGCAACATTGTGTAGGCCTACAGTGCCATAGTTATCACATGATTCATTTCCACACAAAAAACAGCACAAACATTATTCTGTCCCCAGGTGCCAAGGAAAAAACACAGTATATATATAACTTGTACATTTTTGTTTGGGAAAAATAGAACCAAGGAATGGTCAACATTCAGAATACAATCGAACAAGAAGCAAGGAATCAAATGGTGTTTGCAATCTCCATTCTCTTTGTTTCTTGCTTAAAGGCCTTCCTTTTCCAGCTTTTTCTCTGTTTACTTTTACATCTGCTAAGCCCCAGATGCAATATCCCGATTCCATGTTGAAGGTAATAAGCTTGAGCACACCGTCGCTTTCTTGACTTGAGTCTGTCTCAGGCACCTCTCTCGAGTACTTCACATACATCGGCCGGTCCTTGAATCGTTCCAAATCCTCTGGGATCTGGACTACCCTTTCTACACCAGGAGAAGAAACCTACAGACCACTTTTTATGCTTTAGATTATGGAAGACAAACAGCGATATGAAGACACTTAATACTAGAAGAGATTTTGTCTCTTATGAGTTCTTATTCTGCTACACTTGCATCACAGCCAAGCAGAATCCCCTTTGAGCTTACAGTTGAGTAAAACCAATTCCACCTATGAGAACAATCAGACAACTGCAGAAGACGGGTTCCATGTAGATCTTGAAACAGTGCTCAAGGTGCAATAATATGCAATCTCTAATTTTCACTTATATACCTTTTCCATGTGTTGAGTGATAACAAAACTTGCTACCTTCTCAAAAAGTCCAGATCATGACTGAACGTTGTGATTCTTGTATGATTTTGTAGTTGAAAAATAAAACAAGGACAAAACTGGCACAGCCGCACAGCACCCTTAATAACTAGAACTCGGATATTTAATCCACTTCAAAAGCACAGTAGAATCACAAACAACTAACTTTTGAAACTATCAATATCTACAAGCCATCAGCTCATTAAACTGTTAGAAGTCCGTTAATCAGTCGACATATTCAGTCCCCAAACTGAAGCCTAAAGAATGAATTTTGTCCATTAATAGAACATGATTATGGGACCTCAAGAGTTATAAACTGAAGTAATGGACCAAAAAAATTCAGTGGAGAGAATAAACATAACTGGTTCTAGGAATAGAAACAAATGTAAAACTATAGATGCAGGTAGTAAAAAGAACACCTACTTCCAGAGATATGTTTTGTGGTAGAGTTCCAGCATTCTCAGCTTCATCCAGTCGTGCCCGATAGGCAGAAGAAAATTCCTCTATGTCGATCATACTGGGTGAACCATACCTATAAAATGTTGTAGTTTAGAATCAGATGTCTTTCAGCCATGGAAACAAAATAACAGCCATTTAGTGGTAAACAATTGATAAGAATTTCAGAAACCACTCCCAAAGAGGATAAACAAATTCAAATTCAAATTAAGTATTTACTAAGACATCTGTATAATATTCAGCATGCAGTATGTGGAGAAATGATGCTGAGAAACTTGGTATTTATCCAATTTGTGTTATTTTCACAATTGAGCTCAAATATGGTGGGTTGTTAATTGTTATCACATGATTATGTAGAGATCATGATGCTCAGATCAATATTTTGGGTGCTGGAACTGCCCAAATTTATGCCATATCTTCACAGCAGCTGGCTTATTCAAAAAAAAATTTCGAGATAAGTGGATAGGATCACATTTATATTAAAGAAGAGAAAATTTTTTAAATCTGTGATAGCTGGAGCTGCCCAATGTTTAGTTGCCGCAATTGCCCCCATTTATACTCCTAACTTGCCTTATTAATAGAGAAACCCAAGTTTTAGGTATTGGCCCTATCTTATGCCGTTATCTGTCTTATTAATGACAGGCACTCAGTCACATACATGCAGAGCGGCATGATTAGTTGGCTGTTTAGGTTTCTTTGTGGTCAGGGGTGGGATGGCTTCTTCCCTAAATATTTGGAAACCAATGGGTTTCTTAAACATCCAATATTGCTCCATATAATGTCAGAGCTCATAAATTCCTATCAGCATTTCTGGATAAATCCTCTGCAAATTCAGTTATGCCCCTTTTTGTAAATAATTTGTGAAATTCTTAGAAAGTTAGATTGCCTGTGGTAAAACACCTTATGGATAATCAGCTATAGATGTGATCTATTGCACTGATTAACATTCTGATTCACAGTTCTGTCTGTGTGTTCCTGTTGGACCAACTTTCTCCTTCACAACATGCGTAAGTAAAAGAAAACTTGTAGAATCATAATAACATAGAATTTACTTTGATAAGATAGGTTACGAATTTGGAGTGGAACAAAGCCCAAGTGGTGGGGAAATGCCATCCTTTTCATGAAAACATGAAGCTAGTGGTCATTGTTGTGTTTCTTGACTAAGGCATCTACTGTATTTTATGTCCCTTTTCTAAGCCAGTAGATGTTCTATTCTCGTTATAAATTCTGCATCCTACCTTGCAGGTTATAATATACAACAATAGCACATGAAGAAGTGGAGCCATGCCTCTTTCATAGTCTTCCTCTTCCATACATGAAACCAAACTCCCATGTTGGGCCATCAACTCCATTTCAAGGTTGGGATTTTTCTCTTATGAACTAATGATGTTTAATTCTGAAGCTGATAGCAAGATAGCAAGGTAAAAAGTAAGATGGTTAATCATTTTTTCCATCAATTATATTCATAGTTGTCAAGACCCTCGCCTAGGGCGGAAGGCCCCCAAACATGAGCCAGGCACAGACCTGACTTATTGAGGCCCAAAAAGGCCCTCCAAGGCAGTGCCTAGGCAGGTGCATTGACCCGCCTGGGCGCCTTGGGGCAATATAGACCTAGTGATGCCTAGCACTTTGCTTTGCAAGTTAAAATTTTCTTTATGGGGGCTCCATGAGACGACTGTGCAGGTCAATCCATGTGTGTGTACCTGCATATTAGAGAATTTAGGGCCTCAAACTCCGTATTCTAACACTGTTCACAATCAGTAGATTGTTAACATTCTCACAGCTGTTAAATGTTAAAAATCCTAACTGTTCAAGACCATATAAATTTATTATGTTTTTAATATTTTTTGCAGTGAATATTATGTTGTAATGTTAATATTGACATTTTTATTGCATTTTGTTTATTCATTCATTATATACCTTTAGATACTCAAATTCCATACAGGAGGGAGATACCACATGGGGCTCCACCTTCGATGCCTAAGTGCGGGCTAAGTGCGGGCGCCTAAGTGCTTAGGCACTCAAGGACCCGAAGAACTCCTTGTGGTGCCTTGGTGCCTTCACAACTATGATTATATTCCTTGATGAACCTTGATGAAAACAACAAGAAGAGCTTAACCTTGTGTACTTCTATAAAAGAGATCTGTGTATTCTCTAAGCAATGAACATTATGGTTAAAATAAAGCTAGCTTGCAACCAAATTCTATTCTTTCATTTTACTTCACTTTCAATAAGAAAGCCCATTCTTGTATACTCATATGCCTTGTTTTCATAAAAAATAGGTTTCCTGAACAGATACTTACTTACTTGAGAGTTTCTCTATACGCACACGAATGACGGAATTTGCAGAAGTTTTGAAGGCATATATCTTCAAATCACCATTAAATGACTTTGAGACATCTTCTGCTATAACCAATGCTTCCTTATCCCACCATGTACCAGCAAGGGATACACCACCTCCGGCAGCTCCATCTCCAACCTTGAAAAGGTGCTGATCTATAAGTTGACTCTTAATTATGGAAATGTAGCCATATATTGCAAAGCTTAAACTTACATAGGGTTCCATGTCATCAAGTTCAAATTCCTCCTCAAAATCTACATCTTCATCCACCAACATATCTGTTCCATAGAAGAATGAAATCATGTAAGGAGACTATTATTGAGCAACTGAGCTTTGCTTAAACATGTGACCTAGGCTTTGCAATGATATTTTCTGACCTTGATCTCAGTCTTTCTTCCACGGAAGAAAAAAGGTAAGAAAATAATTAGCATTTCATTGGCAGTCCTCCTATTTGTAACTTACTTGTTGGCATAAAAATAATTTTGCCAATATAACTTGGGGACACCACAGACAATTGATTTCCCAAAAGATGAGTCCAACATCATTCATTCTGACCGACTTCAATAAGAATTGTAGTGAAGTCTATCTCTCTTCCAAAAAAAAGTTAGATGTAATTGACAATGTTAGGAGACAAGGGAAAAGTGGCAAAGAAAGATAAATAATGAGGAAAATCATTAATTTACATAACCTGCAAAATCTTTGTTCTTCATAAAAATATATCCATGTGTTACAGATGGCTAAACCTTTTGTTCACTAAAGTCATTTATTTTATAATTCAAATAGAACATAATTAGTGGCTGCATATATATGTCAGGTAGAAGAATCTTATGTTTCAACATGAGCACAGGCAACTTTCAATTTTTATTAGACAACACTTTTTGAGTGTAATAAACTTACTGTTGAACTGAAGCAAATTATTAAGTCATCTCAACTGGCCAGGTCTGGAGGGCTTAAACCTACCAAAAAAAGATCTGAGGGGCTTAAACAAGTTTAAAGAACTTCGTTCATAAAATTACCTGACCACTTCTCAACAAGAACAGTTGTTTCACACAAAGAAAGGACTTTTGTGGTCCAAGTTGTTGAACCAGCCAATGAGATCCAGGATGTAAGACACTGAGATAACACATAAGAAAAGTTTGATTATAACATGATAGCTATGTCATGATTGCCTGTGATCTTGTGTCGTATCTTCCTAAATTTTTGAACCAGTGCCTCATACCACATGGTCCACTGTTATCTTATAAAGCTAATGATCCTGACAGGCTCCTAACATTCAATAAGACTTCGAAGAAAGTCACGGCATTGGAGTATGTCAGTTTTCCAATCTGTGATAAAGTTCCAAGTAACAAGTTGCCTCTCTTACAAACACGACATCCCTTTCAGGATCAAGACATGCGACATGGAGGATGCTAGGAAAGAAACAACATCAAAATGAGACATGGTAAAATGCATAGCGCCACTGGATTATTTCATAGAAATCTTACACCCATCCTCCACATTACCAGTATGTTGAGTCTGCCCACTAGTGGCAAACACATCTGGTAGCTCCCAACTAGAATCCAAACACCTACCAACTTCAAGCTAAGCTGCTTAAGTTCATTCCAGTTATTCCTAGTGAATGGTGATGCCATTTTCCATTCTCAGATAGACTTTAGAATTTAGATTCCCCTGTTCATGACCAATCAATGGTGTGCTGACCACAACATAAGAATTGTGTAAACAATTTTGTCTTTTGCTGAGATCTGAAAGCTGTGCCCACAACACAATGGGCCAGTAGCATCCCATGCCACTGCTGGCCTCAGGTCAGGATCCTGAACAAATAGGATAGAGCAGATGCCGGAGATGTTGAAAGTTTCAAAATATAAGGGAATTCATGGTTTTCCTTTCCAATATTTTATAATGGATATCTTGAATCCAACCACTGGCAAACTGACAGCACAATCCTAAGAGGTCAGTTCAATTTTTATCTTAAATACTGAAAGAGTTTAATTGCGTAAACCATGAAAAGGTGTAAAACCAATTATAGGTGAAATTAAGCATATATTTTTGGATCCTGATTGCATGAGCACTGATGGGACGACATGTGGGTGAAATAAGAAAACAAAACATGAATTTTTTATCATCGACTTCCTATTCTGTGAGCCTTCTCTGGTGAGGTATTTTCCAAATGAATTCTTCTTATACACCTTAACCCATCTTTACACACACATTATTGGCTTATACTCCTACAACCTTTTCAAAATCCCACAAATAAATCTTGCTGTATCCCCCCCCCCCACCCACAAAAAAAAAAAAAAAAAAATCTAGCTCTGCCATCTGAGGTATTAACATTTGGTATCAAAGCAATGATGATACTCCGTTTCATATTCTTGATAAAGTTGTCTATAACATGAAGTAATGCCACACTCAGGAAAAAAATTGAGAGAAAAATGCCATAATCCCAGATACACTGACAATCATCATGGACATTCCTTGGAAGAATTGTGGTGGAAAGTTAGACACCTTGCCAGGGGCTGCAAGTGGTATGAGATAATCATGGGTCCATCTGTAGTATGGAAGAAAGTTTGATGCCTTTACAGAAACCCACCATTAAAGAATAATCATTTTTTGGCAGAGGGATTAGAGTTTATCAGTTGGTATCAAATCATGAACCATGTTCGATGTTCAAACTTTTGAAGAGATAACCTGTGGATGGAAGTGATTACCTGAATTGGAAGATTGTCACGACAATGAGAGGAAAGGCAATCACCTACAAAAATCTAAATAAACCAGTTTGCACATTGGCTTAGAAGCGCACAAGACCCTGGGAGCCTACTGGGTACCACTAGTGACATGGGTTAATGATGAACTTATTTGCATTGTGGGACATAAATTAAAGATTTCAATGACAAATTGACATACAGAACGAATCCCAGGACATTTTTGGTTTAGTGGTTGAGTGACATCAATCATATCCTTGTCAATCAATGAACAAGATGGAATATAAAATTCTACTTTGTGAAACAATATGTCACAAATCTGGGTAAATCTCAAACCAGAGAAATCACAAGCTCCACATAACTAATGAAACCCAACATTTTAGCAAAAAAAAAAAAGGAAATAAAATTGACTACAAGATGCCAGCTTTGCAAGCAATTTAAAACACGCAAGATAGGCGTTAAAACACAATCCAAAAGCTGGTGCTCGAAATTGTGAGAAAGTAAAAATAAAGTTCTAAAGAAAAACGAGCAGCCAGCTATGAATACAAAAGCAATAAAAACACCGAACCAAAAAATAATCCAACTTTCTACTAATAATACACGATGAACCCCCAACAAAACAAACAAACAAACAAACAAAAAAGGACTTCAAAAACCGAGCAGCAAGCTGTGTCTTATCCTCATATTTGGAACACTCACCATCTTCCAATTCGTCAATAAAATCGTCGTCACCTTCTTCCTCGTCGTCCTCCATCACTACTTCGTCCTCTCGCTCCACTTCTCGGCTGACGGACTGCTTGAGAACCGCCTCGAAAGAGGAGTTCTTCTTCTTGGCATGTATTGTGTGGGAAACTATCCTCGGAGGGCGCACTGGAAGACGGGACCACGCGGGGAAGAAGAGGGCCAGCCGTGCTCCAGGCAGGAAGCAGGCGGTGCTCGTCACGCTTGCAGAGGAGCAACCAAAGTGCGCGGCGGCCATTCCACTTCCGGAAAGGACCTCCATTTCTCCCGACTGGTTCAGGGTGGGCAGCTGTCTGGACCATGGGGAGGCACAGCAGAAGGCTCCCGATAACAGCCAAGGCCGTTAACGGGCCGGGTCGGGCCGGGCCTTGGCTTAGCGGGCCGAATTTAGCAAACAGTCTGGGCTCTGTCATGCCGGCGGGTTGGCAGCTCAGTTGGAACTTTCAGCTCTCTTTAACACAGTTCGAACTTGGGATTTAAGACCAGGCATCTGCTATAAAAAAAAAAACCAAAAAAAAAAAAACTCAACTTTGAATCTTAATATAAGGACATTTTTATCCATGTTGTCATTTTTTCACCATGTGTTCTAGTGAACTCCGAATATAAGACACCACTGAGGACTAGAACCGTATATAAGATAATTTTCACCCGACTCTGGTTTGATTTAACATATTTATAATCTCTCAACCAGCTATATACAAAGATGTCTGAACCACTCAGCTCAGGTACAGGATTATCCCCTATTTCACCCTATTTTACATGCATGGTTATTACTACTTGTTGCTGTTCTACTTATTCTTCTAGCATGCATACATCACCATTAAAGCACACCGCCAGTACAAGAAAAAGCGGCATTTCCGACGGACATATTCCGTCGGAAATCCGACGGAAATCTGTCAGAAAGTGTCCCTTCCGACAACCTTTCGTCGGACGACCGTCGGAAAATTTCGGTCAGAAATTACCGACCGACAAAATAACTGTCGGCAATCCGTCGAAAATTTCGACAAAACATTCCGTCGAAAAATACGTCGGTAACTTCCGACAGAAACTGGCCGAAAAATGTTGTCGTAAAATTGGTCAGTATATTCCGACAGAAAACTGTCAGAAAATCGATCAGAAATTCCGTCGGTAATCTCTGGCGGACACTTTCCGTCGGAAAATAATCCGTCGGAAGTTCCGACGGAAATGCCGACAAACACTTTCCGTCGGCAAACTTCTATTTCTGACGAATATTATCCGTTGGAAAGCTCGTCGGAAATAACTAATATTATTTTTTAAAAAAATACAGAAATTAACAATAATAAATTACAAAACCTGCTAAAATATTCATACATTCCACAATAAAAAGTACTCACAATCAAACATAAAATCATAAAACACAACAAATATAAAATCATACACAATAATAAGTGATAAAAATCAAGACAGGTCTGCTGGATCGTCTGCTGTCCCCCCTCATGATCGTCAGGTGCCGGAGGATCCTATATAAAAAATAAATAAATATGAGAAACATAAATAAATAATAATATACAAACATTCTTTTCAAAAATTAAATTTAAAACATGTGATTATTCCCCAAGTTTAATTAGAAAATATTTTTGATCGTTTACACTTGAGTTTTTTTTTAGATTAGTGATTTGAGCGCCGAACCCAAACCGGAAATCCAATTAGGATTCCGTCAGTTCCCACACGTCACTTTTACTTACCCGGTCGTGTCGGAGTGACGCCGATCGGATCTCTATTTGTGATTTTGGACTCCCGGATTGCGTGTTCTGATCGTTTACACTTGGCTTTTTTTATATATTAGAGATTTGAGCGTCAAACCCAAACCGTGAATCCAATTAGGATTCCGTCAGTTCCCACATGTCACTTTCACCCACCCGGTCGTGTCGGAGTGAACGACACGCCGATCGGATCCCTATTTGTGATTTTGGACCCCCGAGTTGTGTGTTCTGATTCTTCACACTTGGGTTTTTTTTATATTAGTGATTTGAACGCCCAACCCAATCCAAGAATCCAACTAGAATTCCGTCAGTTCCTATACGTCAATTCACCCACCCGGTCGTGTCGGAGTGAACGGCACGCCGATCGGATCCCTATTTGTGATTTTGGACCCCCGGGTTGCGTGTTCTGATCCTTCACACTTGGGTTTTTTTATGTTAGTGATTTGAGCGCCGAACCCAAACTGGGATTAATCCAATTAGGACTTCGTCAGTTCCCACACGTAACTTTCACCCACCCGATCGTGTTGGAGCGAATGGCACGCCGATCGGATCCCTATTTGTGATTTTGGACTCCCAGGTTGCGTGTTTTGATCCTTTACACTTGGCTTTTTTTATATTAGAGATTTGAACGTCCAACCCAATCCGAGAATCCAATTAGGATTCCGTCAGTTCCCACATGTCAATTTCACCCACCCGGTCGTGTCGGAGTGAACGACATGCCGATCAGATCCCTATTTGTCATTTTGGACCCCCGGGTTGTGTATTCTGATCGTTTCTACTTGGCTTTTTTTTATATTAGAGATTTGAGCGCCGAACCCAAACCGGGAATCTAATTAGGATTCCGTCAGTTCCCACATATCACTTTCACCCACCTGGTCGTGTTGGAGCGAACGACACGCCGATCGGATCCCTATTTGTGATTTTGGACCCCCGAGTTGCGTGTTCTGATCCTTCACACTTTGGTTTTTTTATATTAGTAATTTGAACGCCCAACCCAATCTGGGAATCTAATTAGGATTCCGTCAATTCTCACACGTCAATTTCACCCACCCAATCGTGTCGGAGAGAACGACACACCGATCGGATCCCTATTTGTGAGTTTGGATGCCCGAGTTGCGTGTTCTGATCCTTTACACTTCGGTTTTTTTTATAATAGTGATTTGAACGCCCAACCCAATACGGGAATCCGATTAGGATTCCGTCAGTTCCTACACGTCAATTTCACCCACCCGGTCGTGTCGGAGCAAACGACACGTCGATCAGATCCCTATTTGTGATTTTGGGCCCCCGGGTTGCGTGTTCTGATCCTTCACACTTGGGTTTTTTTATATTAGTGATTTGAGCGTCGAACCCAAACCGGGAATCCAATTAGGATTTCGTCAGTTCCCACATGTTACTTTCACCCACCCGGTTGTGTCAGAGCGAACGACACGCCGATCGGATCCCTATTTGTGATTTTGGACCCCCGAGTTGCGTGTTCTGATCCTTCACACGGGTTTTTTTTTAAATTAAGGATTTGAATGCCCAACCCAATCCGGGAATCCAATTAGAATTCTGTCAATTCCCACACGTCAATTTCACCCACCCGGTCGTGTCGGAGCGAACGACACGCTGATCGGATCCCTATTTATGATTTTGGACCCCCCGGGTTGCGTATTCTGATCCTTTACACAGGTTTTTTTTTTATATTAGTGATTTGAACGCCCAACCCAATCCGGGAATCCGATTAGGATTTCGTCAGTTCCCACACGTCAATTTCACCCACCCGGTCGTGTTGGAGCGAACGACACGCCGATCGGATCCCTATTTGTCATTTTGGAGCCCCAGGTTGCATGTTCTGATCATTTACTCAGTTTTTTTTTATATATCTTTTTTCAAGTGACTTTTTTATCCTTCCATAAGTTGATTGTATAAAGGGACCTTCTTTATAGGTTTCATAATTTAGATTTCTTTTTTTCCCTTTTGAGTTCTTTGGACACCGACTCATAAATTGACCTGGGTGGCCTCCAGTTTTAGTGGTTTCATTTCATTCAAATTATATGAAATTAATAGTAATACTGACCTGAGGGCATGTTGTGAGGGGCATACTCCTTGGATGGCAGAGATCAACTGCTCGACCATAACGCCAAACTGTGTTTGTAGCTCTTCTCGGATGAGGGTTCTCATGTCCTCTCCACCACTGTCGGGCGGCACAGCAGATGAACTTGTATAGGCTGGAGGAGCGACCGAACTCACGTATGAGGACAACACTAGAGTAGTATCCAGGCTGTCCCCAAAGCCATACACATGGCCCTTCCTCGACCCTCCCGCTGCGTCGACCCAAGCCTCCAGATCCAAGTCTGGCTGGGGAGTGCCCTCTGCGTAGCGATCTGTCATCGTCCTGTCATAGGCCTCCTGCAAAACAAATTAAAAATGTATTATTGAAATCATATTTTTTTAATATCTAAATTGAATTCAAAATTTTTATTTTGACTTACAGCAATAGTGCGAGCACTCTCGCTGACATAGTCATCCGTCCCCTTCCGCTTATGAGTCCGATCAAATACCTCGCGAAAAGTAGGGGCACGCTCGAGCTCGTGACACTTACAATTCAACAAAAGTAGTTAGTTTCACAATACTAATAAATGTATTAAGTAATTGAACAATAATATACTTACCAATTTTTTGTTGTGGGTCACATAAGATACGGACCCACTAGTATGCAAATTCTTCTCCGGATGAGTTGCTCGGTTGCATTTAGCAGCTTGTGACCTCTCTTGCCATGGTCCAGTAGCCCAACGATGACAAAGGGACTCCCAATAGTCCCTCCTCAGCCAAACAGGGCCGTAATCCATCCAAGCTGTAGGATCCCGGCTGCCTGTGGTCTTCGTTGCCTTGTCCCGGGCCTCCCACATGGACTTTCTCAAATTAGTCTGGGCAATAGACTCCCAGACGACTCGTGCTCGAGGGAGATCCTCTGGTCTCGTGAACACGTACCTCTGCTGTTTAAAAATAAAATTACTCAACTTTCTGCACTAACAGAGAGAGATAGTAATTAAAGAAATGACTTTAAATCAGTAAAAATTAATAATACCGTGAACATGTCAAATAATAATTCCTAGACGGATAGGGGGAACTCTTTCCATGAATCCACTGGTCCTGGAATGTGTGCGTGGACCAGCGTCGTAATATAGCGGGAAGCAGAACCTGGATCTATCTTCCCCCCTGCAATTGCACATTAATTTTGTACATGAACTGTATAACATAAATAACAAATACAGTAAGTTTGAAGTTATCAAGTTTACCCAGAAATCCAACATGGCTGGCGTCCAAGTAGCTGAGGCCCCTCCTCATCCGCTGCTGGACGATGGCTCTCTACCTCTGTTGAAAATAATTAAGTACACTATTATGAAATTTTAGGAGGACAAGAAATGTACTAAAGTATGGAAACATACATGTACTTGGTGGTGATTGGGATGGGAAAGGTGACGCTACTGGCGGGGTCGGGGAGGCGGTCCCTGCAAAATTATATGCACGTTAGAAAATATGAATTTAATATGAACAATAATATATAGAGTTTTGTGTTTACATATACATATACCTGTCGCTGGGACGACCGGCGTGGATGGGGAGGCGGTCCCTGTAAAATTATATGCACGTTAGAAAATATGAATTTAATATGAACAATAATATATAGAGTTTTGTGTTTACATATACATATACCTGTCGCCGGAACGACCGACGTGGACGGGGAGGCGGACCCTGTAAAATTATATGCACGTTAGAAAATATAAAGTAAATATACACAGTATAATAAAAGAATTGAGTTTACTACCATATATACCTATCTGCGTAGACCCTCGGCCTACGGAGGTGGAAACCCTCCCACTCCGTCCTCCACGTACCATATCTCTATTGAGAAAAATAAAGATATAACATGTCATCAGCACTCAAATTTGAAGTAGTTATTTAATAACATATAATTAGCAACAACACTCAGTTCTTACAAAATTTTATAATATTATCTATATTCATCATCAGATACTGAAGATATGTCTAATTCAGCGTCATCTTCATCATCCTCTTCGAATTCGTCCTCATCATCGGGGGACTCTTCCTCCTCATCAGACTACAGCTCTCGCTCAAGGGCATTTGGGTCAACTTCTTTATGTTCGTTATCCTTATATAAGCAAATTGGTTCATTTATATCATCAACATTGAACTACGTAGAAGCCGCTAACTCTCGTGCGTCACTCTGATCTGATTGGAAAAAATTGTCATTAACACCTTCGAGCTCTATATCAGTCGGGAGAAGCTCATACTCAGGGAATAGTCTTGTTTTCACTGTACAAGCGGCCCACCAATCTCTCAATTTGAGGGACGAATAATTCGAATAATAAACTTGTTGGGCTTGTGCCGCTAGAATGAATGGCTCATACGTACGCAACTTGGACTTATGTTTGACATCGACGATCCCATATATTGTGTCATTACGAATAGAGGTCAGATCGAACCAATGACACTTGAAGAGAAATACATTGTTGCCTTGTCCCAAAAATTACAGTTCAATGACTTCTTCGAGAATGCCATAATAGTCTACTTCATTTTCATTGTAGGCACTTCCCTTCACACATACGCCGTTGTTCATCGTAGACTTATTCCGTCCATAATCTCTTGTGTGAAATCGGTATCCATTCACAATGTAGCCTAGATAGACACGTACAATCTTTGAGGGCCCATAACTGATCTCTTGTACTCTTGAATCAGTAATAAAGCCTTGTTCAACCTATTATTAAAAAAAGGGACAGACACCCGTAAATTACAAATTACAATTATGCATAAGAGCATAACACTGATGCTTCAAAATATTTACACACTTACTCGATATCTTAACCAAGTAGCAAAGACTTCTCCCGTTCCTTTTCAACCTGCACGTCAGTCAAACGTGGATTCTGTTGCAGTATGACCGAGTCAAACTATCTGCAATATAAATGTCACACAACTTCTAAGTTCTACGAATTGCAAGCAAATGACGTACATCATTAGTGTTGAGAGCTTACTCAATGTAAGGGTCTAGTTCTGTGCAATTCATGAAGATGTAGATTTCCGCAGCTACCAACTCTCTATCTTCGAGTGCGCGAGTAGAAGAATATTAGAACGCTCGTCCTGGACACTTGAATACAGAGAGTCGGTCAGACACATTACAATCTCCACCATCATCATTACGTGGAGGTTGAGTGCGTTGGGTTCGTATTTCCGTGTCAAAGTACATCGAACAAAAGTTCGATATCTCTTCAATAAGGTATGCCTGGGTAATGGAGCCCTCAACATGCTTTGTTGCGGACTTTCATCTTAAGATCATGCATGCACCTACGACAACAATTCAAATGAATACATATGAAATATAAAAGATCATCGTAATGTGAATAAATTGAGACATAGGAATATACCTTTCAAACGGATACATCCATCGAAATTGTACTGGTCCTCCGACTCTAGCCTCATATGGCAAATGGATGATCAGGTGCTCCATTGAATCAAAGAATGCTAGAGGAAACATCTTCTCTTTTTTACAGACTGTCTGTATTATATTTTGCTCCATATTTTGCAAGCCATCAATTCTGAGTTCTGATGCACATAAAATCCTGAAGAATTGACTCAGCTCGGTCATTGCTCCTCATATTTGCTTCGGCAACAACTCACGAAAAGCAATTGGAATCAGTCTTTGCATGAAAACATGGCAATCATGACTCTTCATTCCGTATATTTTCCCCTCGTTGACATTTACACAACGGGCAATATTCGAGACATATCCATCTGGAAATCTCAATTGCTTCAACCATTGACACACTTCCTTAATCTGTCTGGCCCCAAGCACATATGAAGCTTTAGGTTGCACCACTTTTTCACTAGCATGCTGCAGTTCTAGTTCCGGACGTCTGCAAAGTACTTTCAAATCCATTTGTGCCTTGACATTATATATCCTTTGTTTTGCCTTTGACGTCCATAATTGTGTTGAACACATTATCAAAAACATTCTTCTCTATATGCATGACGTCTAGGTTATGCCGTATCAAAAGTGTTGACCAATAAGGAAATTCCCAAAATATGCTTTGCTTCACCCAATTGTGATCCTTCCCAAAGTCGGGGATTTGTCGGGTACTACCAGCCAGTTGTGATACAGTCGGTAAGTTCTGGACCCGCCTCGCCATATTTCCACCAGACACCCGTTCCATATCTACCTCGTCCATCACAATTGTATTTTTCATAAAGGAATCCTTTTACTTTCGGAAAAGATGGTCACTCGGTAGAAACCGACGATGACAATCGAACCAACATGCTTTTCCCCCAGATTTCAACACGAATGATTTAGAATCCTTCATACAATAAGGACATGCCAACCTCCCATGTGTGCTCCAGCCAGATAACATGTCGTACATTGGAAAGTCACTTATTGTCCACATTAATGCAGCCTTCAAATTGAAATTCTGTTTTCTGGATGCATCATAAGTGAGAACCCCATCTGACCATAACAATTTCAGCTCATCAATCAAACGGTCTGAGATATATGTCTATATTTTTTCCTGGACTTTTTGGACCAGGAATCAACAATGAAAGGAACAGATTCTCACGCTTCATGCACATGCCTGGCGGAAGGTTGTACGGTGTTAAGAATACTGGCCAACATGAGTAAGATGCCACCGAGCCTCCGAATGGATTGAAACCGTTTGTGCATAAACCCAGCCGCACGTTGCGTGGATCCCTTGAGAAGTAAGGATGAGTACGGCTAAAATGAGCCCAAGCTTCACCATCGGCAGGATGACTGATTTCACCATCATCACGACGGACTCTTTTCGCATGCCAAGTCATATGTCCAGCTGTCTTCGAGGACATGAACAACCGCTGCATTCTAGGTGTGATCAGAAAGTACCACAGTGACTTATATTGAACATCCTTCTACTTTGACTTGTCTCATCTCTTAGGCTTGAATGTATCATGCTTACTGATACAACATGATGTCTTATCTGCATCATCTTTGTAGTACAACATATAATGATTAGGACATGCATCAATTTTTATAAAACCAAGCCCCAGATCATTCACCATCTTCTTTGCACGGTAAAAATCATCAGGCAACCTCTCTGTTTGAGGAAGCATACTCTTGACGAGTAAGAGAAGTCGATCAAAACAACTCTCACTCATATGAAATTTAGACTTAAAATTCAGTAACTGCGACACTGCAGACAACCGTGTATGCTTCTCATAACCATCCCATAATGGCTCATCAACATCTCGAAGTAACTGATAAAATCTCTGAGCTGTATCATTCGACACTTCTTCATTTGTTTGGTCATCATGAATATTGAACTCCGGACCAGCAGCATCGATAACCATGTCTACGTACGTACTTGTGGAGACAAAGTTAGCTGGTTCAGACGACTGGATATTAAGCTCACCATGAGACGACCATAACTCATAATGGGCAACAAATCCTCTCATATACAAATGATGCTACACATCCCATGTCGATATCCACTTTTTGTTCTTACAAGCTGAACACGGACATCGGTTGTTACCCATCGGATCAACTGCTACTGATAAATTCCTCAATACAAACTGAATGAAACTATCAACTCCGTCTTTAAATTCCTCTGTCACAACTCCATTAACTATTCCACGGTACATCCATGACCGATTCTCATAAGACATTTTTTCTACACAGATTAAATGTCATGTCGCGTTATAAAACCCAACACACCCTCACATTGTTCGAGTAAGTCAAAATGAATAGGTAGGACATATTATTTAGATTATCACTTTTTACCCATCTGTGAATATTTGATCGCACTCAGATGACCATTTGCTATGTGTTTGTATAATTTGCTGAAAATTTCGACAGCATCTCCCCACACCTCTCTGATATACAAAAAATATTTATTGATTAAGATATTTTCTTAAACACTTACTAATAAATGGTTAATAAAATATTCTAAATCAATAAAGGTATATCAGAGAGGAGTGAGTAGAAGCACCCGAAATTTTCAACAAATGATACAAACACATAGTAAATGACCATCTAACTGTGATCAAACATTCACAGACTGTCCAAAACGGGACAATTCAAGACTTTGAGTTAGGTATACACGTTCTCATCATTGAAAATAAGACTCGTTCACATCAATCCCAAAGTCTTGAATGGGAAGGTTCATTGACACGGGCTTAACACGCTCTCATGAGGTGTGTGCAGTGATAAATTGCTATACATGCATAGATCAAATTTAAAAACCACATAAATATTAAAAGAAAATGAAAACAAATTTTTACATGTGAACAAGTGCAATATTAAACCAAATTCACACATACATGTAAATGAATTGCATATAAACAAGTGCAATACTAAACAAATATATTAAAATAAGAAGTTTAATACTAATCATTAAACTGAAAGTGAACAATTCAACGTAAACTAAACTAATGTCTAGAAGGAAGAGTTTGTACTAATTTTTTTCCTAAATTGGGATGTATACCTCATTGGTGTTTCTATTTGGCTTCTTTACAAACGTATATCCCATGACTAATAAGTGGTGTGTAACACACTTCTAAACGCCTATCCCATGGCTAATGTTAGAAGACTATACAACTGCAATAGAAGCTAGGTGGATGGTACATCTTTTTGACTTGTATTCATCTTTTTGAGTAGTATCCAGAGTATCTTCTTCCTAATTGTGCTTCCTTAGTTGTAAAATTATATAAGTCAAGGGGCCTTTAATTAACGGAAGCTATCTGTTGAAAGTTCTCAAGATGTGGGATGTACGATATCAATGTGTATATATATTTAAGAATGAGAAATATTTAATGTTCGGTGACACCTCCCGATTGAATCCGCAACTAGAAGAACGGATCGACGGCATGAACACAAGTATAATAGAATTGAATGCATAACCCTAAACCTAACACAATGTGGGGACGTTTAAAGGAATGACGAAGACATAATTTATAAGATGGGTGATTAAAGTACGTACAGAAGGCAAGCCATGTTCCCATATTTACTGTTGATTAATTTGTGAAACTTGATTAAAGAAGAAAAAAACAACAAGAATCAAACCATTAGAAAAGTGTCAAGTAATTATTAAGAAATTGATTGTAATTTTCACCATTTCTGTCGAATTTTAATCTAATTAACCAATATATTTTACTAATTATATGGGGCATATGTACAAGTGAGGACATCAAGATTCTAGAGACACATACGAGAGGGGGTACACAAATTAATATTCTTCTCCATAAAACAAGAAGAAAAAATAAAGTATAATATCTAAAATCTGGTCTGCACTGATTTGAGGAATAAAAAATAAAAAAAATGGGATTCCACTGCAAACTAAACAACACATTCTTTCCAAGTACTCCACCAAATATGGACTAGTCTATGTGCAGTTATCTGTGGACCGATGGGGGAGGGGGCCGAAAGGGATGGGGGCTGGGGACATGAGGGGAGGGGGTTGGGGGTCGCCAGGTGGGGGAGGGGGGTGGCAGGGGTGGGGGCTGCCAGGTGTGGGAGGGGGCCGACAGGGGTGGGGTTGGGAGGGAGGGGGGATGGCAGGGTGGGGAGGGGTGGGAGCTGCAAGGAGGGGGAGGGGGGCCGACAGGGTGGGACGGGAGGGAGGGGGTGGGGGTCGGCTGGTAGGGGAGGGGGGTGGCAAGGGTGGGGAGGGGGTGCAGAGGTTGGGGACGGGAGGGGGAGGGGGCCGACACGGTGGGGGACTACGGACGGAGGGGAGGGGGTCGCCTGGTGGGGGGAGGGGGTGGGGGCTGCAAGGAGGGGAAGGGGGGCCGACAGGGGTGGGACAAGAGGGGGAGGGGGTCGGCTAGTAGGGGAGGGGGCGGCAGGGTTGGGGAGGGGGTGGCAGGGGTGGGGACGGAGGGGGAGGGGGGCCGGCAGGGGTGGGGGATTGCGGGGGGAGGGGGGGGGGTCACAGAGAGGGGAAGCGGGAGAGGGGAGGCCGGATACATACCCGGCGGCGAAGAAGCTCGGCGGCACCGGCGGTGAAGGTCGGCGGACTCGGCGGCACCGGCGGTGAAGGTCGGCGGCACTGGTGGCGAAGCTCGGCGGCAGCGGCGTTGGCGGTGCCGGTCGTGGCGGCCGGCGGTGGCGCTACAGGCGGCGAGAGAGAGAGAGAGAGAGAGAGAGAGAGAGAGAGAGAGAGAGAGAGGGTCTCGTGGGGATTGCAGGGGAGAAAATTGCGAGTTTACCGACGGAACTTCCGACGGATATATTTCCATCGGAATATCCGTCGGTAAGTCGGAACTTCCGACGGATATATTTCCGTCGAAAAAATTCGTCGATAATGACACTTTTTCTTGTAGTGCACCTTTTCTCCGTAACGCATGTCTTCTTTAACTCTCCCTACCCATCAATGTCCCTGTCCAAATATTACCCGCAAGACCAACTTCCCGTTGCTCAGTAAATTTTTGCCATCTAGCTAGCCGTTGAGCACCGCTCTCGCTAGACCAGCCAATGAACAAGATTGAAGTGAAGGCAGGAGACTTAACTGTGTATTAGAGAAATTTGAGAGGTGAGAGGTCTAAAATTTAAGTCTACTGAATTTTAAAAATCATTATAGAGCAATTTACACTACAGGAGAACCAACATTTGGCAACGAATATATGTCCGCGGCTGAAAATTCAAGGACAAAAGAGATATAAGGCAGCGGCTATTGTAGACCGCTGCCATACAACCGTTGTGTCCGCGGTTAATTGTAGGCGCTGATAAAAGTTAAGCATACATCAGCGGCTAAAATTTCACCGCGGACAAATGTTGCCTTAAGGCCGCGGCTTTATTTAACCGCGGACATATATTCTGCAGCGGCTTCGTCCACCGCTGATATATATATGTTATGTCTGCAATTCTACAAACCGCTGACATTTAAATAATTTAAAAATATTACTTTATTCATTTTTAAATTAAAAAATTTTTAATCAGTCATAAGTAGAACATATACATTTTTTAATAATAAATTATTTGAGTTTAGCGATTGATATATACATATGTTATTTATATTTGAAATATATATGTATATTTGTGCTAGGAGAGACTTTGTGCACTTGTGCAAAGTGCATAAGTGTCACATGGACATTTTGCCCATGTGGCACCATGCACATGTGTTTTTTGCCCATGTGGCATCATGCACATGTGTTTTTTGTACATGTGGCACCAAAAAAAACCCATGTGGATTGTAGCAGCGGTATACGAATATGGCCGCGGCTATATAGCCGCTGCCATATTTTTAATCGGTCGACCGATGATGCACATTCGGTCGACCGACGTTTACACTGCTAAAATTATAATCTGCACTGGGTAGGTCGGTCGACCGATATATTAGAATCGGTCGACCGATTCCGGTCGCGATTTCGTCCGGTTCGGTTCGGTCGCGACCGGCCCACTTTGTATCAACCCAAACCCCCTCCTATATATGTTAGGGTGGGTGGGAAACATCCCACATAAGTTCTCCTCCATCTCTCCAGCCCCTAAGGTGGTTTTCTTGCCCTAGAACTCTTCCCTCCTTCTCCATTGCCTCCTTCTTGCCCTAGAACTCTTCCCCCCTTTTCCATCTTTCCCTTCTTACCCTAGAACTCTTCTCATCTTCTCCTCTTCTCCATCTTCATCTACTTGCCCTAGAACTCTTCTCCCCTTCTCCATCTTCCTTCTCATTTCCCTCACCCCTTCTCCATTTTCCTTCTCATTTCCCTCACCCCTTCTCCATTTTCCTTCTCATTTCCCTCACCCCTTGTCCATCTCCGATGCCTCCACGGATGCGCCATCGTCGTTCGGTCCCGAGTCGTCGCCGCCACGTTGGTGAAGGATCAGGGGCGGCTACACAAGTTCCCTTGGCTCCTGGAGAGTTGTTGGTTGAAACAAGAAGGAAAATTCTGCCCCCTCGGTATGTGGACTTCGACAATCTAGACAATACGGAGCCCATGGTCAGTCTTCTATTTGCAACACAAGGGTGGGTTCACTTCATGTCTAGCCATAGAGTCTATTATCCAGATTTGGTTCAACAATTCTATGCAAATTTATATACAAGCAACAACAGACTATTTACTGCTGTTAATGGAGTTGAGATTCACGTGAGTGATACAGTTCTTAGTCATGCATTAGAGATTCGAAATGCTGGTTATTTAGTGGAACATGTCCAGTATTATGATAGTGATATGTGCCAAGTTTTGTTGGGAAAAGATCCGGCACCTTGGATGGCACATCATGCTTTGATCAATGCAAATCATTTTCCACCACTACAGAGGATCATTCACCACATGATCACCACTATACTTTTTCCAAAAGGTGGATCTCGGGATGAAGTCACTCGAGTGCACAAATGTATTTTTCACTGCTTATTTCACAATGTACCACTGTGTTTACCTGAGATGATGGTAACGCTGATCAAGTTAGTAAAGAATCAGAGAAGAAGATCTCTACCTTATGCAGCCCAACTTACGGCTGTGTTTGAGCATGCTGGCATTGACCTCACTAATGAGCGAGCAGAAAATATTTCTGTCTCCATGGTCTACAATGAAACCAACATCATGAGGTTCATGAATTACAGGAATGTTAATGGACAATTCATGAGGAATGTCACTGATGACCCTGGTGAAGACAGTCAAGAAGAAACGGAAGATGAAGGCGAAGGTGAAGCACAAGGTGAAGACGATAGACATGAAGAAGAAGAGCATTTGGCTCCTATGGAACAAGATTTGCCTCCTTCGGCTGCCGGAGGTGATGACTTCCAACTGCGGATCCAAGGTAGCTTGACCAGGCTTGAGGGGGAGATGGAATCTATTCGGGGAGAAGTTCGGCAAGTGGGCGACACAGTCGGGAATCTCTCTAGAGAACTTGCTGAGTTGAGAGTTAGCCACCAGGGCCACATGGACTCCCAGTCTCAAATGTTACGGGAAATCATGGGTTATTTGCGACCTTCTCAGAATCAGCCTCCTTCTGAGTGATTCCTTAGCTGTTCTATGATGTCTACCTTTTGCTTTTCGTATCCTACTCTCGCCTCTTTGCTGTGACAAAAGGGTGCTCTTTATGTAATAGCTACAATATGTCTATCATATTTTCTGCTTCATCTGGTATGTGATTGCTTGATGTACTTTATGGTATATTGCTTGATGACAAAACGAGGCTCAACACAAAACTGCTTAGCTTAGCATGAACTTAATCTCTACCTTAGTTTAGTGATTCATATATACATATGTTATTAATTTATATTACAAATAATCAAGTATATTTGTGCTAGATATGCATGTATATACTTGTAATATTCTCAAATATAAATATTTTATACACAAATTAAGTGAACATATCCGTCAGGCAAGAGGATAGCGTAGGCGTTGCAAACAATAGATTGCCTTGATCGGTCGACCGACCAATAGAAATCGGTCGACCGCCTGTCTCACCTCTGCGTTTCAAAATGCACTGAATCGATCGGTCGACCGACAATTAGAAATCGGTCGACCGATTAACTCACTTCTGCCAGCCAAAATGCACTGAGTAGATCGGTCGACCGACCAATAGAAATCGGTCGACCGCCTGTCTCACCTCTGCGTTTCAAAATGCACTGAATCGATCGGTCGACCGACAATTAGAAATCGGTCGACCGATTAACTCACTTCTGCCAGCCAAAATGCACTGAGTAGATCGGTCGACCGAACACTAGAAATAGGTCGACCGACTAACTCACTCAAAATGCACTGAGTAGATCGGTCGACCGAACACTAGAAATTGGTCGACCGACTTTCTCACTGCTGGCAGCCTAAATGCACTGAGAAGATCGGTCGTCCTACCACGAGATATCGGTCGACCGACTTTCTCACTGATGCGTGGCAACAACTTTTTTTTAAGTTTAATTACATATGGCAGCGGTGGTTAGCCGCCGCCATAAATATAAATAGTAGTGGCTTTTTTTAGCCGCTGCTAAATACTAATATGGCAGCGGCTGTACAGCCGCTGCCATATTTTCGCCTATCCCGCCAAACAAAAACACCACTGCGCGCCATATCGCTCGCTCTCTCTCTCTCTCGCTCGCTCTCTCTCTCTCTCTCTCTTCCCGAAGACTGGCGACGCACCGACGCCTTCCTCTCCCTCCGGCGACGCACCGACGACGGACGGCAGGCGGTGGCTCCGGCGACGCCCTCATCTCCGGCGGCTGTCCCCACCCCCTACGGTGAGCCTCCGGCGCCCCCACCCCTCCCTCCCCCACCCCCTTCTCTCCGGCGGCCCCCTCCCCTTCGGTGGCCCCTCGCCCCCACGAAGCAGGAAGGGCTGCAGCGTGTGTAGCGGTAGATCCTCTCGAGGTACCTCCCCACGCCGATACTTGGTGCCCTCACCCCCGGAAGCCGTCCAGGGGGCCCCCGAGGGGGGCCGCCATCGCCTCCACTTCCTCCCCATCCTCCCCCTGCTCCTCCGCCGCGACAGTGGCGATCCGGTCGTTCCGCTCCACCAGCCGCTCGATGGCCGCTGTCACAGCGGCCAACACCCTCGGGGCCGCGTCTTTGGGGTTGTCCCACACTCCCCCGCCGCCTATCGGCATCTGCAGTGGTAAGGTCGACGGCTACGCCATGTGTTCTCTCTCTCTCTCTCTCTCTCTCTCCTCTCTCTCTCTCTCTCTCTCTCTCTCGTCACTCCCCTTTCTGTTTGACGGTCCTTTGGCCACCCCAACTCTCGTCAGCCCTCGTCTTTTCCAAAGAACCGGATAACCAGACACCCTGTGACATCACAAAGATTTCACATTTTTGCTTGACAGTAGATGTTGCCTCACTGATGAGATTTTCACTATCCATTTATTGTCCGAGGTTTCACATTTCTTCCTTCCGCTTATTGCTTGGCATCTTGGGAAATGGCCGGGTTGTGAGTGGGTTATCTGTATGATTTCTTTGGATGAATGACATGGGGCATGGGATTGCCAATTTTCCCCTATGATTCGTTTTGAGGTGTGGACCGTGAAGTTGGCAGCGTTCTCCTGTCTTAGAAATTAATGTGGTCACTTCACCTTGTTCGATGATATAATTATTTAATGCAGAAACATTAGGACTAAGGAATACCAGTGGGATCAGTTAAGCAGGGTAGGAGAACTAACCTGACCTGCCACTAATTGGTCATTCATATCAATATATTCTTCTGTACTTCTGGAAGGAATCCAGAACAAACAAGAAGAATAGGCACATTTTGAGGCATGCTGTCTTCTTTATATCTCATCAGCAGTTTGGTCTGAGCTTGATTAAAGGTTAAACCAAGTGGGATGAGCCTTTCTTCACAACAGAACTCTAACCTGAGCGAATCTTCTGTTAATCTCCTGTTATGTCTCATTCAGAATGTCACAAGAGCTTTTAAGATCTTTTGCTTAAACGGTGAACTAAGTGGGAGTGAGCCTAACCTTACAACCCCCACCACCTAATTTCTTGTCGCATCAGAGGATGGTAACATCAAAGTTTGGAGCTGTTGTCATCTTTATCCCACACCACAGTTAAATGGCATAATAGCTTTGTTTTGCTGTAGAGGAATGGAAATGGGCCTACTGTATTGCTAGCTCTGAAAACTGTGAATGCATGGTATTTGTTCGCACTAAAGGTGCATGTGTTCCACCTGCTGCTGTCTAGTTGCTAAAATCAATTAAGATAGACAAATCTATGTTGAGGAATTCTTGATGTTTTTTTTTTAATTTTTAGTCTATGTATTCTGTGACTTAACTATGTTGTCTTAAATAATTTTAAAAATATGTCCTTTACATCGACAACAAGTATGTTTTGAAGGATCTTTTTTGTTTCAAGTCTCTCAAATCCTTTAGAATCAGCTTTTAATAATCCGCAAGTTATCGATATTAGAGGTTTACACTCAAAATATTACAAGAATAAGACTGGGGGTAAATAATAAATAAAAAAACAATCATCTTATGATTTCTGTGGGGGAGGTGTTAAAATCTTGCTCCTAATTTTCTATGTGCAAGAACAACTATATATTAATTTCCTCCTCTCACACAGTGATATGGGATTATTATGTCCAACATCGACCAACAAACTCCTCTGCTAGGAAGATGATGGAGAAGCATTAACACGTCATAGAGTACACATCTAACCCTACCGCCCATTGCTCCCCTGCCGCAACTTGGAAGACCAAACGCCCTCCCTTCGCCCACGCTGCTACCTTCTCCCCTGTACAATCCAATCGATGTAGACTCCTTCTCGCAATTGAGTGAGTTTTCTGTTGGCTCAAGACGACTCCTCAAAGCCCTACCCGAACGAAGTAAGGTTTTTTGAGCTTTATTGACGCTAGAATTAAGGTGGAACTGCTGTCGGGAGAGGGCTTTGATGTTCCTCTTTCTCTTTTTAATATTGCACAACTGTAAAGTGACCTCATTAATTTCGATCATATTTGACTAAATCATATATTAGTCAATACCATTGTTCAAGTAATTGGGAGGATACATCTCAAACCAATGTATTATTGACTTCTTGGTCCTCCTCATAAAAGGAACATGAAATAAAGTAATGTATTAGGGGAAACTATCTCAAAATTTAGCCTTCTCTTAGCATCAAGACAATCCAATTGAAGAACAAGAGCAAGGTTCACAATTAAATTTTTTCTCTCTGTTTTATAGACTATTAAGTTACTTTGATATTTTTAAACTAATCCAGCGAGCCTGGGTGGTGGCTCATGTTTAAACTAATCCAGCGAGCCTGGGTGGTGGCTCATATTTTTTGCAGGATGTGATTGTATGTGTGAGCACATTAGAATTATGTATACATTGTGCTTTACAGGATGTATGAATGAGAAGACGGAGAAAGCATGAATGGAAATGAGTGAGTTTGAGTGGACCTTTTTTTCCATTTTTGCCCGTTCAAGACTTGTGTTAGGATATATGCTTTTACTGTCTTTTGATAGTAATGTCATATATCGAGCATAAAGTCTTGAATTGTGAATGTGGAATGTATATGGACATGTATATGTGTGTGGAAGGTATGTGTGAAAATGCTCCCGGTATAGGGGAGGTGCTGTCGAATATTTTTTGAATTGTCGGTTAATTCATATTTATTCGATACAACATAGACATCGTTTGGGTACAAGTTAGGCTGATGGGTTATTGTCAATGCAGAACTATTGCATCCAAAAATGGCAGGACTCGATAAGAGTTGGATACAACTTAGAGATCGTTTGGATCCTAGATATGAGAAAGGAGTAGATGAGTTCTTGGAATTTGCTTTTGATGAGCAAAGACAATGTTTTAGACATGGACAGAATTATGAGTTCATACAATGTCCGTGTCGTAACTGTGTTAACGGAGTGAAGTTATCCCGGATGGATGTTGAAATTCATCTTAAAGTAGATGGATTTTGGACACGGTATACCAATTGGGTATGTCATGGAGAGGCACCGATAGTTCATGTTCAGCAAGTTAGCCCGTCTGCTAATGAAGCACAAATGGAAGTGCAGATTGATACAACAATAGAAATGTTGCAGGAGTTACAAGAGGCTGAAATAGAGGGAAGAGCAGAGGAACATGAACCAAATGAGAAAGCAAGAGATTTTTATCAATTATTAGAAGATGCTCAAACACCATTATATCCTAGTTGTGTCAAATTTTCAAAATTGACATTTCTGTTGAAACTATTACACATTAAGACTATGAACAAAGTGACAGCTTCTTGTATGGAAATGTTTCTTGAGTTGCTTAGAGAAGTATTACCAGAAGGAGCTAATTTACCTCGAACATGGTATGAATTGAAGAAGACTATGAAAGATTTGGGGTTAGGTCATGAGAAGATAGATGCTTGTCAGAATGATTGTGTCTTGTTTCGAAATGAACATGAACATAGGGATCGATGTCCAGCATGTAATGCTCCTAGGTACAAAGAAAATACGCAACAAGGTAGCCTGAAGAAGAGACGTCGCAAACAGGTGCCATATAAAATATTGCGTTATTTTCCATTGAAAGATAGATTGCAAAGAATGTTCATGTCTTCTAAGATTGCCAAGTGGATGACATGGCACAAAGATGGCCGATTGGACTCGAAAAATGGAACTATGCGACATCCTGCTGACTCTGAAGCTTGGCGACATTTCGATGCTCAATATCCAGATTTTGCGGCAGAGGTTCGCGACGTGAGACTCGGCTTAGCGACTGATGGGTTCAATCCATTTGGGATGATGAGTAGCAGATACAGTGTATGGCCTGTGATGATAGTAGTTTATAATTTGCCGCCATGGATGTGTATGAAGCAGACGTTTATGATGATGTCATTACTTATTCCAGGTCCTAAAAGTCCTGGAAATGATATCGATGTCTATTTACAACCGTTGATAGAAGAATTGAAAGATTTGTGGGACAACGGTGTTGAAACATATGATGCTTCAAAGAAACAGAATTTTAAAATGAGAGCTGCCCTGCTGTGGACGATCAATGATTTTCCTGCATATGCCAATTTATCAGGATGGAGTACCAAAGGAAAGCGTGCATGTCCATCATGTCATTATGATACAACTTCAAAATGGCTGCAAAATTGTCGGAAATTTTGTTTTCTAGGGCACCGACGATTTTTGCCAATCAGTCATAGATGGAGAAGGCGTGAATATCGACACAAATTTGATGGCGTGACTGAACGTCGTAACCGTCCAGAAGTGTTAACGGGTGCTGCAATGTGGAGTCAACAACTTCAACTTCCTCATATCAGATTTGGAAAGAAATTTAAGAATGATATCAAGAATTTAGAGGGATGGAAGAAACACAGTATATTTTTTAGAGAGCTGCCGTACTGGTCAAATCTACTCATTCGGCACAACCTGGATGTAATGCACATTGAGAAAATGTATGTGACAATTTGTTGGGAACTTTGAATCTTCTTGGTGGGGAAAAGAGCAAAGACAGTCTGAATGCACGGTTAGATATGGCACAGTGGGGAATAAGACCAGAATTCCATCCACAAACAGACAGTCAAAATAAGACCAGGTTACCAGCGGCAGAATATACATTGAACAGATTGCAGACAACGGCTGTGTGCAACTTTCTGCGTAATATAAAAGTTCCAGATGGATATTCCTCCAACTTGATGAAATGTGTAGATATTGGAAGTCGAAAATTGGTAGGGCTAAAGAGTCATGATTGCCATATATACATGCAAGTATTATTGCCTTTGGCGATTCGTGGTATTGTGAATCAAGATGTCACAGACCCAATTACAGAGTTGAGCATATATTTTAGAGATGTCTGTTCCAAAGTTCTTCAATCTGATCGTTTGCTTACATTGGAAGGTGATATTGCAGTAACATTATGTAAGCTGGAGCAAATTTTTCCACCGTCTTTTTTTGATGTCATGGTTCATTTGGTTGTACATCTTGCATATGAAGCGAGAATTGCGGGACCAGTTCAATACCGATGGATGTATCCTATAGAGAGATTTTTGAAGAAATTGAAAGAATATGTTTTAAATAGGGCACATCCAGAAGGTTCAATTGTTGAAGGCTACCTTATGGAGGAAACAATCTCATTTTGTTCTATGTATATGGAGGGTATTGACACTCGCTTTAATCGAAGGGAAAGAAACTTTGATGTCCCATCTGAAGACAATAATGAAGGCGGTTGTTCGATATTCAAGTCTTCAGGACGTTTCTTAGGAGGAGCAGGTAATAGTCGTATATTGTCTGAAGAAGAAGTTGAGAAGGCACATCTGTACATTCTTAAACAGATTGAAGATATCGATGAATATTTTTTTGAACACAAGAGATGTGTAGAGAGTTCAAGCCACACAGAAAGGAATTTCTTGAAGTGGTTCCAAATTTATGTGAAAGATTTGTACGATGCAAATGATCCTCGGTGTACTCCTGATATATACTGTCTGGCACGAACACCTTCAAGGTTTGTGCGTTCACACTCGGGCTATATTGTCAATGGATTCAGGTTTCGTGCATCATCTATTGATGCAACAAAGGTCACTCAGTTGTGTGGAGTTATAGTGAATGCGGAACTTGAATCCGGATGTGATGGATATTATGGACGTCTAAATGATGTATTGGAAATATATTTTGATAATCAAAGACGTGTTGTTTTATTTGAGTGTGACTGGTGGGATGTTTATAGAAAAGACAGAGGATTTAAAATAGATAAATATGGAACTATCAGTCTGAACACTCGTCAAAGACTCAATACAGATGAACCATTTGCCCTGGCAAGTCAAGTGGAACAGGTGTTCTATGTCAATGATAACACAACAGAAGGATGGATCATCCCTGTCAAAGCACGTCCGCGTGATTACTACGACTTGCAAGATGATGCTCCTGAGAATGATATAGAACCAAGTGACGAAGCGTTTCAGGACAATCTGATTGATGTTCCCATTAGAGGAGAAATTCAAGATGTGGATCTATGTCAAGAAAGTAGCGTAAGAGTGGACGATTATATTGACATTTAGGTGATTTATTTACATTAGTATTTATATTGTGCATGCTTCAAATAAATTTTTTAACTTGTTATGTTTACATGTTTACTAACAATTTTTTGTAACAGATGACTTCCACTGGTGAGCGCTCTTCTCGTGATGGCTCACGCCCACGGAGGCTTCGGACTCTATCGGTCCCTCTCCCTCCCACCTTTCAGGCGATGCCTCCCCCTCCCACATTTCAGGGGCTCTCTCCCGCTCCCACCTCTCAGCAGCTTCCTCTACCTCTCACTGTACAGCAGATACCTCCCTCTTCCAGCCCTCAGGACTCTTCGGCGGCATCTGCATCTTCTGTAGCAGGTTCATATTTTAATTTCATGTAACTTTTATATTCATTGTTTAATAGATATTCTCTAATGATGTTTAATGTTTATATTTCAACAGGTCCATCTGCACGACCTTGGGGGAGGGGTCATGGCCGTCGAGGGCCGACTAGGGGAGTTACGGAGAGGAGATGCCCTGATGGACAACAATGGAATGTCTCTCTTGTCCGAGGCTATGGCGTCGGCCCTACTGCAGATCACTTTACTAGTCGCATGGGCGTTGTATCAAAGATATATTGTAAGATTTGGCAAAAAGACTTTGCGAAGCTGCCTGCTGCGACTAAGGAGTTTATATTCAGAGATCTGCAGGTAATTATTATTTAAATTGAATAATATATATGCATATGCTTTTGTTATAATTCAGTGACTTTGTTTTGCAGTTGACATATCAGTGGGATCGCACAGACCAAACAGATAGGGAGATGCTTGCTCACATGAGCGCCATGCATCGCAGCTGGCGTAGCAAGCAAAAAAAAGAGTAAGTTAATATACTATTTCATTTCATATGTACTTTATTTTATATACTTGTTTATATATTGACAAAAATTTTATTTTTCATGTCAGCATTTTAATGGGAAGCCTTTAGATGATGCGATTGCATCCGTCCCAGCAGGTGTTGACCCCTCCGATTGGCAAACAATGTGCGAGTTGTGGACTACTGGGGATGAGAGGGTAATATTTTAAAATGCTTAGAATATAATTGTTTATGATTATTTTGTTTCTATAAATGGAACAATAACTGTCTATTCTTGTCTTTTTAGAGGATTGCTGATCGAAATAAGCAAAATCGTGCCACTCAATCTATGTCATATAGACGGGGCAGGACTTCTCATTATCAGTTGATGAGTGATTTTGTGAGTTATGCTTTATGAATTATGTTATCCCTTTTATTCATTACTTACTTATATGTCTTTAATTTAAACAGTCTCTAATGCATGGACGTACTCCGCATCGACTTGAGGTATTCAAGATGGGTCGATGTAAAAATTTACCTGACGGCACTGAGAGTTGGGTAGATGAGGAGAGCAGGAGACGATATGTAAGAAACTTTATTTCTATTTATTTTATGTGAATATGTTTTCATTACAATAGTTGTATAATTAATATTTTTTTCTCTACCTTTTGTTGTAGGAGGCTATGAGTGAAATGATTGCTCCGTCTGACATTGATGCCGAGAGCCAGACTCCCGAGGACGCCTTCATTTCAGTCATGGGAAAAGATCGACCTGGGCGTGTTCGCTGCGCAGGGAGTGGAGAGACGTTGAGGACATGGTATGGATCTACATCTGCAGGACCGTCTGCCTATTCAGAGCGAGAAAGGCAAATGCAAGAACAATTAAAAGTACAAGAAGACAAATTGAAAGCACAGGCAGATAAGATGAATGAAATGCAAGAACAGATTTCTCAATTGCAGAGTGTAGCCTCGAAGGTGGACGAGATGAGCGTACTCCTCTCCCAGATACAGGCGTCACAGGCACGTACCCAGCCTGTACCTGTACCTCCTCCAGTTCAGAGCGAGAGCGACACTGAGACAGATGAGGCGGCAGATGATTATTTAGATCATGATGTTCCTGTCTCTTGATTTCCCCCTTATTTTATTACACATTCATATTTTCTATTGTTCTGGATATTTGTATAACAATTTTTACACATTATATTATATGTGTGTGATTGAATGATCCAGCGAGCCTGGGTGGTGGCTCAATGATGTGTGATTGAATGATCCAGCGAGCCTGGGTGGTGGCTCAATGATATGTGATTGAATGATCCAGCGAGCCTGGGTGGTGGCTCAATGATAATATATGTAATTGAATGATTCAGGTGGTTCACATGTGAGTATAGAGTGTTGTATGTATTTAAATAATTTTTTTTTTCTTTCTGATCATATGTCAGCGGCTCAATAGCCGCTGCCAAAAGAACATATATCCGCGGCTACAACATGCTGACAAAAATGGACATATGGCCGCTGCCCTAAGACCGCTGACAAAAATTATATGGCCGCGGCTGTAAGCCGCGGCCATAACATTTATTGGCCGCGGCTTCCAGCCGTTGCTGTATAATCTATTGCCGCGGTGGTCCCAACCGCTGCCAATAGTACTTTATGGCCGCGGCCGCAGTAGGCGCGGATAAATATTTATATGGCAGCGGCTACATGTAAAGCGCTGACATAAGTTATGTCCGCGGGGTTTTTGTCAGCGGCTTTGGCAGCGCCTGGAGAGGCGCGGACATAACAATATGTCAGCGTTTTCTGGACATTTGGCAGCGGCTCCAAACCGCTGACATATGCTCTTCTTTTTGTAGTGTTAGTTACTAACACCATATATAGATATATATATATTATATATATATATGTGTGTGTGTGTGTGTGTGTGTGTATATTAAGCTTAAGGGTATAAAATTCAAATTTTACTGGGATCAGATTTTTAAAGAATTTAAGGAATGTTATCAAGTTGAGTAACGTACTTATGATGGGAAGGCCTCCGAGTTAGTACAGCGACAGCCAATTGATTGTCATGTTCTTCAATAATCATCCCCCAAATATATTGTTTTTTTAAAGGGTTCTTCATTTCCATGTCTTATATCATATTTACCTTTCCAAACTATTTATTTCTAAACTCTTGCAAATTCAAATTATTTGTAAAACACTCTAAATCTAGCTATAATATCTGTGATTTCTTGTGTATTTATCTTTAGCATTATTACTAAGATGTTTCTGTTAGAAATGGTGGCTTTTTAAAAAAAAATGATTGCTTGTTTAGAATAGAAATTGTATCCCTAACTTATTCTGAAAACCTGTAGTTTGATACTTTGATCCTACTGTTATCCTTCGCAAGAATAGGTTTCAGATCTTGTTTTGGAAAGAAAAATTTGGACATTTAAAGCAGTTCAATGTGACAATTAAATTGAATTTGAAATAACATACTGTAGCATATATGCACATTCCCTTCATCATTAAAGTAAGAGGAGGCCGAAGTGTTTAGACATAACACACTGAAATAGCTATTATGATATATGAAACCTATTCTATAATTGGCACTGTATCTTTCTAATGCAGATCTGTGTTTTCCTACCAAAAAAGTTGTTACGATATATTGATGCTCGAAGCAGCATTATGCTATTAAAGAAACTAATTATAGTTTTTTTTTTAAGTTCACCTAAACAAGGTTCATACATATATATATATATGTACATATTTGACAATGCTCGTCCAAATGTATGTATATATTCAAGCTATATATACTTATAACCTCTTCGTTACTTTCTGTAAGTGCTCTATAATCTCTTACATTTGAGCTTCTACTTATTAGTGGTGCTAATTTGTACCATTTTCGATTATTTTATGTATCCAAATTAATTCCTTTCTATAATACACAGGAGAATATATAAGAACATAAGGACGCCCAATTCCCTACACTGAATGAAGGATGAAACCTTACGTACGGCAGTAAAGTGAGGGAAGAATGACCTGCTCCAAAATATTCTTCTGTCCACTGAATCCTTCCAGTGGCGATCGATGTGATATCAAAAAATTTAGTGCATTCGTAACCATGTTCTGCCATAAACTACGGACAATGTAAGAATCTGAGAGGTACATCGACCCGGCCTTCCCATGCTTGATATCTTATAATACACACATGACATTGATGATACGAAGGGAGAGTTCACGGAATGTTGTAGGTTCACGAGGCCATGCACGTGGGGGATCGATCGGGAGCTGTTCTTAGCTGCCACGACCAAGCAGAGCGAGGGCCATTGGAAATGACCCCTCTTATTATATTATTTTATCTTCTTTTAAAGAAATGGACTAAGACAGAAGTCAGATCCAACGTGACTGCATGAAACAGCATGATTCATTGCATGATTGGTTGAGGCTAGCTGCTCCCCAATTGAATACGGCCTTCCTCTTCAGCCCTGCCCATGAGCATACAGCAATAACTTCCCTTTATTGTATTGTGTGGCTGTGTCTCTCACACAGGGAAAGCACCAGAAGTTGCTGTATACTGACTAGCTAGCTGCTTCCGCACACAAACACAAACATCTGTCTCTCTCTCTCTCTCTCTCTCTCTCTCTCTCCCCCCCCCCTCCCCCGGTGTGTATACTTGTGCAAGTGCAATTGCTTGGCTTGAATACGCTGGAGACCCCTTGGATCTTGCCTTCCCTGCAAGTATGCAATGATTGCTCTGTCGAACTTAAGTTGAAGGCTCACCAGAGGGCATTCCATATCAACAAACTGCTCTACCATGCGTTAGAAGCAATGAAACACGAAATCTTTGTTTCCCCAGTACTAGCTTAGACATGTCCATGCATAAAACTCGCACAATCTAAGTACAATGCAGGGAGAGTGCTGTAAGCGCTGTGTCAGCTGATCATGTTGAGTTAGCTCGACGGGCAAAGGAACTTCTATTGCTCCTAGTTTTAAAACTGGAACTCGTGGAATATACAAATGTTCTTGTAGTTCTCTTTTCTCTGAAGTAGCAGAATAATAGTTTCTTATCAGGACAACTTGATACTGCAGATGTGCCAAGAATGCTTGTGATTGATCATCCATATTTCATGCTCACATATCGATGCAAATAATTTCCAATTCCCAAGGTTCACAGCGAAATGATTCTTTACCCATTTCTTTAATAAGATGCATTTTTTAAGGAAAATTCAGATATCCTGTCAGAACATTATCTTATACTCCTTTTCCCCCTAGAATTTGTACCCTCTTTCACTTAAGGTGCAAACATAAAATTCAAAAGTTAACATCGACGAGTTCATAGAACTCTTTTACCGTATAAAGAGAATATATTGTGAGTAAATCTGAAGAATGAGAGAGTTTCTACATATGTTAGCTACATCATCCATGTGAAGTAAAAATCTATCACTCCTACACTTAAAGATACATTTTCCCTGCGGTTGTAAAAGCTAGTAATCGAATGCTTGTTGCGCTTGTACAATTTTTATCCCCATACTCTTCTATATAACCTTAGCCGGTTACTTCATCTAACCAAGAAAAGAAGAATAAAAAATGGATAGAGAAATACTTTCCATTTTCTTGGACAGATAACAAAGCTATCTATATGGATTGGTGGTTGCAGCTAGTAATAATGCCTTTAATTCTTTCCCAATTTCCTAAACCCTAATGTTTGTCTCACCATTTAATGGGATGTCAAATAATCAAATAAGTGGGACAAAAAGATTTTAGAGAAATGCTATGCTCCCGGCAGTGCATAGCGGACGTGGAAGGGCCGCGCCCCTCCACCCGCGTGGCGCGTGGAGGGGCGGGCCCCCTGCATTAAATGCACCCAATTTTTATTTTTTATTTTACAATTTGTGCACACAAATGATGTGTTTGTGCACACAAATACATCATTTGTGCACACAAATAATGCACAAAAAATGTAAAAAAAAATATAGCATTTAATGCGGGAGATCTGCCCCTCCACGCGATGCGCGCGCGGAGGGGCGCGGCCCCTCCACGTAGGCTACGCTCCCGGCACTGTCGGGAGCATAGCATTTCTCTAGATTTTATGCAGAAATAGAGTAAGGATTATAAGGGACAGTGGGGGCCACCATACGCCATCTATATATAAAGCCAATCCTGTATTGAATCGGTACAAAAAAGTACACTCGTCTAGAAAGATAGCAAGTATCTCTCTAAAAAATAATCTCTTTGAATTGCTACAATAATAAATCTAATGACTTCTCAATTCAATCAATCAAGCCTATAACTCCCTCCCATTCATCCAGCCTCCTAGATGATCTCCTCCCTTTCCTTTCCAGCCACCCCAACAAAACAAAAGGGGCTTTCAGAAACCAAAAAAAAAAAAAAAAGGAAACAAAGGGATCCCTTTCCCATGCAGTTGTGATGAGATCAGTTTCCCTTAGGGTACACAGAATGCATCTGATCTTACTTTGGAGAGAGAGAGAGAGAGAGAGAGAGAGAGAGAGAGAGAGAGAGAGAGAGAAACCTGGAAGAAGGCAGGTAATCATTTCAGTGGGTGTAACTCCCCACCACCGTCCATATATGACGTTTCCTTCCCCACGAGGGTGCTGGCCTTAGCAAACTTCCAACATGGTTTTCATACAAGCTGTAAGATTAAACAATTAATAATAACAACAACAACAAGAAGATAGTAGTGTACAACAGGTCTTCCTAAGAAATCAAAGCAAGCAGAAGCCGATGCAGCGCAAGGGTAACGGTTGCCATGATTCCGAGGGCCGCCTTTGTCAACCCAGTTGTAACCACCACCTTGGGAGCTCACATGTGCCCGTAGAAACTAGTCTACTGCCTATCTTATTATAACTTTCCCATCTCCCACAGCTAGCTAGCTGGTCCTCCTCCTCTTCCTCATCATCCATTAATTAATAAAATTTACAGTTTCTAAGTAATAAATTATGAACACAGCTGATCATTGTCATCAGTGCCTGGTCGGCCATCACAATTACCTGACAATGCTCAGTGCAAATGGTTGCTGGGTCTATCTTCGGGGATGGTAAACCCTAAGCCGGGAGTGGGAACGGCAGCGCCAGCACCGCCGCCTCTGAGGACCATGGAGGTGGAGGAGGAGGGGGCGGCAGAGGCGGCGGCGGGAGGCAGGGCTTCCGCCGTCATGGGGGCCCAGTCGCCGACTGGTGGCAGCTGTTGCCCGCCGACCATCCCCGGAGGCGGGGAGCTCTGGTTGGACTGCAGCACTTGCACTTGGCGCTTGAGGTACTTCACGTAGCGAATGGCCTCATCGAGCATGGAAGCAGTGTCCAGCTTGGTGCCCCCGGGAACCAGCCGCTGCAAGATGCGTATCCGCTCGCTGATCTTCTCGCGGCGGTGGCGCGCCGCCGTGCTCTGGGGGTCGTCACTGATCCGGACGTTCCTCCGCTTGGGCTTCTTGATTGTGGCGGGGTCGATGTCCACCGGCTGCATGGACGCGATCCTGTACATCATCTCCTTCATGGGCCCCAACTTCTCTTCTTCCTCTTCCTCCTCTCCTTCGCCACCGCCGCCGCCGCCGCCTCTGTCCCCCTGGTTCTCTCCCCCGGCCGCATCTCCCTGGCTGGGGCTCCCCACATGGAGACCGGGGAAGCCTGATGAGGAGGGTAGGTGTTGGGCGTGGAGATGATCCACGGGGTGGCCAGGAACCAGCTCAAGAGAGAGCTGATCGAGCAGCAGCTGGTTCCCCATGTTCACGTCGAGATCCCAGGAGCCACCACCAGTACTTGTGCCGGCGCTGTTGGTGATGTCCATAAATATGTGAGAAAGGTTGCGGGGTGTGGGTTCTGTGAGAGGAGAGAGAGAGGCAGGAGGATGGGAGGACGGGGGCAGGAAGGTGGGCAGCAGTATGTTCCACGCACTCCTCCTCCCTCGAAGTTGTGCTTTAAGCCTTAAATAAACAGAAGCAGAGACAGAACCCAACAGTGAGGTTATTATGTTGAGAACTTGAGATAGATAGGCTTAAAAGGACGCAGCGGAGGCTTCTGTTAACAGGCGGGCTGGGGGCTGTTCAGGCCCTATGATGGTGGTGGGGCCCCCGTGATACGTGTGTAGTACATGCTCCCACCGGTTTACTGAATTGCGGGATGGAGGTGGGAGTGGGAATATTATAAGAGACAGTGGCCGGGGGAGGAGGATAGGTAAGACACAGATCACCATCAAAGGCACCAGCTGTGCTCCTCGTGAAGCATTGCAGGCTTTTTACACATCCCTAGAGCGCTCTCTCTCTCTCTCTCTCTCTCTCTGCTACTAGATCTTGTTTCTTTTTATTTATAGGTGACGGAAGTGAAGACGATTTGTTTGGGTGCAAACTGCAAACACTGAATTCCAAGGTTTGATCCTTCTTACTTAATTTACTCATGAAGCCCTCGGCTCTTCCCGGGAGAAGAAGGTATTGCCTTTTCCACCGTCTACGTGTGGAGGAAGTCCCATCTGGGGTCATGATGCCTTTCCGAAGGCAGACTGAGAACAATGAAATTTTCGCCGGCCGGGTGCGATGTGTTTGACCGCCCTGTGGCAACATTTCCCTAACCTTCCTCGTCGTCACTCACAGCATAAGCATCAGGCTCCTACGCTATTCCCTTGCTCCAATGCCTGCATAGGTTTACCCTCCACCTTCTTCTCTTCTTCTACACCCCCCCCCCCCCCCCCCATGCACACATACGATCGAGCTACCAGTGCTTAGTTGGTCGGACAGACATATCAGCTTTTAGAATTCACATATTACATGGGAAGCAGCTTTGAGCTTTCTGGGGTCAGAGAAGCAAAAGCGTTCAGTGAGCACGCGATCTCCTGCAACTTGAACATGTGAGAGATAAGTTGATTACGGTACTGTTGGTAGGAAGAAGCGTTACGTTCGAAGCATAAAAGTTCATAAATGCAGGATTACCACATGCAAACCTATGGGAGGGAGCTCTGTGATAACAGTGCTCAGGATCGGCAAGAGCCACATACAGCAGTCAACAACAAGAAAACTCCCAGGCTAAAAGTCAACCGGTCATTTTTTTTTTAAACTTGGACCCAATTAAATGATTTCTGGACATAACCCAACAATGTAACTACATGGATAATTTATAATAAGACTCCTCTAACTAGCTAGAAGTAAATGAGACGGATATCCTATCTTCATATATATTAAAATTTTCCCTCTTCCCAACACTAGTTGCTATACAAAATACCACGTGCACACATAGGACCAGTTAAATTTTCTTAATCCTTAGATTTGTCCGGTTACAGGATCGAGGAGAAGCTAGTTAAACCACAGAGATACGCCTTTGAAGTCGTATACTACTATCTTAAGAGTTTATGTTCAAAGAAGGCAATGTTTTTCTTAATCTCTCTGTACATGATTGAGTCGTATAGCTAGCTTATCTTAGGAATGATTAATATTATTTTGCAAGAATCTCATTGAAATTTAACTTCTTTAATTATGTATTAATTTGTTCCAAGAGCCTTGAGTCTGTTTCTTTCTTTCATGCATTTAGCATATGGCTATTAATGTTCCCTACGTACACGCATAAGTAAATCCCCTTGAGACATCTCTTCCTCCTCTAATTCCCCTTTTCCTTACCTCGCATTAATTGCCGGCAGTTCCGTGAGAAGGAACTACATGCATCACAAGTTTGTTTTGTCAAACCTTAGAAAGGTCCATTTGGACTTGTCCGGTCAAACGCCCCCACTTACATATTTATCCTTTGGTGTGTCGGGAAATACCGTAAAATAGCATATATAAAAAGGGGCGTTTTCTTAGGTCGTCTTTATAGTAAATAATGTGGTGGAGGTTTGAATTAAGGATCATGGATCCTCTGCTAGCTCCGACTCTAGTACTCCATAATGTACTCAGCTAGTTATTGTTGGTCTATCTTGTGCTCTCTTTACACCTAAGAAAAACAAAAAATTAGAAATTAAAACTTGTTAGAGAGAAAAAGAGAAATGCCTACCCATGAGGATCCCACTAGTAAGAGTATTTAATGTTGTTAAACAATAGGAACATTAAATATTTTTACACCATTTCTTATAAAATTAATTACTTATCATTCTTAATTTGTTATAGGTGACAAATAGTAAATTAAAAATGACAAATAATCAACTAAGAGAGATAAATAGTTATGCAACTAAATAGAAATATTAAATACTCTTACATCATTTTCCATAATGTTATTTGTCATTCTTAACTTACTAAGAGTGATAAATAATAAATTAAGAGTGATAAATAATTAATTAAGAGAGACAAATAATTATGCATCTGAAATATGAATATTAAATACTCTTACATTATTTTTTAATAACATTATGTCACTTTTAACTTGTCAAAGACGACAAATAACAAGTTAAGAGATAACTAACGTAGTAAGGGACAAATAATTTTTTGCATTGTTAATTAATATGCATCTTCATATATAAAAAAAAGAGAGAGATTAAAAAGATGGCAAGTCCACACACTTCACACATGGATTCTGCATGGCAATTCAAGTAGGGCGTTTATACTCAATTAATTACCTGGATAATAAGCATTGAGAACTTTGCAAGCTGTTGGGATTGGCCTCGTCATGTTGCCCGCCGAACAGCATTGAGGAAGCACTGCATAGTTAAACAACTGGCTCCCCGCTCCAAAGAAGAACTGATCAAGTTTTGTAGGCAGGTGTTGGAAACTTCAGGGGGGTTATCTCTGCAATATCTCGGCACTGGCTGAGAATTTTGCCTAGAGAATGCTTTAAACTCCACCTCCAGAACTCAAATGTGACCTCCCCGGTGGGGTACGTAGATGCTCTGCATCGGCAACAGGCACCCACCCAGGAGTTTGGAAACTAGCTGGGAGTAGGGGAAAACCAAATTGTTCACACCTGTCTTGGGGGATGGATGGGAGAGAGGGAGGGGATCAGTTTGCTACTTCGTCGGTGGCTTGACAGCAACAAGGACAAGGCCGGAAGCTCCATCGGGTGGATGACGGAGGGAGGGAAAGTTGAAGACATTCATTTCAAAGAAGTTTACTTTTTATCAGGGGGCTTTTAATTTTGAACTTCAATTTTTCTTAGGTGTAAAAAAAATAGTACAGGTTGACCAATATCAAATGGCGGAGTATATTACGGAGTAGAGAGCTAGAGTAGAGGATCCCGATCAAGATATGAACCATGGAGGGTCCACTCCTTGTGCTTTCATATACTTTGAATATTATAGAAGTCAAACTGTCCTTTATCTCCACGATCTCTTAAATTTGTTTCACGAGAGAATGTTGACTTACATTTACAAGATAGAAGAACGGTTAGGGACAAGAGCGATCTTTGGGGAGAATCATCTAATATTCAAATCAGAGAATTGGCCAAAATATATATAGATAAGTTGAAGGGGGGAAAGGAGAGAGAGAGTGTGTGTACTAACCTACTTGCTCCTCTTGGGTGTCCAGAGTTCATCCCCTAGAGGGCTTATGGAGTTTTTTCGACCCCCCAGTTATTGTAGTTGGCGAGTCTTTTTTAAGCATGTGTCGAGGGTAGGGGATCTCCTAGTTTGTTGCTCCATCTGGTAGTGAAGACGTGCAATGAAGGGATGATCATGCGTGTGTCGTGTAAAAGTGGTTGCCAAAGTGGATTGGTGATGAGGTGTCTCTTATTCCTCTACTGTGGCCTAGACTGCCATGCATGATGCGTGCTGGGCAGAAATCTTGCCCTACAATTGCAAGCACATGTCGAGCAATCAGGCCGTGTCTTGACATGATAGGGATGGACCAAGCAACGAGAGTGGAGTGCCTTGCATCCTGAAGAGGGGGTCTTACCATGGCCTGAGAGTGCCAAGGACTTGACTTTAAATGCAGGGAGAGTTTGGAGACAATGGGCCAGGGGCTGATCAGGAGTGGGGAGAGCAATGGGTTGGGTGCATGTTCGACCCCGAGATGGGCCATTGTTAGAGCACAGGGCCTAAACTGGGTCCAATTGTGTTCCTGTGCGTAGGTGGGTTGAGGAAATGGGCCTTGATGGGCCAAGCTAGATTTACCCCACCACACATTCCTCTTGTTCTTGAGCCTGATGGGTTCAAGCTTGAGAGTGGGTTTGGAGGGAACATAGTTGGTTCTTTAAAAGTTTGGAATAGCTACTCTAACTGCCACATGTCATAGTCGATCAGGAGTTAAGAGCTGTTGGCCTGACACCTTGAACACACAAAAAAGGTAACCACGAGTAGCCATTGCAAAAAGGTGAGTAGCAAATGAGCACTGGCTAAGAGCAATGCTGACGCTTTTGCTGAGGATTGCCGTGTGGGTAGCAAATGAACGGGGTCCCGCCTGGATCATGATGGTAAGGAGCACCAGAGGGCGTCATCGATCCTCCCCGACTGTCTATTTATGGAGATCTCAGGGTGGTGCGTTTGGTGCTTGTGGAAATGGAAAATTTCCGAATCATTTAAAATTTATTTACAAATTTAAATTCTTTTGAATCTCATGAATGCGTATTGCTAATCCAAGTTCCGCTGAACACTACTCGAGCGACAGTGACGAGAGATGAATCGGCAATTTGTATAGCGCGGGCGTGTCAGTCACCGAGGTGACAACAAATGGTTTGCCTCCAAGAATCGGAGGGCTTTAGGTCTATTGTGCGCACCGTTTGACTTCGTCAAACGAAAGTGAGTGTCGGGTCCTGGACCAAAATCCCGTCGTTGCCTAAGCGCAACGGCGTTAATTACATCCCTTTGAGAGGGAAAACCCTTGATTAATCGTCAGATTAGAAAGCCTTATGACCTAAAGTGGAGACATCCGATAGAGGTGCGAAATGCAACTTAAATTTGAGCTGAAGTGATATTGAGCAAAATGAGCGTCTATTCGAAAACATTTGATCTTTTGTTTAGTCAGTTGTTGGATCTCTGTGCCTATTCGTTCATTTGCTTCTTTTATTTGTAAAACGGTTTTGAAGGTGTTCTTTTGGTCCATTTGAGACATGTAAAACATGAGATGGTCTATTTGCTTGAAAAAGTTCAATTTGATCTTTTGGTCTTTTGTAAAACATGAGATGATCTTTTGTCGTTTGTTGCTTGAAAAAGGTTCACTTTGATCTTTTGTTCTTTTTGAGACATTTAAAACATGTGGTGATTTATTTGCTCTTTTATTTCTTTTATCATAAAAAAGTTTCAATTTGTTCTTTGGTTCTTTTGAAGCATTTAAAACGGGGTTCTATTCGCTATTCGGCGCTGCTTGACCATTGGGTGGCCAATCGACAGCACAGGATGCACTCGATTCGGCGGCACTCATCTGATTCGGCGCTGCTTGCAAGCAGCAGGGCAAACAACGAATCGGCCAGGCAGGGGTATAATCCATTCAGCAGGACACATGCAAACAGCGAATCGGCGAGGTAGAATCGAATCGGCGATATGCAGCTGAATCAGCGGGATGACCGAATCGGCGGGATGATGCTGAATCGGCGAAACGTAACCGAATCGGAGGCCCTAGTTGAATCGGCGTTCAGCCGAAATACCATTGAGGCAGCTAAACCTTAAGGGTTTCTTTTCAAAATCCCATGCCGATTCGACCCTAACAGGGAAAATTCGGCAGCATCTCCCCTTGTCACAGTTGACGGGGAAAGTGCGGTACACGTCCACCATGACGGAGACGGCACCAAAAGAGGAAGTATACGCCGAACAACGACGTTACTCCGGTGGCACATAACACCGATCCCCGAGGCAAGCCTACGAGGAAACCGGGTCACGTCACGACCACGCCAAATCCGAGGGGCGAATGGGGCATATGAACCCATACATCCGGGCATGGACATTACATTGTCCAACCCGGGGGTTTGGATGGGTCTCTTGTGATCTAATATCCATTTCCTTGGCTGACATCACATGGAGCAATGGCCTTGCTCATGTGAATCGGCCAAGAGCATGAAGCTGGCGACCGAATCAGCGAGACTACCCAGGCTGGCCGAATCAGGGAAAACAACCCCCAGAACGGCGAATCGGCGGGGCTCCTGGGCTGGCCGAATCGAGGAAATAGGCCAGCAACCAGTGCCCTCTCCTGAAAGACAGCGAACCGGCGCCACCTGGGGTCTGTGAGAATCCATGAAAATGGAGTGATGATGGGCCAAAAACAGGCTTGATGGGCGTCTTGGGGATGAGTGCTAAGCAAGAGGGCATGAACATTAGTTGTTCAACCCCTTGGCTAGCAAAGAGGATATGTCCCTAAAACCGCAATACACATGAAAGGGGAAGACTGTTTGAACCATGCATAAATGCTCATTAAAATGGTTTAAAACAGTGAAGAACATGTGCCTCCAGGGGCTTGCGTATGGGAACAATGGGCTCCAAAGGAGAAAACATGAAACATATAATGGGTAGAGAGAGAGCTCCTCACTCCCATTCCTCATTTATTGAGATGGGAAGGTTTAAGGCCTCATGTATGGTCCATTGGGATGAGAGAAAGCACACTATGCAACAAGTGACTTCTCTTCATCCCGGGACCTCTCACCCATGCAAAGTAAAAAAAAAACTTAAAAAAAAACTTACATATGATGGAAACATGCCATGCATTAAATGCAAAGGGAATGAGCAATCACATCAAAGAGGGATGGAAGGAAACACATAAATAAGATGTTCTCTTGCCAAAAGAGAGAGGATAGTATGAAAAACTCAAAGAAAAAGGGGAGGAGAGGAAGAACCCAACGTGACCACCCACTTCTCTCTTCTCTCTTTCCTATTCAAGTGACAAGACCACTTATGAAAAAGGTAGCCCTCTCTTCTCTCTTTCTTCCTTTTCTCTTCTTCTCCTCACCTTTTCTTTTCCTTTTCTTCTTTGCCTTCTCTTTTCTTGCTGCCAAAGCCTTCACGGGAGAGCTCCTCCAAGCAGAAAACGCAAGAGCCTCCTCTTGCCCCCTTGGAGAAGAAGACCAGCCTCCTCTTTTCTCAAGCCCCCCCTTTTTTTTACGCAACAACCCCCTTTCACCTTTTTGGCCTCCACACCCAAAGCTTCTAGAAGCCACCCCCAAAAAGGGCCCTTCCCATCATCTTTTCAGAAAATATCTTTTTCCATTTGTAGAACACCTTTTTGGGAGGTGTTGCATTCCCTTAGGCTCACCCCCTTGCATGGGGTGAGGTGGGCCTAAGGTTAGTGGGCCCCTTTGGGGCTTCATATGTGGACTATTTTTGGGTGTATTTCTGTCCATTTAAAAGGGGTATTTGAAGGTTGGGCCGACCATGCCAATGGCCCATTAAGAAATTTGGGGTGTCCACAAATGCCCCCCACCCGTGGGTGGTGCGAGATGACACGCGAAGTGACATCCGCGGGTGTACTTCGCCCTTTTTAACTATTCACACTAACACCGGCAGGTTTTCGACTTGTTGCCGTGCTAATGGTCCAATGGTCCGTTTGTGATCTTTTACTTTTAGTTCCATTTGGTGGTGTTGTCCGCGGATGACGGAGGCATGTCACTCTTGGTGGGCAATTGGGGTCTTTTCACCCTTTAATATCCTTTTGCTTGAATTGCTGTGATCTGGCAGAGTCCGCGCGATTCGGCAGGGCAGCGAGATTCGACAGGACCTGTGAATCGGCTGGGGGTCTACTGCTCATGTCGATTCAGCGTGGGGGGTAGCGCGATTCGGCAGAGGGGCTATTGATCAGAGGGTGGCGGCGGTCTGGCGCAGCTCGCGCCGATTCGGCGTGGCCCACGCGAGTCAGCAATGGCTCGTGAGTTGATGAACAGACCGATGGGGTAATGAAGACCATTGAATTGATGGCCTGCTTAAGATCTTGTGGCCTTCAAGAATCGGCCAACCATCATGTCAATTGGATTGCGCTGGCCTATTGTATGAGCCAATGGGGCATGCTAGCTTGCTATATGATCTGGCAGCTCTTTCTAGACCCAGTAAGTGATCATGCTGCTTCCTTTCTCTTGAACTGTCTTACTGACCGATCGCTTTGAATGCGCAACAATCTGAGCATACAGTAGCATTGAGGTCTCAGTAGGAGGAAGTAGACCACTTCCATGTCATTGTCACCGACTGTGATAACCAGACTACCGCTTTAGAGATCTCCTAGCCCTCATCAATGCTGCTTTGCTCATAGCTAGATTAATATGCTCTTGTCTTCCTCTTTGAACTTTTGTTGTGTCTGAGTATCAACAGATTTCTTCCACAAAGCTGGTTCTATGGGTGTCGACCGACTTAGCCATTTGTTGACACCAGCTCCATGAGGTGTTGACGGATTCAATTAAAGTCAACCATGTGTCGACACCTGCTTTTCTGATTGTCGGCCGACTTTGTCAGAAATTTCCTTTGAGAAGCTTGAAATTCGTCAGAAATGACTTCATGTATAATGACATTTCACTTCATCGCATATGAGATAGAACTCCAACTGGCATGAAGATAAGCTTCGACTAGCAATGGCATGAAGGCGAGCTTCGGACGACGCTGGCATGAAGGCGAGCTTTGACTGGTATGAAGACGAACCTTGGCTGGCATTCATATGAAGAGGAGCCTCGGCTGTTGATAACGACTAGCTCCGGCCAGTACTGATATGAAGACGAGCCTCGGCTGTTGATGACGACTAGCTTTGGCCAGCACTGACATGAAGATGAGCCTTGACTGTCGAGTACCACTCCTATCAGGATTTCTTTTCTAGAGACTTGAAGCCTGCTTGTCTTTGGCATGTGTCTTTGATTTTTTTTTTTCACATTATCGAATTGAGCGCCCTTTCAGGTTTTCACCCAATCCGACCCCCTCTTGCTTTTGCCTACGCGCCCTTTCAGGTTTTCACGTAGCGGGGTACCCAATTTTGCCCATGACGCCCTTTCGGGTTTTCGCTATGACCGAGTTCTAGCTCTTTTTACCATTTTCCAGGGGAAACCTAGACAAGTCCAGCGAGGCACCTCTATTTTAAGCCTCTTTTTTGTTTTTTTTTTGTATACATATATATATAACTCAACCACCAATCATACCATGACGTTGGTAGATGGTGTGAGGTTATTTGGGTAGATTGCAAAATGATAACCTAGAAGACCTATGTATTAGCTTCAAACAAGGGTTCTAAAGGTAACATCTACTAGTCAGCCAAGGCAAGAAGTCAAGGCTGGGCATTATTTGGAATTTTTTTAAAAGACAGTGGTATCAAAACCTAGGGTTCAAGAGAGGCATAAATGACAAAAGACAGCTTGACAAGAAAGTGTCTTTCTAGATTTAGGGAAAGCATAACAAAAGGAAGGTTCACTTGGGGGAGCAGAGATAGAACTCCCTCTTCTTGCAACTTTTTTTTTGACATTTTTTAACCACATTAATGACCCAAGCGCCCTTTCGGGTTTTCACCAGAGTCAGCCCCTTCTTGCTTTTGCCTACGCGCCCTTTCATGTTTTCACGTAGCAGGGTTCCCAATTTTGCCCACGACGCCCTTTCGGGTTTTCACTGTGGCCGGATTTTTCTTGTCCTTTTTACCTCTACTCGGCAGCGAAACCAGAGTAGATCCGACGAACATCTCTATTTTTAGCCCTTTCATTCATCATTTTTTTTTAGACTTTTAACACGGGTGTCAAAGTTGTTGACACCTGCTTCATGACCTGTGAACGACTCCATTGGCCTGGTTTTATCTTCTAATGACGCGATCATGTTGACACCATCGGCTTCAAGACCTTTTGAATAGCTTTGTCGGCCTGGTTTCATCATCTGGGGACGTCGGTTATGTTGACGCCATCAGCTTCAAGACCTACGGGAAACTCCGTCGGCCTGGTTTCATCATCTGGGGACGTCGGTTATGTTGACGTCGACGGCTTCAAGACCCACGAATGACTTCGTTGGCCTGGTTTCATCTTCCAGTGACGTCATCGTGTTGACGCCATCAGCTTCAAGACCTACGGGAAACTCTGTTGGCCTGGTTTTATCATCTGGGGACGTCGATTACTTTGACGCCATCAGCTTCAAGACCTATGGGAAACTCTGTCGGCCTGGTTTCATCATCTGGGGACGTCGATTATGTTGACGCCATCAGCTTCAAGACCTACGGGAAACTCCGTTGGCCTGGTTTCATCATCTGGGGACGCCATTTATGTTGACGTCGACAGCTTCAAGACCCACAAATGACTTCGTTGGTCTGGTTTCATATTCTAGAGACGTCAGTTATGTTGACGTCGACAGCTTCAAGACCCACGAATGACTTCGTTAGCCTGGTTTCATCTTCCAGTGACGTCGGTCGTGTTGACGCCATCAGCTTTAAGACCTACGGGACACTCCGTTGGCCTAGTTTCATCATCTGGGGACGTCGATTATGTTGACGCCATCAGCTTCAAGACCTACGGGAAACTCCGTCGGCCTGGTTTCATATTCTAGAGACGTCAGTTATGTTGACGTCGACAGCTTCAAGACCCACGAATGACTTCGTTGGCCTGGTTTCATCTTCCGGTGACGTCAGTCGTGTTGACGCCATCAGCTTCAAGACCTACGTACGGGAAACTCCGTTGGCCTGGTTTCATCTTCCGGTGACGTCGGTCGTGTTGACGCCATCAGCTTCAAGACCTACAGGACACTCCGTTGGCCTGGTTTCATCTTCCGGTGACGTCGATTATGTTGACGCCATCAGCTTCAAGACCTACGGGAAACTCCGTTGGCCCGGTTTCATCATCTGGGGACATCGATTATGTTGACGTCGACAGTCTTCAAGACCCACGAATGACTTCGTTGGTCTGGCTTCATCTTTTGGTGTTGGAATTTGTGACCTGCAATGAATTGGAGCGGCCAACAGTCAGGGGTAATCTATTTGGAGGTATAAGGTCAGAAATCTTTTCTTTTTAATGGTTGGCAAATGCCGATTTGAAAAATGAGTTTGAACTCATGAAGGTATGGAAGCCCGATTTGAAATTGTGAGGACGTGAAAGTCCGATTTGAAATCATGAGGGCGTAGAAGCCCAATTTTTGAAAGATGTGGGCACAAAGGCCCAGTTTGAAATCATGGGGGCAGAGGAGCCTGATTTGAAAGATGTGAGGACGTGAAAGTCCGATTCGAATTCATGAGGGCGTGGAAGCCCGATTTTGAAAGATGTTGGCACAAAGGCCCAGTTTGAAATCATGGGGGCAGAGAAGCCCGATTTAAAATTGTGAGGTCATGAAAGTCCGATTTGAAATCATGAGGGTGTAGCAGCCTGATTTTGAATTTGTGAGGACACGAAGGTCCAATTTGAAAGCACGAGTTGGAGTTTTGAAACATAGGCTTCAACACATGGCTGACAAATATGAATTTTGAAACGTCATTGGCAAATTGTCGCTTTTGAAATATGACTTTTGAAACATGATTGACAAATTGTCAGTTTTGAAATATGTCTTTTGAAACATAATTGACAAATTGCCACTTTTGAAATATGTCTTTTGAAACATGATTGACAAATTACCACTTTTGAAATATGTCTTTTGAAATATGATTGGCAAATTACCACTTTTGAAATATGTCTTTTGAAACATGATTGACAAATTGCCACTTTTAAAATATGACTTTTAAAACATGTTTGGCGAGACGCCATTTTTTTGAAATTTGATTATGATTTTTTTTTTTAAATCATGAGCGGCAAACTTGCTGATTTGAAAACATAACTTTTGAAAATATGATTGGCGAGTCGCCACTTTTGAAGTATGAGTTCTTTTGAAATTATGAATGGCAAGTTTGCCGATTTTTAAAATATAAAATTTAAAAACATGATTGGCAAGATGTCATTTTTTTTAAATATGATTTTTTTGAAATCATGAATGATAAGTTTGCCGATTTAAAATATGACTTTTGAAAATATGATTGGCGAGTCGCCACATTTTTTTTGAAATATGAGTTCTTTTAAAATTATGAGCAGCAAATTTGCCAATTTTAAAACATGAGTTCTGAAAACATGATCGACACATTAACATTTTTCAAAATATGAGTCTTTTGAAATCATGGAAGACAAGCTCGCCAATTTAAAACATGGGTTTTGAAAGCATGATTGAAAATTTGCCAGCTTTTCTTTTCTTTTTTTCTTTTTTTTTTTGAAATGTAGATGATGCTTGCAGAAGGATAAATCTTTCGGCAGTTTTATTAAAGATCCGGAAAAAGTATATGCACTCAAAATCCGGCAAGAAAATCAATGCGTGAATATAGACATAAGCGGTGAAAGCCCAGTGCGATATGATCATGCGGGCTCATGATATCATCACCCTACAGAAAACACGTAATTTTGTTGAGGTATTATTTGTCTCAGAACCATAGTCCGACTAGCGTATGGCTGGCCTCTTTATTTTTTACTGCTCGTCATCGACAATATTACCTCAGGTGGCCCTAAAAGAGCCAATTGAGACCGCCTCGATGATCGAGTCTCATGCTGGGTGGTCGGTGTGACCACCTCAGCAAGTTGCTTCCTTTGTTCTTTTTTTTTTTCTTTTTTTTGTCATCATTTTTTTACTCATTTTTTTGTAACTATTTTTTTTGTCATTCTTTTCTTTTTTCTTTTTTTGAATGAACATTTACATCCATGGACGTTACATATGTGATCAACACATGTTCCTAGAGTAACTCATTTTCGATGAGCTGATCTTTGCTTGCTTGCTTGTGATGGGCCAAAGATCTTGAAGTTCCCCCAGGGTGCACGGGCTTCATCTGTGCATCGAGCCTCTTGAATTTCTCATGCTTTTCTAGCTCGTATATTATAGCGTGCATTTGCCCCCAGATTGGCCAGTGCAGGTTGTCATATGCTTTTCTTTTCTATTGCATTGAAGCCCTATGAGATTACGGCGGGTACACCCTGTACTCGCCCACTTGTAGTTCTCCTTTTCTTATCAAGGACTCAATTTGATCTTTGAGGATATAGCAGTCCTCTGTAACATGTCCCGGCAGCTGATGATATAAGCAGAACCGAGGATCGTCTTTCTTCTTGATGTCTTCCAGCTTTTTAGGCTCGAGTGGGACGATTTTGTTATGTCGTTGCACCCATTCAAAAAGAACCAGTGTCTTATTTTTTGGGAAGGAGTAAGGCTTCTGCATCTTCTCTTGTAGCAGAATTTTCCTTCGCCTCGACAATTTGTCAAGTGAGGAACTGACTTCCCCTTCAGCAGCTTCTAGAGTCTGGACATGCCTCTTCCTTTGGCCAGTAGTATCAGCAGAAGAATACTTGGCGAGGAATGCCTCAATATCAGTGGCAACATTATTCAGTCGATCGAACGTTCTGATGTCGATGTCGCCCATTCTATTTAGAATCTCCTTTTGCAAGTTGTTCTTGCATATATTGACAGCCTCTTCTTCAGATAGTGGTTGCTTGTGTTTCCTGCAGACGTTCATCCACCACCGGATATAGTCTCGGGCTGGTTCCCCACCTCCCTGAGAAATGGCATGTAATTTAGTCGCCGAGATTGCTTCCTCAGCCATATAGGGGCACGCTTCAGATATCCTTTGCCTGCCTAGTCTGTCTGCCATGGGCTTGACATGACGATTTGAATATGTGCACCTGCTTGATAAGGACCTACAAGTTGTTGGCCCATGGGCTACATTTCTCATTGCCTTTGTATGGTGTATATCATGAACCCCAGGGCATGGAGCTGCACTATCATAGGGTGTAGTGTTAATGCTACCACTCATCCCTGTCAGCTGCATCAGGCTATTCATCAGTGCTGGATCTGTGGCTATTGTGGCTTTAGGGCAAACTCTTGGCCTATTGTTGAGTAGATCTCTGGCTGTCCCGAAGTCATTTGATATGGATGTGTGAGCAAGATGCCCCTGTTGTGGGTTGGCATCGACTGCGAAACTGTTGGCAGAGTTTGGGATGGATTGATGTTGCTTTGCAATGCTTCGACCAAGCCTTCCATTTCTTTTGATGCCAAGATATATGCCTCTTTTTCTTGAATCTGCTTTCTCAGCATTTCAATCTCCAGTTGATATTTTTATGACTGAGCTACCATGACAGGATTATCGACAGGTATGCGGGGGATATTAGCCAATGACTTAGAGCCGCATTCCTTTTGATATTTGAGCAGGTCCTGTTTGGAACCTCACTGATGGGATTGCTTGGATCAAGGTCAATTCTTTCTCGTGCCATTTGAGGTGTATGGGATGACTCAGACTGCTCCCTTAATGCCAGGAACTCAACAAAAGATGGTATTTTGCCCCCAGTTTCTTGATTCTTGTACACCTTCAGTGGAGGTGGAGCCTGCATGCCTTGGGTCTCTGACTCCGAGATCTTATAAGATGCTTCTCCTCTGAGAATAATGGTGCGATTCTTCAAAGGTAGTTTCTCCCACCTTCTTCTGGATCTTGTTATGGACTTAGGGTTCGACGATCCAGTCTGATTCGCTCCATTGGAATTATCGTTGATCTCTTCCCCCTTACCATGTTTGGTCATATCTGGCAAGGGTGATATAATGTTGCAGGAAAGAGTAGCAACTGTTTTGTCCTCCTTCCTCTTGGATCTTCTCTTCTTCCTTTCATGCTCCGTTGGTACTTGCCCCCAGAGCAGTTCTTCTTGGGGTTGATGTATTTCTTGTTCAGCTGCCTTTTCTAGCTTCAACATTTCTAGCTCCTCCATGGTACATATTCTTGTAGCTGGGCAGGATTCCTTTCAAGTTGCTCATATTTATCCAACTCATCTATTAATGCTCGCAACTGTTTGAGTGATGGGCTGCCCCCTCTGTACAATGGTAGAGGTGTCCGCCGCCTTCTGTTGCTAGTATTTCTCATGGAGATCACTTGGGGCTTTGCCAGATGCCATATTGGAGTGACAGTTGGCAGAGATGGCTGAGGCATCATCTATGGAGCGTGCCTCTGTGGAGTAGGCTGCTTGGATGACTCCCTCATTCCCTTCCGAGGCACCTTCTTCCAACTCTCTTGATTTCTAGCAGGGCCTAGAATGCAGTGTTCATAACTCACTTGCGTATTAACTTCAGAAATTTCTTCTGGCAGTTGTTGGTATAGTGATACCATGTTAGCTGTTGGCTGTCGAACAGGGGCTTCATGTGGTTGAGGTGGATTCACCTTATATTCTCCCATTTGTAGCTCCCCTTTCTTGATCAAAGACTCCATGATGTCTTTGAACACATAACAATCATCTATGCTATGTCCCAAGACTTGGTGGTACGGACAGAATAGAGGATCATCGCTCTTTCCCATTCCTCAGTTCTTTTGGGTGTTGGAAATGTAAATCTATTGTAAGGAGTGGCCCATTCGAACAATGTTTTTGTTTTCTCTTTGGGGAAAGAGTATGGCTTCCTAAATTTGTCTTGGAGAAGCATATTCCGCCTTGGAGTCTTAGGCTTGGTGCCAGAAGACCCAACACCGTTCTGCTGTTGGAAGTTTTTTAGATCGACAGTGTTCGCCTCTTTTCCGGCAGGCTTTTTATTGGTTGGCTTGTCATTTTGTTCCATTGATGTATTGTTGGGATATCTTTCCATGAAGGCTTCAATTTCCGCTGCCACATTGTTTAGTCTGTCAAATGAACGAATTTCCATCCCAATCATTTTTTCCAATAACTCTCTCTTTAGGTTCTGTTTGCAAATTTGCACCGCATCTTCCTGGTGAGGAGGGCGCTTGCATCTCATACTAAGGTTCCTCCACCGTTGGATGTAATCCAGGGCAGAGTCATTGGCTTTTTGTTTTGTTGCATAGAGTTTGGTAGCTGTAACCTCCCTTTCTGCAATGTAGAACCTTTCTCTGAATTTCTTTTGCATATCTATCCAGTCTAATACAGACCTACTGGCAGGCCAGAGTACCATTCAAATGCTAGACCCGTCAAGGAGGAGCCAAAGAACTTCAGTAGGTAGGACTCATCAGCAGCCAGGTCGCCCATCACATTGATGTAGTAGGCTATATGCTCCTTTGTCAAACTTTGGACGTTTGGTAACGCCTGGAGGCAGCCTTTTTACAGCATGGTGCGTAGGGTAGGGTACTTTGTATGCATCAAAAGCCATATGCTCTCCGTCTCCCCGCTCGGCGAGCTTCATTTCAATCATTTGCTCCAACATTAACTTATTGATGGTGGCAGGGTCCACTTGTTGAGGGTAGAAGTGGGCCGGTTGATTTCTAGGAGTGGTGATGACGGCCACTAGTGGCACTGGGGGCGGCTCTTGGTTTTCAAGTTGCTGCTCAGGAGCATGAGCAGGCAATGACTGTTGCTGGTGTTGCTGTTGTTGCTGTTGTTGCTGCTGCTGGAAGAATTACGGCTGCAGGAGTGTATATTGGGTCTGTGGACACTGCGGCTGAGCTGCAGCTGCTGGCATCTGTTGGGGTTGCTCACTTACTGGCTGGGCCGAAATCCTCACTGACCCTGAGGTCCATTGAGGGGTTTCTCCCGGACCTTCGGCCTCTTGAGCTACATGCTCTTCAGTCTCTTTACCTTTTATTTGTCGTTTAAGTGCCTTAATTTCAGCTCGATATTGCTATAGCAGCTCCAGGACGGCTGGATCTAGGGGTGTGGCAAGAGGAATCTCTTGTGCTGTGCTCCCAGGCGTCATTTCCGGCGGCGGTGGCGGGGGAATTTCACTATTGCCCTCACTGCCATGGGTGGTAATCACATTGGCAGTAATTGTTGTCATTTGGGTTGGGGAGGTGCTAACTCCTCCGTATGTTGCTGTTAGAGCTGCCGCAGTTGCTCTTCTTCTTGTAACGGTACCGGGCCTCTCAGCCAGTTCCGCCAGCTCTTCATCATTGGTCGACAAGGCTCCATAACGGCTTCCTATGCCAGCCATGTGACATGCAAAGATTTTAATGTTCCTGTTTCAATCTCTTTCGACCCTTCGGGAAGTTTGAGGAGGAAAGGATAATCTTTCAAAAACTGATACCCGGGGTTTGGCTCTCCCGGTCTGTTCATGATCGTGTTCGCATGGAACATTGTTCTCGTCAGTACTGCTCTCGGCTTCCGCCTGAGGAGCTCTTTTATCTCTTCGCATTCTCGCTTGCCGCAGCAGGGCATTTGCGAGGTGGGGGATGCGGTCGTACACGACCTGTGTTGCCCCCTGCCGATCATATGTGGCTGAGAGTGCCGGCACGGGAGACCTTTCCCGAATAGGTGGTAGATAGGCGGACTTCCGCAGCTCTGCCTTCTTGTTGTGGAAGTGGGCATAAGCACATGCCCCCCCTTGCCGAACTTTGGCCTTGAAGCCTCTGGATGGCCTATGGTAGTCAGGGACCCTTTCATCAGCTACTTCTTTTGGTACATCCTCTTCTAGTGCAGGCTCTTCCAGCCTAGGCTTTTGCACTCTCTTAGGTCGCCAGACCTGCTTGAATTTGATGGGTTTCGGGGGCATCTTGCCCCTGAAGGTGTTAAACATTTCTCTTTTTCCCATTAAACCTTGAAACGAGTTCTTCACGGGTACTGTCGTTGTAACCCATTCTGGTACACCTTCAGTTCTCTTGGCTTGCAAATGAATTCTTAGATCTCCAATCCGCACACTTCTCCCTGAGTTAGAAACTCGTGCACGACAAGTGACAATGTTCTCAACCTCCCTTGCTTGTTGAGAATGCCTATTGGCTCTTTCCCCCTTGTACTTGTTGTGATTGCCATGCTCCAAGTGGTGGACGTGGCAGCTCAGCTCCTTAGCGATCTCTTTGACTTCAGCTTCATGTGCAGCTTCAGCTTCCTTTTTGGCTTCAGGGTGTAGGATGTCGACGAATGCGACCCCCAAGAAGTTGGGGAACTCCACCACCGGAGGAAAGCTCCCAAAACGGGTCGGCACGGCGAGGTAGCCGTACCTGGCATGATCTTGGACAACCAGGGGCCCAAAATGTACTACAGACATCGCTTTGTTAGTACCTGTTAGTCAATTCAAAACGATAGTCAGTATTGATTATGTAAGGCCACAGGGCTTTCTATTCTGGCGAAGAGATGAAGGGAAGCTTGGTCCCACCAGGCGTGCCACGCTGTGGAAATAGAAAATTTCCAAATCATTTAAAATTTATTTACAAATTTAAATTCTTTTGATTCTCATGAATGCGTATTGCTAACCCAAGTCCCTCCGAACACTACTCGAGCGACAGTGACGAGAGATGAATTGGAAATTTGCATAGCGCGGGCGTGCCAGTCACCGAGGTGACAACAAATGGTTTGCTTCCGAGAATCGGAGGGCTTTAGGTCTATTGTGCGCACCGTTTGACTTCGTCAAACGAAAGTGAGTGTCGGGTCCTGGATCAAAATCCCGTCGTTGCCTAAGCGCAATGGCGTTAATTATATCCCTCTGAGAGGGAAAACCCTTGATTAATTTCCAGATTAGAAAGCCTTATGACCTAAAGCGGAGACATCCGATAGAGGTGCGAAATGCAACTTAAATTTGAGCTGAAGTGCTATTGAGCAAAATGAGCGTCTATTCGAAAACATTTGATCTTTTGTTTAGTCAGTTGTTGGATCTTTGTGCCTATTTGTTCATTTGCTTCTTTTATTTGTAAAACGGTTTTGAAGGTGTTCTTTTGGTCCATTTGAGACATGTAAAACATGATATGGTCTATTTGCTTGAAAAAGTTCAATTTGATCTTTTGGTCTTTTGTAAAACATGAGATGATCTTTTGTCGTTTGTTGCTTGAAAAAGGTTCACTTTGATCTTTTGTTTTTTTTGAGGCATTTAAAACATGGGGTGATTTATTTGCTCTTTTATTTCTTTTATCATAAAAAAGTTTCAATTTGTTCTTTGGTTCTCTTGAAGCATTTAAAACGGGGTTCTATTCGCTATTCGGCGCTGCTTGACCATTGGGTGGCCAATCTGCAGCACAGGATGCACTCGATTCGGCGGCGCTCATCTGATTCGGCGGTGCTTGCAAGCAGCAGGGCAAACAACGAATCGGCCAGGCGGGGGTATAATCCATTCAGCAGGGCACATGCAAACAGCGAATCGGCGATGCAGAATCGAATCGGCGATATGCAGCTGAATCGGAGGGATGACCGAATCGGCGGGATGATGTTGAATCGGCGAAACGTAACCGAATCGGCGGCCCTAGTTGAATCGGCGCTCAGCCGAAATACCATTGAGGCAGATAAACCTTAAGGGTTTCTTTTCAAAATCTCATGCCGATTCGACCCTCACGGGGAAAATTTGGCAGCATCTCCCCTTGTCACGGTTGACGGGGAAAGCGCGGTACACGTCCACCATGACGGAGACGGCACCAAAAGAGGAAGTATACGCCGAACAACGGCGTTACTCCGGTGGCACATAACACCGATCCCCGAGGCAAGCCTACGAGGAAACCGGGTCACGTCACGACCACGCCAAATCCGAGGGGCGAATGGGGCATATGAACCCATACATCCGGGCATGGACATTACATTGTCCAACCCGGGGGTTTGGATAGGTCTCTTGTGATCTAATATCCATTTCCTTGGCTGACATCACATGGAGCAATGGCCTTGCTCATGTGAATCGGCCAAGATCATGAAGCTGGCGACCGAATCGACGAGACTACCCAGGCTAGCCAAATCAGGGAAAACAACCCCCAGAACGGTGAATCGGCGGGGCTTCCTGGGCTGGCCGAATTGAGGAAACAGGCCAGCAACCAGTGCCCTCTCCTGAAAGACAGCGAACCGGCGCCACCTGGGGTCTGTGGGAATCCATATGGAGTGATGATGGGCCAAAAACAGGCTTGATGAGCCTCTTGGGGATGAGTGCTAAGCAAGAGGGCATGAACATTAGTTGTTCAACCCCTTGACTAGAAAAGGGGATATGCCCCTAAAACTGCAATACACATGAAAGGGGAAGACTGTTTGAACCATGCATAAATGCTCATTAAAATGGTTTAAAATAGTGAAGAATATGTGCCTTCAGGGGCTTGCGCATGGGAACAATGGGCTCCAAAGGAGAAAACATGAAACATATAATGGGTAGAGAGAGAGCTCCTCACTCCCATTCCTCATTTATTGAGATGGGAAGGTTTAAGGCCTCATGTATGGTCCATTGAGATGAGAGAAAGCACACTATGCAACAAGTGGCTTCTCTTCATCTCGAGACCTCTCACCCATGCAAAGTAAAAAAAAAACTTAAAAAAAAAATTTACATATGATGGAAACATGCCATGCATTAAATGCAAAGGGAATGAGCAATCACATCAAAGAGGGATGGAAGGAAACACATAAATAAGATGTTCTCTTGCCAAAAGAGAGAGGATAGTACGAAAAACTCAAAGAAAAGGGGGAAGGGAGGAAGAACCCAACGTGACCACCCACTTCTCTCTTCTCTCTTTCCTATTCAAGTGACAAGACCACTCATGAAAAAGGTAGCCCTCTCTTCTCTCTTTCTCCCTTTTCTCTTCTTCTCCTCACCTTTTGTTTTCCTTTTCTTCTTTGCCTTCTCTTTTCTTGATGCCAAAGCCTTCACGGGAGAGCTCCTCCAAGCAGAAAACACAGGAGCCTCCTCTTGCCCCCTTGGAGAAGAAGACCAGCCTCCTCTTTTCTCAAGCCCCCCCCTTTTTTTTACACAACAGCCCCCTTTCACCTTTTTGGCCTCCACACCCAAAGCTTCTAGAAGCCACCCCCAAAAAGGGCCCTTCCCATCCTCTTTTCAGAAAATATCTTTTTCCATTTGTGGAACACCTTTTTTGGGAGGTATTGCATTCCCTTAGGCTCACCCCCTTGCATGGGGTGAGGTGGGCCTAAGGTTAGTGGGCCCCTTTGGGGCTTCATATGTGGGCTATTTTTGGGTGTATTTCTGTCCATTTAAAAGGGGTATTTGGAGGTTGGGCCAACCATGCCAATGGCCCATTAAGAAATTTGGGGTGTCCACAGTGCTCAATCTTCTTTCTACATTTGTTGATTTTGCTCAGTCCTTCCTCTATGGTCTATGGGTGCACCTTCTTTCAGTAAGCTTCTTCATGCCTAGACATCTTGGGCGTTGGTGAAGAAAGGAAAGGTAGTCATGCATGTGTCCACGTATTCTTGTTCCTCTTCTTCATCTTCTATAGCTCCATCTTCCTCTATGACTTCGTCTCTGCCAACCACTTCAAATGATTCTTCTTCGCCTTCTAGTACCTCTTCAGTCTTGAAGGTGGCTAGGGCTCGCTTGATTCCTTCTTGACCCAGTACGAATTGCCCCCCCCCATCCCCCCAGTCTATGTTGTACCAAGTCATTAAGGCCTTCATGAAGTTTATGAGATTCCTCACACCTTCAACATTTTCTTCCTCCATGGCCTTCAGAGCATCTTTCTTCTTTCCCCAATTGCTTCACTCTTCCCCTAGACCATCTGGTGGCCAACATTTTTATAGCATTCCAACATTTCGGATCCAATTTATCGGGTTTCGAAGTGTGGAGTACCATAGTATGTGTCTTATTCTGTCTGTGAACAGGCCATTGTTTGGGGCTTCTATCTGGGTTTCGGGGTTTCTATTTGCTGTCGTGGCCAGGGAGTGTGACGCCTTAGCAACACATCAAGCGAGGGCAACATGACAGTGTTAGCAAGCGGTGGTCGTCGCGTTACTTGGCTTGGACATGATAATGTGGCATCTAGGCGACGTGTTCTAGTCGACAGTAGGGGTTTTTCTTTTCCCTCCGACTAGAGCAAGGTTTCACCCTATGCTCGATTGCAGGTGGGGTTTGGTGGCGATTTCGCTTGGAAAAGGTTTTCTAATCAATTGGAAGTGTTTTCTAGCATGTTCTTCGTGAGGAGGAGGCGACCAGATCACGAGAAGACCTTAACTAGTGTGGTCTTCGTGTTTTGGTAGGGTGGCATCCATTTTTCTCGATTTACTTGCAGGTTTCATGGTGTTTTACCGTTTAGAGATGAGATATGGTGCTTTTGAGCATATTTTGGTGATTTGAATGTATGAGCATGTGGCCTTCTCTTAAATTGGCTATATTTTATATTTTAGGTAAGTTTTTCATGTGAAGCATGTGATACTATGAAAAGGTAAGTTTAGATTAGTTAAGCATGTTTAGTAGTTGCAAGTGGTTTATGAGCTCTGTAGAGCAGGTCTTGGAGTTCTGGTTGAGCCTTGGCAGATCAGGCTACTCGGCCTGATAACGCGTCCAGTCGGGTGGATGTGATGGTAAGGCGTCCCACCAGACCGATGCGTTAAGGTCTTCTTGTCACTGCGCATCGGGCGGTATCATACGCCTGATGTGACAACCTTCCAGTAACTATTGTGTAGTTAGATTTTGCAATGGTGTATGTCCAATGGGGTTCTTATGGTAATGTTTAAGTAGTGGATACTATGGATTGTGAATTGTGTGTGATGTATTGAGTCAGGTGGCTTGATGCTTTCCTAGATACCTCTCTAGTCTGGTACCCTAGGTAACTCTCTAGTCGGGTATTTCAGGTTTTATGTGGGCCAGACATTGTGTGTGCTTGGGGGTTTTCCCGATACGACGTACCGTCAAGGTCTATATCATCTTCCTGGACACCTCACTTCTCATCTGTTGAGTTGTAGCATGTCCGACTGAGGGAAAGATGACGTAGGGTGGCGACTCACGGTGTAGGAGTGCGATCGCTCGTAGCGTGCTCGTGGTTGGGGGATGGATACCAGTAGACGTACTGGTCCACGGCTAGTGTGTTACCACTGTCTCTCTCTAGAGACTCTGGAATCCCTAGTGATTCAGGCGTGGGTCTACAGCTGGTGTCTAGTGTTAGTTTGGTCTCCACAGTTTTTGCACTTGTAGTGGTGGAGCCGCAGTTAGACCTTTCGTCTGCGACTGCGAGATTGAGAGATAGTATGGTGTTGCTAGTCTGAGTCAGTAGCTGGTGTCGCGAACCAATCTTCATAATCTGAGTGTCGGGTCATTTTTCTCCCTAGCTCGTACACTTGTGTGTGTGCTACCGTTTACTTATTTACGACATCTTGCGGTATTATTTATTTTTGGTACATGTACAATTGTTTATTTAATTATGTAAATAGCTTACCTGCTAGCAATTACTCCTTCTCTAGTGGTTCTTGTTGTTTGCAGTTTCGGGGAAGTTGCCCTACTGAGCCAATGACTTGTAAGGCTCACCCTTCTACTTTCCCCTTTCAGGTGAGAGTGATTAGGAGGATTTACATCCGTCTTCTAGTTCTGAGCCCCGTCATAGCGGAGGCGGACTAGCTCCACCAACAGTGTAATTCTCTTTCTGTTTCTCACCTCGGGATATGCCCCAGGTTTCCTTTCTGTTGGCTTGTAATGGAACATAAATTGTGTACATTTCATGTAAATATGCATGAGACTACGTAAATATATGGAAGCTCGGGTATGTTTAATGCTTCTTTCTATTCTTATGAACAAATGTAATGGTATCCCTTGAGAGGCTTCGGCCTATTTGCAGGAGGTGTAGTCAGGTCGGACTCGTTAGTTGGTTTATCGGTTCGAGCAACAAGGATCACTACAATTTGCCTTCAAATGTTGGACGTGACTGCTCGACTTCTCTGTGTGTACCAACTCACTTTTGCCCAACTTTCATCTAATTCCCAATATGGCTTTGGCATTGTTTCATTGTCCAATGTGATGAGTTAGGCATAACCTGCCACCATGGACATCTTTAGGAAGCTTTTCTCTATCTAGTCCGTCAAGAATGGTGGCTATTGTTTCAAAGCATGCATGTAACGCCATGGCCGTTCGGATCTTGGTTTGAGTGTTTTGTGGGCCAATGTGTGGCTGATGTGTGGTGTTTTGAGCTTTAGCAAATTGTGTGGGTGCTGTGGGTCGAAAATTTGGGCCCAACAAATTCACTGGTTCTCTGTTTGAGAACACGATGGGGGAGGGCGTCGCATTTAGAACACGTCCCCCACCTACATTGCGTCCTCAACACCATCTGTTTTGGTCTTTCAACTGCATCCGCGACATGTAGCGCATGTATGGCTGCCACATGGCGTCGAGTTCATAAACACGATGGTCAGACACGTCGCGTTCTGAATGCGACGACCACCTACGTCGCGTTCTAGTTTCTGATGGGTTAAGTGACTGTTGGTCAGCCAAACAGAGCAGGGATCTCTGTTTGGCCGAGGGAGGAGTTTTTTAAGGTGGTTTTAGCGATTTTGACCCTGTGGCTCGTGATTCGGCAAGTTTTCAACGCGAGGAGGTGGTCCAAAGCGTGGGAAACGTTGATCGAGTGACGTTCCTTGCATTCTTCATGTTGTAGGGAGATTCTCCTTTGTTTCTTCTCATTTATATAGGTTTTGAATGGTTTGAAGTAATGAAAGAGTTCTATTTCAAGAGTTTTCATGTTAGAACAACAAATTAAGTGTTCATTGTGTGCTATGGGTGTGAATATGGTAGTTCTATGAGATTTCTGGTTGAAGCTAGTAGGTTTCGACGCTCTGTCTATGAATGTAATGAAGCTAGTGGTCACATTAAAAACACAACGGACCACCCTGATGCATTCACATCTAGAACACGTCGTATCAAGGCATCATGTTTCTAATGCGATGGCCAACCCCATTGCGTTCTGGTCCCCGAAGCAGCTTAAATGTTGTTTTTAGTGCATGTGGGTCATTTAGGCCATGTTTTAAGAGGTTTAGTTGCTAGTGAAGGTTCATGTTTACGTGTTAAGAGTAATGGACATTGAGATTACATAGTTTGTGTGTGGTCGAGCTTGGTGGTACGATGCTTATAGTGGTTATCTCTCTAGTCGGGTACCCTAGGTTCTCTGTGAGTGAAACACGTGTGTGTTTCAAGTTTGTCCCGGTATTATGTATACCGTCAAGGATCTATGTCATCTTTCTGGACACCCTCATTCGTTTGTCGAGCTATACGTCCAGTTGACGGAAAGACGACAGTGGGGTAGTGACTTGTGGTGTGTATGGTTTTTTATATTCAGCCGTTTGTAGCGCGCTCGTGTGATTGGAGGACGGCACCAACAGATGTACTTGTGCCCAGCTATTCTCGTGTTCCACAACCTCACTCAAGGGGCCCCAGAACCCTTAGAGGTGTGTCAAGAATTGGTCTACAACATGTGTTGCTACAAGTGTGGTGTTGGTTGGACTCCACAATTTTTTGTACTTGTAGAGGTGGAGCCATAGTTGGACCTTATGTCCGTGGCTGTGAGACTGAGAGGTAGTCCTGTGTGGATTGTTCGGGTTAGTAGCTGGTGTCACAAACCATGCTTCATGACTTGAGTGTGGTGTTGTTCCTCTTTAGCTCGTTCACTTATGCATAGTTTGTCGTTTATTTTTTATTACCGGTAGTTTAGTTACCTATTTATTTATGTTTAGCACATAGTTCTTTATACGTTTAATTTATTAATGTTATATCTACTAGTTAGTTTGCGTGTGGTTTGCGTTGTGCAGATTTTTAGGAGAGTTTCTCTTCTGAGCCAGTGACTTATGAGGCTCACACCTCTACTTCCCCCTTTCAGGTGAAGGAGAGCAGAAGAGTTCCCAACCTTCGTCTAGTTCTAAGCCACACCGTATTGGAGGTGGGTCTACACCACCAGCACTGTAATTTTCTTTTCTATTTCACCTCGGGGTATGCCCCAAGATGCTGTACTTTCCCTTTCTGTAGATTTCAGTTGAGATGTGGCTATGTAAACTTCTTGTAAATATGCATGGGACTATATAAAGGTGTGCAATCCTATGTGTGTTTAAATGTTTCTTTTATGTTCTAATGGACTCGAGTAATGATATCCCTTGTGAGGCTTCGGCCTGTTCGCGAGAGGTGGAGTAGTGTCGGACTCATTATTAGGTTAACAGGTCTAAACGACAAGGACGGCTACAATGCCCACCTAAGAGTTTTTTTTGCATTTCTCCCCTACTTCTTCAAGATCAAAGCTTTGGGGAGAAATTCATGATCATCGCATGCATAGAAGGGACTGGGGGTTGGGGTTTCCACAACTTTACCTAGACGCGCATGTTCTCATGACGCTACTCCTAGCTATACCCCAGAGACTTAGAGTCTTCCTTTAGGCTTCAAAACCACCCCGTCCACAATGCTGAGTAAAGTGTTGCGCTTAACCCTCTGGCCCTGGTGGGTAGGTCGTGGTGTTTGCATTTTGTGCTCGGATTCATTTTCTTCCAGAAGTCTAATCCTTCTTTTATCTTTTGTAGGTTGCCCCCCTCCTCTACCAGTGAGCAGTTTGTGATTCCATGTGCTGACGATCCTCTCTAGTAAGATAGAACCTTGTGACCATTAGGATTTGTCAAACCCTAAAGACCTCCTGGAAGGGATAGTGATAGTTGTTGTTGCCCAGACGATTCCTCCGTCATCGCTCCCCTTGCTCAACCCTTGTCTTTGTCCCCGGGTCTCTACGATATACCCCATTGGCTGAAGGGGCAAGGAGTGTGAGTGGCATCAGTCCCTTAGGTCATTTGGAGCAAGCGTCTGCATCAAAATAACCCCTCGCTAGTCGAATCTAGAGGCAACACCACCAGTGAAAATGGTGGACTTGACCATAGACTACAACACCCCCACCCCCCCACACATGAGTGGTTCAAAGCCAGGTAGAGTTCTTGCTTTTAGAAGGACATGGGAGTAGGTCCTCACCAGATCTCTCTAAAGGTGGCAGTGATCACTCTTGTGGCAGTGGAGGAGGCTACTTCTAGGAAGGATGCTATTGGTGAGTCTGCTACTGAAGTGCTTGCTGCTGGGGACTGTGATGTCGAGGAGTTTGCGAAAGACAAAATCCCTTTGACCAAGGAGAAGATGAGGCCGACAATGATGTATCTTCGCTTGAGGTCGATTGTGAGGAAGAAGAGGCTAGCAAAGTCTTTGACGATGCTCTCGTTAAGCACCTCCCCTCTTGTGCAGTATTTGACGATCCTCCAAGATGGTTTGGCATAGCTGCTCTAGAAGTTTGAGTAGAGGCAAAAGCGTATGGTCGAGGTCCCTTCTTTACCAAAGTACCTTCAATTGACAGTGGAGGTAGAGGTGCCTAAATCAACTCTAGTAGTTGGCTAGGGGGGAAGGTGACGACGATGAACATCTATTGGTGTCAACACACCTCGTAGTCCCAACAATCACAGTAGAGAACCTTCTCTCCCATCCTCAAGCTTGATGTGGCAGTCTGGGTGAAGGATGTTGTTCACTCCTAGGCGATGGCAGCTCAAATTGCAATGCAAGTAGCCAAGGAGGAGGTCCAAGTTGAGGAGGCCCATAAAGCCCGCGTGGAGAAGGTTGGGCATCTTCGAGTAGAGATGAAAAGCTCGCGAGCGACTAGTGTGGAAGAATTCAACTCCTCATTGGAGCTATAGAAATTAATTGAGGATTGGATGTTGGACTTCTTCGATGAAGCCTTGGCTAGAGGAAGGCTTCAAGAAGGGATGGACGGTGGCAGTCCGTGTGGCTATGGGAATGAGCTATGACATGGGAATGGTTCCTCTCAACACCGTCATCCCAGACAATTTGATCGCTAGCCCATCAAGGGGTGCTACCAAGAAGCATGTGAAGCTGGAGGACGTGATCACTTCTAACCCTCTAACGTAGTTGGTTGATGTTTCTCCACCAAGCAAGGACCCACTACCTAGAGGATCAGCCTAAGACGAATGCTTAATTGCTTCCCACCTACTATCCTTTATTTATTGCCTGTTGTAGTATGCATGTGCATGCCCTTGCCCTCCGAGCAAGGCACTTCTATACTTTCTTTTGGGATTAAGGGAAAAGACATTTCTAAAATGTTTGTGTACCTCTTTTTACTACATATTTCTTGGTTTGAATTGATGGTTGAAGGAGTACCCATGATGAAATGCTATTGTCGTTGGGAACTGTTGCATGGGAATTAGACACATGTCGACTCCAGGTGGTTTCCTTTAGGAGCTTTATCTTCTGGGCACTGAAAGTGTTGTAGGTTGCACTGCAGGAATATCTCCATCTTATTCAGTTTTGTATAATCAACAAATCACTCGTGTTAAGGCATTAACACAAACCTTGCATGAATAAATATCATATCTGAACAAATAAGCTATATGAATTGTTTTCTATATATGATGAGCATGTTTTCAAAATAATTAATAAAACTTCATACATAACTACTTAAGTATACTAGAAAACACTCATATTCACTGAATGATTACTTGTATACATCATGATCATCGAGTCAAATATATCATGTTCAAAAAAATTAAGTTATTTCATAAAATAAGAATGTTGAATTGTATCTTTGTATGTTTTTAATGATGTGATTCATACATAACTATGCTGCTTACATATTTCCTTCAAGTTATATCAAGATGCTTAATCATACTTAGTAAGTGATCTTAATGCTTTTTCTTAAAATAATAATACCCTTATTGAAAATTGAAACTGTGGAGGTGATTTCCTGCTTGGGCCGGAGCCAAGCGGGCCTACACTTGGAAGAAGGGAAGAAGGCCGCCGGTAGCAGACGGATACCTGCAAAACCAGAATGGAATCAGGGGGGCCCAGTTGAAGAACCGGGGAGAACCCTCCGATGCCTAAGTTAGAGGTGGACTCAAAGTCTTGGAAGAAGAAGGTTCAGTGTTGTGCAGGAGAGATGTGTCTTAGATTGCGTACCTCTGCATGGAGGCTTACCGGAGCCTTTTATAGGCAGAAGTGTTGAGAGAGAGGGACAGAACGTCCCTGATCAATGCCGTAAAGGGCGCGCCCGTTAGCGTCTTCAGCGGGGGGTTACGCGTTGAGGTGTCCATTGAGGAGCTCTGCAGTTAATGCACCACTTGATCGTGGGGCGCGTGCGGTGTAGCCGTTATAACCGCCACGAGGGGATGAAAGGGCTGCTTGGATTTTCTTGGTCGGAAGGTACCGAGCAGGCAGCCTGCTCGGTAAGCCAGACCTACTATTCGGTAGCCGAGCCCGCTGTTCGGTGCCTGGTGCCCGGAGGCATGGCTTGCTGCCGGATGTCTGATGCAAGGAAATGTTGCTCGTGCCGAAGAGGTTTGGGCAAACGCCGAGCAGACCCTGCTCGGAAGAGAGGGCCTTTGGCCGAACATGCTATAAGGTATCCAGAGGCGGCTCTTGGGTCCTGCTGGTACCCGAATGCAGGGACCGACCTCGAGACCTTGAAAGCTGCTCTTGAGAAGACGTGGCATCATGCGGAAGGACCACGTTTGTCTGCTGAATTGGGTTGGGCCCTGATGGGCCTTGCACACGAAGGTGGCTAGAAATAGCCACCACACTTGCCCCCCACGCCATCGAGTAAGCTCAGGAACCGGTACGCTCGAGGGAGGAAGCCTGCTCGAATGTCACTCTTCGTCTTTAAATGCGATGGTGACCTCGGACATGCAAACGACGGCTGATGCTGACGCTTCATACTATTTCCTCGAAAGCGGAGGAGAGCTCATGATGAAGGGGGTGTCGTGGCGAGTTGGGAGCTCTGCGTGATACGCCTGAACGGTCACCCGGATGGAGTGACGCCATCCGCAGGTCTTAGGGTTTCATGCCCTCTCTTCCTTATAAGGAAAAGGAGGGGCGAAAGCGGGAAGCCGCGCCTTCGAAACACCTTGTGAAGAGATCGCTTGCCCTTTCAACCTTCTCTGTCTTCTTTGCCTTCACACGGTCGCAGTTCTCGCTCCGCCGTCCTCGTCTCCGGTGATGTCGCAGAAGGGAAAAGCTGTGGCCAGTGCCGGCGGAAGTGGCGAAGCGGCGGAAGGAACCCAGCGGACGAAGTACCGCTTCTTCGACGGACTTCGCGAGCGATACCACATCGGGCCAGAGTACGACATCGTCCTCGCGAAGGAGGAGGAGCCTTACTGGCTGGAGAAGCCCGGATGCATCGCAATGTCACACGACATTCTGGAGGTAGGGTTCCGGCTGCCATTGCCGGCAGTGGCGAGAGAGCTGCTCAACGCATGGGGGATAGCCCCTGTTCAACTGGCGCCGAACTCTTGGAGGACGATATGCGTTTTCTGCATATCGTGCAAGGTACGAGAAAACGAACCCACCGCAAACCTCTTCCGGAGCCAGTTTATTTTGACGGCGTTGCCAGGGACGAGTCGGAGTGTGTACTACACCAAGCACTGGCCAGACCGGATGAGGATAGAGTTCTCTCCCCGGTTCTCCAGCCACATGGGATGGACGCACCGGATACTCTTCATCGCGCGCAACACGGGGGCGCCGGAATGGGGGTTCCCTACGCGGGTAAAGGACCCTCGTAAAGACATCTACCCCCTCATGAGGAAGGACAAGGTGGAGCTTGTGGAGTGCCTCAGCAGCATCTTCGTCGAGAAGGTGGAGGAGTACATCACAGAGGCCCAATTGGTCCAGCACAAACTCAACCGAGGATGGAGTAAGTGACTTTTTGGCCCCTCTTTCCTTCTTCTGCTTTTTGGTAGTCATCCTTACTGACCTTTTTCTTCTTATGCAGCTGCTGAAGAGCTGGAGGCCGGCATGGATATGGAGGATATGGCCCTCTACACTGAACAGATTACCATCATAGCGTATGTGGCGGTCATAGGTGAGGAGCATCCTCCTGCTGCCGCCAAGAGTCGTCTTGCAGAAGTGCAGGGCGCTGTGAGTTCCCGGGTCTCCGCAAAGGGGCCCGAGAAGATTCGTTTGAAGAAGAAGGCCACGGCGAAGGTGGCCACAAGGGCAATAATTCATCCTTTGCCCGAGCAGCAACCGGTCGAGGACGAGGCTGAGGGAGAGGCAGCAAGGAGCCAGCGTCAAGCCAAGAAAAAACGAAGGCTGGTGAAAGCTACGCAACTGCGGGCTGATCCGGAGGTCGAGGAGGACAAGGAGGATCAAGACGTCGAGCCGCTGGTGGAGCGGAAGAGGCGGAGGACCGCACAAACGGCCAAGCAGGGGACACTTCAGGTCCCTCCCCTGCCTCGCCCCAGGGCCGCTCACAAGATGGCGTCCGATCTCGGGCTTGTTGTACTGAGCTCGGTGTCGGAGAGCTCAGATGGGGAACGGGCGAGAGCGCCAGTGCCCCAAGGCCCCGTCGAGGGGCGTTTTGAAGAAATTGTCCCTGCGAGGGTCTCGAACACCGGAGGAGCTGGTTGCGACATCGGCGTGACCGAGGATGCCGCGCCAAGAATAAATGCGGTGCCAGTAACCGAAGAGACGACAGTTTCCCCGACGCAATCCGCCCTACCCGAAGGCGAGGGGGTGGTTCCCACAACGGGGGCCACCGAGGAGGTTGCTTCAGCCACGGGGGTGATCCTGCCCCCCATACCCCCCACCGAAGTGGCTGCGGAAGTGGGGACACATGCGCCTGCTGAGGTGACTCCTGGTGCTAAAGAAGCAACTGCAACCGGGGAGGTAGGGCCTAGGGAGAGAGCAGCTGCTAGCGGTATTGACGAGGCCGCGGAAGAGCGGGCCGAAGACTCTAGTGATGACCGGAGGCCGCTCGGTGAAGTGTTAAGGAGAAAGCTTCCCAAAATTCCCTAGGCCACGGCTCTGGAGGCGACGCTTGATCGCCTCAAGGAAAGCGCACCAAGGGATCTTCCGCCAAGCCCTTCCGCCTCGCACCTCGAGCAGGTAGCGAGGTGTCAAGACCTGACGCCCGAGCATACTCTGGAGGTGTGAGGCGAGGACTACCGTCCAGAAAGCCGTGCAGAAGATGGCGTTATCGATGATGTCGACCCGGGGGCTCTTATGGATGGAGTCATCGAATCTCTGGAGCTGCTGAGGGCTTTAGCTGCCCGGGCCCAAAATCAAAAGCATATGTGGGAAGCACAGACTGCTTTCTGCGAGGGCATGACTGCACAGCACAAGGCTCGTGAAGCAGAGTTGCAGGATGAGGTGAAGGACCTCAAGGTTGCCCTTCGGACTTCCGAGCTCAACTTAGCCCTTGTGCGGGCTGAGAAGGAGGCTTTTAGCAAGGTGCTGGCTGACGCCGAGATCCGTGCCGTTGCCGCGTACAAGGCTGGGCCGGATTTCCGAGAAGACTTGGAGCAGTACGGGGCCCGCTGTTACAAGGTGGGCCTCAAGGCTGGGAAGGAGCATGGTGAACAACTTTCTTGGGTCGAGCACGCCCGAGAAGCCTTCGAGGCTGCCGTGAAGGAGTGCCGGCGTCGAACCAACGACGCTCGTCTGGACGGGATACAATTCGCACAGTTCTACTCTGGGTGGATGCCTCCTTCAGACGATGGCGCTGGCCCTTCCAAGCAGGCTCCTTAGCCTTTCTGCTTTAGTTTTCCTCTCTTTTTTTGCAGACCTGGCCCGTAGAGCCTTTTTGTAAGAAGTTATGAGTGAAAATTTCTTTTGATCCTAGTCATGGCTTCGCTTTTTCTACCTTCATTCCCTTATACTTGTTCTATCCGAATCGGAATTCGTTGGTCGTCTAGAAGGGTTCGCAGTCACCACACAAGTCGTTTGGAACTGCCAAGAGGTTCCGACCAGGGGTGTTTTTGCGGAACACTATACTAGGTGGTATCGCCTTTAATCCTTTCGAGCTAAAAAGCTTTGGACAAGGATGGCCTTGGATACCAGCTCAAGCCGACCTAAAGAACGGGAGGAGGAGAAGTAGGATGCCGAACAGAAGGCTTTTATAAATAGTAAGCCTTCAAGTTGGATACATGCCAGGTTCTGGGTATGGCCCCGCCACTAGGAGTTGTTAGCTTGTAAGAGCCTTTTCTAAGAACCTGGGTGACCTGATAAGGTCCTTCCCATTTGGGGGCGAGTTTGTCGGCTGCTCTTCGGGGATCCGATGCCGAGCAACAGCGAAGAACAAGGTCCCCTTCGAAGAAGCACCTTTCCCGAACTCGGGAGTTATAATATTGCGCAAGTCGCTGTTGGTAGGAGACTAGTCTGATGCTGGCGTCACTTTGGCGTTCGTCAAGCATGTCTAAGTTTTCCCTAAGCGTGCGATTATTGGCGGCCTCGTCGAAGTGAGTTGTCCGGAGAGTGGGGAGAGCCACTTCCAAAGGCACAACGACCTCTGTGCCGTAGGCCAAATGGAAAGGGGTCTCCCCTGTGGCTACCCGAGCAGTTGTTCGGTGGCACCACAACACATTAGGGAGCTCGTCAATCCACGAACTACCAGCAACTTCTACTCTCGTGCGAATCCCGTGCAGTAACGTACGATTGGCATTTTCGACCAGACCATTTGCCTGAGGATGTGCCACGGAGATGAAGTGGTTGTAGATGCCAAGTTCGGCGCACTTCTGCTTGAAGAAGGTGCTATCGAACTGCTTCCCGTTGTCGGAGGTAATCACTCTTAGGACGCCAAACCTACAGAGGATGTTCTTCCAGACGAACTTCCACACGGCTTGTTCGGTGATCGTGGTAATGGATTCTGCTTCGACCCACTTGGTGAAGTAGTCGATGGTCACGAACAAAAACTTCTTCCGACCCTGGGCCTCTGAGAAGGGACCCAGGATATCAATGCCCCACCTGGCGAAAGGACGAGGCTCAAACAGTGTATGAAATTGCTCGGCAGGTTGCTTAATGAGCTGCCCGAACTTCTGACATTCTGGGCACCTTCTGACAAAAGACATACAGTCCTTTTGCAGAGAGGGCCACCAGAACCCTGCTCGAATAATGCTGCGTGCCAGCGTTCTGCCCCCCAAGTGGCTTCCGCACAATCCCTCGTGAACCTCTTCGATAGCCGAAAGGGCCTCTTTAGGGCTGAGACACCGTAAGAGGGGTCTCGAAAAGGACCGTCGGTAAAGCTTGCCTTCAATGAGGGTGAAACGCTGAGAACGCAGTCTGACCTTCTGAGCTTCGCCCTTCTCAGGGTGAAGCTCGCCTCGGAGTAGATAGGCTAGGAGAGGGTCCGTCCAGTTCAGAACTGGAGGATCGGACCCAATGGCTGCCACATCCACTTCGGTGCTCGGTGCGGTGAGTTCTTCAATAAATACGGAGTGAGAAGGGGTGATGTCACCTGAAGATGCCAACTTGGCAAGTGCATCGGCTCGCGCATTCTGCTTCCGTGGGACGTGTATGACTTCGAAGTAGAGGAGGCCTTCTGCTCAGCTCTTGACCTGTTGAAGGTACTGGGCCACACGTGGCTCCCTTGCTTCGAACTGTCCGTTCACCTGGCCGGCAACCAATTGGGAGTTGCTGAAGGCCCTAAGTCGAAGGGCTCCAAGGTGCCTAGCCATTTGGATTATGGACAACAACGCTTCGTATTCGACAACGTTGTTGGAGGCCGCAAAGCGGAATCGGAGGGCATATTGGAACTCTAAACTCTCCGGAGAGGTGAGGACCAGGCCAGCTCCACTCCCTATGACACACGAGGATCCATCGACGTAGAGCTCCCATGGGGGCTCGTCGGCCAGCGGAGGATCCTATTCGGTAGGGAGAGTGCATTCCATGACGAAGTCCGCCAACGCTTGCGCTTTGATGGCCGTCCTTGGACGGTAGCTGATGTCGAATTCGCCTAGCTCGATGGCCCATTTAATGAGCCGGCCGAAAGCCTCTGGCCGCTGTAGGATAGACTTCAGCGGCTGGTCTTTGAGAACTGTTATTGAGTGGGCCTGAAAGTAGGGCCTGAGTTTCTGGGCAGCCGTGACCAGAGCAAGGGCGAGTTTCTCTGCTCGAGGGTACCTTCTTTCAGATTCTTGAAGGACCCTACTGATGTAGTAAACGGGACGCTGGGCCGCTCCCTCTTCTCTGATCAATACTGCGCTGATAGAGTGTTCGGCAACCGAAAGGTATACGAACAAGGGTTCCTCGAGCACAGGTTTCGAGAGAACAGGTGAGGCTGCCAGATAGGCCTTCAACTCAACGAAGGCGACCTCGCAGTCCTCGGACCACCGTACATGCCCCCCTTGCTGTGAGGAGCCTCTGGGTCCTCGCACCAATTTGAAGAAGTTGAAGCTCCTCTCTGCTGCTCGGGATATGAATCGGTTGAGTGCGGCTAGACGTCCAGTCAAACGTTGGATGTCGCGTACCATTTTAGGGCTGCTCATTTCAAGTATTGCTTGGATTTTCTCAAGGTTGGCCTCTATTCCTCTGTTTGAGACAAGGAAGCCGAGGAACTTTCCTGAGCGCACTCCAAACGCACACTTGGATGGGTTGAGCTTCATATTGTACCTTCGCAAAGTTGCGAAGGTTTCTTCTAGGTCAGAGATGTGGTCAGTGCTCGGAAGCGTTTTGACCAACATGTCGTCGACGTAGACCTCCATGTTGCGCCCAATCTGCTGCTCGAACATCTTATTGACCAGACACTGGTATGTCGCGCCCGCGTTTTTCAGACCAAAGGGCATCCTGGTGAAGTAGTACAACCCCAAGTCTGTGACGAACATGGTGGCATCTTGATCCGGGGGATGCATACTGATCTGGTGATACCCAGAGTAGGCATCCAAGAAGCTGAGGAGCTCATGCCCGGACGTAGCGTCTACCAACTGATCGATGCGCGGCAGCGGGAAGTTATCCTTGGGCGTCGCTTTGTTGAGGTCCTTGTAATCCACACATATGCGCCATTTGCCAGTGGCTTTGCATACGAGGACTATGTTGGAGATCCACCTTGGGTATTGGGCTTCCCGGAGGAGCCCAATTGCTCGGCTTTTGACGACATGATCTCGGATCACGGTCTGCCATTCTTGGTTGACGGGTCGCCTCCTTTGTTGAACTGGTGGGACCCGTGGGTCCAGGTGGAGGCGATGCACCATCACTTCTGGAGGGATGTCTGGTAGCTCATCATCGGACCACGCGAACACGTCCAGATTAGCTAGCAGAAAACTTCTATACTGCTGCTGCTCGGCTTCCGCTAGTAAGGCACCAATATATAGGACGTGTTCGGGGTCATCGTCCACTTGGACTGGAAGCAGGTCCTCGGCAGGAGTTCCGCAGCTGGTGGAAGGCTGGTCGGCCGGTGGAGGAACAGGTGTTGGAGCTGCGAGTGGCTGCTTGTCCCTTAGAGAAAGGACATAACACCATCGGAACTCGTGCTGACATTCGAGCACCTCGCCGACCCCGCACGGGGTGGGGAACTTCATCTTCTGATGGAGGGACGAAGGCACCACCTTGATCTGCCCGATCAGACCTCTACCAAGGATGGCATTGTAGCCGGGCATGTTCCTGATGACCAAGAAATCCACCACCTTAGTCACACACTTCGGAGCCGTCCCGAGGGTGATCGGGAGGCAAACTCTACCCATAGGCTGAACCGACACCCCCGAGAAGCCGAACAGAGGCGACTCTAAGGGGGTGAGCTGGTCGGTTTTTAGGCCCATAAGGAGATAGCAATCGTAAGCCAATATGTCAGGGGCACTTCCATTGTCTACCAGAATCCTGCGCACATTACAATGATTGATGGTTGCCGAAACGACCAACGCATCAGTGTGTGGGGTGGTAACCCCTACAAGGTCTTCGTCTGAGAAGGTTATGGCCTCCTCGGACCGTGCGTGTGCGGGATTAGAGGGGTAAGGAGCCGGCCGAGTTATCGGAGGTCTGCCCACGGCATGTACTCGCCTTGCGTAATCGCGTCGACTCTGAGTGCTTTCTCCGCCTGTGCCGAATCCTCCCACGATCACATTGATTTCTTGCCCGTTGGGCTCATTGTTGATCGGTTGCTCGGGAGTCCGCTCTCGACGTCTGGGGCGGTCTTCATTCCGGCGCACGAACCGTCCGAGGTAGCTGCGCTTAATGAGGGACTCGATTTCGTCCTTGAGCTGGCGGCATTCGGAGGTATCGTGGCCGTGATCGTGGTGGAAGCGACAATACTTCTCCTGGTTGCGCCTCCGGGGATCGGAGCGCATCCTCTATGGCCACCGAACATATGGTTCGTCCCTGATCTCTGCCAGGATCTGTTCGGGTGCCACCGTCAGAGGTGTGTAGTCGGTGAAGGGGCGTGGTCGGTGCAGTGAATCACCGTTGCGCCGTCCTTTCTTCCGATCACGGTCAGAACCGTTGTCGGAAGGCCTCTTCTTGTCCGACGACTCTCCCTGCTCTGCTCGGCTAGAAGCCAGACTCTCTTCGCACGCCGCATGACGTTGTGCGGTAGAGAGGAGCTCGACAAGGGTGGAAGGCTGCTGCACTCCCAGCGTCCTCTGTAGAAAACCATCGCGAGTACCCTGGATAAGGGCACTGGTGGCTAACGGGACATCGAGGCGCGGGATGCGGAGCGCCTCAGTCTGGAACCTCTTGATGTAGTCCCAGAGTGCTTCTCCCTTCTTTTGCCGAACAGCGAGAAGGGAGGCCGCGGTGCGCGGTTGCGACCTTCCACCCAGGAAGTAGTTCCGAAAGGACTTCTTCAACTGATGGAAGGAAGAGATGGAACCTGCAGGGAGGGCTTCGAACCAGGCCCGAGTAGTTTCCTTCAAGGTGGCCAGAAAGGCCCGGCATTTGGCCGCATCATATGTTCCATGGAACACCATATGCGACTTAAACCCGTGGATGTGATCCGCGGGGTCAGAGGTACCGTCGAATGGCGCGATGGTAGGCAGAGGGAGCTTGGGAGAGACCCGAGCCTCCAGGATCTCCGCAATGAATGGGGAGCAGAAGTTCAGGTCCTCCTCGGCCAGAGCTTTGCCCTCAGTACGCTGGACCATCGCGTCCACACGACGTTCCAGGTCGACGACGCGACGCAAGCGCCTGACCAACTGCTGTTCGGAGTGGGCCGAATCCGCACGCCTAGACTTGTGGGAGTTGGCTCCCACGACCGAGCGCGGCAAGCGCGGGGCCACCGCGGAACGACGGGGTGAACGACCGCGGCGCTCCGGTGCTCGTTCATTAGATGGAGCGCGACGCGACCTCCGCGGCGAATCGGCGTGCTGCTCCTGAATCGACTCTGCTGGGGCAGGAGGTGCGCGCGATCGTCGTTGAGGCGACTCTGCCTGGCGCTCCTGCGGAACGGAGGCTGCCGGGACCGACTGCCTGGCCAATTGGGCTTGGAGACCCAGGCAGATTCTCATCAGCTGCTGTATATGTCCCCGGAGTTCGGCCATCTCTAGGGCGGTCGCAGGCACAACGGTGGAGGGCGCAGGGATGCCCCCGGTCGCGGCAGCAGGAGCTACGGCGACGTTGACGGGGGGAGCACGTTGACGGGAGTCCGCCCGCGACTGGCGGGACCTCGTCATATGGCTCCCTATGTTCTGGTATGAGGATCGTCCGCGAGCCATGGCTGTCGTTGCTTCCCACAGACGGCGCCAAAAGTGTGGAGGTGATTTCCTACTTGGGCCGGAGCCAAGCGGGCCTACACTTGGAAGAAGGGAAGAAGGCCGCCGGTAGCGGACGGATACCTGCAAAACCAGAATGGAATCAGGGGGGCCCGGTTGAAGAACCGAGGAGAACCCTCCGATACCTAAGTTAGAGGTGGACTCAAAGGCTTGGAAGAAGAAGGTTCAGTGTTGTGCACGAGAGATGTGTCTTAGATTGCGTACCTCTGCATGGAGGCTTACCGGAGCCTATTATAGGCAGAAGTGTTGAGAGAGAGGAACATTAGAATGTCCCTGATCAATGCCGTAAAGGGCGAGCCCGTTAGCGTCCTCAGCGGGGGGTTACGCGTTGAGGCGTCCGTTGAGGAGCTCTGCAGTTAATGCACCACTTTATCGTGGGGCGCGTGTGGTGTAGCCGTTATAACCGCCACGAGAGGATGAAAGGGCTGCTTGGATTTTCCTGGTCGGAAGGTATCGAGCAGGCAGACTGCTCGGTAAGCCAGACTTGCTATTCGGTAGCCGAGCCTGCTGTTCGGTGCCTGGTGCCCGGAGGCATGGCTTGCTGCTGGATGTCTGATGCAAGGAAATGTTGCTCGTGCCGAAGAGGTTTTGGCACACGCCGAGCAGACTTTGCTCGGAAGAGCGGGCCTTTGGCCGAACAGGCTATAAGGTATCCAAAGGCGGCTCTTGGGTCCTGCTGGTACCCGAATGCAGGGACCGGCCTCGGGACCTTGAAAGCTGCTCTTGAGAAGACGTGGCGTCATGCGGAAGGACCACGTTTGTCTGCTGAATTGGGTTGGGCCCTGATGGGCCTTGCATACGAAGGTGGCTAGAAATAGCCACCACAGAAACTAATACTTCTCAAGATCACAATGATGGAAAAATTACATGTAAATGCAAATATCATGATTGTCCAATTAAATCCATCATGAAAATTAAGTTATTTGATACAATGGATTTTGCTTTGAATGATTGCATTTTTAATGAATTTAATGTCTGCATTTTCAATTTTGAACATTTAGTTCACATTCATTTTCAAGTAAGTGGTCTAAAGGCTCATCTGGGTTAAAATTAATAATATGCTCATTGAACTATGATTTATATCTATCTCTTACCAAGAACTCATCAATAATAAGATCACATGAAAATTGGGGAGTTAATGAATTGAGCACCACATTAGCTTGACTAGGTTAAATCTATTTGAGAACAAAATTAAATGGGACAAGGTTTAATACTGGGAAAATAACTCTCTATAAATCCAAGTTCTAGAAAATATAGCCTAGTAAATGTGGATATGTGAAAACTTTTTAAAATTATTTGTTTTTATTATTTATTTTATTTTTATTTTCGTGCATAGGCATCCCGTCACGAAGTGACAATTTATTCTGCCTCCGATGGTCGAAGGGCTTGAGGTCTTTTATTTGTGCATGTCACGTGATGAGTGAAATGAAAGGGGTGTCGAGTCGAGACCAAAGACTTGATATCGCCTAAATGTCACGGTGTGAATTACATCTCTCTTAAAGGAGAAAACTCTTGATTAACTGCCAGGAAAAGGGCCTTATGACCTAACATAGAGAATTTAATACTAAATTAAATGCAGGAAAGAAATGACAGTTTAGTATTGCTGCCTGTTGGGGCAAGCAGGGAAAGTTCATATCGCCTAGAGATCAACACTATTACTTTGTTTATTTCTCTATAATTTCATCTTTTTTATCATCATTTTATTATAAGCATTATTATCACCATTATAATCATTGTTATTATTGCAGTTCGAGTCCTTGGTCTACTCAAAGGAGCGCCAATGAGTTTTGTCCTTGCGTCCAGTCTTGACACATATGCTAAAATAATCATTATTTAAAGTTGCTATGTATATTGCACATTTATTTAGTATCTATGAGATTAGAGCAATCAACATGCACATTCAAAATTAGTTCCTCATTTAGGTAAACAAAAAAGTCAATAAATCAATTTTAATGGAATTTCGGTCGTATTTCCCCAGTCTCAGAACATGTAAGGGGAGATATAGTTTGTACGAATCCACATGATCAGGATGGCTCCAAAGACACAGGTACGCACAGAGCATCAACAGCTAAAAAACTATCCAAAATGTCGTCCTCTCGTTGGGCTAGCCTACTAGAAGGTTTGGGTTGTCTTGGTATTCGATCATGTCGAACATGTGTTGGTACACATATGACACTCTTTTAATTTAGCCCAATGCTTTGCCATTAGCCAAATGTTGAAATCTCACTAACAGATCGGCCATGGACATGCGTGGGTGAAAGAATAGGAACATAAATCGGAACAAGAATAGCACAATCCAATCGTTGAGAGGTTGTCTAATTAGCCTGCAACATGGATCAATCGATTGGCCAACAACAGGCCGACTAATCAAAAAAAGATAGTGATCGATCAATTCATGCTAATCGGTCGACCGATTTATCTAGAAATGCAAAATTTTGGTGCAAGATATGTGACAAACTGGTGCAAAATGATCATCGATTGCTCTAATATTAGACTCCCATATAATTTAGTCCCTAGTCACAGCATGGATGGATTTGAGGGCTCAGACGAGGGTCATAGGAGATTCGATTTGTGAAGCTTATAAAGCGGCGCGCATTGCATCAAAGTTTGCACCTTGGGTTTATATACTAGTGAGATCGTAGCAATGCAAGGGCAAAATCTGGCAAAGTATAAGGAGCTATCGAGGTCCAACAAAAACTAAGGGTCTCGACCTATGGAAAGCCAATGTCATCCTCCATATGCGTGCATGCCTCCGAGCAGTCTAGAACCAGGCGGGGGCTGGGGGGTTGGGGGGGGGGGGGGGGCTAAAGCATGGTTCCTGAAATAATTGATATAACATGGTGCATACACTATCAAAAAGAAGTGTAGGACTGAGAATTGGGGAGCCCTAACATGCAAGTAGATCATCGGTCTCCTACGTCTCATCCCAAATGTTCTCGCCTTTCTCACAAGAGAAAACAATGTTGGTATGCCAAGTCTGAAAACTTAGATGTGTAGATATGTATGAGGCACCATTCATCGTAGGACCAAGTTCATGATCCCATGCTCATAGTGATATTTGAATAGGCATATGATATGGAGATAGAAAGAGAGGATGAAGTAAATAAATAAAGCAAGAAAGTGCGTGTGTGCACAAGGAAGGAGTGTGATCATCAGAGACCGTGGGTCTCAAAAGCAAATAAGAAAGAAAAGATCGTGTACGTTAACTTGGAGAGATGTGAGGGAGTTGGATTCTTCTCTTCTTCACCAATTAGCTGGCTGATGGAGAAGGCTCAACTTTGATTGCCCTTACAAAACAAAGAAAAAAAGCAAAAGAGATTTGGATTAGAAATCAAGTGAATGTGTAGCACAAATCCAAAGTATATGGAAAGACAAAAGCATGGGCCAAAATACACCTAGTGGTGATTTTAAACCTCTAGAGATTGGATGTGTGTATATGAATGATGTATGTGTGAAGGAAAGTGTGCATCCTCTCAAGAGGAGAAGATCAAAGTGTGGTGGGTTGCATGCAAAGAATCTAATAAACGAAGAATAAAGAGAAGAGAGAAAGAAAGAGGAGAGAAGGTAGCTTAGTGCTTGATGAAGATTTTGATCTCCTTGGTGAAGACTTGATAAAGAAATTGGCGATGCCTCTTTGCAAACTCTCACAAGAGCACTCAAGAGCAAAAGAGCACAAAAGATTCTCAAGCACTAAAGAGCATAAACCAACTAAAGAGCATTAGCTCCAACCTCTCAATGGGGAGACCAAAGTGGGTGTATTAATTTATAGGAGAAAGTGTGTGGCTTGGGCTTATGGAACGAGTTGGATTGGGAGGTTTGCTCCCCTCAAAGTTGTACTAGAACAAGACAATCATCAAAATATTGTATTGACAAATTGGCGTCGATGACAGATGACACTATTTAAAATGACATCTTATTGATAGGTTTCACTTTAAGAGTTTCCAAATATGTTTAAGAAAATTGCCAAATTTCACAAAAAGAAACTCAAATTGGCATCCAGAAAGGTCAAACGTCATTCAAATATGGCAATAAAATTATTTTTAAAATCAAAAAGAAAGTTGCCAAAATGGCAACCAAATTATGAAAATAGAATTCACGTCTAGGTGGCTTGATGCGAGATTGAATTCGCATCACTTAGAAGAGACACGTAGATTTTCATGAAATATGTCTAACGACCCTGATGCCAATTTGAAAAGTCAAATTTTTTCACATGCCCACTAGGAAAATTTCTACAATTAGTTAAAAACATCTTAAAAATAGAAAAAAATGCTCAAATGATTAAATGATGAGAGCCATGTTGGGGAATTGTAATATGACATGAAATTCTATCAATATAACATCAAAATTGACATGTATATAGGTGCAACCCGATATGGTTCCGAGCATGGGCCATATGTGAGGCTTTATTACTATGGGGATCATGTCCATTATTTGGGACAAACTCCAAGCAAATGGGCTCCGTTTGAGGATCATTTGGCTTAGAATTGTAGAAGGTGACATGAATGGATAGTCAATCTAGAGGAGAGAGAGAGGAGACGACAATAACAGATAATACATGGGTGTTGGCATCGATTTTAGATCGTATGAGCTTGGAACCATGCTCATTTAATGAGCAAGTTCTAGAGCATCAGATATGAGGAGAAAATTTCGATGGAACTCAATTGACCAGAGGCATTTTAGGGAAGGTGATCCAGTACCTCTTTTAAGGCATGTACATATAGGAATCTGGGGCACCTTGGGAAGGGGTTTTTTCTTGAAATGAAAGAAAGATCTCTTGCTCATAAGGAGATGAAATATATACATCACATTGCATTATATAAGAGATATGAACACATAAGAAAAAAAAGAGAATGGAAGAGGGAACGCCATAAACAACCCCTTACATTGGGGTCGGTCACCTCTCTCTCTCTTTTAACAAGCTCTCTTTCTCCTAGGGGTGTCAATTGGACTGGGCCGGCCCGGAGTCCCGGCCCGGTTTTAACCGGGCTTGGGCCGGAAAAATGAGCCCGTTAAATTTTTTAGGCCCGGCCCGGCCCGACCTAGAAAAAAATAGGGCCGGGCTTGGGCTTTGTGAGGCCCGGCCCGGTCGGCCCGCCGACCCGAAAAATATAAATATAATTTATATTAAATATAAAATTATATTTAGAAAAAAGATTATATGTATTTTTTCTACAATAAATATACTCAAAAACATAATCTTTTACAAGTTAAATGTTAATATAGATATAAGTAAAAAATATATTATTTTTTTATAGATATATTAAAATTATATATTATATAAATAAAAATAATACTTTTCTTATTTTTTCGGGCCGGGCCGGGCTTTTCTGGGCTTTTTCTGGGCCGGGCCGGGCCCGGGCCGGCTTTTAAAAAATTGGGCCTGCCGGCCTAGGCCCGGCCCATTGACACCCCTACTTTCTCCTTTTTGATGAGGAATTCCCTAATAATGCAGTAGGGTTTCCACTTCTTTGGACACCCAAGACCTCAAGAGAAAGCTTCCTCAAGTGCTGGATGATCCTGTCTAGGCCCCTTTTCATGCATTGCGGTGAACAAGGGTTCATATAGGCATTCGCAGGGTGATCTGGCACCCTTGGGTGATTGGGCATAGGGCTCACATGCCTTTGGTGTGATTCTAGTCCAGTACTCAGGATGAACCGGCACCTCATCTTCTAAAAAGGTGAATTGGCACCCACCTTTAAGAAGGTGATCCAGTACCTCTTTTAAGGGTGGATCCAACACTCCCTTTATGAAGGTGATGTAGCACCCCTTTTAAGGGTGGATTCGGCACCCTCTTTAAGGGTGGATCGGCACTAATGCTCTAAGCTCTAATTTGGAACCCATGTTTCTAAAGTGATCTAGCATCAGGGTCTTCAGGCTTGATGCAGGGCTACGGTCTTTGACTTAATGTAGTACTGACGATCTTTTGACTTGATGCGGTATTGACGATGGTCTTCGACTTGTGCAGTACTAATGGTATTTTGACTTGATTTGATTACTAATGGTCTTTGACTTGGTGTAGGGCTTCAACTTGATGTAGTACTGGCATTCTTTGACTTGATGCAGTACGAACAATCTTCACTTAATGCAATATGTTGAACCACTCTATGGTTATCTGTGATCTTGGTATTTTGGTGATACACAAATATATGATGCATTTAGATGATAACAAAATATATATTGCGGAGATAACAAAATATAGGTATTCATAATATTTTTTGCTTCATCTGTGTTGCATCAACCCCATTAACAGATGATAAGTCTCATTGAATATCATGCTTCATCTGTGTCGCATCAATCCCATAGCAAATGCTAAGTCTTACATTGATGCAATATATGGCGCACTAAAATGATAAAATCGATGTTTAATCAATATACATCGATTTCTGTTTAAAGTGCCAAAGTATTAAGCGCAACGATTTATTAAGAAGTCGATGCCATAACGACTTCATAAGTATTTGTAACGATTTCTTCTGTAAAGCGCAAGAAGTCGATGCCATAACGATTTCATAAGTATTCGCAACGATTTCTTCTGTAAGCGCAACAATTTGTTCACATCGATTTCGCTCTCATAACGATTTGATAAGAAATCGATCTCATAACGATTTGATAAGTGAGTGCAATGATTTGCCCACACATCGATTGCTTGCATAACGACTCATAAGTGATCATAATGATTTGCTTGCATAACGATTTCATAAAGTGATCGCATCGATTTCTTCATAAGTGATCATAACGATTTGCCTGCATAACGATTTCATAAGTGATCACATCGATTTCTTCATAAGTGATCATAACGATTTGCTTGCATAACGATTTCATAAATGATCACATCGATTTGTTCAACGATCTGTTTACAAATGAGCAACGACTCTTCACATAACGATTTCATAAGTCATGCTCGTAACGATTCTTCGTGGATTCTGTTCAAACACAGATTGCCTTTATATTTCAAATATGCTTGGCGCTTAAATGAAAAGTCAAATATCTTCTGACAAAAAGCTGCATGCATATTTCAGAGTCTTGTCAAAAAGATATGACCTCTATTTTCAGTATGTTAGCAGAAGCACAGTACCATGCATCGTTTATCATAAACACTCTTTTATGCTAACACTCTCTTCTATGCTTACAGACATCGAAGACCGTCAGAGTCTGATTAAGACAAATGAAGAGGAGATGAGCAACGGCTAGAATTCCAACGGATCTCTTCAACGAATCCATTCAAGCTGCTCATATAAAAGAAGGGAGCTTTGCTGAAGAACGAGGAGAGCCTTTTCCTGAATATCTTTGTAGGAGTGTACAACTGTGAGAAGCACCTCAACTCCACATACACTCAAGGAAAGAGAGAAAGAGCCCGAGCCAAGAAGAAGCAATCAAGCGTTTTCAAGCATTCAAGCTTTCAAGCTCTCTGTCATCCTTTCTCTCTTCATTTCTCTCCAAGCTCATTGTATATCTGGGGAGAGTCTGGGACTGTGAGCTTTACACATGTGTTTATCTTGTAAAGCCTCTCAGTCTGATCTTTCTAAGAAAGATCTGTGTCCGGCTGTAGGACTGTATACAGTAGATAACCTAGCTAGGGGTTAGTGTCTAGCAGAACCACACTGGGGTTTGTTCCAGTAGGTTTGCTTCTGAACCTGTAAAAGAAGTGGGCTGCCTTCTTGCCCGGGAAAGAGAAGAAGACCTGGTGGGGTATCCAGGGTGTTGTAAAGTCCATAAGGGGGACAGTACCTTTGGTTAGTGAAATCCCAAGAGGTTGCTTGGGGACTGGACGTAGGACTTCCATGTGGGAAGGGCCGAACCAGGATAAATCTCTTGTGTTATTTGTGTGATTGGTCATTTGCTTCCGCACTGCTACTCTTTATCACACTAAACTAACCAAACCTTCAAGTGTTAATTTCTGTGTTTAAGTTTCTATTTTAGATTTCAGAAAAACCTATTCACCCCCCCCCTCTAGGCTAGCTTGCTGCCATACCGGAAGGGCCAACAAGTGGTATCAGAGCGGGTCTCTGATCATTCAAAGAAGATCCAACGATCTTAGAGTAAAGATCCATGGCAGCTCAAGGATATGCTGAAGGTCAATCAGTCACCAGACCTCCATTCTTTGATGGAGAGGACTACCAATATTGGAAGATGAGGATGGAATGCTTCATTCGAGGCACAGACTTTGATCTGTGGCAGGTAATCGAGCTAGGTGATTATGTTATTGTTCCTATTCCAGGCACTACTGCAATTACAGCAGTGGATAAAAGTAAATTATCTTTAAACTTTAAGGCTAAAAACTATCTATATTGTGCTCTATCTAAAAGAGAGTTCAGTAGAGTTTCTGCATGTAAATCTGCCAAAGAAATATGGGATAAACTGCAGATAACCTATGAAGGAACAGATAAAGTAAAACAAACTAGGATAGATATTCTTGTTTCACAATACGAACAATTTAAAATGCTTCAAAACGAAAATATCACTACTATGTATAATAGATTTTCAAGCATAGTAGTAGGTTTAAATTCTCTTGGAAAAATTCTTTCTAATGAAGAAACCGTTAGAAAAATACTTAGGTCCTTAACTATTTCATGGACACCTAAGGTAACGGCCATTGAAGAGGCCCATGATTTAACTAAATTATCAATTGATAATTTAATAGGTTCTCTCATGGCACATGAAATAAATATGGAGCGATTATCTGAAAGCTCATCTAAGAAGAAATGTACTAATGCTCTTAAAGTTGTAGCTGCTCCTTCCACCTCTTCTTCTAGTTCCCAGGATACAGATTCTGAAGACTGTAATATGGATGAAGTGTTGTCCAAGCTTCAGAAAATTTTGAAGAAGAAGAAAAACGGATCAAGAAGGATCCAAAGAAAAGAAAAAAGGGAGAAAGAACCAGTCTACTATGAATGCAGAAAACCTGGACATCTGAGACCAGATTGTCCAAGACTCAAGAAGACTGGTCAACCAGAAAAGCCCAAGAAGCAGCACAAGAAATTCAAAGAAAAGCAATGGCGGCTGCTTGGGAAAATGATGAGGTCACAAGCTCAGAATCATCAAGTTCAGATTCCGAAAAGAGCAGGTAAATCTAGCCTCATGGTGGGATTAGATGAGGTACATTCTGACTCATTTTTTAACTCTTGCACAGATTCAGGGTCAGAATCAGAAGACTTAGAAGAAGTCTTTAATGAACTATATGAAAAACATAAAGAGAGGTAGGAGTTGTAAAAGAATTAAAGAGTCTGAAAAACAACACTATTTGCTTAGAAAACACCAATTCTGATCTTAAATCCGAATTGGAGCAACTAGAAAACAATTAAAGGACAATAAAGATAATATTTATCTTTTGAATAAAATTAAAAAATAAGGACAATGAAAATTAGAGTTAGAAGAAAATTTAAAACTCTAACTGAAAAAATCTTTATCTAAAAGAATCGGTTAGAAAATTAACAAAGGAAAAACATCTCTAGCCCTATGCTTAAAAGGATCAAAAATCTGGAAATGACAAACAGGGCTCGGTTATACATCTCCAGAAAAAGGAACACAAGTAATTAAACAGGAAAATATCCGTTACCAAAATTTGTAAAAGAATCAAAATGCGCTCAGAAAAAGGAACCTGAAAACAACCAAGCTTTATCAAAAGAAAAAGGTTTCTAAAAATATGTCCAACATGCATCACAATGGTAATAAGAACTGCAAAACAAATTATATTCATTGCTGCTCTCATTGCAATAAATAGGACACACCGTGAAACACCTGCACAACTAAGCACTTAGTTTGGATTCGAAAGGCTACTTTCATACCTCTAACCATCAAGGGACCAAAAAGCTTTGGGTACCTACATCTAATGAGTTGTTTGCAGGGAAGCCTTGGAGCATCAGGAACAAAGGTGTGCTCAAGGCAGTGATAGAGGCTCTCATTAAGGGGGCTCTGATTAAAGGGAAGCAAAGAGTAAGGGGAGAAAAGAAAAGGTTGAACCCCTCTATGGTAAGAAACTCTCTAAAGGAACAAGACTGGTAAGACTTTCCTTTTTGGATTATTGACAAAAAGGGGAGAGTAAGTATGCTCTATGAATTTTCTGCCTAAATCCTTTTTCATCCCATTCAGAAAATTCGCAATAAATTTTGTCATCACCCAAAAAGGGGAGATTGTGAAACCACTCTATGGTTATCTGTGATCTGGTATTTGTGTGATAACAAAATATATGATGCATTTAGATGATAACAAAATATATATTGCGGAGATAACAAAATATAGGTATTCATAAATATTTTTGCCTTCATCTGTGTTGCATCAACCCATTACCAGATGATAAGTTCATTGATAGCTTCATCTGAATCATATGTGTCGCATCAATCCCATAGCAAAATGCTAAGTTTACATTGATGCAATATATGGCGCACAAAATGATAAAATCGATGTTTAATCAATATACATCGATTTCTGTTAAAGTGCCAAAGTATTAAGCGCAACGATTTGTTAAGAAGTCGATGCCATAACGACTTCATAAGTATTTGTAACGATTTCTTCTGTAAAGCGCAAGAAGTCGATGCCATAACGATTTCATAAGTATTCGCAACGATTTCTTCTGTAAGCGCAACGATTTGTTCACATCGATTTCGCTCTCATAACGATTTGATAAGAAATCGATCTCATAACGATTTGATAAGTGAGTGCAACGATTTTCCCACACATCGATTTGCTTGCATAACGACTTCATAAGTGATCATAACGATTTGCTTGCATAACGATTTCATAAGTGATCGCATCGATTTCTTCATAAGTGATCATAACGATTTGCCTGCATAACGATTTCATAAGTGATCACATCGATTTCTTCATAAGTGATCATAACGATTTGCTTGCATAACGATTTCATAAATGATCACATCGATTTGTTCAACGATCTGTTTACAAATGAGCAACGACTCTTCACATAACGATTTCATAAGTCATGCTCGTAACGATTTCTTCGTGGATTCTGTTCAAACACAGATTGCCTTTATATTCAAATATGCTTGGCGCTTAAATGAAAAGTCAAATATCTTTTGACAAAAGCTGCATGCATATTTCAGAGTCTTGTCAAAAAGATATGACCTCTATTTTCAGTATGTTAGCAGAACACAGTACCATGCATCGTTTATCATAACACTCTTTTATGCTAACACTCTCTTCTATGCTTACAGACATCGAAGACCGTCAGAGTCTGATTAAGACAAATGAAGAGGAGATGAGCAATGGCTAGAATTCCAACGATCTCTTCAACGATCCATTCAAGCTGCTCATATAAAGAAGGGAGCTTTGCTGAAGAACGAGGAGAGCCTTTTCCTGAATATCTTTGTAGGAGTGTACAACTGTGAGAAGCACCTCAACTCCACATACACTCAAGGAAAGAGAGAAAGAGCCCGAGCCAAGAAGAAGCAATCAAGCGTTTTCAAGCATTCAAGCTTTCAAGCTCTCTGTCATCCTTTCTCTCTTCATTTCTCTCCAAGCTCATTGTATATCTGGGGAGAGTCTGGGACTGTGAGCTTTACACATGTGTTTATCTTGTAAAGCCTCTCAGTCTGATCTTTCTAAGAAAGATCTGTGTCCGCTGTAGGACTGTATACAGTAGATAACCTAGCTAGGGGTTAGTGTCTAGCAGAACCACACTGGGGTTTGTTCCAGTAGGTTTGCTTCTGACCTGTAAAAGAAGTGGGCTGCCTTCTTGCCCGGGAAAGAGAAGAAGACCTGGTGGGGTATCCAGGGTGTTGTAAAGTCCATAAGGGGGACAGTACCTTGGTTAGTGAAATCCCAAGAGGTGCTTGGGGACTGGACGTAGGACTTCCATGTGGGAAGGCCGAACCAGATAAATCTCTTGTGTTTATTTGTGTGATTGGTCATTTGCTTCCGCCTGCTTCTACTCTTTATCACACTAAACTAACCAAACCTTCAAGTGTTAATTTCTGTGTTTAAGTTTCTATTTCAGATTTCAGAAAAACCTATTCCCCCCCCCCCCCCCTCTAGGCATCTTGCTGCCATACCGGAAGGGCCAAAAGTGGTATCAGAGCGGGTCCTGATCATTCAAAGAGATCCAACGATCTTAGAGTAAAGATCCATGGCAGCTCAAGGATATGCTGAGGTCAATCAGTCACCAGACCTCCATTCTTTGATGGAGAGGACTACCAATATTGGAAATGAGGATGGAATGCTTCATTCGAGGCACAGACAACTATACTTTGGGCTATTCATATCAATATCTGATGAAGGTATACCTAGAGTTGTTTCTATCATATCATGGTGACATCGATGCTACAATTAACTTTACCAGCTCCATCGCAATCCAAAATGAAATTTGAGGGAAAGAGGGTGCACATGGGCATGTGGCTCAATTACTTTTTTTATGCTAAGAAAAAGTATGAAGACTTTCTATAGGTGGTCATAAAGGCCAAACATTTCATAGCATCCAAGGCTCGATGAAATACCAGGTGGGCTCAAAGCTGTGGAGATGGTTGACCAGGTTGGTGGAGCCATCATACGTCGAGAATGTAGGTAGCTAGAGCTTTAATGAAATCAATGTTACTAGGATCTCCAGAGTAAATGGGGCCTAAAAAAATGATGCCATCTTCCACCATCACCTGAGCTCAAGCCATGCAGATAATGGCATCAAGGTAGTGAGCCTTCCTCTAAAACCTGCACTCGAAGTCACTGTTGCACTAGAATCTCTGCACCATGCTAGAGTGGAGTGCATAGTACCCCCTGACAAGACTTTAGATAGGTGGAGGTGGTGGACGTGGCTTGTTCCTAGTGCACGCCTGGGTAGGATCTCATTTAGCTTTTTGAAGGAAGGGGTCGAGTCACCCACTGCTGCACGGTTAGTCAGCTGAGGAGGCCATGATAGGCTTAGCATTTGGAGCTAGGCCTGTATGGTGGCCAATTTCTCAGATACAACTATCACAGGAGCTTGGGGTTCCTAATTAGCATGCTCATTGCATGATAGTGCTCAGTAGAATCTCTGCACCATGCTAGAGTGGAGTGCATAGTACCCCCTGACAAGACTTTAGATAGGTGGAGGTGGTGGACGTGGCCTGTTCCTAGTGCACGCCTGGGTAGGATCTCATTTAGCTTTTTGAAGGAGGGGGGCGAGTCACCCACTGCTGCACGGTTAGTCAGCTGAGGAGGCCATGATAGGCTTAGCATTTGGAGCTAGGCCTGTATGGTGGCCAATTTCTAAGCTACAACTATCACAGGAGCTTGGGGTTCCTAATTAGCATGCTCATTGCATGATAGTGCTCAAGAGCCAACCTTCCTACCGTGATGGCTTCCCATATTCTAGTACTTCGCTCGTGGTGTCATGACTTCTTGTAACATTTCCTACAAACCACACCAAAGAGTGTAGATGTTAGAAATATTGCCATATAGCTCCGCTGTCTGATCTCCACATTCTCTTAAATTTTTTGATGAGGTTTAGTACCCCGAAAAATCTATTAATTAAAAATTATAGATATATTGAAATTTTATCTATTAATAAATTCAGGTAGTTAAAAAGGTGCACATCATTATTGCATGCGTATAAACCCCTATAAAAATTTCGTAAAAATAATAGTTATACTTTAAATAATTTTCTCTAATGACCCATCATGAAATTTGGGCATAGAAAAATCGTTTAGACCAAGTTTAAGAATTTACGTGACTTATTATCGTAATTAAGGAATAAGTTGGAGAACCCATTATTTTATGAGCCAAAGTGGATTATAAATAAAATAAACATGTGGGTAGACTTTAAATAATATGGAATGATAGCCCATTATGATATGGACCAATGGATAATCTTGGCCCATGAATAAATCCTTTAATAAAGGATAATTAAAAACCCATTAAGTAAAGTGAACATGGGTTGTACAATTAGGCTCACATGAGATATTGGGCCAAGAGTAAGAGCCCAAATGATGAAGATTAGAAATATTGGCATAAATAATATTAAATTGAATTAAAAAATATGAAATTACTTGAATAAGTGTGATAAATAGATTTAAATAAGAATAAAGGGTGAATAATTGAAATTAAATCAATACCCATTAAGTTAAATTAGTAATGAGTTTTATTAATCGTCTTAACATGGATTGTTGGGCCCAAATATGAAGAGCCCATCACATGAGATGGGAGTTAAATGAGTGAAATTCGTATTAAATATAGTAATAATTAGAAAAAAGGGATTAGATAAATAATATGTGACATATATATATCCCTAAAAAGAGTCCTAATCCTATCCTAATCCATTACCCATGAAATTTGATCTTTTCTCAACCCTAATTAGGAGATAAAGGAGAGAAATTAGGTGATAAATAAGGAAAATTCAGATTAAATAGGAAAGGAAGAGTTTTATAGAGGATGGACTCTTGTAGCAACCCATACACCTCTCATTCGGCCCTATCAACCCCTTAGAACGAGGTGGGAGCTCTAGAGGACGAAGAGAGGAGCTGAGGACGAGAGGAGCAAGAAGGAAGGAGCTTGGAGCAAGGAGATTTCATCTTCTACCTCGTCTTCAACCCTAGGATTTTCTTAAACGCGTGAAAAGGTAGGCAATCTCTCAAGCCAAATTCGTGTAAAAATTACCCTAAGGAGATTCATGTTCCCGTGCAAAAGCCCTCTGGTTTTGCTCTATTTCGATCTCCCATGAGGGAGAATTAATTCTTGAAATCCCTGCCTTATCCATGTACCTGAACCTTCATGTTTGTTTTCAAACCTTGTGTATACATGATCCCATGCCATGAGAAAATTCTCATAAATACTACATCATCTTAGCTTTCAAACGCCCCTAGTTTTCCTAATTTTCATTATGTATCCATCGCGAATTAATTTGTTGAACCTTGACTATGCATGTTTAGGTTACCGAAATGTAACCTAATCAAAGCATGTCTAAACCTTGTCTATTTTCCAATTAATCACACTTGTTGATAGATCTATGTGTCTATTTTCGTTTAAAACTAGTTTCGTGATTTTTGGATCATCGTGCAATTTTATATTGAATTTAGAAGTACCCTGTATCAAGAAGGACCAACTCTGGAAAAAATAAAAAGGGCCGGACCCCTTTCTGATATCGCGGCGGCCCGACCCGCCGTGATACCAGGAAGGTCGCGGCCGGCTGGAAGGTCGCGTTAAGAAATGCAGCGGCCTATGCCGCCGTGATTTCCTTCCCGGTCCGAGCCAGGCCAACCGGTCCGAGGATCACGCCTGAGCCGCCCGTCGCGCCTTGAATCGCGACGGGTAGGCCCGTCGCGATTTAAGGATTTCGGCCAGAACTTAAAATTGTGCATATGTCCCTGCTTTATATGCCATTTAACCCTTGTACAAGTTAAAGCATGTACTGTTAAGCTTAATGATCGACCTGAATATTTTTATTTAATAATATTTAAATAATTCTTATTAATTTAAAAGCCGTGAGCACGACTTATCATATTCTCATGATCTCTCTACACTTGCACACACATATCAGTAATGTTTGCCATTTGACCCTATTAAATTACTCAATAATGTATCTGGTAATTAAGTAAAATTAATTACCTAATTTCCCTATTATTTAAATGACACATGTCTTCATTTATTCACGTGATTTGTACACTGTTATCGCGTCCCTCTACCTTCGAGAACTCGAGGCAAGACGGACAACATTTCGTTACACACTTTCTCTTGACTTGGACCACCTCTCCATCGGGAATACTCTCGACTGGGCCAGGGACTCCTTGTCAAGGCCTCCGTAAGTCTTCTTGGCTTTGGCGCACGTCTTTAGCCAACGAGCTGGTTGTATCTTTAAATCCTGTTACACTTTTAGGGATCAGTACGATCCAAACGGCCTTAGTAAGTTCTCTCTTATCTTGTGATCACACCGGACCATCTAGCTTGTGTTCGTAGCACGGCTAGTGGGGCAAATGTGACTTCTACCAGACTGCCGGTACCTGACCTGGTGCTGTGCAATTGTTACTATTGTGGTTTATCGTTGTTTTACGATTATACCCCTATCTCATCTACTATCCTTGTACTCTCATCTATTCACGTTCACTCTACTATCTCGTATAATCATCTAATACTCTCTTGAGACTCTTGAGCTGTTGTGGCTCCCATTGCTTGTACTATACATGACTGTCTAGCGCCATAATATGGGTCTGGTGACCCTACTGACTCGAATGCATACTGTGCAGGGCATGAAGAGTGTCCGAGGGGCTCTAATCTAGTCCTGGGGGCAGAGAGCCACCCGAAAATACCTGCAGGGGCTATTGACAATGTTCTGCATTGCACCGGTTCTGACTATACTATATTGGCTAGACATCTGACTATTATACTTTTAGTCTGAGGAGTTCAGACGTACTATGATATTACTGTGCTATCACAGACTGTTATACTATTAGTCTAAGGAGTTCAGACGTACTGTGCTAGCACCGACTGTTACTGAACAACTACTGTCCTAGAAGTGACTAATGACGTATTCTACTAGTGCACAGTTGTGCAACCTTACACGCTATCTCGTTACATGCTATCTCGTTACACGTTATCTCGTTACACGTTATCTCATTATATGGTCAATTCTATACCATCCTAGTTTTGCAATACTCTTGAGAAGTATTATCGTTCACTTGTTATCTTGTACTATTACTCTTTGACTATACATGATCGTTCTATCTAGTTACCTGCTTTACAAGACATTAATCACTAAAGCATACTTGTTTACACGATATTAAGTCCTACTGAGCGTTATCGCTCACCCTTCGTTATTTGTTACTGTGCTTTCAGGTAAGTCGGATGATGACCCTACACATATCAACGGGAATGGTCTGGAGTGATGAGTGTCCTGAGTCATAGAGATGGATTGTCCCTAGTACCTTAGAGTTAGTTTAGTTAGTTACTTAGTTGTCATTTCCAAATGTAATGATGCTATTGAGCCCTATGTTTTGTCTCTGAATTAGTGGTTGTAATAGTTTAAATGAATTATCAATAAAATGATGAGTTTTATTGCAATTATTGTTCATTAGTTACTCTGATATTTGCGAATGTATGCGCAATTTACGTTACCATACACGTTGTTCATGCCTCCCCGATTTATTCCGCTGCTAAATTGGCAGGGCATGACATGAGGGAATGCCGATTTGCATGTGCGAGAAAGAAGAATAGTTAGGGGTCCCTAAAAGCAATCTTGAGGAGAACAATCCAATGCTCAAGTTAGAGAATTGGTCAAAATATGGGTAAGTTGAAAGGGGGGGGGGAGAGAGAGAGGGAGAGTGGGATAGCCTACTTGCTCCTTCGAGGTGTCTGGAGTTCATCCCCTGGGGCTCCCATGGAGTTTCTTCGACCCCCCTCTTATTGTAGCTAGCTAGTCCCTTTTAAGCATATGTAGGGGTGTCCTCCCATTGTGTTGCTCCAACCCGGCCATTAAGACATGTTGTGAGGGATGATCATGCGTGTGTCATGTTGGAGTGGTCGTTGATGTGGCTAGTTAGAAATCGTGCCTTATTCCTCTAATGTGAGTTGAATTGCCACAACACCGTTGACTTCTCTGGAAAGAGAGGGGCATATTGTGCAGGAACCATGTCCTACAGTTATAATAATGCATTGTGCAATTGGTACATCATGCCCTAGCATGGCAGGGTGGGTTAGACAGCCAGAGTGGGGGACCCCTACGTTCTAGAGTGGAGGCCTTGCTACGACCTAAGAGTGCTAAGGACTGATCAGCTCTAAATGCTTAGAGACTCATTAGATGATGTGCCTAGGAGTGTGGAGTCGGGAAGGTAATGAATTGGGCCCACCTCCACCCCAAGGGGGTCGTTGTTGGAGCACAAGCCTTTGTTAGGTCCAACCCTGTTCCCATGCATCGGTGGGTTGAGCAAATGGGTATTAATGGGCTTGGCCAGATTTACTGTAGCAACTCTAAAATTTTAAATTTTGATAAATAATTTTAAATTAAAATAAAATAAAAAATTATTTGAATAAATATGATTAAATTAAAACTCATTAAGCCAAATTGAAAATGAGTTATACTAATGATCCAAACATGAATGAATGGACCCAATTGTGAAGTGCCCAAGTTGGATGGGAGATATTTAGGCCTAATTTCGGAGCTAATTATTTAATAAATTAAATAAGGGTAAGATAATGACTATAATAACTTATAATTATCCTAAATAGAGTCCTAGACCTACCCAAACCTTTTGCCCATGGATTTAGAGTCCACCCTATGCTAAATGGATGGATAAAGGCTAGGAAAAAGGGAGATAAATGTGGAAATTTCGGAGTTGGAGAGGAATGAAGAGTTTTAAGTAAAGAGGAGACTTAAAACATACAAAGAACCCCCCATTTCGTACCTAGCCGACCCTATTGGCTTTCTGGAGCTTGGAGGATGAAGAGAAGGAAGCTTTGGACGAGGGAATCAAGAAGGAGAAGGCCAAATACGAAGAGCTTCATCAAGTTCTTCCCTTTTTCTGCCCTAGGATTTTAAAATCGTGTAAGGTAGGCAATCTCTCAAGCAAAATTAAATTAAACTCGTCCCTAGGCAGACCATGATGTCCTCTTGCAAAGCCCTATATTTTCCCCAATTATCATCGTGTCATTTAGGAGTATTTCATGCTCCAATCCCTGTCATGAATATGTACCCGAACCTACTTGTTTGCCTTCAATCCATGAAAACACTTGATTTCATGCTCTGAAACTTTTACCATAAATACTACATGATGCTAGAATTCGAATGGTCCTATTTCCCCCAATTCTATCATATACCCTATGCGAATTAAATCGAATTCCATCACTGTGCATGTTTTTAGGTCATCGAAATGTAACCTAATTAAAGTATGTCCATCCCATGCCTATTTTCTAATTACTCATTATTGTTGATACATCTGCATGTCTACTTTTGTTTAAAACTAGTTTCAGATTTTTTAGACATGTATACGATTTATATTGAGTTTTGATTGGCCCCATATCAAGTCCATGGAGGACTGGCCCAAAATCCCAAAGGAACCAGATCACCATTGGGGTTCGGCCAGACCCTCTGAGAATGCGACGGCCCGACCCATCGCGATTCTCAGGAGGGTCGTGACAGAGGAGAGCGTTGCGTCATGAACGCGATGGCTCGACTCGACGCGTTCTCCAGGCCGTACCGATTGTCCAGAACGTGACAGACCCCTGACATCGCGATCATGGATCGATTGCCCTAATCGCAACTGTTCACCCTGTCACGTTTAGAGCAACTGTCAACTGACCGATTACCATTATAATGAACACGACTGACCTAACCGTCACGATTTGAAACGCGACAGGTACCCCCGTCGCGATTTCACTATTGCAACCAGAACCCTAATTTTCCTATAAATCATTGATATTCATGTCATTTAATCACTGTTTACCCCCTTAATCATAACAGTAACGCTGTTATATAATTGGACAATATTCCCATGATATTCATTAAATAAAAGCTAAGTGCACAACACATTTGCTATCATGATTATCTTACACTTGCACACACTATACATAATTGTTTAAAATGAAACCTTATCAATTACTCAATAATATATCTGATAATTAAATGTAATTATTCACTTAATCTCCCTACTATTTTAATGAACTTGTCTTCATTTTATTCACACATTTTTTATACCGCTATCGCGTCCCTCTGTCTTTGAGCACTCAAGACTGTTGGGTTTTCATTCTAACATTTATAACAACATGTTTTTTGATGATGAATAACTTCAATTAAGGTTTGATACACTTGACACATGACAAAGAACCCAATGCAATACTTGATCATTTGTGTATTCAAAATACTTAACTTTACATATTTTATCATGTAGGTACAAATGCTCAAAGTCAAGCTCTCACCAAACAAGTGAGAAAGATCACAAAAAGCAAGAAATAAGGTCACCTGTCGACAGACACAAAAGTACCTGTCGACAAATTGCACAGGAAAGATCAGCTCGAAGTCACATTGCTCAGGAAGTCTTCATCTGTCGATAGATGGGAAGTCGACTGTCGACAGATCCCACAGTCCTGAACATCCAGACTTCTGTCATTTGCACAAAAGAAGACATCTGTCGACAGATGGTCATCGACTGTCGACAGATTGCACAGAGCCGAAGATCAAGACTTCAGTTTGTTACAAACTCACTGTCGCATGTCGACAGATGGCTAAGACCTGTCGACAGACGGAGAATATTTCAAACTACGGAAAGTTTCTAAGTTATCCAAGATAGTGTTTCCAAGTCTCACGTTTCTCCAAGTGAGAAGACCTATATTTAAACACCTCTTTGGAAGAAATTTCGTACAGAAGCAGCCACAACCAAAAACCCTAGAGCTATTCCAAATTCCAGAATAGTTGCTGCTGCTCTGCTTCAGACTGCTGCCCAGAGCCCTAAAGATCCGTCGATCCAGCAGTTCCTAAAGATAGAACGTCGAGGATTAAACCTTTTCCATCGACTCAAAACATTCAAGTCGAAGATTGAACTTCCTCCAGACGTTCTCAGAAGAGTTCTTCACCAGGATTTATTCTCTCACTCAGAACTCTCTCCGTTTTCGTACTTTTACCATCCGTGTGTGTGTTGTGGTGATTCAAGCGACCCTTGTGCTTGAGATCACGTGTGTGTGTTGTTCTGATCGTGGGTGCATATCAGAAAACACGTGTGTGTGTGTGAGTTGTAGTCACTGTACTCTCTCATAAGCAGTTTTCTCTGCGTGTGTGTGTGTGCCGTAGACGTAGGATACACGATCTGTGTACTTCGAACCACGTAAATCTTCGTGTCCTGTGGTTTGAACGTTTTTCACATTAGATGCTTGATAGGCACGTTGCATTTACACACGCTAGATAAATTACAAATTCATCTACACGTCATCAACACATCTAAATCTCACTCAGTTTCTACTGAAAACTCAAAAGACTTTGTTGTGGTTAAAAAGGGTTGTTTTAAACTTTTAATTGATAGTAATCTATTCAACCCCCCTTCTAGATTACCATATTGGGATTCCGCAAACCTTTCAATTGGTATCAGAGCCGAGTTTCTCTGATTTACTGTCTTGTTTGCTTTGATCTTACGGTCAGGAGATTCACGATCAAATGGAATCTAGCAAGGGGTTCATGGCCGAGGGTTACTCAGTGACTAGGCCACCATTTTTTGATGGAACTAACTATCCCTATTGGAAAAATCGTATGCAGGTGTTCTTGAGAGCACAGAACTACTAGTTGTGGAAAATTGTCCACAAGGGTGAATATATCCTTCCTGAAGACGAGAGTACCTGGACCAAGGATCAGATCGCGAAGGGGACACTCAACTGGAGCGCCCTCAATATGATGCAATGCGCGGTCCATCCCAACGAGTACTCGAGAGTTTCCACGTGCACATCGGCAAAAGAGATGTGGGACAAACTCGAGCTCATTTATGAAGGTACGTCTGAGGTAAGGGAAACAAAAGCAAGCATGTTGGTTTCAGAATATGAAATGTTTAAAATGAATTCTACTGAAACCATCTCTGACATGTTTGCAAGATTCATGTTGATAATTAATGGTTTGAAAGGCCTGAAAAAGGAATACTCAGAAAGTGACTTGGTGAGGAAGATTCTTCGGTCTCTTCCATCCTCCTGGAGCACCAAAGCCACTGTCATTGAGGATTCCAAAGACCTTTCAAAAATGAAATTGGATGAACTCATTGGCTCACTGATGACCTATGAAATTAACATGAAAAGAAAGGAAACTGAAGAAAATCCTAGGAAGCCACTTGCCTTGAAGGCTTCTAGGAAAAAATTCCTCAGCTTCCAAGGAGGAGGTCATTCAGGAAAGTAATGAGTCTGAATCGTCTAGTGAGAGTGAGAATGACGAAATGGCCATGCTCACTAGACAATTCAAGAAATTCCTGAAATACAAAAGGAGAGGTTCAGGTAACTCTAAACCTTTCCAAAAGAAAGAATTTTTCAATAAATCTGATGCTAACAAAAAATCTGAGATTGTGTGTTATGAGTGCAAAAAGCAAGGGCACATGAGAGGAGAGTGCCCTGAGCTCAAGAAAAAGCTGAAGAAAGACAAGTTCACCTTCAAGAAAGCCAAGGCAATGTTGGCCACTTGGAGCGATGAAGACGAGGATGACAACAGCCAAGATACCTCCGGAGATGTGAAGTCCACTGTCTCATGGCGAGAAGTGAAGACTCAAATGAGGTAAACTCTTCCTTTGAAAACTATTCAATTGATGAATGGGAAGAGGCTTATACTGTGTTGTTTGAGAAATTCTGTGAACTTAAATCTGAAAACAAGGCACTCAAAAAGAAAGTTAACCTTCTTGTTAACAACACACAAACTGATGAACAAATTGCATCATTGATGAAAGACATTGAGATGATGAAAATTGATAAGGAAGCTCACCATGAGGAGTTGGATAATCTGAAACTCAAACTCCAAGAAGTTCAAAAAGAAAAAGATGATTTAATGAACTCCTTTGAAACTCTTCAAGGTGAGCATGAGAAACTGAAAGAAAGATTGGAAAAGACTGAAGAAATCTAAAAGGGAAATCTGAAGATTTGTCAAGGTTTGTTAAAGGGAAACAAAACCTTGATGCAATCTTGGGGTCAAACGTCTTTGTTCCAAAACATGGGCTTGGGTTTCAACCAGTTAAACAAAAGAAAATTGGTCAGAATTTGATAACATCCTTTGTTGAAACAAGCCCAAGTACAAGTAAGAGTACCCCCTCAAACAACAGCAAAAACAATACTAAGGGAATGCAACACCAATCCAAGGCAAAGAAGCCTAATGCGGGTACAGGTTCAAGATCTGTTGACAGCCCCAATGAGAGCTGTCGACAGGTCAGGAAAACCAGCCCGAAAGAAAAATTGACAAGGCAACAGAAAGGTAAGATGCCCATGCATGCTCCAAAGAACATCAAGCCCACTGTTGTAAACAAACCATCTTCATGCAAAATCTGTAAAAAGATTGGGCACATTGAAAAACAATGCTGGAATAACCCAAATAAACAAAAATTCAAACAAGTTTGGATTCCAAAGCATTTACTGTTTGGCATGAATGATACCTTGGCACCCAAAGTGATTTGGGTACCAAAACCTCTTGTCTAATCCACATGTGCAGGAATGCCTAGCAGCCCACAATCAAAACAAATGGTACTTGGATAGCGGCTGCTCGAGGCACATGACGGGGGACAAAGAAAATTTGTATGCTCGTGGAAAAGGACGGAGGTCAGGTTATATTCGGAGGTAACAACAAAGGCCAGATCATCGGCTCAGGTAAGGTCGGTAAGTTTGCCTCTAACTCAATAGATAATGTGCTACTTGTTGATGGCCTTCATCACAATTGCTTAGCATAAGTCAATTGTGTGATAAGGTTCACAAAATTATCTTTGAATCAGATTCATGTCAAATACTTGATAAGGAAACAGGAAGTCTGAAGTTTTCTGGAAAAAGGATAAATAACATCTACATGGTTGACTTAGATGATCCAGAAAATAATGATTTGTGTCTTGTAGCAAACAAACAGGACGAGCTTACATTGTGGCATCGTAGGCTCGGTCACGCTAGCTATAATGTATTGCACAAGATCATGAGGCTTAAATTGGTGAGTGGTCTTCCTGAAATTTCCTTTAACAAGAATGAGAATTTCTGTGATGCATGTGCACAGGGAAAACAAACCCGGAAATCCTTCAAATCAAAGGCACCGGTGAGTACTTCTAAAGCTTATGAACTGTTGCACATGGACCTATTTGGACCTACGAGAACACTTAGTCTCAATGGCAAGCGTTATGCCTTTGTCATTGTAGATGACTTCTCTAGGTTCACTTGGGTAAAATTCCTGGCTCACAAGAATGAAGCTCTAAGTGTTTTTGAAGAATTCTTCAACAAAATTGAGCATGGAAATGTCAATAAAATTTGCTCTATCCGCACTGATCACGGGGGAGAATTTGACAATAATTCATTCTCCGAATTTTGCAGGAACCAAGGCATAGAACACATGTTCTCCTCCCCAAGAACTCCAGAGCAAAATGGGGTCGTGGAGAGGAAGAATAGAACCTTGGTGGAGATGGCTCGTATGCTTCTGGTCGAGAATCAACTTGTGAGAACTTTTTGGGCAGAAGCGGTAAACACGTCTTGCTACATCCTTAACCGAGCCATGGTAAGACCCGTATTCAAGAAAACTCCTTATGAACTTCTAAAAGGTAAGAAACCCACTATTGGGTACTTTAAAGTTTTTGGTTCAAAGGTGTTCATACATAACAATGATAAAAATGATTTGGACAAGTTTGAAGCCAAAAGCGATCAAGGAATTTTTCTTGGATACTCAGAACACTCTAGAGCCTATAGGGTGTTCAATCTGAAATCTAGAACAGTGGAAGAAACTCCACATGTTGTTTTTGATGAAACTCAACTCAAGCCTAACATTTCAAATGCTTACAGGTTGATGAATCTGAAGGAACAACGTTTGGGAACTCAAAGTAAAGGAAAAGAAAAGTCTCAAGCTGGTTCAAAAACTAAGAGTGGATTTCTTCGCAGGTATGATGATGAAGAGGATATTCTTCCGTTCAACAATTCAAAGATGTACCTGACAAAGATCCACAAGAGGAAGAACAACAACTTGAACCACCTCAAGCACTTCCTCCTCCAGAACAACCTCCTCAAATGCAAGATCTTCCAGGGCCTTCAACAGTCATGAATGTGAGGTATTCAAAAGATCATCCTCTTGAGAATGTGATAGGAGATTTAAATGAGTCGGTTCAAACTAGATCTAAGGTTAATCAAATAGTTGAACAGGACCATTTAGCTTTTGTCTCTCAAGTGGAACCCAAGAATGTTGAAGAAGCCTTAAAAGAAGATTCATGGATTGATGCTATGCATGAGGAGCTTGGGCAATTCCAAAGAAATAATGTATGGAGTTTAGTTCCTAAAACCCCTGAAATGTCTGTCATAGGTACAAGGTGGGTCTTTAGAAACAAACTCAATGAAGAGGGTAAAGTGGTGAGAAACAAGGCTAGACTGGTTGCAAAGGGATATAATCAGGAATTTGGTGTAGACTTTGAAGAATCTTTTGCACCTGTAGCTAGGCTAGAAGCAGTTAGAATTTTGTTAGCATATGCATGCTCAAACAAATTTAAATTGTATCAAATGGATGTCAAAACTGCTTTCTTGAATGGCTACATAAAAGAGGAAGTCTATGTCTCTCAACCACCGGGCTTTGAAGATCATGAGAAACCTAACCATGTCTATAAATTGCACAAGGCTCTTTATGGTTTGAAACAGGCACCCCGAGCTTGGTACGACAGATTAAGTACATTTCTGGTAAGCAAAAACTACTCAAGAGGTAAAGTAGACCAAACTCTCTTTACAAAGAAAGTTCGCACACACATCATTGTTGTTCAAGTTTATGTGGACAACATTATTTTTGGATCTACTAACCCTTCACTGTGTGAGGAATTTTCCAAAGACATGCATAGTGAATTTGAGATGAGTCTAATGGGAGAGCTTCAATTCTTTCTTGGTTTGCAGGTCAAGCAAATGGAGGATGGCTTCTTCATAAACCAAGAAAAGTATGTCAAAGAGCTACTAAAAGGTTTCAATTTGAACAATCAAAGCCTGCCTCAACACCCATGAGCACGAGTATAAAACTTGAAAAAGATGAGAAAGGTAAACCAGTAGATGCCAAACAATTCCGAGGTATGATTGGCTCTCTCCTCTATCTTACTGCAAGTAGACCAGATATTCAGTTCAGTGTTTGCCTCTGTGCTAGATACCAATCTAGTCCAAAGGAAAGCCACTTAATTGCAGTTAAGAGAATTTTCAGATATCTCTCAGGTACGTTTGATTTGGGTCTTTGGTATCCAGCAGGTAGTAGCTTTGACTTGGTTTCATATTCTGATGCTGACTATGCTGGATGTAAAATTGACAGGAAAAGCACTAGTGGCTATTGCCAAATCCTTGGCGGTTGCATGGTTTCGTGGGCATCCAAGAAGCAACACTCGGTTGCACTCTCCACTGCAGAGGCAGAATATGTTGCTGCAGGGAGTTGTGCAGCACAAGTGTTGTGGATAAAGAGTCAATTGTGTGACTATAACATTAATATTGGATGCACACCTATCCTATGTGACAACACCAGTGCAATCAATTTATCAAAGAATCCCATTCAACACTCTAGGACGAAACACATAGAAATTCGTCACCATTTCTTGAGAGATGAGGTAGCCAACAAAAATTTAGAGATCAGTTTCATACCCACAGAAAAACAATTGGCTGACATCTTTACCAAACCTCTAGCTGAAGATAGATTCACCACATTGAGAAGAGAATTGGGCTTGTGCAAATTGCAATGAAACTTATCCATATACTAAGCATATGTCTCTTGTGTGCACCAACTATGAGGTATATTAAATGGTGTTTGTGGAAGAACAAGTCAAGCTTGTTTGGAAACTCTCATTATGCGTAGAGGAAAGATCTTCCGCCACGTATCCATAGTTGAAATGCATGAAAGGGTCATGTACTTTTTATAAGGAATAGTTTCTTTACACTTTTGCTCACTCCTTAATTCACTTGAACAATTTGAATATCTTCATGATCTGTTCTCTTACATTCTTAAGTGTGCTCACTTGATTGGTCTAATTGTGCTAGATGTGTATTGAGTGTTAGATTGTTTGGTAACACATGAGCACACACTTTGGGGGAGCTAGTTCAGGTTAGATGACTTTCTTGTGGAGGAAATCACTCATTCTACATGTATCTTAAATTCCCTCACTTGTCATGAGCATCTCACTCCTCATTCTAACCCTCAACTGGTTTTGCACAGGCATCTGTCGACAGCTCACACTCCATCTGTCAACAGATCAGGCCTCACAGACCATTATCTTTTCTGTCTGTGCAATCTGTCGACAGACGCCATATCATCTGTCGACAGATCCCACAGTGTCTGATATCCCCGAGTTGATCAATCCTCTGTCTGTGTAATCTGTCGACAGACCCATTTCAAGCTGTCGACAGCCAACCTCACTTCAAGCAATACATGCCTATTTCATTCATACTTGATGAGCAGGTTCATGTCATTTAACTAAGGTGTCTATTGGGTGTTTATGCATGTTTAACTCCATCGTATACACATGATATTGATGTTATCCCCTAAACCACCATGATTTGGACATACTACTCATGCCTGGGTTTAGGTTGCAGCATTTTGAAAACATTGAACTCTCTTCGAGGATAAACACCTTGAATCCATTGAATAATTTCCTTGTCGGCAAACACCATTCTCAAGCAACCTGAAAAATCTTATGGTCATTGAACCTTATGTTTTGAACTGACGGATAATCATATACATTCCATTGATCTTCAGTATTAAGCTAAAATGGAGAAAAGCTACCTATTTCAGAAAATATGAACATCATACAAAATAAAAACAAATGGGATAAAGGTAGAGCAATGATGTGTCTTGCTGAGTAACCGGGAGATGGGCATCACAAATGTCCACCCTCGCGTCAAAAAGCCAACCCATCATCTCTATACAACGGTATAATGGACACTTCCACTGAGTAACTGGGGTACGGGCATTTGTCATGTCTATCCTCACGTCAAAAGGTGTAAATTATCTTGAATACCACTTTTCCCATTGCACTCTATGTTTGCAAGCAAAAAAAAAATGAAATAGTGTGAAGCCTCCACATTGTCTCAAATCTAAAGGTCATTTAGTGTCTATGATTATCACGAAGTTTAAGCATTTATTTCAATCATCACTTGATCCTCATGAACTTGGGATCGTGTTGGTCTACAATGTTCTTACTCAATCAAGGGTAACGGTGTCTTTTCTCAAAGACCGGAACAGGTTCTCTTCATGCTCTAACTTGAAATCCCTTGGGTATTATGTTTGAACCATTTAGGCTAGAGGGAGAGCATTAATATCCATGAATATGGTAGGTTATAATGTGTATTTACCCACTTTACACCTTCAATATGAGTCGTGGAACCATTGCTCACATCCTCTTCTTGAAAATCCAAGCATAAAGCTCACAGGCAGCTTTCCTGTTGGATCTGTCGACAGATCCCCTGGCATCTGTCGACAGCGGCGGCCGACCCGGTTTGGAAATCCAACGGGCGCGCCGTCAAGGGCTATTTTGGTGGGGCTTGCCTTTTAAACTTCCATCCTCATTCTATAAAAAGGTGCCCACGGGTCTTTTGCCCCCTCTACCACCAAAACCCCTCTCCACCTCCTCTCCAACTCTCCATCCCCTGTCTGGACGGGAAACCCTATATTCCCTCCGATCTTGCTCTCTCTCACAAGCATTCACCAACATTTCTCTCTCCAGCTCATCCATCTTGTTCTAGCCTTCCTCATGTCTTCTAGGCCATCGAAGAAACTGGCATCTCGCCGCCGTCCCTCCTCTTCTCGGGCCGGTGACGACGGGGATCAGGCTGAACGCCGGACAAAGCATCGGGACGATCGTCTTCCCGAGCTTGTGGTACCTCCCCGTCTTCAACTCACTCACTCCAAGGGGACGTACACCAAGTTTGTCCAGCCACGGTATGTAGAGTTTGAGTCCTTGGCCGATATGTTTCCTAATCTCCAACCCCTATTCGACACTCAGGGGTGGACTCAGTTTCTCTACCATCACAAGCGGTATTCTCCTTCCGCCGTTCGTGACTTCTACAACCACCTTGGCTACACACAAGATAATCGTTTCTTTACCACAGTGAAGGGCACAACATTTCAAGTCACTGAAAATCTTATTTGCAAAGCCCTTCAAATCCCCAACTCCGGAGCTGATATCCTAACCACACTCCGGATGCCTCTGTCTACTACCCTCTCCTCACACTTGAGGATTATGATGGCACCCAGAAAATCTCTAAACTCAATGCCAATTCATTTCCTCCCTTGACCCGGATGATCCACCACATATTCACTACCATGATTGCGCCAAAACATGGCAGTCGGGAATTGGTCACCGATGTTCACAAATCTCTCTTCACTTTCTTCCTCCGATGTGAACCCATTAATCTACCACTTCTGATGCTTGGTCTAATCCACAATGCTTCTACCAACCCGGGAGGTCGATGCCATTTGCCTGTCCACTTACCTCCCTGATGAGGTTCATCGGTATTGTCATTCCGGACAGCGAATGCATAGAGCTTAATTCCCGCAACAGCTTTGATCTCACTGCAGCACATCGCATGGGATACAAGCTTGTTGATGGCGTTGTCACCCGGAGCTTAAGGGTAGGCACCTGCTGTTGCGTAGAGGAGATTGTTGAAGAAGAAGATGAGAATTTTGATGAAGATGACGAGGCTGAAGACTCCCAGTCTGGATCATTGGTGTGCCGGGCGTTGATATTGTTAGTGATGCTCCACCTGTGCGTCCATTCGAGACTTGCTTGCACAGTTACAGCTCCAGATAGATGACCGATGGACTTGAGAAGCTGAATACCAGATTGGACACAGTGGATTCGAGTTTGGAATCTCTTGCGGACACACAAGTCCAACTCCAGCTCCGTATCACCAGACTTCAGAAAGAGATGCACGATACTCGTCAGGCTCCAGCTCCGCCCGCAGATGATGCTGCTTAGATAGGTTCTATGTCTAGGAGTGGGTCATCACGTAGTGTCTGTGTCTTGTCATGTCTGAGTCCTGTGCTAATTTGCTTCAACTTTGTTGTCATGTACTTTCTTTCCCTTTCAGTCAAACAACTTTTTGTACTGTGTATGCTTATTTCATATCAATGAATTCACAGTGCCTTGCTCTATGTTGTCTCTATGATTGACTGATATGCATGCTTTTAGATGTTGTCAAAAGGGGAGAAACCTCAATGCATTAATTGAATAATTTTGTCATCATCAAAGGGGGAGAATGTTGGGTTTTCATTCTAACATTTATAACAACATGTTTTTTTGATGATGAATAACTTCAATTGAGGTTTGATACACTTGACACATGACAAAGAACCCAATGCAATACTTGATCATTTGTGTATTCAAAATACTTAACTTTACATGTTTTATCATGTAGGTACAAATGCCCAAAGTCAAGCTCTCACCAAACAAGTGAGAAAGATCACAAAAAGCAAGAAATAAGGTCACCTGTCGACAGACACAAAAGTACCTGTCGACAGATTGCACAGGAAAGATCAGCCCGAAGTCACATTGCTCAGGAAGTCTTCATCTGTCGACAGATGGGAAGTCGACTGTCGACAGATCCCACAGTCCTGAACATCCAGACTTCTGTCATTTGCACAAAAGAAGACATCTGTCGACAGATGGTCATCGACTGTCGACAGATTGCACAGAGCCGAAGATCAAGACTTCAGTTTGTTGCAAACTCACTGTCGCCTGTCGACAGATGGCCAAGACCTGTCGACAGACGGAGAATATTTCAAACTACGGAAAGTTCTAAGTTATCCAAGATAGTGTTTTCAAGTCTCTCACGTTTCTCCAAGTGAGAAGACCTATATTTAAACACCTCTTTGGAAGAAATTTCGTACAGAAGCAGCCACAACCAAAACCCTAGAGCTATTCCAAATTCCAGAAGAGTTGCTGCTGCTCTGCTTCAGACTGCTGCCCAGAGCCCTAAAGATCCGTCGATCCAGCAGTTCCTGAAGATAGAACGTCGAGGATTCAACCTTCTCCATCGACTCAAAGCATTCAAGTCGAAGATTGAACTTCCTCCATTCTCAGAAGAGTTCTTCACCAGGATTTATTCTCTCACTCAGAACTCTCTCTGTTTTCGTATTTCTACCATCCGTGTGTGTGTTGTGGTGATTCAAGCGACCCTTGTGCTTGAGATCACGTGTGTGTGTTGTTCTGATCGTGGGTGCACATCAGAAAACACGTGTGTGTGTGAGTTGTAGTCACCGTACTCTCTCATAAGCAGTTTTTCTCTGGTGTGTGTGTGTGCCGTGGACGTAGGATACACGATTTGTGTACTCCGAACCACGTAAATCTTCGTGTCCTGTGGTTTGAACGTTTTTCACGTTAGATGCTTGATAGGCACGTTGCATTTACACACGCTAGAAAATTGCAAATTCATCTACACGTCATCAACACATCTAAATCTCACTCAGTTTCTACTGAAAACTCAAAAGACTTTGTTGTGGTTAAAAATGGTTGTTTTAAACTTTTAATTGATAGTAATCTATTCAACCCTCCCTTCTAGATTACCATATTGGGATTCCGCAAACCTTTCAAAGACTTGACGGACAATTATTTTATACACACTTCTATCTTGGCTTAGATGACCTCTCCGTTGGGAATACTCCTGATAGGACCAGAAACAACTTGTCAAGGCCTCCGTAAGTCTCCTTGGCTTTGGCGAACATCCATTGCCGACCAGCGGGTTGTACCATTAAAACCTTTTTCACCCCTAAGGATTAGCATGATCCAACGGCCTTAGTTTGTTCTATCTCATCTTGTGATCACGCCGGACCTCTGGCCTGTGTTCATTGCTTGGCTATTGGGCGGATGTGACTCCTACCAGACTGCCAACACACGACTATGTATTGTGCAACTGTTATTATCGCCTGTTTATCGTTGTTTTTACGAATATGTCCATGTTCTCATCTACTATCTCTATTCTCTCATCTGTTCACATTTTTTCTATACTCTCATCTATTCGTCTACTACTACTCTCATCTATTCTTGGTACTCTATTTGGCCATACACTTGATTGTCTAAGATAATAAACATGACTAATGCCAGGCAATAGGGCCCGATCTGGTCCTGGGAGGTGCGCCCGAAAAGTGCTATTTGCCCATGGGAGTTCAATGATCAGGATGTCGACATACATCCAGTGCCATTTATACTATCAAGATTTAATCTATGACAATCAATATAAGTGCTATGTTGACAAAAAGATCAACTTTACATAACTAGTGCACCTTTGTGCAAACGTATGACCAATCCGTTATCATGCTTGTTGTGCTATACTCTCATGAAAAATACTATTATTTCTCATTATCATGCTTCATCACTCTCTTGACTATACATGATTGTTCTCTCTAGTTATCCTGCCTTATAAAATGTTAAACACTTAAAGTATGTCTGTTTATATGAGATATTAAGTGCTATTGGGCGTTTATCGCTCATCCTGCGCTATTTATTTCATGTGTTTCAGGTGATTCTGATGGAGACTACCACACTCAAGAGGAAGGGAATGAGGAGGAGCAAGAGTGACCCCACATTTCGACAACCACTGCTTTTAGTTAGTTAGTTAGTTATGAGTCAGTCGGTTGTAATAGTTTAGATTTGAATAAAGTACTATGGGCCCTAGTTTTAGATCTGATTAGTGAATGTAATAGTTGATTAAGAAATTATTAATGAAGTTGGATTTTATTTGGTGTTATTCTAATTGTGCAATGGTTTGATGTCTATTTATCGCTATGTACTATTTAAATAACTGTATTATCGCTCTGATATTCCGCGTCGAGGTGTTACATTTACCCCCACCATAAATAACAATATATTATTTTATGATTTTCTTATATTTGAAGTACCACAAATTATATTTTAAAATCAATTGATCTATGTCCTCTTCTAACCGATTTAGCCCAAAATTGCTAAAAATTAAAGTCATAAAATTTTAAATCATATATTTTATTTATACAAATTTAAATATTATATTTCATGATGCAGCCTTAATTTGAGTTTCTTCTCTCTTACACATTCAAGACACATAGACAGACATGGCAAGTTTTTTAGTGGTACACCTATGCATGACGGAGATATGTCGATCACGGTGATGCATGTTTCTAGAAAACTCATGTCTACATAGCTCAGCTCATGTATAAATCAAGAATAAGGATCCTCTTGGTACACTGATGGAGTCCATCAGTGTGAGAGAGGTGCTTTGCAAAAAAAAAAAAAAAAACTCTTCTCTCTAAACTTTTCTATATTTTAGGTTGATTTTTTTACAAAATGCCAATACCCCTCTCAGTATTGATGGAGTTCCCTCCATCAATATACTAAGAGGATCTCAATTCATAAATCAAACAAAAGGTGATCTCAATTTTCAGAGTTCAAAGTGTCGGCAGAGTTTGTTGTAAGACGCTTTGACTACCATGAAAGCAGAGAGGGGGGGACACCGGGTAATGGGAAGACGACAACGGTAACATTTCCCCCTATGCAAAGAACATAGACATCGCACAAAGCTTCCTCCGAGAGGTGATGCCCATGGCCATGGCTGGCTAGAGACTCCACAAGGCAGTGTAATCACACATATGAAGACGACTTTTGCCTTTAGAAAATCCTCCAATGAGAGCTAACAATGTCACATTCCTCTAGGTCTATGCAAGTGCAACTCTATGTCGCAGCCCGTCATCCTCCCATGCACCAAACACAACTATCTTATTCTACACTGGGTTATGTTTGGTATTGAGATAGATCGAAAGTAAAGTGAGAATATCTTCAAAAAATTTATGATATTCTTAATTTATTCTCAATATATTCTACTACCAAACATGACCCAAGTGTCCTCACAAATCTTGGTCTTCCTCCTGTAATCAGTTAGCTAGTTTGAAGAGTTCACGAAGGAATAAACATGGAGGGCATCTCATTCAGTACTTTGAAGAAGGTAGAGAAATATTTATTATATTTGTCAATAATATTTTTAGTGTAATTTTGACATTTTGTTGGTTAATATATTGGGGATATAACGTGTCCACCTAATGGAAAGACCAAGATATATTTAAAAGTGTAATTGACAAGAAAAAAAAGAGAAGGTTTGGTAGAAGCATGGACATAGAATTAATTAATCAAGTGGATGTTGTGGCCTTCTGGCATCTATTTCACTTTGTCACATATATACGTGCCCATACTGAGACATCACTTCTCTTTTGTCAAGATACTTTCCAAATTAGGGAGGGCAAGTTCCAAGGCGGATCCCATCTGGATCTCCACCCCCCGTCCTCATAAATACCTGAGCTCTATGACAGCCCATATATATATATATATATATATATATATATATAATGTTTACCCGTCTTGGATCATAAATTTTATTGAAGAAAAAGGATGGATCCGAGGGTTATACCATAACTCTTGCTGGATACAAAAGAAAATATATGGATCCGATGGACAAAACGGGTTGAGATTAAAATCAGATATGTATACATGCGTGTTATACATGGTGCAAGAGAAGGAGGGTTTATTAAGCGATCGAAGACCATTTGAGGTGGCAACTAGTAAAAGCATGCTGGGCTATCAGTATTCATAGGCAAACAACATCTAGCTACGGAGAGTACTACTATGCTCTCCAGTCCAGTCAAGCTTAGAGGATTGGTGAAATTTAGAAGCAGGAGCTAGCACTGAAACACACACATGCAGTAAAAATAAATGTGGGATGTCCACGGGATTTGGTGCGTGGACCTATCAAAGGTCGCTTAATGGCCCGAGAGAAAGGACACCCATTCCTAAAAACGGGAAAAAGAGAACAGCTTTTGTCTGCACTATTCTTACGCCATGATGGAAAAAAGTGAGCAGCTTTTTGGGACGATTAATCCCCACCATTGATGCGACCGAGACGACAAATACAACACCACACGGGGCTCCCCCGCAGACCCTTTCGTTCCTGGAGCTCAGATCCATGACTGCACAGCACCCAACAATGGGCGCGGGGCATTTCCGAACTTTCCTGTTCTATTGGATTGGAAGGGGGAGGGGGGGGGGGGGGGGTACGCGGCAGGCTCTGGATGTCTCGTCTATCAGACTGCCGAGCTCGTCGGAGGAAGTACGTACCCATGCATACGAGTCGGATACGTACATATGCTTAGATAGATTCTCGGTTAATTTATAACTTAATTTGATGGTGGCATAATTTGTTTATTGTTGTCATTACTCATCATTTATCTAGAGTAGATGATATATATATTCGATCGCTCTAGACCGGAGAATTAAAACTTTAGAACTGTCTAGAGATCGCCAATGAGACTAATGAGAGTTTCCACTTCACACAAGCCCATTTGCGTACCTATCAAACTAAGGTCATGCAACTGTACGGAAGACTGATGCAAGTGCATTTGCGTGGAGTCCCATGCGCGTGGGACTCTGCCGACCGGCGGGAAGAGTCTATCACGTAACAAATGTTCAGGATTTGTATAGAGATTGTTGTTCTAATTACCCTCTGTAAAAGGTTATCCTTATCGTCTCTGTATGTCTCGTTATCACTAAAGCTGAGGCCGACCTCAAGAAAGGAGACCGAACCCGTTGCCATCTCCTGTTTATTAACATGTATATATATATATATATATATATATATATGATTGATTTGAATTATGTGGGGACGTGGAAAGAGGAGCTAGGATTAAGGTATGGGGAAAAGAGGCACCGGAAGAGACAAAGGATCCGTTACCCAAGGAGGCGATTGGATCCAACGACTTGTGTTTGACCTAATAAATGGCCTGGGCGACTACTAGGGTGTCGGCCATTTTGAGATTTCTACATAATAATAATAATGAATGAATTACTCTTATAAAGATAAACATCAAATAATTGGTCATAACACCAAATAATTGGTCAAATTTTCTTTAAGGGATGTCTTGATAGAAGGACAGGAAGCTAATAACCTAGCCTAAAATCCAGCCTTATCTCGGATGAACTCTTTATTTGCGTGGATAATAAATTTAAGATCATGATTGGTATTAAAATAAATCGAGAATAGAGTAAAAATATCTTCAAAATTTTAAATATATTTTCAATTTATTCTCAATCTATTCTAATTATATCAAATAACTCCTAAGTTAACTGCTCGAGTTACTTATCTATCCTTAATTTAGGATATAGGTTATGTACATGATCTAATTGGGATTTATCTATCCCATTATCAAAGATGCTTTAATAGGCTTAGTAATTATCATAATAAAATATTTTTTTATTAAAGTAAAAAGGGGAAAAAAACTAACTATCAGAGTCTATTATAACTACCTCTACTCAACTGGGTTATGCAAATAGAAAGAGAAAATTTACTGCACTTGAGGAAGTGCAGTAAATCTAATTTACGTAAATACCAGACTTAATATATTGCCTTTGAATATAAAAATATAAATAACAAATCAATAAAAGGATCGACCAATATTTAACACCGGACCATCGATCAGAACTCAGAAGTGCTATACGAGATAAAATATATATCACAAGTGACTAGAGATGATAGATAATATATTATTACAAAATAGAGAAATGCTATTAGTGGCTCTATTTTATATCACATCTGTTTTCTGCCGTTAAATTTGGAAATCGGAACTGAAATATCAATTAAACTTATTGAGTTTGCTGCTGTCGTGATAACATATTCAAATTGAATTTTTTTACATATATATCTCTACAAATATTATTATTTATATATAATTATTCTTGACCTGCCATAATTAATAGTCGTAACTAGTTATACTCTTTACAGGGGTATACATGTAAAAAAACTAAAAAAAAAGAAAACTGTTATATGTATCCCTATTATAAATATGTTGCAATTATTATGACAGATCAGAAATATTTCAGATAATTGATGTAGATCAAGAATATATATGTAAATAAAGATATTTGTAGAAGTATATATGTGAAAATTCTTTGAAAAGATAAAAGATAACATTATAGGATTTCTCTTAAAAATAGTTAACAAATAAAAAATAAATATAATTTTATGGCACTTTGAATAGATTGGGTTTTGTTTCTCATGATCTCACACAAACTTCCTTTAAAAGATTGTACAGTAAGAGTTACTCGATTGGTTGGAAACTTCATCGTATATTAGATGGGAGGAGTACTTCAATACTAAAGTTAGGGACATGTTTTAAGTCTCGAACCTAGGATGGAATAATTTCACAATTATTTATTTAGTTGTATGTTCTCAGAAGAAATTTGGAGAACCTATTCTTAGTTGAATCCTTTGGGGGGACAGTAATTAAAGATATTAGGGAGAATTAATTCTAGGTCTTTGACAGACCTGACATTATTTTCAGGTACCTGTCAGGTTTCTTAGAACATGAAAGTTCTTACTTTTTGAGGGACTTATTTTTAAATCTCTGAGCATTCTCCCATGCATGTGAACTTTTTTAATACCAATTTTACCCCCACCTTATATAACTAGGTCAATATGTAAGAAGAGTATATAAGATAGTAAGTAAATATGTAAGAACATAGTTACATAATTACTTAACTATGTAAGTTATAAAGTTATGTAAGAGTAGTAGTAGGTAAGTATATAAGTACGTAGTTACATAATTATGTAACTATCTAACTTACATAGTTATGTAAGAGAAATAGTAGAAAATTAGATAAATGTGTAAGTATGTAGTTACATAATTACGTAACTATGTAAGTTACTTACTTACTTATTTACTTACATACATACATACATACATACCTACATACATAAAAACATATATACATACATACATACATCCATCCATCCATCTATCCATGCATGCATACATCCATCCATCCATCTATCTATGCATGCATGCATACATACATCCATCCATACACATATGTACATACACATATGTATGTATGTATGTAAGCATGCATGGATGTATGCATGCATATATGTATGTAGGTGTGTATGTATGTATGTATGTAGCAAGTAAGTAGCTTATATAGTTACATAATTATGTAACTACATACTTACACACTTGCCTACTACTTCTCTTATATAACTATGTAACTTACATAGTTACATAATTATGTAACTACGAACTTACATACTTACCTACTTCTCTTACATAACTATGTAAGTTACTTATATACATACATACATATACACACACACACATACATGCATGCATACATCCATGCATGCTTGCATACATACATACATACATGTATGTATGCATACATTCATCCATCCATCACATACATCCATCCATGCATCCATCCATCCATCCATTCTGTACACATACATATATACATACATACATACATACATACATATTTGCATGCATAATTACATATTTAGATACATACATACATACATGCATACATACTATTATGCATGTATGTATGTATGTATGGATGGATGGATGGATGGATGGATGTATGCATGTATGCATGCGTGGATGTATGTATGTATGTAAGTAAATAAGTAAGTAACTTACATAGTTACGTAATTATGTAACTACATACTTACACACTTACCTACTACTTCTCTTATATAAGTAAGTAACTTACACAGTTATGTAATTATGTAACTACATACTTACATACTTAACTACTACTGCTCTGACATAACTATATAACTTACATAGTTACGTATTATGTAACTATGTATTTACATATTTACATATTTACCTACTATTCTTATATACTCTTCTAATTACCTACTTACCTAGTTATATAAGGTAGGGGTAGAATTGATATTGAAAAAGTATACATGAGAGGAGTTAATACCCAAAGACTTAAAAATAAATCTCTCAAAAAATAAGGATATTCATATTCTAAGAAATCTGATAGAGAACTGAAAAATATAATGTCAAGTTTGTTAGGGACCTAGAATTAATTCTCCCAAGATATTATTATATAATATGGTGATATCAAATCGAGGGAATGGGAGAGGCACACATCCAAGCATGATATGAAGATTCCTTAAATACTCTAAAATATGTAGAATGTATTTTCTAGTTTTTAAAATTTTTCTTATATACTCAGAATGTCATAATATGATGTTTCTCCTATGGTAGGAATCCTACAAATTGTTAGAATTCAGAATTATGTTGGCAAATGTAGTATTCGTTTTTTCTGGTTTTGATTTTTAATGGAATTGCTAGAATGTGCATATTTCACTATCAGATATATTATCAGATCTATGGGGAAAAAATTCGTACCTAATCGTCTGAGTTGACATATTGATATCTGCCTTCCTCTCATCCTTCCTTCCATCTTCCTCTGATTAGAATATTCCTGGAAAAAGGAAGTGTGCGATTTATCAACCTTATTATGTTCAATAAAAGGAAGGAAGAAAGTAATCGGCCTTAAGAGTACACAAGGAGCACATTCTTGTTCTTCACTTGGTCTCATTATTCTAAACAAGGAGACCCACCCGGAGAAAGTGATCAATTACTACACAAAATATAGTTTAGAGTGGTATCTTAACCATTTAATAATACCAGGAATGATTTTCGAAATAGGGTGATATTCTATAATTAAAATTAACCATGTTTCATGAAATTAAAAATCTTGATTATTGATGTCATTAAAGATGTTAAGCGGGATATTTTTCTATGTACTACGGTCTAGAGTTGAAGCCCAAACGACATTAATTGTAAACCGGATTCACGAAGCAGAGAATAATTTTGACGAAATGAACTATTTTTTTACTTTCTCGATTAACATAAGAATTAGGGGCGTGAGAAAATTGTTAACTCATCTCCCACCCAAAAGATGGGTGGCGGGTTCGATTCTTCCCACTCATGTGGAGGGGGATTAATTGGTGCCGCCCATAATATATTCCTCCTTATTCAAAGTTTTTCACGTAGCGGAAAAAAAATATGATACATGTAAATATCACGGCTATGTAAGACTCGAACTCTTGATCTCAATGTTAAGTACTGAGTCTTAAGTCATTATATTGGGTTCCTGTTATCAATATATATATATATATATATAGTGGATCATGTTATAATTAGTTTTTAGTAGTTTCTTTTCCACTCTAATGTAGGAAGCTACAAATTAGAGTTTTTGGTGGAAGTCAGAAACAGCTTCGAAACTACATAAATAGCTACTAAAGGCTTCAATAACCACCCCAATATGACTGAGTTAGAGTTTCTAAAAGTTCAAAAACGCTTCCAACCAAAAAAAAAATTATGAAACATGGTCATAGTCTTAAAGAAAAGGATCATACGAATTGGCCCGAACCAAGACTAAGTTGGGCTCTCGCGGCATATGGCCCAATCGTGCCCTTCGGCCCTAAAATCTCCATTAAGAATCCACTTTGCCAATTCCTGTGCCCCCAACCAAACCAGGCCAATGCCATCCCTATCCCGGCCCACTTCTCTCTCTCTCTCTCTCTCTCTCTCTGTGTGTGTGTTGTGTGTGTGTGTGTGCACGTGTGTGGCCTGTATGTGGCTTTTGCAAGTGTTGTGGCCTTCCTCGATAGCGAAGAACATGTATGGTTTATAAAAGAACTTTTTTTACTGAAATAATCAGTTGAAAAATACGGAAGGAAGACATGGGAAAGGATCTTCCCAGATTTTGTATATTTCGAAGAAAAGAGAGATGTATTTGGATTTAAATTATGTACATCCATTACAGAAAAAACCGCTACAGTCCCATTCGGGGGGGGGTGAGAGAGCTCCATACATGAGAATGAGAGTTTTATATTTATGAGAAATTTCACAATTGGAATAACAAAAAGGAATTTCCTCACGCACATAAAGAATATTTATAGGATGGAATGATGGATCATGCAAAAATCAGAAGCAAGACAAGAATTACCAACAAGCCTGTAACTCAAAGGCAAAAAAGCCCCCTCCTTGAGAGTGGCCTTGGATTTTTCTTCTCACTTCTCATTCATTGCATGCTTGAAAAGAGGAAAGGAGGAAGTTTAGTCTATTATTTTGGTGGGGCTTAGGCTAGATTAATAATTATTTAAATAAGGCAAAATTATCGCAGCAGTACAAGAAATCACCTAACTTAAAGAACTGATTTCGACTTGTAACTACCTTGACAGAAGGCGGGGGAAGGGGGGAAGAAAAGAAGGAATGCCAGACAAGAGTTAGGCATGTATTACCATATTCCGTTAGGCATGTATTACATATTCCATACTTGTTTAAAGTAACTCTTATATGAAAATTTGAAAGGTCCTGACATAAATCCAGAGTTAGTAGCTGATGTTGGAGTGGGTATAGTTGCACATAGTTGATATAATTGATATGAGATTATATATATCCACTCTAACACTCCCATTCACGGTTAAGATAAGCTGTGAAAATTAGATGAAAAGTGTCAGTAATCAGAATATAAAGCTTAGGTAATTAGTACCTACTCTGACACCATCTTAGAAACTCCAAAATCATAATGTCAAGGTTGAAGGATCCAGGGCACAAGCACTTGCACACAGTTGATATATATAATCAATCTGGGACTATACCCACTCCAACAGCTGAAACCTAGTGATTCAAGTCCTTAAATGGTTTGGGCAAAAAAATACCGATCATGCATGCAATACAACTGATGAAGGTTGAGATTTGGATCTCAGAGTTTAGGGAGAGGAATTCTCAGAATAGTAGTTTTGGGTAATTATATGATCATGAGATTTAAGGGTGAAGATATTAGCAAAGATTTCATTCATAACCAGATTATAGCTGCTAAAAAGGTTTCCTCCCCTCAAAATCCCAAGAATTTGAGTCCGTGGGGAATCACACGCATCAATGGTTGAAAGTTAATGGTGTTCTGATGTTTTCGCCAAATTTCCTGATCTAGGAGGAAGAAAATAGGGTTGTAGGTAGTTGTCGAATATCCCCCGTTGGAATCTGTTCCAAACAGGGTTTCACAACACAAGTGCGTCAGCACTCGATTCCCCTGCAGTGTGAGCCGTCACATGGCAAAGCGGCGGGGCATATATACTCCTGTAAATCGAAACGTGATAGCAGCGTTTACCAGACGCAGTCCTTGGATCTCACCGGGAATGCGATCTCACATGGCGACGACCATTCTCCTTTCTTAGGGCTCAACTTTTGTAGATAATACTATTCAAGAAGCTCGATATCTGAGATCACAGGGTCAAGGCTTATACAGAAGACTTGGAGTGAAAGAAGACAGCAGTTCTGTTTGTTTGATACTAAGAAATCTTTCATCTTGTTGGTCTGTGAACGAACGTCGAAACTCGCGCTAGATGAAAAAGAGGCAGATATATGAATGTGTGTATGCGTGTGTGTATGCCCGCGAGCGCGCTCAATCGAGAGAGAGAGAGAGAGAGAGAGGAACAACCCAAAAGCCGAAGACTTGTCTCCAGTAGCCGGAGGGTCCCGATGGCACCAACTTACCGGAGTGAGGCTGCAAGTCCTTCCCTTCTGCGAGAGAGAGGGAGAGAGAGAGAGACTTGGCCTCCAGTAGCCGGATGGACCGGATGGCACCAACTCACCGGAGTGAGGTTGCAAGTCCTTCCCTTCTGCGAGATATAGAGAGAGAGAGGGAGAGAGAGGACGCGTAGTCTCACCGTTGCACCAAGACACCGGAACAGACTCTCTCAAGTTGGAATAAAATATGCTGATGGGAGGCCCACCTCACTGTCCAGGGAAGGGGGAGGCTGCCAGGCTTCCCTCCTCACAGAGAGAGAGAGAGAGAGAGAGTTTTCTACTCTCTCGGCGACCTGGACCGGAGTGGGGAGGAGAGGAGCAAGGAACGATACCAAGATGGTCGGCCATCTCATTGGTGGAAACAGATCTAGACGTACGGATGGTTGATCGACATCAGGCGAGAGAATATTGGACAGAGGCCAATAAGGAATGGGAGGGAAGCCAACAAGGCGTAGGAGAGAAATGCACGCACTCACACCAACAGTACAGTTGCAGATAGATGGATAGATAGAGAGAGAAGAGAGAGAATTCTTACCATACACGCTTGTCTCGTGGTCAAGGGAAGGCTGCGGACAGAGAAGATTTCTCCATTGGCGGGGACGCTCTTCGTTGCTGTGGCAATTGCACTGGGAGAACTAGATCAGAGGAAGGAGATGATGATGTTAGCGACTGTCTTCCTCCATCAGAAGTGAACGGCAAAGGAGGGAGTTTAAGAATGAACGCTAGCCCGGCTGATTACAGGGATCGAACCCCAAATTTAATTCTCCGCCCCCACGTATCGCGCAGTACTAGCTGTACTTTTCCTTTAACACCAACTGTGTCCGGGTTGGAATAAGCTATAGAGGAGGTGCTGAGTTAGCCTGGTTTACAATGTCTACAGGAAATGAAGGATATGTAGACGGTTGAAAGCCATCTACGAAACCATAAGAACCGTCTACAAAATATTTTGTAGACAGCTACGTAGCCGTCTAGAGAGCCGTCAACGAAAATTCCGTCTACATAACATACGTAGACGGGTTTTAGAAGTCGTCTTCTAAAACTCATCTATGAGACGGCTTCCGCCGTCTAAGATAAGCCGTTAACAAAACTTAAGTAGACGGTTGTTTACCGTCTATAATATTTCCGTAGACAGTTTTTGTAGCCGTCTATAAATATTTATAAACGGTTTATTAGCCGTCTATATAAACTTATGTATACGGTGTTTAAGCCGTCTACATAACTTATGTAGACGGTTAATAAAACGTGCAAATAAAGTTTTGTAGACGGCTTAAGCCGTCTACACATTTCAATTTTTTTTAATTTTTTTTATTTTTATTTTTTTCCCTGTTAGTACGAATCAAACACATCATATACATACATCATTACTACCATGCACACACAAATTATTTAAAAACCATTATATACATACATTAATATACCATATACACACACATTATCCAAAACACATCATAAACATATTCAAAAGAAATACATATCTCACCCACTATAATAATCTAATCATCATCATCATAATCACACAGACTCTTCACTCGCCTCACACTCAAGCTCACGCCCAGGACGAGACGGCTGTGATGGCTGAGCAGCATATTGCTGCATGAAGGCTCGCATCTCTGACATTTGACTGCGCAAGTCTTGTAACCTCCTGGCGATCCCTCTCCTCTCTGCACACAAGTCCTGTAACTCCTGGCGATCCCTGCTCCTCTCTACACACAGCTCCTCCACCTTTTTGTTTGATCCTCAACTGCTGCTGCAAATGCTGCACCTGAGTGTGGTAGCCGCCTGAGGAGCTCGATCCCTCTCCCCTCCCGTACCAAGTGCGGAGCGTCTCAGCCTTACCCGCACAACGAACACGGCCAGGCCTGTCTCGTCCCATGACAGCTATGAGGCATCCTCGGCTAGAACAGGAGCGGCATCGTCACTCTGGAGGGAAGGAGTCGTCATCTGTGTCATCTTCTCCTACAATTAAAAATATTTCATTAACAAAAAATGAGAATTATAAACTTATTTATTAAAATAATTTATCTAAGACCGATACACTTACAAAACGATCCCTGCTTTCGTCATCAACCCACCGCTGGGTACGTCAGAGAGGTCTTTACATCTCCCCATCTTAAAAATCTCCATGCGATCGGGCTCACGCTGGTGATTCTTCACCTGTAAAATTAATTGTATAATCATCAGTACGAAAAAAAATCAATAGAGATTATTAAAATTACATTCAATAAAATAAAAAACTTACAAAATCTCTTTTAATGATAAATACTGGTACGCCCCCGCCGATACGTCATATTTTGATGCGTACGATTCTGCTTGTTACGCTCGGCAATATCTTGTAAAGAAGAAGACAATTCATATATTTGAATATTTGATAAATCTGAAATGAAAATCATAAGTACATATGTAATTAATCATATTATTTTACTTGCTCCTCCCTTGAATTCCATTTTTGACAATTGTCCGCCAATCAGATGGATCAACACCAGGTGGAACAGATGCAACAACATCCTCAAAGGTCTTGCCTTATATGCTACAAATAACAATTACAAAGTTAACAAAATACTCATTATCAACATAAAAAACAAATAAATACTCTTAAAAAAAAATACTTACTTTCGACTTAACATCCCACGCCAGCCTTTGTGCATGCTTGTCATGTGTTGTAACATCTCTCTTATCCGTCTGAGGAGTCCGATCCCAACAAAACCACATCTACACATATATTACCAATCTAATTAGCATATCTCACAAATACACAATATTCACTTAAATGTTAATCTATTTACCTCGAGATCTCGAATATTCCATTCTTTGTCTCTTCAGGCAGTTTTGAAAAAATTTTTCTGTCATATTTTGCAATGCAGTCTGATGATATGCCATACGATTTACAAATTTTGTCCCTTGCTCGCCTACCCCGTATCCACCAATGACTCTTACATTCCATTTCTGTCCAGCTCTAGCCTCCTCTCTATGGCACCTCTAGAGGGACCCCGACGACCCTCCCTCGACCCCACGATGGTGTCTCTATGTAAAAACATATACATAAAGAAAATGATTAGATTTTATGAAACTAAAGTAAATATAAATTGTAGTGCTACTGATTTAAAAATATACCTGCTACAGAAGAAGATGCGATGCAACAGAAGACGCCCCCCTGAGTGGTAGGAACTACGGCTTGAGAAGGATGACCTGCACAGCAGTCTTCAGGTGAATGAGTTGGCACGTCATCCACAGTCCGTGCTCTCCAAAACACGAGATCCACTGCGTGAATCCTTAGAAAATAGTTGATAGTATTAGAAGCGTATAAATTTACACAAAAATTATAGTTGACGGGGGGGCATCTCCCCTATATTAGGAGCATATCCACATGTTGACACAACCTGTGGAAAAAAATTTCATACATTCACATCTTGAAAAATAAGAGTATATAATAAGCAAAAAAGAGACATGTACATCCTAAAAAAAGAAATTAAAGCATAAACACACCAATTCTACAATATAACATATACATTACCATGACCAGAGTTACTATAAACATTAAGATTCACATTCTATAATAGAAAAATATAACATAATTACACTCCACTTAAATCTCCATATATTCACCAACACTCACATTAATTCCTTCAGTTACATCAACATCAAATATTCTCCATTGATAGGAACATCAACCAATTTTCTTGATAAGCTTCAACATTTTCATCCTCAGGCACTTCTTCCTGTTCTGCCATGTTATAATAGTCTCGGGGCTGTGCTCTTACAGGAATGATCCATCCTGTTCTTCTATTATCATCTACATAAAACACCTGCTCTACTTGTTGGGCAGAGCAAATGACTCATTTGTCCCCATTTTTTATTGATGTTGAGACTGATGATACCAATATTGTCACTTGAATCCCTGCCTCACGATAAACATCCCACCAGTCACATTCAAACAATATACACGTCTGTTATGGTCAAAACATATTTCCACAACATCCTTAAGATGTCCTAATAGCCATCACATTTATTATTAAGATCTGCAATCACAACAACACCACATAGTTGAGTCTGCTTTGTATAATCTGCAGTTCTGTACGGAACCTATATCCATTTACAATATAGCCTGAATGGAATAAGCAATTCTTGATGGTGTTTGTGACAAAATTTGGAATCTTTAGTGCATCGAGGATCATTTGCATCTTTTATTCTTGGACAATAACTTTGAAACCATTTTCTGAAATCTTTCTCGATTCCTCAATAAGTTTCTAGCCTTCGTTTATGTTCAGCCAAGAAAGGATCAATCTCCTCTATCGTTTCAAAATATCGTGTGTGCCAACTGCACTTCTGTCTCAGATAACACACGATTCTCAACTTTACCCTTCAAAAAATGCCCTGGGTGATTAAAGATTGACAAGAAATCACCATCGTCACTGCGACTAGGAGCGCCATCCCAATTCTTTCTGTACGATTAAACTAGTGACTATATTGGGCAAGTACATAGAACAAACGAATAGTCTCCTCAAGAAGATAGCCTTCCACAATTGAACCTTCCGGTCGTGCTTTATTGCGCACATAATCTTTCAACTTCAAGTATCATTCTATAGGATACATCCACCGGTATTGAATAGGACCAGCAATTCTAGCTTCATAAGCCAAATGTGATATCAAATGAATCAGATAGTGGAAAATGATGGCGGAAAAATTGTTCTAACTTGCATAGTGTTACTGCTATATCAGCTTCTAACTTCATCAAATGTTCAGGCCTCAAAACTTTAGAAAATATATCTTTAAAGTACATACTCAACTCTGTGATTGGGTCAGTCCCATCTGCATGAACAATGTTGCGAAGTGCTAAAGGCAGCACCACTTGCATATAAATATGAGAGTCGTGACTCTTCAACCCTGTGAGCTTCCACTTGTAAGTCCACACACTTGATAAATTAGATGAATACCCCTCGGGACTTTAATGTTCCTTAGAAAGTCACAAATCTGTAACCTTTGTGTTTTGTTCAATGAAAAAATCGATGCAGGTGGTTTTCCTCCTTGATCTGTCGGCACATGCAGTTGCGGACGTATCTCCCAATCTTCTAAGTCATCAGTGCCTTAACTGTGTCCTTACTGTAACCAGATCCAAGTAGATTTAAAGTACCCAAAGATTATCACAAACATTTTTTCAATATGCATCACATCTAAATTATGACGGAGAAGCAGATTTTGCCAGTATGGTAACTCTCTAAAAAAATCTCTGTTTTTTCCATCCTTTCGGTTTATCAATGTCTTTCTTAAAAATCTTCCCAAACCTAGTAATAGGCAACCATCTATTGTTGCTCCCACACTTCACGACCATTCAAATTTTTTGAGATTTCCAAATTCGACTCTGCCATCAATCTATCCTTATATGTTGTTTCCTCCATCTGTGATGTACTGGCAAAAATCGACGGTGCCCAAGATAACAAAACTTCTGACAATTTTTAAGCTTCTTGAATGTGTACTGTAGTTACATGTCGGACACGCATATGTTCCTTTAGTGCTCCACCCTGACAATTAGCATATGCAGGGAAGTCATTGAGGGTCCGAGAGAGAGTAGCTCGCAAGGTGAAGTTCCTGTTTTTTTGCTGCATCATATGTTTGCACACTATTATACCATAAATCCTTCAACTCATCTATCAATGGTTGTAAGTATACATCAATGTCATTTCCGGGCTCTTTAGGACCAGGAATGAGTAAAGACTCATGGTATATGTTTGTCATACACACCCGGCGGTAAGTTTTAGACAACTATCCCACAGGCCATGTACTATACCTGGTACTCATGTTTGCAATGGATTAAACCCATCACTTGCCAAACCGAGTCTGAGATTGCGGGCTTCAACAGCAAAGTCTGGATAGACATTGTCAAAATGTGTCCATGCCTCAGAATCAGCAGGATGCCGCATCTCCCCATTTTCTTGCAACGTCCGACCATCCTTATGCCATGTCATCCACTTAGCTACCATAGAAGACATAAACATTTTTTGCAATCTGTCTTTCAGAGGAAAATAACGCAAGATTTTCTTAGGTACTCGCTTGCGTGTAGAAGAATCATTTGTAGGTGTGATTCTTTCTTTATACCTCGGTGTATGACATTGCGGACACTCATCTTTATGTTCATTCTCCTTCCAAACACTACACAATCATTCTCACATGTATCTATCTTCACATGGCTTAATCCCAAATTTCTAACTGCCTTCTTAGGGGTAAACGAGCCGAGTCGAGCCGAGTTAGTATGCTGTTCAAACTCTGTTCGTTAATTTTTAATCGAGTTCGAGCCGAGCTCGAGCTATATCGAGTATTGAAAATGCCTGTTAAAACTCGGCTCGTTTAAATACTCTCGAGCTCAAGCCCTTACGAATATTTTAACGGCTTAATTGATTTTTCGAGTTCGTATATATAAGTTCAATCCAATCTACAAGTAAAAAATGATCGTTCATAAGACCTAAATTTATCTTATTTCAAACTCATATCTCAATAGTTTTGATAAGTTACTTAATTTAACTATTTTAATATAATGTTTGAATATATTCATAATTTGTTACAAGCCATATGAGATTAATAGATAGATAACCCCGCAAGAGAGGGGGTTGGTGTGCGACATGGTAGGGGCGGTGCTGTAACTCCCCTTCGCACACTGCCTAGAGCCTCCTTTCTGCACTGTCAGTGACCGGTACTGCGGCCGCCGAGAGCACTGTCTGCCACTAACGGATGGTCCACAGTGGTCGCCTGAGATGCCAGTGACCGACAAACGCACCCCTCGGTCCCACCGGGGGCTCACCTACTACGCAATCGGTCTCGAGAGGAAGAAGATACTTGATATGCTAGGGACCTTGCAACATTAAATTTTATGTTCATGCCCTATTTCATGATCTGTGTATATACCCTCATTTGCATAATTTGTATATACACTGTGAATTTAGTCTATGATATTTAAGCCTTCAAAAATATTTATATTGTAATAATAACTGTATAAAAACAAATAAATATTTTATATCAATATATACTTATTATATTTAAAGAAATATTTAAATAAAGTGTTACGAGTACTTAGACAAGCTCTTAACGCGTATTTAATCAAGCTCTTAACGAGCACTTAAACGAGTGTTCACGAGTATAATCGAGCCGAGCTCACATGTGTTCAGACTCGGCTCGTTATGAATCGAGCTTTTTTTCTTGTTCAAGCTCGGCTCGTTAATTAAATAAATGAGCCGGACCGAGCTTTTACGAGTCGAGTTTCGAACTACTCGTCGAACGTATCGGCTCGTTTACACCCCTATGCTTCTTAGCTTCATACCATGATTCAGGGACATAGGCTCCTTCTGGTAATATTTCACGCAGAAGATCAAGAACATGCCCATACAATTGCCTGTGACCTGATTCATTGTCTTAATGTGTAGCAGTTTAAAAGAAATGTCAATCCACTCACTTTCTGGCAACCGGGATACAAGGTGTTTCTGCATCATCTAATAGTTTTATAAAATTCCTTCGCCTTTGCATTGGTTCATCTTCATCACACCGAGCAGCCATATCAGCATCTTGCAGCTCATGTAACATCTGAATTGTAGTATCAGCAGTCATCTGTTGTTCTTCTCATAATCTCCTCTGAGGATATGTCACCAACGGGTTTCTCTCCATGACACACCCAATTTGTATAATGAAGCCATACCCGTCACATATCAAATGAGTTTTCACTTCATACCGAGTGAACTCAATCCATTACAACATTTTTTACATGGACATTGTATCAACTGTCCGTTATCTCCATGCCTGAACTCCCTCCTATCTTCATGAAAAGCAAAGTCCATAGTTCTTCAACTCCTTTCTCATACCTGGATCCAAACGATCCGTAACATTCATCCAACTCTTATCGACTCCAGCCATTTCAAAATAATCACAATTAGAAGTAAAAAAAAATATTAGATATGAATCAAATCACATCATATGTGTAAACTTATTTAAAACTATATGACATAATTATATATGAAGTATAATTAGTAAAAATTTCGACAGCATCTACCCTATACTGGAAGAAAATCCACATTTTCACAAAAGTCTATATTCATACATTCTTGCAAAGAAAGGGGTTACCTACATGAAATCTTGCCCATCTATGGATATTTGATCATCTGATATTCTTTATTATATGTGTTTTGAGTTACCTAAAATTTCGGCCGCATCTCCCACACGTCTCCAATATACCACCATTATTTACTAATTTTAACTATGCTAAAAAAATCACTTGCATAAAATACAAGTGATAAAAAGAGCAGTTAAAATTAGCAGGTATATTGGAGAAGAGCGAGAGATGTTGCCGAAATTTTAAGATAATCTCAAAACACATATAATAAAGAACATCAGATGATCAAATACCCAGACTGTCCAACTTGGACAATTCAAGACTATATGCCGACATATGCCATTACTATCAAAAGACAGTAAAAATATATATCATAACAAAGTCTTGAACGGGGCAAAAACAAAAGGTCCACTCATTCTTACGTCCATATGTTTCATCAATGCTGCATCCGCATTAAAATACATTCACACATCCTGCAAAAAAGATATTCACGCATCCACACATAATAAAAAAGTTGAGCCACCACCCAGGCTCGCTGGATTAAATAAAGATGAGCCACCACCCAGGCTCGCTGGATCTTACCTGAACAAAGAGCCTCAAAAGATGAAGCAACTACCTCGATCTCCGCAATTGATCCAAACAACCATGTCGTCATATTTTACAAAAAAATATATTAATAAAAATAAGTAAGCCAACACAATTTATTAAATACATAACCATGACCAATTTACCAATAACATGGATCAATATAGGGAGAACTTCAACATCATGGGAACAATAATTGGCATCCAAGTAGAGTACTTCAAACTACAAAAATGAGATGGGAAAAAATGCAGAATTCCACACTTAACGGAGCTACTTCCACTAGTGAATTGGACAGTCCTGCATCAAACATGTTGTCAGTTGGAACAGTCCTTTATAGAGGTTGCATAGAATACCTGCTGAGGTAGTTAGAACTGGATAGAATCTGTAGTAACCTTCTTTCCCTGCACATATGGTTAATGAAAGGTATTATTGTTCTAGAACTTAGTTAATAAAAAATTAGAGTGAATACAAATTTAAAGAAAAAGAGAAAGATAGCACCGTACCTACATTACGACAGTGCTACAGCAGGAAATGATTACAAATTGTTATGATATAGTTTTTGGCTGGTGTGTAAGCCAATGTTCTACGTATTGTTCTCTCACATCCCCACACCCCACCCACAACACCCACATATACATATATACATACATATGGTCCTCTCCCCCCCCCCCCATTCCCTATGCAGCATGCACAGACACTTCCACCAGCTAGCTAGCTGCAAACCTTTATTTTAACATCCTCGAGCTTTCCAACATGTACAGATTTCTGGAAGCTGCACAGGATGCCATGGCAGAGGCATCTGCTATAGGTTTCACATAGGTTCTGATGGACAGGGGGAACCTTCGATGAGTTTGGGTTTTCGAACAAGAACTGTGAGTGCCCGTTTCTGTTGCCACATATCTATCTATGCTCCACCACACAGAGGCAGGCCATAATCGGGAGGAGAGATCGAGACAAACAACTAGACAAGAAAGAAGGTAAGGTGTGTAGAAGATTGGCATTCAGGATTGACATTAGATATAAGTGCCTTAATCTTTACCTCCACACTATCCTGAGTCGGATTCACCCGAAACCCCCCACCCCGGCCCCCCGGGCCCCCTTGCGCCGCGCCCCCGGCACCCCCACCCACGCCACCCTCCTCCTTCCCCTCGCCACCACTGCACCCCCCCCACCCGCCCCCCCCTCCCGGGCCCCCTTCGCCCCCCCCCACCCGAAACCCCCGACCCCCCGGGCCCCCCTGCGCCCCCCCGGGCCCCCCGCGCCCCCCCCCCCCCCCCCCCCCCGGGCACCCCCACCCGCGCCCCCCTCTTCCTTCCCCTCGCCACCCCTACGCCCCCACCACCATCCGCCCACCGCCGTGCCCCCCACCCCACCCGGGCACCCGTGCGCCACCGCCGCCCCCCCCCGGCCCCTTGCGACTCGGATCGAAAGAGGTAGAGAAAGATAGAGGGGGAGGACGAATACCCGATAATGCGACGGCGACGGCGACGGCGGTGTCCGCGGCAGACGGCGACGGCGATGTCTCCGGCGTGCTGGGCGAGGGCGACCGTCTCCGGCGTGCTGGGCGAGGGCGGCGTCTCCAGCGGGCGGGCCAAGGCGGAAGGGCGAGGGCGCGGGCAAGACGAAATGGGGCGGGGGAAGGGGACGTGGGCAATTAAATTAGAAGAGATACGTAGACGGCCACAAAGCCGTTTACGTATAAAGGATACGTAGACGGCTTGTACATAGACGGCTTTAAGCCGTCTACAAAATATAGAGAACAATTAGAGATAGACCGCTAACGCCTCTACCGTATAAAGGATACGTAGACGGCTTTTATTTAGCCGTCTATATACCCTTTGTATGTACACGGTTTTCGGAAGCCGTCTATGTAAGATATGTAGACGACTTAGTAAGCCGTCTATATATCCCATATTCATAGACGCTTTTTATAGCCGTCTACAAATATTGTTTTTTGTAGACGGCCGAGATTTTTAGCCGTCTACATATCCTTCATTTCCTGTAGTAACTGGGTTTCCTTAACCTAATTACCTGGAGTACGACTTTCCTGATCCTTCTTGATCTTAAACTTGAATTTTCAGAATATTAAATTGCATAATATAATATACAATTTTCTTCAAGGTTACAAGTATTAAGGTATATATGATATCCGGATCATACCTTACCAGATAATAAGACATTAGCATTTTATAGAAAGAGTAAGATGTATATATCAGCTGTATCAATAATATAAGAAATTATGTACGAACTGTAAGAAACAACACATATGTCAGCGGCTTATACAAAAGATGAAGAGTTGTTGACGGATACTTATCTCAACGGACTTGTAGCCGTTGATATAACCATTGACAAATAAGTTATCGACTTATGTTTGTCAGCGATTGTCCTCAAGCGTTGATATATGAGACATATGTTATAGATGTCTTCATAGCTGTTGACATATGTCAGATATATCAACGGTGACGACTGTTGACATGTGTCATATATGTCAACGACTGTCTTTTACTGACATATTAATAATACATCAGTGGATTTTCTAGCCGCTGACCAAAATTTATTTTTTAAAAAAACTGGCCCTAGCATCCCCCTTTCCTCCTATCTCGGTGGAGACGAGGGTGGCCTTGGGTTTCCGTGGCGCTGAACTCCTCGTTGGTGCTCTTGAGTATGTTTGGCAGCAGCAGCCTTAGACGTCAGACCTCCATATGTCGATGTCTGGGCTTGATCCGCTTCTCTAGGCTGAAGGCAAAGTACTAGGGGAAATCCTGGAGCTCTTGGGGACCCCTCCCCATCTCCTCCACCAAGTACTTGGGCCTGAAGTTGTTCTCCACGCTGAAGGTGGATAGTGCCCCAGCTCCAACGCTAGGTACTCCACCTTGCACATAGAGTCCTCTTCACACTTGATGTCAGCAGGACTAGGTCCTGTTCAATGACACAACGAACGTTGACGGCGGGGACACCGAGGTCGCAGGTGAGGAAGCAGAAGACAGGGGCGAGGTCGGAGTGGATGTCGACGGAAAAGGCACAGAGGCACATTCCGAAGATGCGGGTCATGTTCTCGTGGTGGATGCCCTGAGATAGGAGGTAGGAGACGACGGCATGGAGGGAGTGGAGCGGGTGGCGTGGAGGGAGGTTGAAGGGGAGGGGCGTCCGGAGTCGACGCCCATGATCTCTGCTACTCTTTGGGGTGCCGCCGTCGTCGATGGCTTTGTGGGACGAGGAGTCTGTGGACGATTTGTGAGAGGGTGCCAACGACATCGGGCGATTGGAGGTTGTGGGCACCCCAAAGTTTTAATGGGCTCATTTCCATGGAAGGCATAACTTCTGAAAATACCCTACAAATCAGAAGAGAAAATACATGTAAATGGCCCATGTGAAAAGATCATAAAGCCCATTAACCAAAGCCCATATCACCCCATGCAAGGAGGTGAGCATAAGCAAATGCTACACCTCCCAAAAGGGGGTCCCAAAAATGGCAAAAAGTGGTTCCTGCGCAGGAGGCTGTGAGGGGTTCTTTTCGGCAGACTTTCTAGAAGCCTCTTGGAGAGGCAAAAGGGGCTCCTACGGGACAGATCTGAGGAGGAGGCTTTTGCAAAAAGAAAAGGGGTTGGAAGAGAGAGGAGTCTTCTTCTCCAAGGGTGTTGAAGCTGCTGCTGCATTTTGCCGGAGGAGGGGCTCCTTGGGTGGTTTTCTGCAGAAAAGCATGAGAAAAAAAGGAAAACAGCAAGAGAGAAAGAGAAAGAGAAAGGGTGAGAGGAGAGCTACCATTTGTGTGTAGTCTTTCATTTGGGGTGAAGAGAAAGAGAGGAAGAAGGTAGGTGGCGTGGGATCTCCCCCTCCCCCTTTTCATTAAATTTTTCTTTGTACTCTTTCCCCTTTTGTTTAAGAGAATGTCAAATCCATGTTCTCCTCTCTTATGATGTGGATATCCCTTCTCTTTGCATTAATGTCTCTCCCTCCTCCATCTGGGGTGGGTTTTTAGACTTTCTTTTCATGCTAAGACGTGTCACGGGAGAGAGGGGACCTCTCTCTTGTAAAGAGGTGTTCCTCTCCCCCAATGACATACATAAGACCCCATTCATTCCCATGCCCATTGGGTTCTATGCAAGTCCCCCTTTGGGGTGCGTTACCACTGTTTTAGCCCTGTTTAATAGATGCTCTCCACTGTTTTGGCCTTCCCAGGGTACCCTACCACTGTTTGGGCAGAAATCGCCCTCATGGTTGAAGCCCGTTGGGCCTTCCACAAATCTCTTTGAAGCATGTGTTTGTTCATTGTTTTTAACCCTTTTGAAAGGTGGGTTGGCACTGTTTAAACATAAGTTTTCCCATGTGCATTTCAGTTTTGGTCCATGCCCTTGCTAGCAAATGATTTGAAATTAATGTTCATGCCCAGAGCTTAGGCATCTAATGCCAAAAGCCCATTAGACCGCTGTTTTGGGTCCATCCAAGAGATGCTTCCTCACTATTTTGGCTGTGCAATGGGTGTTCCCATCACTGTTTAAACAGTCCCTCTATGGGTTTTTTTTTGTGTTTGGGGCATGCCCCTTTTGCTAGCCAAGGGTTGACCAATCAATGTTCATGCCCCCATGCTTAGCATCCCTTGCAAAAGCCCATTAAGACCATTTCTGGCCCAAATCGCCCACCCCCATGGGTAAGACTAGCTTGAACAGTGATTGTTCACTGCCCACAGGGAGGAGGCCCTGTGCTGCCGATTCGGACAATTTGGGTGTCAGTCCTGTCGATTCGGCAAGCCTGGAGAGGTCTGCCGAATCGACAGGCAGTGACCTGCCTTTGGCCGAATCACATGAGCTAAGTTATGCTCCATGTGATTTCAATCAAGGAAAGAGACAATAGATTGATAAAAGCCCATCTAAATCCTGGGTTAGACAACATAATGTCTATGCTCGATATATGGGTTTACATCATCCACTTGCCGCTTGGATTTGTGTGGTCATGACTCATCCGGTCCCCTTAAAGGCTTGCCCTGGGGATTGGTGTCGTGTGCCATTGGGTTATGTCGTTTTCGGCGTACACCCTACCTTTTGGTGTCATCTCCATTATGGTGGATCGTACCGTGCACTCCTTGTCAACCATGATAAGGGAGATGCTGCCAATTTTTCTCCGTGCGCTTCGAATCGGCAAGAGACTCTTAAAGAAATCCCCAAGGTTTAATGATTTCAATGGTATTTCAGCAGGGTGCCGATCCAGTCCTAGCTGCCGATTCGACTCGGGCTGCCGATTCAGTCACGTCATGCCAATTCGGGTCACACCCTACCGATTCAGCTTTACCCTGTCGATTCGGTCCGGGCTGCCGATTTAACCAGGCTTCCGATTCAGCCATGCTCCATCGATTCGCTATCTGTATTACGTTTTGCACGCTCTACCGAATCAATGTGTCTTACCGAATGGAATGCACCTATGCCGCCGATTGGCCATCCAACGACCAAGCAACGCCAAATACGAATAGAACCACAACTGCATGCTTCAATAGAACAAAAGAGCAAATTGAAAATATCCAATGATAAAAAAAGAGCAAATAGATTATTCGTGGTTACATACTTCAAAAGCAAAAGACCAATCGAAACCCTATTTCATGAAAAAAAAAAAAAAAAAAAAAAAAAGACGAATAAAAGAAAAGATCCAACAATTAATAATAAAGATCAAATAACATTGAATAGACATCATGCTTTCTAACACTTCAGCTAAATTTAAGTTGCATTTTTCACTTTCATCGGATGTCTCCGCTTAAGGCCACAAGAATTTCTACTCTGGCGATTAATCGAGGGTTTTCCCTTTTAAGGAGATGTAATTAACGTCGTTGCGCTTAGGCAACGGCGGGATGTTAGTCCAGGAATCGACACTCACTTTCGTTTGACGAAGTCAAACGGTGCACACAATAGACTTAAAGCCCTTTAACTCTCGGAGGAGAACCATTTGTTGTCACCTCGGTGACTGGCACGCCCGCGCTTTGCAATTGTAGGGTCATCTCTCATCACCATTGCTCGAGTAGCATTCGACGAGATTTGAATTTACAATACGCAGTCATGAGACAACATGATAAAAAAGGAACTTTTAAAAGATTTTTAAAAAATCCATTTCCACCGAGGTGGACAAGGCGGTGCAGAGGTCGCGCTCGTAGAAAGGCGACGGAGGCAGAGCGGCTTCAAAAGGGAGGGGAGAGCAGATTGAGGTGCCGGGTGGGGAGAGAGTAGGGAGGGGGCGGGCCAGGTGTCTTTAGATATTTTTTTAGTATATGTCAACGGCTCTTTGGAGCTGTGACAAAAGTTTAGATATTTTTTAGAAAGATCAAAAGGCGGCGGGAGATCTCCTGCTATTGTTTTAGATTTTTAGGTATATGTCAGCTGCTTCTAAGAGCCGCTGACAAAAGTTAACATTTGTCAACGGCTAGAAGTGGTCGTTGACAAATGTCGACATATGTCAACGTCCCTTATTTAATATTTGTCAATGGTTCTATGTAGCTACTGAAAAATGTTAGAATATTTGTTAACGACTTTATATAGCCGCTGATAAATAATTTGTATTTGTCAACAATCTATTGTAGTCGTTGACATATACTTAAAATTTGTTAACAATTTTTTTTTATAACCGCTGATAAATATTAACTTTTGTCAACAGCTCTAGGAAGCCGTTGACAAATTTTAAGTATATGTCAATGATCTTTCATAACCGTTGACATAGAGAACTTATAGCAGTGGTGTTTAGTAGCCGTTGACAAATAATTGTTGGTGAAGAGACGTGATTTAAGTATGCCTCCCAAGAGGTATTGTCCCCATGCTTGAGGTTTGTCTTTTAAAGGGCTCTCTTGGGAGAAGAGGTTAGGCTCTTACTGATAAGCACCCACTTGTTCTCACTATCTTTCAATGTGGGACTAAAAAATACATCTGCATAGCCCCCCAGTGAGGATAAGGGTGTGCGGGTCTCATGAAGATGAGACACTCGGGTAGGGCGCATGGTCTCTCGTTCGTTCCACAGACGGCGCCAATAAAGAGACGTGATTTAAGTGTGACTCCCAAGAGGTATTGTCCCCATGTTTGGTTTTTTGTCTTTTAAAAGGGTCATCTGGGGGAAGAGTGAGACTCTTACTGTTTACTGATAAGTACATACTTGTTCTCACTATCTTTTAATGTGAGACTAAAAAATACCTCTACAGTTGGCAAATCTTAATTTTCTTGTAGTGACGGTACGTAAAATATCATTCAAATAATAAAACATTCCCGTTGGTGTTCTATTGGTGGACACCTTTGCTTGCTTCATCTTCTCTTGGCATGGATTGGTGTGCCCGAAGGCTCTGGGAAGTGAAGAAAGGTTGGTAATATCCTACGTATAGAGAACGAGGATATGATTTTCTTGAATAAATGATCACAGAACTAAATTACAAAGAATAAAGGCAAGTGAATTAAATGCATGCCATATCCGTGAGGCAATCCTTTTCAAATCCTTTTTATATTGTCACACTAGATTCTATACATATGATGAATACGTTCATTCATGAGTTCAATCATCAGTTAGACGCTCAAAAAGAAATTTAAGAAAACCATACGTACAATCTCATATGATTAGCCTATTAACTGGGTTTAGAATATTCTTGTAATTAATTTTTTCGTTAGACTGTACTTAAATCAAAATCAAATTATGCAAACGTGTATCTTAAGATGAGACGTGAAAAGACAACACTTTTTCTTGAAAAAGAGCTTTCACGGCCAACAAATGATGTTATAATATGTTGGGATGCAACAAATAGAAACTCTTAAAGGCGGCAAATTTAAAGTCGGCCCTACCTTTGAATAACAAAAAGGTTCTTCTCATTTGAGGCAATGATGGAGGTGGATATGCACAACGTCGGCGACTTCCTTCCTCCTAATTACGAGAAACTATTGATATGGATGGCATTACTTCTGGATTAATTTGACGGCCCTGGGACATTGATGGGGCCAGGGCCACAAGGGAGAACCATGATCTATCTATCTGCTGCTGTAGGGGCGTCCCAAGCGAAGGGCGCCAGCTGCTTTCTGCAAAGTTATAGAGGAATCTGTCTCACTATTTCCCACTAGAAAGAATAATGGTGCATGCATGTCTAAGGCCGTCTATATCAGAGCCAGAAAGCGAGAAAGGAAGAGTGGAGATCCTCTCCCCCGCGGGTGGAGGGGACTCCATCAGTACAAGGGGGCGCTGGGTGTTTTTGTTTGGAACCCTTGCGTTTTTTTTTTTATATTTTTTACCTAGGGGGCAAACAAAAAAACCCAACACCTCCTTTGGTACTGATGGAGTCCCTTCCACCCGCGGGTGGAGAGATCTCCACTCAGAAAGGAATGATGTTGCACATCTAGCTAGTAGCTAGTAGACCTATCTGCTTATGAAAGGTGGAAAGATTTATGCTATCTGTTGCTGAACAGTCAGGGGGGTCGATCGGAGCCGAGTTGAGTGGGCCCGAGGGATCGGCGGCGTCGCGCTGTCGTCGAAGGGAGAGGATCCGACTTGTAAAGAACCACTGAGATCCTCGGTGGTCAGGAACTCCACGATCAGTTAGTAAGTGAAGTGTTTGAGAGAGTTCAGTGCTATGAATAGCGATACCTTTCATCGTGGGGGTCTCTCTCCCTTTTATATGAGTGTGTAGGCTGCGCCTTTGAGGAAGAAAGGAATGTGAGTCTGTCTGGCAGACGAGTCATCACAGGGTAGGTGCGTCCATCAGGGGATCTCATCTTCGCCAGTGGGGACCCATAATCCCGCCGTGACTGATACTTACCTAAATGGTCATGCGCCAGCTGTGGGTCGTAACTCACGGAATCTACTCGCATGGTGAGTAAGATGATCTGGCGCCAGCTGGAAGCATCGGATATGACGCTTGGCCTAATTGATCCTTCCATTTATGGTCAGCAGGCTTCCGAGAAGAGGCCTGCGGATAGACTCGTCAGTCCTCATCGATGCCACTGCTGTCTGATAATGTCGTCAAGTAGACTAGTGAGCTATTGTCGGTCGGGTACCACTACTTGACGTCGTCGTCGTCGGGCAGATTTGTCGGTTAGCGACGACCGGTATCATATCCTTCTCACAAGAGACTATCCTTGTTACTTGCACCATCCGCTCTTACATGCATGCGAGTCCCGCCTAATCTTTCTGATCTCTCTCTCTCTCTCTCATCTGCAACCCAAATTAAGTCTCTCTTTCCAGGTATACCATACCTCACGACTCTCTGCAGTTCATCACTGTCGTGTAACAGACCAACAGTGCTTCCTCCCCCCCCCCCCCCCGCAAGAGAGTCTCTTGTGGTGCTGCAAACAGCCACCTGAGGGAAACGATTGTGCCAACCCTCCATGACCAGTGATCATGTTCGGCATGAAGACGTACGCGTATGCAAAATACGATCGAAAAGCACTACAACTCAGAAGTGCGCCTGCTGTTTGCGGGAAACCACATCGTCGTCATCCCTGGGGGATCGATCGAGGTGCATGCGGAATGACTTGCATGTCATCCTCTCAAGTGGCACTGTTGTACGTACTCCCACAGTGATCTACAACCACGTCGTGTCTGTGAGAGGGACCGCTATGGCACATGCCAAAGCGGGAGCCACGTTAGAGGTGAGAGTTGCCTCACGAGTAGCTGTCGTCGCTCTCTATTCGTCCGTGGGTTTCTTTGGTAACTCCTTAAAAGTTAATTAAGCACATATATACTTCTTTGTTATATATGGTACTCAAGAGTTGCCTAGTAATTAGCTTTTCATATGAGACCCCACCCCGATAATATAAATTACAACAGGCGTCAGATTCATATGAGACCCACCCCGAAAATCTTTCTCCTTTTTCCATAAACACCTGTTCGAGTTTTCGATCAAGTTTAATTACAATTCTCGCTGACAACATTTTTATAAGGATTTTTTTAAGGATAATATAATATACTATTTTCTGATAAAAATTTAATTATCCTATATTGGCATTGTAAGAGATTGAGAGTATAACTAGGTGCACTGTAATAACCGTGCCGCTAGGAAATGCATAAAAGAATTGTTTTATTGAAAAAATCACATTCAATAGATACCCTTATATAATTTAACCGTCGATCTAAACGTGTAGAAAGTCAAATTAATGTAACTTTAATAACCCAATGCATAGGTGATAGGCCTTTTATTAAGATAAACAAGTTCCATTTTCTTAATTTTTAAATATTTGATCAACAATTAAATTGTATGAACATATAATTTCTGATGAGATTTTGATTAAAAAATAAAGGATGCACCATCGAGGAGTGCACTATCTCAATATTAACATTTACCATGTATCAAAGAGAAAATAGTTATTACAAGACTCTTCTTAATTACAATAAGAGTGAAATACATGGAGATGAAACAATCTTAATTTTTATAAGGTAACAGATACCAAAAATACGGTACTTATCAAAGATAATTAACTAATATGATTATATTTTTACAATCCGTACAAGAAATATCTTGCAATAAGTATTGTTTTGATAGTGGGTTAATCAGTGCAATTTAAAAAAGAGAGGAAACAAAGCCGTGTCATATAATCACAATCATCTGTCATGTCATTGTGAATAGAAGAAGAATCCACGGTACGATCCCAACTCCCAAAGGGGTGTGAAAGTGACTGGAAGTGGCCCACCCTCTTGTGCAAGTCTATGGTGGGCTTGGCTCTTATTGTTGTGGTTGCATGAGCCCCAAGAAGCTGTCTGCACATTTCGAGCTCCAAAATATTCTACCTAATCGAAGTGAATTTGTCTTCTTGTCAGAATTTTTACATCGACTGTCCATTTTATATCTTAATTTAATTTGTTGTTAAATCAACTCAAATATTTTTTGACGGTGGGTGTTGGTGCAATCAAGATAGAGCTGAGTTGAATTTTAATGAAGCGGGGACAAACACCACAAACAGTAACCATATACGATGTGTAAGAAATCCGAAACCCCCATCTCATCTTCGAAGCAACATGTTGTATGGTGCCCCAGACATATATACAGGGTACAGCCATAGTTCTACAAATCATCTCTATTGGAAAGATGCACTTTGATATATATCAAATCCTGTCTATAGCGCATGAAGAAGCTCGAAGTAGATAATAAAGTATATATACAACCGGTATGAAATCAGATGTCACCCAAAAGAAATAATCATGAACACTTTCCAAAAATTTCAGCCTAACCCCATTAACCATAATGACTTTACAGATAAAGATCACATCAAGGAGATGCCGATAAGATGCTTGGAAATCGGCCACCACTCTTTAGGAGACAGGGTAATGAGATGATAGCATCTCTATCTTTTAAGTAACATAAATATATAACTAATATGTAGAAGCCAAACTTACTTTTTTTTCGTCCTCTTCTTTCTTTCTTTCGCCGTTGTTCTTTCATTCTTTACCTGACAAGCCTGCCTTCTTTGCGCTCTCTCTCTCTCTCTCTCTCTCTCTACATGCCATTGTCCCGCTTTCCCTCCTTAGAGTTCCCCCCTAATGTCAATGGGTTAGATATAATGTAGATAATAAATTATTTATTTTCATATCCATTTAGTAAAGATCATATAAATTTATTGTTTGCTAAAAATTCGGATAATGATATATCTAAAATCCGTTTTGAGTATGAGAAAATTATGTTCCGAGCATTGGGGGAATGCAATAAATTGTCATAGGTTACGGTAACTTTTTGCTATCCACCTTTTGATTTATATCTAAAAAATTATATATATATATATATATTATTTAACAATAACAAATGAATACAGAATTGGTACAAGATGAATCTATTTTCGTATTCGTTAAGATATCGGATATATATATCTATATTCGTATCAGATATTTTATTGGTAGGAAAATGTGTTTATTTGTTATTTATTATTTTTTAAGCTAATCAAACGAACGGTTACTAAATTATTGATTACCATTGACATTCCTACTCCCATTTTCTCTTGGACTTAAATATATCTGAATAAGTCTCTCTCTCTCTCTCTCTCTCTCTCTCTCTCTCTCTCTCTCCCCATAGTAATTGGTGATGTGGAGGCAAGTGTCACCAATAATCAGTGTTTTTTTATATGAAAATCCCGATCTTTTAGATGCCCCACTTTAAAGTCTCATCTCCATACTAGAGTAATCATAATTTGCTAAATTCCATCTAAACTACAGCAGATAGAAAGTCTTTAGAGGAGTCATCTCTAACCCCAAACATCTGTTCAACGCCAAGAGATCCTCGCTCTTCTGATTGAAGACCAAGCCATGTCTTCTTGGCGGCCGACACCAAGGACTGAGATTTTAAGGTGGGAAGCTACTCTGAGAGGTTAAACAATGTTTAAGGTTCCTCCTCCGCCATCATGATCAGCAAGTTAATAATCTTAATTTACAAACTCACGACACACCCTTTTAATCACTTGTGCAAGTTAATTATATATACACGTGAGACTATATATATATATATATATATATATATCAGATGATGCATTCATGCATGACACTAATATAAGCTATCATTTTCTTACATTTAATTTAACAGTGTTCTTTTGCTGAAATCCGATTAGGATGTTCAAAATGATGTGAAACCTGTCGAAAGTTTAAAAAAAATATAGTTCATACTAAAATCAAGTACATTGAATACCTATATTTTCCATAAGTACTATTTGAGGATAAATATATCAAATACGTGGGGTTGCACTTTTCAAGTAAGAAGTAGAAAATATCATTGGAATAATAGTAGAATAATTAATTAAAAAACTAAAGCATATCAATTTATTAAAAGACAGAGAATTTTTTCACATATCCTTTTATATCTCTAAGGAGACAGATATCTCTAATTGCATATTGACCATAGAAGGTTGTATTAACAACTATTATTTGCTGACCACTAAAACGACAAAAAAGAATGAAAAGCTAGGCTACGGACGAGGACAAAGTGAAATAAGAAGAAAAATGAAAAGGTAGACATTTTTGGTGAACTCTATAAATGCACTTATTTACAAGGTAGACATTTTTTTATTTCTTGCATCTTTACTAGCATGGTCTTTCAATTTAAAGTACATAAACTGTGTATTATCTTGTCTATACTTTTTTCCTTCTCATAAAATCATTACTTATGATATGTACTCAATTCCATTATTATTACTATTAGTTTGTAATATATAATCTTACTTCACATCTATAAGTGCTGATTGAAATTATCTACAATAAATATAACACCAATAAAACATCCTCTAAAAATACAATTGCAAAAAATCTGACTATCCAAATTATCACTAATTGTAACAACACACATGCACGGCCATGTTTAATTAAACTAAATCCAAAAATTTTACGTTAATTTTGTTATCTTTAACTAAAAAAAACTGCACTAACGCATTTGTTACTTTGTTTAGCTAGCTATTAGTATAGAGGCATATTAAAGAGTGATGGTTGTCACACGGTCATATACCCTTAACGAGTACACCAAAAGTGGTCTGATTAATTAGGCGCTCAATCATATACTAAGTGAGAAGAGTTCAACGCCCAAATCTATTTGGTTAATTTATAAAAGGATTTTTTTAAAAATTATAAATAATTAAGATTCAGGCGTATATCCTGAATCTCAAACTCAAGACACATGCACGTCTGCAATTCAAAAGGATAGGCCAACCCACCTAGCACATAAAAAAAATGTACCCTTAACGAGGCAAACTGGACACCACCTCTTGTGTCCACCCTAATCAACTTGTAGTATTCCCAAAACTTAGCAGTCTTGAAGTTAATGATCAGATATTATCATACGCCCATCAGTGATTTGTTTGGTACAACATCATACCATTCAGAGAAATCAGTGCTCACAGTGTATTAATTAATGCTTCCTTTCAGCAGAAGGCAACGCCTGGCCGGCAAGGTTAGTTCAACATCAAGCGGCCACCTAATATACATGCCCCTGTTAGGAGGGTATCATCATTTGTCTTCATTTGATCACCCATGTTCCCTCAAAACTTAAATAGGACTTTGGATCCATCCAAGTTGTCTTGAAGGATTCCTCTCTTAATTTATGTGTTGTCACAACTCCGGGGCCATCTAACAAGGTACGTACGTATGAGGATTCCTTCCCATGAACAGATAAAGAGCGTCGTAATCGTCGACTGTGACTGCATGCAGAAACCGTGTTGTGGGCCGTGCTCATGCATTCACGTGGTCGGACCCAAACCATGATGGACCAGAGACGATGAGCTGCTGTTTAGGAGGCGGCCCAGGATATTGACACCGTGATTTGACCAACAACTTTATTACTATTACCATCAATTTATCATATATGATTACCGTCTTCATCATGGTGCAAGAGTAAAAAATGGCAAATTCAATCGTCCAGAAACCAAGGAGGTTTGCACAAGACTCAGAGAGGCACGACAACCTCACTCTGAAAGATTGGTGGAACACTCTAACATAATAGATTCATGTGATAGAAGAGGACGGTCGATCGAGAGGAAGGAGACTATAGTACCAGTACTCTGAGTAGGTCTAGAGACCCAGGATGGATAAAAAGAAGCCTCTATATATGCAGGATATGAGATCACATGCTTGTGATAGAAGGCATGGCTGTCAGGTGGTGGCTTCAAGGTGTCTGTGTCGGCAGAGGAAATTATCTGTTTTTGCGGGTGCTGCTTTTTTTTTTTTTTTTATTTTTCTTTCTGTGGAGAGCATCAAGAAGGTTTTTGGTTTTATTATATTAGGATCAGATGATGTTTCTTCCTCTTCTATTGTTCTAGTGCCTAGCCAGTGTTTCCTTTTCTTCTGTTTGTTCCGTGTTGCAAGGGTCTTTTGACCCGTCCCCTCAACCCAAAAGAAGATATCCAGCATGGTTGTTGTCATTAAAGTATTTAGATGCACTTTGATCTGTTGCAACAACACCAATGCTGACAAGTTAATTTGTTCAAGGTATTCTGTCACTTTAGGTAAAGAGAAATGTTTAATATCTGGCCGATCGGATGTTAAAGTTGAAGTGATTGTTTGGGGGTCGACTTGATTGTCGAGTGCTAGATCTCACATCTTATGGGATTTGGCATCCGATCAATAAAGTCGGCGCCCAAATAATCCGCATTTTTTTTTATTCGGTCGCCGAGTAGAAATCATTTCTCTTGTTAATTACATTAATGTTATGTCTCACACTTTAATGTCCGTTGCATGGCCAATTTTACCGGACAAAAACGACATGATTCTTTGATTTAAAGATCAAATGTAGGTTGTAGGATGTTTTCTTTTCAATGGTCCGAATCTAGAAAATTGAAATCGTAAAAAGAGTGAGCCCACCATAATATTGAAATATGTCATTCTCCATAAGATATATAGATAGGTAACACTACCCCAAGTAATTTTTACAGTTTTATCAACGTCTTGACAATGATTTATGATACGTGAAAACTTTAATTAGGAAAATCGAAGAGTACACTTTCCAATATTTTAGAACATTTTCACAACATGCTAAACAACCTTAACAAGAAGATTACTAAAACCAATAGTGCAGAGGATATAAAAAGCGGTCACATGTAGCTTTCATCATTCAATTTTTATGGATTTCTAAATTTGTTGGTGATAGGAGCAGTACTTGCATATGCAACTAAGAGAGAACAATTAGGAGCCGTGAAAGTGATCTTGAGAGAAACTCTTTGATGTTCAAAAAAACGAATAGATGAGATATAAGCAGCAAGAGAGATAGAGAGAGAGGGGCATAGTGTCCTCTTGTGTGTAGGTGAGAAAATTTAGAGGTGACTTATCACCTCCGACCTCCATCGTTTCTCATTTAGCATGTGTCAAAGGTCTCCCAATACCTACGATCCTCTTCCTATGCCATGTTGTTTGGCAATGGGGAGTAATTGAAGGTATGTGTAGGGTTCGAGTAGCTTTGGGTAAGGGATCGATGTGCTATCAGAAGAATTTACTGAGCATGGGAGGTGCCTTGCTGTCATTACCAAACTCTCAGAGTGAGGGGGCATGCCATGCAGGTGGCGCTACTATGTCCTACACAGCAACGGGTGCTAGGTAGTTGACATTGCCTTATTTTGCTGCAGCAGAGGCGTACTTGGTGACCATGCCCTTCACGTCATAGAGGTGAGTCTCACTACGGCTAATCGGTCGAGAACTCAGCCTTGACGACTGATGAGTTATTTGAGGACAATGAGTCCAACTAGGGGAGGGGCTACTCACACTTGCTTTGGGCTAAGTGCCAAGGGCCTCATGGGATTGACAAATCAATCTCTAGTGCGGCAAACCCATACTCTTCTTTCTTCATAGGCCCCCCATCTAGGAGCGGGACATTAGTGGGCTATATCTCTCACCCTCCCATCTTGATGCCCCTATAAATAAGTTTTATTAGGCTAAGTCACCTTTATTCCTCCATATATAGTTTGGGATAACCAAATGCCTACTTATCAATGTGAGGCATAAAAATTGCTATATGCTAAGGTCTTTGATACCCAAAAAAGAACTCTCTATAATAGCAGATTAGATAAACAATGGTGTTATAATTAAGAGAAGGACTTATTACATTTACCAAAAGTGTAATTATTATACTTGCTAAGTGATATCATATGGCAACATGCAAGCTGGCTCATCACGTCATTAGCAATGATAGGCGATGTTGCTCCTAATCCAAACTAACTGTAGACGCCAAAAAATGGTCGATTGTCTCCCACCGTCCAATCTCCATAGGCTTTCCAAGTTGATGATGAATGGAATGCCACGTACACCTACGAACAAAGACAAGAGAGCAAGAGAAGTTCTATGGGAGAAGAACTCTCTTATGCTCAAGTTAGAGAAGCTAGTCAGAATATAAGGAAGTCGAAAAAGGAGGAGGGAGGGAGGAGAGTGAGAGAGAGAGAGAACCAAGGTCCTTCACTTCGAAGTGGGCTATCCTACTTGTCTTGTTATGAGCTCTATGTTCTACACCTTGCCTACTCCTTCTATTGCTTGCTAGCCTATTTTAAGTGTGTATCGAGGGTCCTCCTGGCACATTGTCCCCTTTTTGGCTGTGCAGATGAGTTATAGGGAATGGTTGAGCATGTGCCATATAGGAGTGGTTATTGTAGCAAGTCAGAGAGACAACTGTGTTGCTCCTGCAGCATGGGTGTGGATCCTCCCTAAGATAAAGAGGGGGCATGTTGGATAGAAAAGAAGTCGTTTCTTGCCACTATGGCACGTGCCATGCAGTTGGCGAGCTATACCCTAGTGTTGTAGGGACGGACCTAGAAGTGAGCATCCTACGCTTTGGAAAGGGGAGCCTTGATATAGCACAGGGGACTGAGAACTCATCTTTTTGAGCACTAGGTCGTCTAGAGATGACGAGCCTAAAGACTAAGGAGATGGAGCACTAGTGGGCCAAGTCCACGTCCATCCTTTTGAATGGATCACCATTGAAGAGCAAGCGATGATTGGGCCCAACTCCTCCTCTTCACTTTGGTTGGCCGAGTGGATGGGCCTTAATAGGTCAGACTGATTTTACTCCACCTCAATAACTATTTTTAGTTCAAAGTCTATATTTATGAGCCAAAAGTCACTATAAGAGTCCAATCAGTATTTTTTAAACTCTAAGGATGACATTTTGGAGTCCAAAGTTAGTATTTATGATGTCAAGTTCATTACTATTAAAAGTCTACTTAGTATTTCTTAAACTCTTAGGCAATAATTTGAGTTCAAAGTTAGTATTTATGAATCCAAGTTATTATTAAAAAATCTAATTAGTATATTTAACTCTAAGAGTAGTCTTTAAATTTTAAATTTTGTAATTATGAGACTAAAATTTTAATTTATAATCCCACCACCATCTACTACCACTGTTTGTTAATCGTCATTGTTGATTCTCACCTACCATCCTCAATTGGTCGTAGCCAGTTGTCGTCGTCTACTGCCATCATTGTTTGTTGCCACTATTGGTCGATGATATGACGTGTCATCCATATGACGCCCTACATGACATCGCATATCGGCATGCTAAATGGCAATGTGGGCTTTTTCTCTAGGTAGCTACATGACATTGTGCAGCCCCTTTTCTTCAAAGCAGGACCTGAAACTTCCATGGTTGAGGTGTCTTCCTCTTTTTGTCAGTCGATATATGTTCCTCGTTGTAGTGTATGGATGTTGTTGCCTACTTCTGTTTCTTTTCTACTGTTGTGTATTGTGTGTACCTCTTGGCTAGTTCAATAGAATTATCTTTTCCTTGTCCCAAAAAAAAGGTGGGGGGGAGGAGGAGAAAGAGGGACCTCCTACCATACTCTCCCTTCATTTTTTTACAAAGAATGGGAACCAATAACACAAAAGTGCCATTATATAACCCGAATGTTTGGTGTAAAAGGTATAAAATATGTGACATTCTGATAATCAGATGTTTTGAACTAAGTTATCTAGATTCCTTATTTCCCTCACATCAGATCATCCTTTTTCTTCTCTTGTTATTGAAACAGATGAAATCTTGTGATTTTTTTGAGCAATGAGAAAAGCAAAACGTTAAACTAGAAGATCACACTATCCTTTACTAGAATAGGAAGCTGATCAGGTGTCTCAAACCCCAAAACTCACATGCTACGCTGCTGCAGATTGTTTAATCACTTGCCCGGAAGAAGACAATAGAGCTTGCACTAAGGGGGACGGATGGTTTTTATTTTTCAATATATAATCGAGTTAGGTTATGGGAATCCATGTGTGTGCACCTCGAGACATTGGCAAAACCAAGAGTCTGCCACACCCATAGAGCATTGAGGAACTAGGTGCACTTGGAAAACAAAGAGGATGTAGCATCTTGTGTGGGCAAAGGCCAAAAGGATGAAGCCATTGCAACCCACCGCCACATGCAGCACCACTTTGAAATTTTTCACAAGCACCACCAACCATATCAAGAACCAACCCAAGAAACTGAACTAGAAATCCATTTGAATGAAGGAGACTAGAACTTCTCTGATGGGTCTTGGCCCATGAAGCTAGGCATGTTAACACATACTAATTATCCATGCATCTATGTTTAAACCACCCACTTATATTCATAGAAAGCATCTCTGTAACGTGTTAACATTCATGATTTCTGTTTAAAAAACCCAGCATTGAGATAAGATTAAAAGCATTTTAGTTAACCATAAAGTCCCACGAGACAGTAGAGACTAAATGGTATGTAATGTTCTAACGGGGACTAGGAAATCTATCTAGAAGCTCTAATTAATTTTGGAGTTTTATTGTCCCCAGAATGAGTAATATGGAGTACTTAAATGCCTAATCATCCCTGAGTTATTCACAAGATCTATGGAATAGAAAAGCTATCATAAAGGGAAGTGGCCCCATATTTCTTTCAAATTGTTTATGAGGATTTTTGTCAAACTAAATCTCATCAGTAGGCCAATCACATGACGTGTTGCGAGATGATTGAATGCCTATGGCATCCATAATATGCAGCAATGTTACTCTTTTAAAATTTTATAAACTAATGATACATGAATATACAAGATAACTATGTACGTTGTTGCAATCCATGATACTAATCAAACGGTCTAAAAAATCTAAAATAATAAAAATTATATACTTCAATAAATACGCATATTACTTTGGGTTCATTAGCTACAATATGAATTTTATTTTATATTTTTAAAAATATTAATAGAGGATTAAATTGTCTGTATATATTTGTCAAAAGCGACTTAAAGTCACCAAAATTATTTTAAGAAAAAAAGTCATGTACCAGCTGCCCGCGCAGGATGCTCAAATGGGCCACCCGTTTTGCTATTGGGCTCAAAATCCTGGGCTCCTTGCGAAGCAAATAATCTGCAGGTGTCACGTGACCGCCTAGAGAGCGTCCACGGCCTGTTGGAGGCCGCCACCCCCACCATCTCCTCCCCTCCACCACTGTAGCTCCCGTGACCTCTCCCCGGCGCAGCCGATGCCCCGCCGCTTGGCCTTCCTGTTCGTCTTTTCCCGGTAAAACCTTTGCTATTTTGGAAGCTTTCTCTCCGTCCACCTGGTAATCAAAACCCAAACCCCTCTGGGAATCGTGTTGCTGCAAAACTCGTGTTCACGAGAATCTCCATTAACAACAAACGCCGGATCTCCTCCCAAATCCAGTCCCACCCAATCCGGATTTCGAAATCCCAATCCAAGCATCACCACTTACGTCTCTTCTGCGCGTGCCGCCGCACTTCCATAGTTCCATTATCATGCACCAAGGCGCCTCCTTTACAAAAACCCATCACCCCTCCAGGCCCCAACCCAGATGGTCCCTCCTCTCCCGCTTCCCCATGGCCTCCCTCCTCTCCATCTCCCTCCTCTCCCTCCTGCTCCTCCTCCTATCCCTCTCCCCTGCCTTCACCTCCACCCTTGACCCCGCCGCCAGCAACCGCCGCGTCCGGGGCGCTCCGTCCCCGCGCCGCCGGCCCTCTGTGGCCCCGCCATTCCCCAAGGGGCAGTCGGCCCCAGACGCCGTCCAGCAGGCATGCAAGGCTGCCCAGTTCCCGGACGCCTGCCTCTCCTCCCTGGCGCAATCCCCTTCCGTGACCCCCACCGATCTCATTCTCGCCGCCATCTCCGTCTCCGCCCAGAACCTCAAGACTGCCCAGTCCAACGCCCGCTCCATCCTCGACGCCTCCGCCGGCAACCCCAACCGCACCAATGCCGCCAGCAACTGCATCGAACACCTGGCCAACTCCGAACGGCGCCTCTCGCGCGCCTCTGACTCGCTCCCACGGGGGCGAGTCAAGGATGCCCGCGCGTGGGGCAGCGCCGCCCTGCTCTACCAATACGACTGCTTCAACGCCCTCAAGTACGTGAACGAGACGAAGCAGATCAATGACGCCATGCGGTTCCTCATCTCCCTCGGCCAACTCACCAGCAACGCGGTCTCCATGGTCGCCGCGTACCAGCGCTTCGGCAATAACATCTCCGTGTGGACTCCTCCCCAGACGGAGCGGAACGGGTACTGGGGGGACGAGGCCGCGGCCGGGCAGATCGGGGAGGGGGGCAACTTCAGTGGCGGCTTTCCGGCCGATTTGCCGGCCCCCAACGCGAAGGTGTGTAAAGGCGGGGGCGATGGGTGCTACCGGACGGTGCAGGAGGCAGTTAACGCGGCCCCGGACTACGGGACGGGGAAGTTCGTGATCTACATAATGGAAGGAGTTTACCAGGAGACGGTGCGGATCCCGTACGAGAAGACCAACGTCGTCTTCGTTGGCGACGGCATGGGGAAGACCGTCATCACCGGGTCGCTCAACGCCGGGATGGTCGGCCTCTCTACCTACAACACGGCCACCGTCGGTACGAAACCACAGAAGAATCTTCGGGAATGTGAGGGTTTGTGGCGGAGAGTCAGTTCTGTTCCTGTTTAGAAAAGTAATCTTTTTGCTTTTCTGGGTTCTGCAGGAGTGAATGGGGACGGCTTCATGGCGAAGGGCCTGACCTTGGAGAACTCGGCGGGGCCAGATGCCCACCAGGCGGTGGCGTTCCGGTCGGACAGCGACCTCTCGGTGCTGGAGGAGGTGGAGTTCCTGGGCCACCAGGACACCCTCTACGCCCGCTCCCTCCGTCAGTTCTACAAGTCCTGCCGGATCGTCGGCACCGTCGACTTCATCTTCGGCAACTCGGCGTCGGTGTTCCAGGACTGCCTCCTCCTGGTGCAGCCCCGGCAGGTGAACCCGCAGAAGGGAGAGACCAACGCTTTCACGGCCCACGGCCGCACGGACCCGGCCCAGGCCACGGGCTTCGTCTTCCAGAACTGTGTGGCGAACGGGACCGCCGACTACATGGAGCTGTTCCGCCAGAAACCGGGGGCGCACAAGAACTACCTGGGACGGCCGTGGAAGGAGTACTCGAGGACGGTGTTCATCAAGTGCCAACTGGAGGCGCTGATACGGCCGGAGGGGTGGCTGCCCTGGTCGGGGGATTTCGCACTGAAGACGCTGTTCTACGCGGAGTTCGACAGCACGGGGCGGGGGCGGACCCGGCGGACAGAGTGTCGTGGAGCAACCAGATACCGGCGGAGCACGTCGGTGTCTATTCCGTGGACAACTTCATCCAGGGAGGGGAGTGGATTCCTTCGCGTTCCTGACTGCTGCAAAATCGGAAGCCATCTTCGCCATGTATGTTGTAACATCATCAAAATAATGAAACGCATCAAGCACAAAGAGAACTTTTTCACGGGAGGGCCCTATGGCCGTGAGGAGTGATGAACATGTGCAGGTGTAATGGGGTTTGTCATTTGTTATGTTATCACTATGGTGTGGTTGGCTCGGCATGTTCGGCTGCTGTTGCTGAGCTTTGGAGCTCTTCATATGGAACCGAAGTAGTTGCTTTTTCCAAGCACTTATACGTGTCACGTGCACCCAGCTGACCCTCAACAGCGAGATTTGGGTGGGGGTTTGTGGAGGTACTGCCGTAGTAGGCATGCTGGCGGGCACCGCTCCCGCACACAGCCCACGATCACATAGTGGAGCCTCCATTGTGGCCGTGTGTGTGCGAGAGAGCCTTCCAAGGCCAGGCGTTGGGCCGGGCGATTGGTTGGGGGACGCATGTGATGGACCTTGCTTTCCTTCCTTGAATCATAGGCTTCTAGGTTTCGTTGGCATTGCCCGTTGATTCGAGTCACAGATCACTGAGTAGGTTGTCAACGGGTTGGAGTCACAATTAGAAATGACATTTTTTACATTTATTTTTTATAAAAAAATCAAAAACGGGTTGATCGAAAATATTTGATACGATCAAATAATGGATATTTGTAGTGTTACTGTTATAGTAACATAGCTCGGCTCCAGTCGAGGTGACCGTTGGGCGCTATTTATTGTTGATCCTGGGACTTACGTTCCCACAGACGGCGCTAATGTTACTGTTATAGTAACATAGCTCGGCTCCAGCCGAGGTGACCGTTGAGACGCTTCTCGCCAGTCAGAAGAAGACGACCAAGCTGATGGGTCCCTTTGAGGTGCACTTGGCCGACGTGTGACGCTTCTCCCGACCTTCCGACCTGACCTGCAAAGTCCGCCGAGTGGGCTCGGCGGGGAGACATTCCGACGCTCAAGTCAGTTGCTAGCCGAGCAAATGGCGTAGCGTGGGGGAGAAATAGCGTACCTTGGCCTGTGGAGTGTCTACCCTTATATAGTGTTAGGATATGTACGTGTGAGCTGGACGAGCCGCCAATCTCGCTGGGGAGTTACCGAGATTCCCGCCGGATGGGGCGCCGTTACTTCTGCTGAGTTGCGATGATCGCGGTTGCCACCTGTAGGTCTGATCGCTGAGATCGTGGCCTTAATGGCCGTGACGGCGATTCCGCGAGTCTTGGTGGTTACCTTATTCGTCCGTTGACCCCGTAAGGACTGATGGTGAGCGCGGGACGCCGAGCTCTAGGTCGGCGTGGCCTGAGCATTGATAACGCGAGGTGCTCAATTGGAGACTTATTTGAGGATGTTACGAGAATGCTCGGGTCGAGAGGTAGACGGCCCGCCTGGGCCGAGCTGAAGATACTGAGGTCGGATGATCCGAGTTGTGGCTGAGTATTTTGGTGAGACAAAAGACGAGATGTCGGCCAATGGCCTTACTGAGGTCGGAGAGACCGAGGTTCGAGCTGACGGGATGTCTTTGATCAGTCGGACGCCGCCGCCCTTCTCGTTGACTGCCGAACCAGACTGGTTTTCACCCGAGGCGAGGTCCTTGCCAATCAGCCAAGGCTGCTGAATGTCGGGCTATCCTCAGAAGTGGCGGCTAACCTCGGGGTTAGCCGACCTGCTTGGGAACCCCGTAACACTGGCCCCCCTAGGTTCAGGTCGGACCGTGATTGCGGGCCGAGGGTGAAGCTAAATTTTCCTTTCGGAACCAGATTCCCCGCCACGTGGCGCTACTGACCCACGTGCTTGCGAGGACGCCGAACGTCAGAGCCGCCGAACATCGCTTCATCTGACAAACCGCCTGGGCCGCTACGGAAGCTGTGCGACATCATGCGCGGGGCATGTCCGTCGTGCGCACTCAGCGCTCCTTGCTTCACGTGATCAGGATCTGAGGGGTCGGCCCCCAGCCAATCGGAGAGGAGATGACACGCGGCCGATCTCGACCTTTGGCTCAGAAGTTGGATCTCTGTCGTTGGATTCGATTGGCCTCCTGGCCCTATAAATATTGGGGTCTGCTGCCGAAAGCTTGCCCTTGCTTTCGCGTGCGACCACAAAACGGATGACAGCCGGCCAGCCGAAGTGCCGACGTCTCTGTCATCTGTCCGAGCTTTCATTCGTCGTTGCTTGCTTCCTTCCGAGGTAAGCGAGTCTTCAAGTTCTTCTTCCTCTCGTCCTCGTCTCCACGAGGGATCATCGTCTGGAGGTTCTCCTTCGAGAACTTTCCTCCGCAGCAGGGGCGGTCTCCTCTAGGGGGACGTCTCACTCTTCTCGGCCTGACGGCTAGCCGTCAGACCACTCCGACGATTGTTTTATTGTGATCGGGGACTTACATTCCCAAGGAGCCTTCCTCTCATACTTCTGGAGCTCGTCGACCGGCTGACAATGTCGCTGACGCTCAATGCGAAACTAGCAACGAGACCCTTGCGTGGATGAAAACTCACCCCGGACTAGAGTTTCCGGAGGGTTATTCTATGTATCGCTCGAGTCAGCTTCGTGCTCACTACGTAGCAAGGGGTGGAGTTTGTATCTACGCCGAGGCCGTCCGAGCTGGCTTCCGCCTTCCTTTGCACCCCTTCGCCACACTTCTTCTTTTCAAGCTGGGAGTTGCACCGTCGCAACTGACCCCCAATCGTGGAGGTCGGTTGTCGGCTTCCTGGCAGTTTGTGCATTGTCTAAGGTCCTTCCGACCTCGCGCCTTCTCTTTATGCTTCTCGGTCAAGGCCTTTGGGGACTTGCTGTACTTCGCAGCTCGGTCTGGCGACAGATCCTTGGTCGGATGCCCTCTTCTGTTCACAACTGGAAGAGGCAGTTCGTTTTTGTTCATAGCCCGACGGGGTGGCCATTTCCGAACCACCTGACGGTAGTGAACGTCATCAAAAAGCCTTCCGAGCTCCAAATATCATCGAAAACGAGCTCGCGGAGTTTGATTCTCTACAGGTGCTGGATCCTCCCGACTGTTTCAGCTCGATGGACTGTTCAAACTGATAGCCAAGGCCGACAAAGGTCATTTTCTTCCAATGTTTCCTTTTGTGATTTGTGAATAAGAGCTAATCGATTGTTGCTTCTTGTAGTGATGGCCAACAAGGGCAAGTCGTCGGTTGCTCCTGACGTCGGCCAGGGGAGAGGGACCTCTCTTGCTGACCGAGCAGCACAGGGTTCGCAGGTCGCGGTAAGAAGAGTGCCCTGAGGGCAACGAAGCGGCCAAGGGAGGAAGCGGTGACTCGTCTCGTCAGACGAGGCGGCGATCGTCGGATCCTAGGACCGACGTCACCTCAAGGACGGGAATTACCGGGCAGCAGGTTGCCGACCAACATGTTGCGAGCCCTCAACGACCATCGGGACGCGCTGTGCTTTGCTACCGCATGGGCTTGTCGGGGCGACCCTGTGGAGAAGTTGGCCCATTCATCGTCCAAAAGAGCCAACGAGATCGTGGAGGAGTACTACGATTCCGTGCAAACTCACTGGCCTGGTCGGGGCCTTGTTCAGGAAGGCCAAGAAGTCTCAGGCGGCAGCCGACCCAGAAAGTTCTTGAAGCTGCAAGCAAGACCAAAGAGGCCAGAAGAGGAGCGAAAACTGCCGAGAAGCTCGTGGCCGAGGAGCGGTGAAGGTGAAGAGAGCTGAGGATGAGGTTGCTCGGATAACTAGGGCAGATGAGGATCTCAAAGAGACTCTTCATGCCAAGGAAGAGTTGCTCGAAGTGGCCAGGGCTCGGAGCTGAAGGCTGGCCGAGGAGGAGCGCGAAAGAATTATTGTAGAGTACCGGGACTCCGAGGAGTTAAACGAAGAGGTTGACAAGCTCTTCGAAGCGGGGTCCGACCACTGCATCAGGCGCCTCCGAGAACTGCGTCCAGCATAGATCTGTCGGTCTTGGAAGATGCTGTGGACGGGACGCTGGGAACGCTCAACGACCAAGCAGCCGACGAGGCGCAGACTGCTGCGGCCGAGGCGGTGCCTAGTGCTGATGAGGAACCACGACATTGCTTCGGTCAGGCCGCTACTGTCGAGACTCAGGTCGTTGCGTCTGACGACATTGTAATTGATTAAATGCCTCGTGATTGTGCATGGCGGTCAGCCCTCCAATGTACCTATCATTAGTAATAGAAACTTCCAACTCTTTTGTCACTGCTCGTTTATCATTGTTCGGCTCTAGCTATTCGTCACGCAGATGCTGCATCGGTCTCTGGTGATTGCCGAAGCGTCCTTGCATGTCGCGTACGTTCGCTACGTATGCTGAACCATTCCTTCAATATGTCGGACGTTGTCTCAGCTTTTGAAGAATGCCTAAGTGACTTCGTGCATGTCTGTCGAAGCGATCACTTCAAATCATGTCGGACGTCGTCTCTTAGTTCCTGACGAGTGCCTAAGCGACCTTGTCCAGCGAACAAGCGTTTATGTTCTTCACGTGTGCCGGAGCAAAACAGCCTTCAAGAGCTCGGAGTGCCGAAGCTATCGGACGGCTGTGATATACGCGTGCGAAGCGACCGCGCCTTCGGGAACTCGGAGAGCCGAAGCGACCTTGGTCGAGCTGAGATATACGCGTGCCGAAGCGCGACCGGCTTCGGGAGTTCGGAGTGCCGAAGCAACCTCGGACGAGCTATGTACGCGTGTGCCGAAGCGCCACGCCTTCGAGAGCTTGGAGTGCGGAGCGACTTCGGACGAGCTATGAAATACGTGCCGAAGCGACCACGCCTTCGCGCGCTCGGAGTGCCGGAGCGACCTCGGACGAGCTATGATATGCGTGTGCGAAGCGACCACGCCTTCGCGACCTCGTAGTGCCGAAGCGACCTCGGACGAGCTATGATATGCGTGCGCGGAAGCGACCATGCCTTCACGAGCTTGGAGTGCCGGAGCGACCTCGGACGAGCTATGATATGCGCATGTGTGCCGAAGCGACCCGCCTTCGCGAGCTCGGAGTGCTGGAGCGACCTCGGACGAGCTATGATATGCGTTTGTGCGAAGCGACCACGCCTTCGCGAGCTCGGAGTGCCGAAGCGACCTCGGACGAGCTATGATTTGCGTGTGCCGAAGCGACCATGCCTTCGTGAGCTAGGAGTGCCGGAGCAACCTCGGACGAGCTATGTACGCGTGTGCCGAAGCGACCACGCCTTCGAGAGCTCGGAGTGCCAAAGCGACTTCGGACGAGCTAGATATACGTGCCGAAGCGACCACGCCTTCTCGAGCTCGGAGTGCCGGAGCGACCTCGAACGAGCTATGATATGCGTGTGCCGAGCGACCACGCCTTCGCGAGCTCGAAGTGCCGAAGCGACCCGGATGAGCTATGATATGCGTGTGCCGAAGCGACACGCCTTCCCGAGCTCGGAGTGCCAGAGCGACCTCGGACGAGCTATGATATGCGCGTGTGCCGAAGCGACCCCGCCTTCGCGAGATCGGAGTGCCGGAGCGACCTCGGACGAGCTATGATATGCTTGTGCCGAAGCGACCACGCCTTCGCGAGCTCAGAGGGCCGAAGCGACCTCGGAGAGCTATGATATGCGTGTGCCGAAGACGACCACGCCTTCGTGAGCTCGGAGTGCCGGAGCGACCTCGGACGAGCTATGATATGCGCGTGTGCCGAAGCGACCACGCCATTTTATCGCATGTCGGGTTCTCGATTTTTGGACAGCCTAAGCGATCTCACCTAGAACCTTCTTTTCGAGAAATTGTCGCATGAAGGAAGAGGCTCAAGGAATGGAGTGACAGGCATACCTCGTCGCCCTCATAACTGAGGACATTAAGTGTGCGATCACGGCCTCCTGTTAGAGGGCTTAGATTCCCCAAGCCAGAGATGGCTGTTAATAGGAGCTGCAGGATGCCATGAACTCTGGAACTTGTCGGCCCCGAGCCGACCTCAAATGAATCTTGGAAGGGTTTCGCGATATTTGAGCCTAGCCAGGCCCCCGAGCCGACCTCAGACATCGGGGCTCTCAATCTCTTAGTCGGCCCCCTTGCTGATGGTGCCCGGCTTAACGATTGCGATAAATGTTCCAGGGGCTATTTCGTTGTCTATGTTTGGAGGAGCCCTGCTGAGAATAGAAAAGGGGGAACCGTACTGACCTTTTGTGAGTTCCCCAGACGGCGCCAATGTTACTGTTATAGTAACATAGCTCGGCTCCAGCCGAGGTGATCGTTGAGGCGCTATTTTATTGTTGATCTTGGGACTTACGTTCCCACAGACGGCGCTAATGTTACTGTTATAGTAACATAGCTCGGCTCCAGCCGAGGTGACCGTTGAGGCGCTATTTCTCCCCTCACGCTACGCCATTTTGCTCGGCTAGCAATTGACTTGAGCGTCGGAGTGTCTCCCCGCCGAGCCCACTCGGCGGGCTTTGCAGGTCAGATCGGAAGGTCGGGAGAAGCGTCACACGTTGGCCAAGCGCGCCAAAAGGGATCCATCGGCTTGTCGTCTCGGCTCTGACTGGCGAGAAGCGCCTCAACGGTCACCTCGGCTGGAGCCGAGCTATGTTACTATAACAGTAACATGTAGTATTAAGAGTAGTGATAAAAGTGTGTCTTTGATAATAATAGATATAATAAATATTATGAGAGAATAACTTAATTAGATTCTATTTATAAATTAAGGAGAAGTTAAAATTTTAGTTAATTTTTTAATATTAAGAAAAAAAATTAAGAACATATATGTGGAGATTATTTCATGCTTGGGTCGGAGCCAAGCGAGCTTACACTTGAGAGGGAAGAAGACGGTCGCCGGTAGCGGACAATCACCTACAAAACCAGGAGCGGATCAGGGGGGCCCGGTTGAAGAATCGGGGAGAATCCTCCGATACCTAAGTCAGTAAGGGACGTGAGAGGAAGGGGGTTCTCGTGTGTGAAGCGCAAGGGCTTGTGTGAGCAAGGGTGCCTTGGATCACGTACCTCTGCATGGAGGCTTACCAGTGCCTTTTATAGGCAGAAGTGCTGAGGGAGAGAGAAGTAACGTCCTTGATCAATGCCGCAAAGGGCACGCCAGTTAGCGTCCTCAACGGAGAGTTACACGTTGAGGCGTCCGTTGAGGAGCTAGACTGTTAATACACCACTTGATTGTGGGGCGCGTGTGGCGTAGCCGTTGTAACTGCTGTGAGGGGATGAAGGGCCACTCGGATTCTTTTGAGAGGAAGGTACCGAGCAGGTAGCTGCTCGGTGAGGCAGTCCTGCTGTCCGGTAGTCAAACCCGCTGCTTGGCACCTGGTGCCCGGAGGCATGGCTTACTGTCAGATGCTTGATGCAAGCAAGGAAGTGCTGTCCGTTTCGAAGGGTTTTCGGCGGAAGCCGAGCAGACCCTGCTCGGAAGGAAGGGCTTTTGTCCGAACAGGCTGTGAGGCGCCCGGAGGCGGCTTTTGGGTCCTGTTGGTACCCGAATGCAGGAACCGGACTCGGAACCTTGAACCTGCTCTTGAAATATCGTGGCGCCTTGCGATAGGGCCACATCCGCCTGCCGAACTGGGGCCGGGCCATGATGGGCCCAGGCCTGATGGTGGCTAGAATAGCCACCACAATATATTTTGTAAATAAAATAAAATATATATTATCATAAATGGAAACAAAAATAGAAATAATCGAAAACGAAAAAAACGAAAACATAAAAGTCAGATCGGATCGAAAAGTCGAAATAGAAAGATTTAGTGTACTTTTATATATTACTTTAAGTGCAATATGATTAGATAATAATCTATGTGGCACCCCTCATATGAGAAATGATAGAATGACAATTCAGTTGTTAGATGTCACATGAATTTGTTGCCTAGTCATATTGCACTTATTACACTTAAGTACAATATAAATGTGCACTAATCTTTCTCAAGTTGAAAGGAGGATATCCATTAACAACCCTATCATCGGGGGATTGTTGGATGTTGTTGATATCGGCAACTTTATCGAAGATTTGAGTAAAAATTTATTTGTTGGGTTACTCGACAATTCCAATCCAATTTGAAAGATGAAAAATCGACAGCCAAATCATATCTTGAATTTATCATCTCTTGGATTTGTTTTCCAAAATGAAGATATTCAATGAAGATATTAAGAAGTGAAAGATTTAGTGTACTTTTATATTACACTTTAAGTGTATATGACTAGATAATAGTTTATGTAGCACCCATCACATGAGGAATATAAGTGGCACCCAATTATTAGATGCCACAGATTTATTGCCTAGTCATGTTATAAATTTTGATTTGTCACCAACTTTAAAATTGAGTGATCATAACATGAGTTTATTATAATATTTCATGTCATAAGATGACAAATTTTTATTGAGTTTACAACCGTTGTTACAAATTAAAGATTTACGCCAAGTATCTCTCAAGATATTAATTCATATCAGGTAGGTTGCCTCAAAAGTCATCACTACGTTAGGTTTTCCAATTGCAGTCATTTCTGACATCAATTGCTGTTACCCACCCTCACCTACGTCGCTTTTATTTTTAATCTCAAATCAAACAACTCGATCTGAGCATTGTTCCACTCGGAGTTGGTGCCCCCTATATATGTTGGTGCCGTCTCGACGTGATTGGACGCGTGTTAGGTGCGCCGTGGTTGAAGCGGAGCGTCCATCGACAAGAACTTACTGCAGCCGCATGCGGGGACTGGTTTTGTCCGTAATGGCCGCAGCTACCAGTCACGGATGCAGAGAGAGAGAGGAAGACACAGGACGTTGGCAATGGCTTAAATATTTTTATATTATATTTAAGTATATATAATTAGACAATAAATTTATATGACACCTTTTATATAAAAAATAATAAAATAATAATTTAATTATTAGATATCACACGAATTAGTTATCTATTATATTGTACTTAACTATAATATAAAAATATACTAAAATTTTTTCCTCGCAGAAAACATAGTCCGCCGCGATTTCTAGACATTCATGGTCGAAATCTCAGGATTGGAGAGGTAAATACAAAGGATTCCGTTCTTGAATAAAGTTGGGCAAAAAGGATGTTATTATTTAGGAAACATTTCTTTTTATTTTATTTTTTCATCACTCCCCGATCATCGGCAGGATCAATCTTAGGACATATATCTTACACGAGACTCTTCATTATTCACATTTTTTTGTTTGAAAATTTGATTTGTTACTGAAGATGTCAAGATTGAGTGAGGAAGGATGGCCGTACAAAGGTATGGAGATTTTAAGAAATTGGAGGTGGATGTGGCATAGCTTGATCTAGGTTGGCTTGCAGCCAAAGAGAGAGCACTAAGAGGTTCTGAGATTATGTTTTAAAGAGAAAACTGGAAGGTCGTAGTAACGAAGACGGTGAGAGTTTTAGGGATATCATGAGTTGGACTCACCTACATAAGACATTGGAGAAGACGTCCCATCATTAAAATAAAAACTTCTGGGATATTGTATGTGGAACAAGATAACTGCATGTTTTCACGTTAACTGCGCATTAGGATGCAAGGTTGGCCCACGTCTTCCTCCCAATTAATGCGCAGGGTTTGGCCCCGCTCAACAGAATTGGACCAAGTCCAAGGCCCAGTCCAACACAAAAATCTGACATGATAAATTTTCTTGGCCGGCTTCGAAGTCACAATATCCTACCGAGCTCATCAAGCCTTAGATCTCTGAGTCTAGCTCCAATTCGATTGAGTCGGGGTTTAGACAAATAAAGTAGTCAAAAAAATTTTGAAAAAATGTCAGGGTTTGCGTGTCAAATGGCCAATGCTCAAGTAACACGATGTATCCACTTGCTCAATGTCCCGTATTTATAAACTGTTGTACATGACCCATGCAACAAGTGCTTCTCAAAAGTTTTAGGTCTCCAAAAGATGCATTACTGCATGAGGAGTCACAAAAAAGAACATGGCAAAGGTGGGGGAATTAATCAATGATATCTGGTCGTGGCAGTTTAAAACGAGGCTATGTATTGAAAGTGTTGGAAGTGGGATTAGTCTACATATCATCTCCTTTTCTATGTCTCAGGCATTTCCCTTGCAAACTTGATGGCTTTTCTTTTTGGTAAGTGTGGAGGTCATTTTTGAAGCTCCTAAGCCTGAAGACTCATCACGGACCGTCAAAGATTAAGATGGCAACTATTCAGCCACGCTTCTCCGAATGCATCAAAGGCTCTTGAGCATACCTCACCTGACACTCAGACACGGACAACGTTGAGTTGCTTCCAGATGGCTCGAGCATAAGTTACTCGGTAGGTGGCCCTCAAACTCCACCGAACAACTCTCAAGATGTTTGTTCGGCTCCTTCAGTTAGCGACCATTCATTCACCCCTCCTGGCCTTCTAACGGCATTTTAACTCTCTTCAAAACTATGCGGCCCATGACTTGGGTAGTTACCGCACATACACCTTGGGGAACGCCTTCCACAGGCACTTCTTATTCCAAGACCTCCAACAGACGTCTCCAAACAACGCCAACTATTGGAGACGTTTCAACACCCTACAGATCTCTCGCCTATATAAGGGACTCAAATCTTCATGCAAAGATACATGCAGCTCCACCCTCACAATCATCTATGCGCGAAGGCGCACACCAAGAAGACCCTTTCCTTCAAACCTCTTCCATGGTCATTTCTGATTTTGACATCGGAGAGTTTACGTACCCCGGATTAGCTAACCGAGCTCCCTTAGAAGTTTTTCAGTTTTGCAAGTCATCATCAACACCCGCCTATCGTTCTCTTCTTTTTTGCAGTGGAGATCATGTCCGGTTCATTACTGTTACTGTTGTAGTAACCCTTAATTGGCCATGGGAGGTGCCAATTAAGGGTTCATGAGAATCCGGCGTCATGGAGAACGTGCAAGGGAGGTCGGATTCCCGGGTCCAAGTCAGAATCCATGAGATCGTAGATGAATTACTGCGCGATGTGTGCAGATCGCAGCCAACCGAACCTTCCTTGAGAACTACTATATAAGAAGGGAGCCCCCCTTCCAATGGAGGTACGCGACATTCCACCTAAAGTCTCCTTCACTTCGTTTCCTTACTACTTGATCGTCGGAGTGTTCTCCCCACCGAGGCGATTCGGTGGTTCTGCAGGAGGGACGTCGGCTTCGTGCGAGCAGTTGCCTCTTCATCCCCAGGGGGTCACTCGGCTAAAGCCGACTACGTTACTACAACAGTAACAATTACCAAAAAAGAAAAATACTCCACACCAAGTAAACTTGATGCTTTTGTTCTTTAAAAGTTGGAAAAACTTATAAATATGTTCTTTATTGTAGTTTATTGTATCCAAATCCGAAAGTCGGTCAATTTTCACATTTATATCAGAAATTAGATATGATATCTTACACATTAAACTTAGGATATGGTTAATACATTAAACTTAGGATATTGTTTACCAAGGAAGAGTAGCATCACCATCCATATTAATTTCTTTCTTCTTCCTTCGTCACTTTTCTTGCCATTTGCAATATGAACAGAATACTTGGAGTCGTCCCCGTAGTTATTTCTCCGTCCACGGCAACCTCGGCCTCGGTCCAGTCCAGTACAAAAACCCAGATGCCAATGCAGCTCCTCTCCCCTCTCCCGCAGTCTCCCCAGTCCCCACTCATGGCTTCCCTCCTCCCCATGATCCCCCTCCTCTCTCTCCTCTTCCACCCCGTCGCCTCCACCTCCGTCATCGAGCAGGCCTGCAAGGCCACCCGATTCCCGGACTCCTGTGTGTCCTCCCTGGCCCACTTCCCCTCCCTACCGGCGAACGCCACCCCCACCGACCTCATCCTCGCCGCCATGTCCGTCTCCGCCCAGAACCAAAAGACCGCCCTCTCTATGGTCCGCGACGTCCTCGAAGCCTCCGCCGGCAACCCCAACCGAACGAACGCCGCCGAAAGCTGCATCGAACACATGGGCTACTCCGAACGGCGACTCGCGCGCGTCGCTGATGTCGTTCCCCTGGGGCGCATCAAGGACGCCCGCGCCTGGGTCGGTGCCGCCCTGCTTTATCAGGACGGCTGCTTCGGCGGCCTCAAGTATGTGAACGGGACGAAACTGGTCGATGATACCATGTCGTTCCTCGTCTCCCTCACCCATCTCACCAGCAACGCCCTCTCGATGCTCGCCGCGTACGAGCGCTTCGGCAACGACACCTCTGCGTGGGCTCCACCCCAGACGGAGCGGGACGGCTACTGGGGCGACGACGCCGCGGCCGGCTGGTCGGACCAAGGGAGCAGCTTCAGTGGCGGCTTCCCGTCGGATTTGCCGCCCCCCAAGGCCAAGGTGTGCAAAGACGGCGGGGACGGGTGCTATCGGACTGTGCAGGAGGCGGTTAATGCGGCGCCGGACAACGGTACGGAGCGCTTCGTGATCTACATTAAGGAAGGGGTCTACAATGAAACGGTGCGGATCCCGTTCGAGAAGACTAATGTCGTCTTCCTCGGCGACGGCATGGGGAAGACCATCATCACCGGGTCACTCAACGTCGGGATGGTCGGCATCTCCACCTTCAACACCGCCACCGTCGGTACGAAACACGGAAGAATATGCAAGAAAGCGCATTGAATATTGATTGGGGTCGTGGAGCCCTGTTCATTTTTTTTCCCTGTTCAAAAATTTAATCTTGCTGTTGCTCCGGGTTTTGCAGGGGTGGATGGGGACAGGTTCATGGCGAAGGGCCTGACCATCGAGAACACGGCGGGGCCTGACGCCCACCAGGCGGTGGCGTTCCGGTCGGACAGCGACCTGTCGGTGCTGGAGGAGGTGGAGTTTCTGGGCCACCAGGACACCCTCTACGTCCACGGCCTGCGGCAGTTCTACAAGTCTTGCCGGATCGCCGGCACCGTCGACTTCATATTCGGCAACGCGGCGGCGGTGTTCCAGGACTGCGTCATCCTGGTGCAGCCCCGGCAGGTGAACCCAGAGAAGGGCGAGACCAACACCGTCACGGCCCACGGCCGCACGGACCCTGGTCAGGCCACGGGCTTCGTCTTCCACAACTGCACGGTGAACGGAACCGCCCAGTACATTGCTCTGTACCGCCAGAATCCGAAAGTGCACCAGACCTACCTGGGTCGGCCGTGGAAGGAATACTCGAGGACGGTGTTCATCGGGTGCAACCTGGGGGAGGTGATAAGACCGGAGGGGTGGACGATCTGGAGCGGGGACTTCGCTCTGAAAACGCTGTTCTACGGGGAGTTCGAGAGCGCGGGGCCGGGGGGAAACGCGAGCGGGAGGGTGGCGTGGAGTAACCAGGTCCCGGCGGCACACGTGGGGATCTACTCGGTGCGGAACTTCATACAGGGAGACCAGTGGATACCCGTGAGTGCCTGACGCCGTCCGGATGTGTTTTGTTTGGTTAATCTCCGTCCTCTTATTCGAGGGCGTCTCTCCTCTTCACACAAATATATATAGAGAGAGAGAGAGGAGAACGTGTGTACGTGTGTGTAGGAAATCTCTCTCTTATCCCCATGGAGTAACATGTCCGAATAATTAAAGAACAGCACAGATTCCTCGTTCGTGAACCAACAAATAGGGATTAGAAAAACCCGCCTTTTTTTTTGTTTAGGGTGTCAGTGTCGCCGTGTGGGGGAGGGTCACGGGGGTCGAGTCGGTCGGTAAGAAGTGATGGCGGGTGAACGTTCTGAGTGATGCGGCGGGGGGCGGTCCAGCGTGCGTAACGGTTTGTCGACCGTTATTTCATTGCGTATAAACCGGTCCAACTCTCCCAGATCAAGTCAGAAAACAATTTAGGTAAAGGGGGTTTATCCCCTTTTATCACCGATTTTATACACACAACCAATTGATAACCGAGATAGGATAAACAGGGGGTGATAAAACTTAAACATGATAAAGGGAGATAAATGCACTACAAGAAAAAGTGATATTTTTGACAGACACAATCCGTCGAAAATCCGACGGCAATCCGTCGGAAACACCACCTTCCGACAGCTTTCCGTCGAGCGGTCGTCGAAAATGATTCGTCGAAAATATCTGGTCAGAAATTTCCGACGGTAATAAAATCCGTCGATAATCCGTCGGAAATACCGACCGAATATTCCGTCGGAAATTACGTCGGTAATTTCCGACTGAAAACGTCGAAAATTTTTGTCGAAAATTTGGTCAGTATTTATTGACCAACCACGGTCGAAAAATCCGTCGGAATTTTCGTCGATAAATTTCGACAGAAAAATCCATCGAAAAATTATCCGTCAGCACTTTTAGACAGAAAATCCGACGATTTTGTTCCGTCGATAAACTGCATTTTCGACGGCCATGTATTGTCGGAAAAAGCCGTCGAAAATCTTATAATTTTTTTAATAAAAAAAATAACAATGATTTTTCAAACCTGCTACAATACAATATTCATACATTTCACAACAAGTACTCACAATCAACAGAAAATCATAAAAAATAACAAATATAAAATCATACACAAAAATAAATACTAAAAATCAAGACAAGTCTGCTGGATCGTCTGTTGTCCCCGCCTCATGATCGTCAGGTGCCGGAGATGGATCCTGTTACTGCTATAGTAACATAGCTCGGTTCCAGCCGAGGTGACCGTTGAGGCGCTTCTCACCAGATGGAGCCGAGACGACCAAGCTGATGAATCCTTTTGAGGCGTGCTTGGCCGACGTGTGAAGCTGCTCCCGACCTCCCGACCTGACCTGCAAAGTCCGCCGAGTGGGCTCGGCGGGGAGACACTCTGACGCTCAAGTCAGTTACTAGCCAAGCAGAATGGCCTAGCGTGGGGGGAGAATCGCGTACCTTGGCCTGTGGAGTGTCCACCCCTTATATAGTGTTAGGACATGTACGTGGGAGCTGGACGAGCCGCCAATCTCGCTGGGGAGTTACCGAGATTCCCGCCAGATTGGGTGTCGTTACTTCTGCTGAGTTGCGATGACCGTGGTTGCCACCTGTAGGCCTGATCGCAGAGATCGTGGCCTTAATGACCGTGACTTGCGGTTCTGTGATCCTCAGCCCTTGCCTCATTCGCCTGTTGACCCTGTGTGGGCTGTGATGGGGCACATGAGAGGGCCGAGCTCCAGGTCGGCGCGACCCGAGCTTCGATGACCCGAGGTACAAGAATGTGAGTTCTCGCTTGTTCGATTTGCAAGACTGCCTGGGCCGAGCTGCAGACAGGACCGCCTAGGCCGACCCGCGGACGCCCGAGACATACAGACTACTGACGTATAACTAGGTGAGATCGTAAGACTGGATGTCGGACAATGCCCTGAGGTTGGTCGATCCGAGGCCCGAGAACCGAACTGGTTCTCATCTGAGGTGAGGTTCATGCCAATCAGCCACAACTGCTGAATGTCAGACTTTCCTCAGATGTGGTCGGCTATACTCGGGGTTAGTCGACCTGCTTGGAAACCCCCGTAACACTGGCCCCCTAGGTTCACGTCGGACCGTGAACGCGGCCGAGGTGAAGCTAAATTTTTCCTTTTAGAAGCAGATGCCCCGCCACGTGGCGCTACTGCCCACGTCTCACGGGACGCAGAACGTCAGAGCCACTGACGTCGCTTCATCTGACAAACCGCCTGGCGTCGCTACGGAGGCTGCGCTGACATCATTGCGCTTCTCGTCCTCCGAGCGCACTCATAGCGCTCCTTGCCTCTTACGCTGATCAGGATCCGAGGTCGACCCCCAGCCAATCCAGTGATGACACGCGGTCCGATCTTGACCATTGGCTTAAAAGTTGGATTTCTGTCGTTGGATTCGATTGACCTCTTGGCCCAATAAATATTGGGGTCTGCTTCCGAAAGCTTGCCCTTGCTTTCGCGCACGACCACAAACTAGACAGCCAGACGACCAGTCGACGTACCGACGTCTCCGTCATCTGTCCGAGCTTTCGTTCGTCCGTTGCTTGCTTCCTTCCGAGGTAAGCGATGTCTTCGAGTTCTGCATCTTCTTCCTCTCATCCTCATCTTCGAGAGGGATCGTCGTCTAGAGGTTCTCCTTCCAAGACCTCTTCCTTTATAGCAGGGGCGATCTCTAGGGGAACGTCTCACTCTCCTCCCTGACGGCGAGCCGTCAGACCATTCCGACGATTGCTTCATTGTTGATCCCAGACCTATGTTCCCAAGAACCTTCTTCTCCACACTTTCGGTGCTCGCCGTCCGGTCGACAATGTTGCCGACGCTCCTTGAACCACCGACGAGACCCTCCATGGATGAGACTCATCCTGGTCTTGTATTTCCGGAAGGTTACTCCATGTATCGTTCAAGTCAGCTCCGTGCTTACTACGTGGCCGAGGGCGGGGTTTGTATTTACGCTGAGGCCGTACGAGCTGGCTTCCGCCTCCCTTTGCACCCTTTCGTTATCTTTCTCCTCTTCAAGCTGGGAGTCGCTCCGTCGCAACTTACCCCCAACTCATGGAGGTCGATCGTTGGCATCCTGGTGGTCTGTGCCTTGGATAAGGTCCTTCCGACCACACGCCTTTTCTTTTATTGCTTCTCGGTCCAAGCTTTCGGGGACTTGCTGTATTTCGCAGCTCGGTCCGGCCGATAAATCCTTGGTCGAATGCCTCTTCTGTTCACAACTGGAAGAGGCAGTTTGTTTTTGTTTCATACCCCGTCGGGTGGGCCATTTCCGACCACCTGGACGCAGTGAATGTTCCCCAAAAGCCTTCTGAGATCCAAACCTCATCGAATCCGAGCTCGCGGAGTTTGACTCTCTACAAGTGCTGGATCCCCGACCTGTTTCAACTTGACAGGTTGTTCAAATTGATCACCAAGGCCGACCAAGGTCATTCTCCTTTCCGACGTTATCTCCTCGTGATTGCAAGTGAAAGCTAACTCGCCTCTTTCAGTGATGGCCGACAAGGGCAAGTCGTCGGCTATTCCCGATGTTGGCCGCGGCGCAATACCTCCTCTCGCGACCGAGCATCGGAAAGATTTGCGGGGCGTGGTAAAAGAGCGCCACGAGGCCACGAAGCATCCGAGGGAGGAAATCGAGGATGCAGGTCGGGGGACGAAACGTCGGTCGTCGGATTTCGTCCGACATCACCTCAGGGACGAGACGAGTGTGGACATGCCAATTTTACCCAAATTGGACAAAATCTCGAGTTGCAGTGTAATGCCTCAATGTGATTGTCTTCAATTACCTTTTTAAGTGATTTCCCCAAATTTCTTATTTTACTCTGAGACTTTTCAGAATTTTTCTGTCTTTTAAAGCTTTCTAGGACCTTTTAGATAAGTCTACAAAAGAGTCTAGAAAAACCCAAAAAGAATCGGCACACTGTTTTAAATCGCGACCAGACCGGCGGACGCATATTAAATGCCATAAGCGCGACGCCTTGAGGCGACGCAATTCAACCACCGCCTTAAGGGACGCAACACTTAGCCGACGTTAAAGGGCGTCCATGATAGCTGCCGCGGTTAAAAAGTCAACAATTTCAGGTTGTGTCAGAGCACGCACGTTCTGACACCTGTGGCAGGCTCTGAAACGCGTCGTGGTTGTACGATGTGATTCTTAGCCGCCCTGCGCGCACCATGCCCACCATGCTCTGCCAGGCGTCAGAACGTTGTCAGTACGGTGTCAGACTCTGAACCGCGCCCAGACCGTACGCCGCGATTAAGAACCGCCAGTTACAGCGTCCAATGTTTCAGGCGGTTGTTAATTGCGACCAGTAAGATGGACGCGTTTTACGGACACGAATGAGGTCATGGTTGTCAAACTCGATTTGACTTCCGAAAATGCGATGACTATGGTCGACGCGATTATTAAGACGTGCGCGCCGTAATCATCATATTTTGGCAAGTTGATGGGACATCTAGCCGACCTAATGAATCGCGGCGTTTTCTTCGGCCGTAATTTTACTTAAAAAAACGTCTGTTGGTTTGGACGCGATTTAAAACAGTGGGTCTATATATACAAGCCCCAAGCGCAGTAGTGAAGAGAGAGAGAGACTACACCCACCAGAGCGGCGAAGCCCTGCCCGTCCAACGCGTCGCCCACCTACTGTACCGTTCCACGTCCACCGGAGGTTCCAGTGGGGCGATCCTGCCGTCCAGAAGGTGCCATCCCGAAACCGGAGGACGATCCCCGCCATCCGCTACACGACGAGGCGTCTCCATCCCCCACGTTGTTTTCGGGCCCGCGCGGCCTCCCCCCTCTCTCCCCCTGTCCGGGTCACCAGACAACACACACGCACACACGTGCATGTTTCCCTCCCTGTCTAGTTAGGGGTTTTTATTTCCATAGTTAGAAGGTGCGTCCACACCGTTTCATGTCCTTTCCGCTGTCTTCCGTTCTCCTTTTCATTTACTACACGTCCGTCTAATCCGTTTCTACTTCTGTCCTCTTCAGGTACCTCAGGCTAAATCTCCTTCGCCGGCCGGCCGGTGGAAGGAGGAGGAAGGACCCACCGCACACACATCCCGCTACTTTCCACGGGTAAAAAGGTACACATCACCTCCTTTCCTACCCGTCCCTACTTTTGGTACTTTTTAGTAAAAGTGTCTGGCGATCGCGGCTTTCCTTCACCTTTCCGTCCATTTCACTACAAGAAATTGCGGGATTACCGACGGATGTTTCCGACGGATTATTTTCCGTCGGTAATTCCGTCGGAATTACCGACTAAAACATCGGTCGGTAAACTCGGTCGGAAGTTCCGACCGAAATATGTCCGTCGAAAATATCCGTCGGTAGGCCGACGGATATTCCGACGGAAATATTTCCGTCGGAAATACGGTCGGAAAAACAACTTTTTCTCCTCCTCCCGCGAACCCCCCTTTTCGCTCTCCCGCCTCTCTCTCTCTCTCTCTCTCTCTCATCTCTCTTCTCTCTCTCTCTCTCTCTCCTCTCTCTCTTCTCACTCTCTCTCTCTCTCTCTCTCCGCCGTCACCGACGCCGCTGCGCCCTCGCCGCCACCGGTCACCGACGCCGCTTCCGCCACGCTCGTCGCTCGCCGCCGCAACCGAAGCCCCTCGCCGCTGCCGCCAGCCTCGCCACTCGCCGCCGCCGTGCTCCGCCAGCCTCGGCGCTTGCAGGTATGTCCCAGCCGCCCCCCCCCCCCCCTCCCTTCCCCGCCACCGGCAACCCCCTCCCCCTCCCCTCCACCGACGACTTCCCCCCCCCCCTGTCGACCCCACCTCCCCCTCCCCGTCCCCACCCCCCTCCCCCTTCTGTCCTACACTCCCTCCCCTCCACCGGCGACCCTCCCCCTCCACCGGCGACCCCCCCTCTCCCTCCCCCTCCCAGCTACCCCCCACCCCCCCACACCCTCCCATCCCCACTCACCCCTGTCGCCCCCCTCCCCTCCTGCAGTTCCCTCCCCCTCTGTCGGCGACCCCCTCCCCCTCCTATTCCTTCTGCACCCACCGCCACCCCCCTCGCCGCTCGGCCACCAACCCCCCATTCTTGGCTCGAGCTTATACCTGGACTAGTTTATAGTTGTTGTCTCTGGGTACTCTGAGCTCAACCAGCACCTATAATATTGCTTGGCGAACTTTATCTATTGCACGGCCTTGAGCCTTCGCTGATCAGCCAACATCGTCATTGCTCGGCTCCGAGATCCGTTGCTCGACTTTAAATCTTAGGTCGGCCAGTGCCTCCATTGCCAACCTTCAGCTTATAACTCGGCCAGCTAGACTTTCAAACTGTATCTCATGCAAGAAGGGATAGATCTTCGGGATAGAAGGATTAACTCCCTCGATGTCACCTAGATGTGGACATCGCCATCAGGACATTTCAAATGGAAGAGGCCAGATTTCGAATGAGAATCGCAAAGAGGCCAGACAGAACCTTTGAATGGGTTACGCCTTATTCAATCCATCAATCTTTTTTTTATTGTGTTGTCACTGTTTTAATATCTCCTATTCAGACTGCTACTCTCACCTGTTGATGTTTCTCGATCTTTCTGTTGCTCCAACGAAAAACCAAGTACCTCCCGGCCGGAAGGATCTCTACTCAAGCTATAATATTTCTTTTGGACCGGTTGTTATCGTCTATACTACAGTGTACAAACTAGACTATATATACGTTCTACACAAACTGTATGTCGATGTCTTATCTTAAACATTAAAAAGGTTTTGCCTTTAAAAAAAAAATTACACATGATGAATATTAGAGCATGTGGGGGAAGAGTACTCATGCTATTCCTTTCCTTACTTCATTATCCATGCGTTGGATATTGACACTAAAAAGGTAATTCGTTGGACGCAATAAGTCACAATGACTAAGGATGAAAGTATAGGAATTTTGATTTTGAAGATAAAATTATGAATAATTTGGGACAATGTTGTCAAATTTACATTAACAATCATAATATTAATAAACCACAGTAATTAAGAACGGTCAGCACAAGATAACATCCGAAATGCTCTCATCGAGGGAGATTCAGACCAGGTAGCCTTCTCTAAAAAACATCCATATAATTAGCATGCACTCTAATTTGGTAGTGTATGCGTTTGGGGTTTGGCTCGCTGGTAAGGATTTCCACGGTTGGCTAAGACGAACCTCTGAGAATGTATGCATTAGCAAAAAATACTATAAAATAAAGAAGAGGTTAAGTAGCCAAAGAATGCCCCTCTTAACTAGCTGTACTTGACATCCACTTAAGGTTTCGTGTTGATCTATGGAACTGGTCAGATTTGGACAACGAAGGCCCGGTGACAATAGTATTAACTAGCTGTACTTGAAATCAAATGCGCATCCACTTATGGTTTCGTGTTGATCTACGGACCTGGTCAGATTTGGAGAACGAAGGCCCGGTCACAATAGTAGCTTGCATGGACAAGATTTCCGACTACGGGAATTTGTGTACCTCTCAACCATGAAAAGATTTTTTTTTAAAAAAGGTTAAATCAAAAGCAGAAAAACGTTGTTTTTTACAAGGTAAAAGCAGAAAAAACTAGGGACGCGTTGGAGTAGGTGCATGGCAGAAGATGTGGATCAGACGAAACGTTGCTTCATCATCCTGCCTTCTCCCCACTATAAGTAGAACCCATCTGTGGATGCAGCTGGACGCACCACCACCACTACGAGCAGTACAAGTGAGCCAACACCCCACTTCCGTCGTCCTCTCCTCCTCTATCGTTAACCTCGCATTCCCAAATGGCCACCTCCGGCAAGTCCACCACGATGTCATATGTAAGAAATATGGATATTGCCATCAAAGGAGAGATGGACTACCCTTATAGGCATCTGTGGGGAGTCAAGTTGAAGAAAAATACTTGTTAATAGTCTTATATTGGCATGTTGATGATCCGCTCAAAACATTATTTTTGGGCAATATGATCCAATCAAAACTGATGGCAATAGTGTGGAACTCGAATCTTCGACTTTTGAAAGGTTTCATAGATAGGGAGGCTTTAATATATTGGAATTGAGATAATGCGATCTTAGACACGATGGGCCTGATATCAGATTATCATCCAAATTTGCAAGATGAAGTGAGAAGTGCACTGCAGGAAGTTCTAGTAGTTGTAGAACTCCACTCCCAAGTCATCAAGAATCTACTTCTATTGATGAACTTGATTTGACTACTTGAGAAATATGTTTGAGAATGTAAGCAATGAATCTATTATTGAAGTGTTTTAAAATATGAAAATTCGTCGAGTACAATTCGTCGAGTACAAATGCCCCCCCTCCCCCTCCCCGTCCCAGCACCCCCTCCCCATCCTGGCGCCCCCCTTCCCCTACAAGTTCCTTCTCCTAATTGCTTATATTCAAAGCTTTTGGTAAATAAGTTATTTATTTTTATCTTGCTCGCTGTTATTTTTTACGCTTGACATGAAAATAAACAATGCAATGACTTGACTTTCTTTGTTAAACATATTGTTTACTTTCACAAATTTCACACTGCAAGTTAATCATTCAACATTCGTATGTTTATTTGTAGCCATTTGAGAGATTTTTTCATATTTACCATATTATGATTTAATTTCATATTTTAAATTACTCATGAATAAAATGTGATAATTTTTTTTTTGTAATTAGTGATGAGAGTTCGCGATTGGAAATTAGACTCAAAGAAGAACAAATGTCCAACGTATCAAAGTACTTGTTTGTTTGAACGTAAATATTTCCGCTCGATATTCGAAGATTGCATGATGGTTTACTTTTGGTGAAAGAGAAGATGACGAAATCATAAAGATTATTCGGAAAGAAGAAAGACAAAGTTTAGAAAATAAAAGTGGATTATCTGTTATTGTTCAAGATGAAAAGGAGTGCGATATTCTGTAATCTTACGACGCAGTTGGTGTGCTAGTATGTACATGTTTATTGGAAAAGACTGGTGTAAATTTGTGAAAAATAATTGTGTCAAAGATTTGACATTCTCAAAGTTATGTCTTCCCATTATGTACGAAGAGATGATTATTTGGCAAACTATATTTAGGGATATCAGTGGTTAGTTCACTCCCTAGGAAATCTACTGAGAAGCTGGTGAATAAAGAGCCGATCAAGTGGTGGTGGCCTAATATGAAGACATCGGTTGTGTTGTGTTGTTGTTAAGTATTTATTATAGTGCTCAAATTTATTTGATATTCATGTATGTTTACTCTTCATTTTTTTACGTCAACGCTTTATTTCACCCATTAGCTCTGGGACTCTCCATATAACGTATGTACGGTACTTGAATGATGTGAGGGTGTGTTGGATTTTAACTCGGGACATGACATTTAATATGTAGGAAAAATGTCGGAGAATCGGTCATGGATGTACCGTGGAATAGTGAATGGAGTTGTGACCGAGGAGTTTAAAGACGGAGTTGACAGTTTTATTGAGTTTGCATTGAGTAATACATCAGTAGCAGTTGATCCGATGGTAACATCCGATGTCCGTGTTCGGGTTGAAAGAACAGAAAGTGGATATCGACATGGGATGTGCAGCATCATCTGTATACGAGAGGATTTGTTGGCCATTATGAGTTATGGTCGTGTCATGGTGAGTTGAATATTCAGTCGTCTGCACCAGCTAATTACTTTGCCTCCACAAGTACGTACGTAGACATGGTTGTCGATGCTGTTGGTCCGGAGTTCAATATTCATGAAGATCAAACAAATGAGAAGTGCCGATGATGATACAGCTCAGAGATTTTATCAGTTACTTCGAGATGCTGATGAGCCATTATGGGATGGTTGTGAGAAGCATACACGGTTGTCTGCAAAGTCGCAGCTATTGAATTTGAAATCTGAATTTCATATGAGCGAGAGTTGTTTTGACCGGCTTCTCTTACTGGTCAAGAGCATGCTTCCTCAATCAGAGAGGTTACCTGCTGACTTTTACCGTGCGAAGAAGATGGTGAATGATTTGGGGCTTGGTTTTATGAAAATTGATGCATGTCCGAATCACTGTATGCTGTACTACAAAGAGGATGCAGATAAGACATCATGCTGTATTTGTACGCATGATAGGTTCAAGCCCAAGAGAGGGGACAAGTCAAAGCAGAAGGATGTTCCGTATAAGTCATTGCGGTACTTTCCTATCACACCCAGATTGCAGCGATTGTTCATGTCCTCGAGGACAGCTGGACATATGACATGGCATGCGGAAAGAGTCCGTCGCGACGAAGGTGAAATGAGTCATCCTGCCGATGGTGAAGCTTGGGCTCATTTTAGCCGTACTCATCCTTACTTCTCAAGGGATCCACGCAACGTACGGCTGGTTTATGCACAGATGGTTTCAATCCTTTCGGAGGCTCGGTGGCATCTTACTCATGTTGGCCAGTATTCTTAAAACCGTATAACCTTCCGCCAGCCATGTGCATGAAGCGTGAGAATCTGTTCCTTTCATTGCTGATTCGGGTCCAAAAAGTCCAGGAAAGAATATAGACATATATCTCAGACCGTTGATTGATGAGATGAAATTGTTATGGTCAGATGGTGTGCAGTCTTATGATGCATCCAGAAAACAGAATTTCAATCTGAAGGCTGCATTAATGTGGACAATAAGTGACTTTCCAGCCTACGGCATGTTATCTGGCTGGAGCACACATGGGAGGTTGGCATGTCCTTATTGCATGGAGGATTCTAAATCATTTGTGTTGAAATCTGGGGGAAAATCTTGTTGGTTCGATTGTCATCGGCGGTTTCTACCCAGTGACCATCCTTTCCGAAAGCAAAAGGATTCTTTTATTAAAAATACAACTGTGATGGAGGACGTAGATATGGAACGGGTGTCTGGTGGAAATATGGCGAGGCGGGTCCAGAACTTCGACTGTAACACAACTGGCTGGTAGTACCCGACAAATCCCTGGCTTTGGGAAGGATCACAATTGGGTGAAGCAAAGCATTTTTTGGGAATTGCCTTATTGGTCAACACTTTTGATACGTCATAACCTAGACGTCATGCATATAGAGAAGAATGTTTTTGATAATGTGTTCAACACAGTTATGGACGTCAAAGGTAAAACGAAGGATAACGTCAAGGCACGGGTCGATTTGAAAGTACTTTGCAAACGTCCAGAACTAGAGCTACAGCATGTTCAAGGAAAGTGGTGCAACCTAAAGCTGCATATGTGCTGGGGCCAGACAGATTAAGGAAGTGTTGCAATGGTTAAAGCAATTGAGATTTTCGGATGGATATGTCTCGAATATTGCGCGTTGTGTAAATGTCAACGAGGGAAAAATATACGGAATGAAGAGTCATGATTGCCATGTTTTCATGCAAAGACTGATGCCTCTTGCTTTTCGTGAGTTGTTGCCGAAACAATATGGGGAGCAATGACTGAGCTGAGTCAATTCTTCAGGATTTTATCTGCATCAGAACTCAAAATTCATGACTTGCAAAATATAGAGCAAAATATAATTCAGACAGTCTGTAAATTAGAGAAGATATTTCCTCCAGCATTCTTTGATTCAATGGAGCACTGATCATCCATTTACCATCTGAGGCAAGGGTCGGAGGACCAGTACAATTTCGATGGATGTATCCGTTTGAGAGGTATATTTCTACATCTCAATTTATTGCCATTACGACGATCTTTTATATTACTTATGTATGCATTTGAATTATTGTCGTAGGTGCATGCACGATCTTAAGATGAAAGTCCGTAACAAGCACAAGTTGAGGGCTCCATTACTCAGGCGTACCTCATTGAGGAGATATCGAACTTCTGTTCGATGTACTTTGACACGGAAATACGAACCCGACGCACTCAACCTCCACGTAATGATGATGGTGGAGATTCCGAGGTGTCAGACCGACTCTCTGTATTCAAGTGTGCCGGACGGGCGTTCGGATCTTCATCTACTCGCGCACTCCAAGACAGAGAGTTGATAGCTGCGGAGATCTACGTGTTCATGAATTGCGAAGAACTAGACCCTTACATTCAGTAAGCTCTCCACGCTTATTCGTCATCATTTGCGTGCATTACTGCAGAACCTAACGGTTGTGTGACATTTACATTGCAGAGAGTTTGACTCGGTCATTCAGCGACAGAATCCACGTCTAACTGACGTGCAGGTTGAAAAGGAACGGGAGAAGTCTTTTCCTACTTGGTTAAGATCTCGAGTATGTGTCTAATTATTTTGAAACATAAGTGTTATGTTTTTATGCAGACTGAGTTGAAGTCATTTATTCAATGTTTGTCTATTTATCTCATAATAGGTTGAACAAGGCTTCATTCCCGATTCAAGAGTCAAACAGATTAGTTTTGGCCCCTCGAAGATTGTACGTGTCTATCCAGGCTACATTGTGAATGGATACAGATTTCACACGAGAGATTATGGACGGAATAAGTCTACGATGAACAGCGGCGTATGTGTGAAGGGAAGTGCCTATAATGAAAATGAAATTGACTATTATGGCATTCTCGAAGAAGTCATTGAAACTGCATTTTTGGGACAAGACAACAATGTATTCTGTTCAAGTGTCATTGGTTTGACCCGACATCTATTCGTCATGACACAACATATGGATTAATCGATGTGAAGCATAAGTCCAAATTGAGTACATATGAGCCATTCATCCTGGCGGCACAAGCCCAACAAGTTTATTATTCAAATTATACATCCCTCAAATTAAGAGATTGGTGGGCTGCATGTAGAGTGAAATCAAGACTATTCCCTGAGTATGAGCTTCTCCCGACTGATGATGAGCTCGAAGGTGTTAATGACAACTTTTTTCAATCAGATCGGAGTGACGCACGAGAGTTGGCAGCTTCTACGCAGTACAATGTTCATGATATAAATGAAACAATTTGCTTACATAAGGATAACGAACAAGAAGAAGTTGACCCAAATGTCGCTGAGCGGGAGGTGGAGTCTGATGTGGAGGAAGACTCCCAAGATGATGAGGATGAATTCCAGGATGATGATGAAGATGATGCTGAATTAAACATGTCTTCAGCATTTGATGATGATATAGATAATATACTGCATATTTTGTAAGAAATTGGTGTTGTTGTTCATTACATGTTCATAATAAATTGCTACTTCAAATTGAGTGCTGATGACTTGCTATATCTTTATTTGTATCAATAGAGATATGGTACGTGGAGGACGCAGTCGGAGGGTTGCCACGTCCGTTGGCAGAGGGACTGCCTCCGCGTCCACGTCTGCCTCCCCGTCCACGCCCGTCGTCCCAGCGACAGGTAAATTTCTATATTGTTGTTTATTTGAAATTCATAATTTCTAATGTGTATGAAATTTTGCAGGGACTGCCTCCCCGTCCACGCCCGTCGTCCCAGCGACAGGTAAATTTCTATATTGTTGTTTATTTGAAATTCATAATTTCTAATGTGTATGAAATTTTGCAGGGAATGCCTCCCCGTCCACGCCCGTCGTCCCAGCGACAGGTAAATTTCTATATTGTTGTTATTTGAAATTCATAATTTCTAATGTGTATGAAATTTTGCAGGGAATGCCTCCCCGTCCACGCCCGTCGTCCCAGCGACAGGTAATTTTCTATATTGTTGTTTATTTGAAATTCATATATTCTAATGTGTATGAAATTTTGCAGGGAATGGCCCCGTCCACGCGTCGTCCCAGCGACAGGTAATTTTCTACATTGTTGTTTATTTGAAATTCATAATTTCTAATGTGTATGAAATTTTGCAGGGAATGCCTCCCCGTCCACGCTACCTTCGTCTTCTCCTCACCACAAGGTAAACATATGTTTCAATAGATTAGTATGTTGGTCTCTTGCAATTTATACAATAAAAGTGTACTAAATTGTTTTCAACAGAGGTGGAGAGCCAGCATCCAGCAGCTGAGGAGGGGCCTCAGCTACCAGGACGACAACCATGCTGGATCACAGGGTAAAGTTCATCATCTCAGTGTTACTGTATTTGTTATTTAGGATATACATTTCATGTAGAAAATTAATGTGGAATTGCAGGGGGAAGATAGATCCCAGTCCTGCTTCCCGCTATATTACGACGTTGATCCACGCACATATTCCAGGACCAGTGGATGCATGGAGAGAATTCCCGGTGCCAGTCTGGGATTTATTATTTGACATGTTTACGGTATTTTTATTTTTTAGAAGAGTTGAAGTCATTTATTCAATTATTATTAATTTAGGTTAATTGCAGAACGTTGATTAATTTTATTTCTTTACAGCGGAGGTTCGCATTCACGAGACCCGAGGATCTCCCTCGGGCTCGAGCCGTCTGGGAGATTACGGCCCAGACTAATTTAAGAAAGTCGATGTGGGAGGCACGGGACAAGGCAATCAAGACCATAGGGAACCGGAATCCTATGGTTTGGGTGGATTACGGCCCTGTTTGGCTGCGAACGGACTATTGGGAGTCCCTTTGCGCGCGTTGGGCTGCTGGACCATGGCAGCAGCGGTCACAGGCGGCAATACGCAACAGAGAAACTCAACCGGAGAAGAATGTGCATACTAGTGGATCCGTATCTTATGCGACCCACAGTCAAAAATTGGTAAGTATTTTTTTGTTAGATTCATATATACATATGGATTATTATTGTGAGACTAACTAATTTTGTTGAATTCTAAGCATCACGACCTGGAGCGTGCCCCTACTTTCCGCGAGTTATTTGACCGGACTCATAAGCGGAAGGGGACGGATGACTATGTTACCGAGAGTGCCCGCACGATTGCTGTAAGTCAAGCTTTAAATTATGAATTCAATTATGATATTAAAGTAATTTGTTTTCAATAATTTAATTTTAAATTATTTTACAGGAGACGTACGACAGGACGATGGCAGAGCGCTACACAGAGGGCACTCCCCAGCCAGATTTGGATGCGGACGCTTGGGTCGAGGCAGCGGGAGTGCCGAGGAAGGGTCGAGTGTACGGCTTTGGGGACAGCCTGGATACTCATCGAGTGTTGTCCTCATATGCCAGTTCGATCGCTTCTCCGGCACACGCGAGTTCATCTTCTGCGCCGCTCGTCAGTGGTGTAGAGGACATTAGAGGCATCATTCGGGAGGAGCTACGTACAGAGCTACAGACGCAGCGGAAGAGCTACAGACGCAGCGGTACAGCTACAGGCGCAGCAAGTACAGATAGAGACGCAGCGGCTATAGCTACAGACGCAGTTCAGCGATATGGTTCAGCAGTTCATGTCAATAATGCAGGGAGTACGCCCCACACAGCCAGCAGCTCAGGTCAGTATTAGTATTAATTTCATATACTTAGGATTGGGCCGGCGTCCAACACGATTGGGTCGGACGTTCAATTGACGGATCTAAAAAACACCCAAGTATATTTAAAGCGTCAAAACACAACCCGGGGGTCCAAAATCCCAAATAGGGATCGGATCGACGTGCCGTTTTCTCCGACACGACCGGGGGTTAAAGTGACGTGTGGGAACTGACGGAATCCAATATGGATCCCCGGATTGGGTTGGGCATTCAAAGGACGGATCTAAAAACACGGCCAAGCATATATAAATGGTCAAAACACGCAACCCGGGGGTCCAAAATCCCAAATAGGGATCGGATCGGCGTGCCGTTTTCTCCGACACGACCGGGTGGGTTAAAGTGACGTGTGGGAACTGACGGAATCCAATTTGGATCCCCGGATTGGGTCGGACGTTCAATTGACGGATCTAAAAACACCAAGTATATTTAAAGCGTCAAAACACAACCCGGGGGTCCAAAATCCCAAATAGGGATCGGATCGACGTGCCGTTTTCTCCGACACGACCGGGTGGGTTAAAGTGACGTGTGGGAACTGATGGAATCCAATTTGGATCTCCGGATTGGGTTGGGCATTCAAAGGACGGATCTAAAAACACGGCCAAGCATATATAAATGGTCAAAACACGCAACCCGGGGGTCCAAAATCCCAAATAGGGATCGGATCGGCGTGCCGTTTTCTCTCCCCACGACCGGGTGGGTTAAAGTGACGTGTGGGAACTGACGGAATCCAATTTGGATCCCCGGATTGGGTCGGACGTTCAATTGACGGATCTAAAAAACACCCAAGTATATTTAAAGCGTCAAAACACAACCCGGGGTCCAAAATCCCAAATAGGGATCGGATGGACGTGCCGTTTTCCCCGACACGACCGGTGGTTTAAAGTGACGTGTAAAACTGACGGAATCCAATTTGGATCTCCGATTGGGTTGGGTATTCAAAGGACAGATCTAAAAACACCCAAGTATATATAAAGTAAAACACACAACCCGGGGTCCAAAATCCCAAATAGGATCGGATCGACGTGCCGTTTTCTCCGACACGACCGGGTGGTTAAAGTGACGTGTAGAAACTGACGGAATCCAATTTGGATCCCCGGATTGAGTCGGACGTTCAATTGACGGATCTAAAAAAACCCCAAGTATATTTAAAGCGTTAAAACACAACCGGGGGTCCAAAATCCCAAATAGGGATCGGATCGACGTGCCGTTTTCTCCGACACGATCGGTGGGTTAAAGTGACGTGTGGGAACTGACGGAATCCAATTTGGATCCCCGGATTGGGTCGGACGTTCAATTGACGGATCTAAAAAACACCCAAGTATATTTAAAGCGTCAAAAGACAACCCGGGGGTCCAAAATCCCAATAGGGATCGGATGGACGTGCCGTTTTCTCCGACACGACCGGGTGGTTAAAGTGACGTGTGAAACTGACGGAATCCAATTGGATCTCGGATTGGTTGGGTATTCAAAGGACGATCTAAAAACACCCAAGTATATATAAAAAGTTAAAACACAACCCGGGGGTCCAAAATCCCAATAGGGATCGGATCGACGTGCCGTTTTCTCCGACACGACCGGTGGGTTAAAGTGACGTGTAGAAACTGACGGAATCCAATTTGAATCCCCGGATTGGGTTGGGATTCAAAGGACGGATCTAAAAACCGGCCAAGCATATATAAAGTCAAAACACGCAACCCGGGGGTCCAAAATCCCAATAGGGATCGGATCGGCGTGCCGTTTTCTCCGACACGACCGGGTGGGTTAAAGTGACGTCTGGGAACTGACGGAATCCAATTTGGATCCCCGGATTGGGTCGGACGTTCAATTGACGGATCTAAAAAACACCCAAGTATATTTAAAGCGTCAAAACACAACCCGGGGGTCGAAAATCCCAAATAGGGATCGGATCGACGTGCCGTTTTCTCCGACACGACCGGTGGGTTAAAGTGACGTGTGGAACTGACGGAATCCAATTTGGATCCCCGGATTGGGTTGGGCATTCAAAGGACAGATCTAAAAACAACGGCCAAGCATATATAAATGGTCAAAACACGCAACCGGGGGTCCAAAATCCCAAATAGGGATCGGATCGACGTGCCGTTTTCTCCGACACGACCGGTGGGTTAAAGTGACGTGTGGGAACTGACGGAATCCAATTTGGATCCCCGGATTGGGTCGGACGTTCATTGACGGATCTAAAAAACCCCAAGTATATTTAAAGCGTCAAAACACAACCCGGGGGTCCAAAATCCCAAATAGGGATCGGATCGACGTGCCGTTTTCTCCGACACACCTGGGGGTTAAAGTGACGTGTGGGAACTGACGGAATCCAATTTGGATCCCCGGATTGGGTTGGGCATTCAAAGACAGATCTAAAAACACGGCCAAGCATGTATAAATGGTCAAAACGCAACCCAGGGGACCAAAATCCCAATAGGGATCGGATCGGCGTGCCGTTTTCTCCGACACGACCGGTGGGTTAAAGTGACGTGTGGGAACTGACGGAATCCATTTGGATCCCCGGATTGGGTCGACGTTCAATTGACGGATCTAAAAAACACCCAAGTATATTTAAAGCGTCAAAACACCACCCGGGGTCCAAAATCCCAAATAGGGATCGGATGGACGTGCCGTTTTCTCCGACAGGACCGGGTGGGTTAAAGTGACTTGTAGAAACTGACGGAATCCAATTTGGATCTCCGGATTGGGTTGGGTATTCAAAGGACGGATCTAAAAACACCCAAGTATTATAAAAAGTTAAAGCACACAACCCGAGGGTCCAAAATCCCAATAGGGATCGGATCGACGTGCCGTTTTCTCCGACGACACGACCGGGTGGGTTAAAGTGACGTGTAAAACTGACGGAATCCAATTGGATCCCCGGATTGAGTCGGACGTTCAATGACGGATCTAAAAAACCCCAAGTATATTTAAAGCGTCAAAACACACCTGGGGGTCCAAAATCCCAAATAGGGATCGGATCGATGTGTCGTTTTCTCCGACACGACCGGTGGGTTAAAGTGACCTGTGGGAACTGACGGAATCTAATTTGGATCCCCGGATTGGGTCGGACTTCAATTGACGGATCTAAAAACACCCAAGTATATTTAAAGCGTCAAAACACAACCCGGGGTCCAAAATCCCAATATGGATCGGATGGATGTGCCGTTTTCTCCGACACGACCGGGTGGGTTAAAGTGACGTGTAAAACTGACGGAATCCAATTTGGATCTCCGGATTGGGTTGGGTATTCAAGGACGGATCTAAAAACACCCAGTATATATAAAAAGTTAAAGCACACAACCCGGGGGTCCAAAATCCCAAATAGGGATCGGATCGACGTGCCGTTTTCTCCGACACGACCGGGTGGGTTAAAGTGACGTGTAGAAACTGACGGAATCCAATTTGGATCCCCGGATTGAGTCGGACGTTCAATTGACGGATCTAAAAAACACCCAAGTATATTTAAAGCGTCAAAACACAACCTGGGGGTCCAAAATCCCAAATAGGGATCGGATCGATGTGTCGTTTTCTCCGACACGACCGGGTGGGTTAAAGTGACCTGTGGGAACTGACGGAATCTAATTTGGATCCCCGGATTGGGTCGGACGTTCAATTGACGGATCTAAAAAACACCCAAGTATATTTAAAGCGTCAAAACACAACCCGGGGTCCAAAATCCCAAATAGGGATCGGATGGACGTGCCGTTTTCTCCGACACGACCGGGTGGGTTAAAGTGACGTGTAAAAACTGACGGAATCCAATTTGGATCTCCGGATTGGGTTGGGTATTCAAAGGACGGATCTAAAAGCACCCAAGTATATATAAAAAGTTAAAACACACAACCCGGGGGTCCAAAATCCCAAATAGGGATCGGATCGACGTGCCGTTTTCTCCGACACGACCGGGTGGGTTAAGTGACGTGTAGAAACTGACGGAATCCAATTGGATCCCCGGATTGGGTTGGGCATTCAAATGACGGATCTAAAAACACGGCCAAACATATATAAATGGTCAAAACACGCAACCGGGGGTCCAAAATCCCAAATAGGGATCGGATCGGCGTGCCGTTTTCTCGGACACGATCGGGTGGGTTAAAGTGACGTGTGGGAACTGACGGAATCCAATTTGGATCCCCGGATTGGGTCGGACGTTCAATTGACGGATCTAAAAAACCCAAGTATATTTAAAGCGACAAAACACAACCCGGGGGTCCAAAATCCCAAATAGGGATCGGATCGACGTGCCGTTTTCTCCGACACGACCGGGTGGGTTAAAATGACGTGTGGGAACTGACAGAATCCAATTTGGATCCCCGGATTGGGTTGGACATTCAAAGGACGGATCTAAAAACACGGCCAAGCATATATAAATGGTCAAAACACGCAACCCGGGGGTCCAAAATTCCAAATAGGGATCGGATCGACGTGCCGTTTTCTCCGACACGATCGGGTGGGTTAAAGTGACGTGTGGGAACTGACGGATTCCAATTTGGATCCCCGGATTGGGTTGGGCATTCAAAGGACGGATCTAAAAACACGGCCAAGCATATATAAATGGTCAAAACACGCAACCCGGGGGTCCAAAATCCCAAATAGGGATTGGATCGACGTGCCGTTTTCTCCGACACGACCGGTGGGTTAAAGTGACGTGTGGGAACTGACGGAATCCAATTTGGATCCCCGGATTGGGTCGGACGTTCAATTGACGGATCTAAAAACACCCAAGTATATTTAAAGCGTCAAAACACAACCCGGGGGTCCAAAATCCAAATAGGGATCGGATGGACGTGCCGTTTTCTCCGACACGACCGGGTGGGTTAAAGTGACGTGTAGAAACTGACGGAATCCAATTTGGATCTCCGGATTGGGTTGGGTATTCAAAGGACGGATCTAAAAACACCCAAGTATATATAAAAAGTTAAAACACACAACCCGGGGGTCCAAAATCCCAAATAGGGATCGGATCGACGTGCCGTTTTCTCCGACACGACCGGGTGGGTTAAAGTGACGTGTAGAAACTGACGGAATCCAATTTGGATCCCCAGATTGGGTTGGGCATTCAAAGGACGGATCTAAAAACACGGCCAAGCATATTTAAATGGTCAAAACACGCAACCCGGGGGTCCAAAATCCCAAATAGGGATCGGATCGGCGTGCCGTTTTCTCCGACACGACCGAGTGGGTTAAAGTGACGTGTGGGAACTGACGGAATCCAATTTGGATCCCCGGATTGGGTCGGACGTTCAATTGACGGATCTAAAAAACCCAAGTATATTTAAAGCGTCTAAACACAACCCGGGGGTCCAAAATCCCAAATAGGGATCGGATCGACGTGCCGTTTTCTCCGACACGACCGGGTGGGTTAAAGTGACGTGTGGGAACTGACGGAATCCAATTTGGATCTTCGGATTGGGTTGGGTATTCAAAGGACGGATCTAAAAACACCCAAGTATATATAAAAAGTTAAAACACACAACCCGGGGGTCCAAAATCCCAAATAGAGATCGGATCGACGTGCCGTTTTCTCCGACATGACCAGGTGGGTTAAAGTGACGTGTAGAAACTGACGGAATCCAATTTGGATCCCCGGATTGGGTTGGGCATTCAAAGGACGGATCTAAAAACACCCAAGAAAATGATGGATCTAAAAATATTATTGTATTAAGTTAGAGAAATAATCACATGTTTTAAATTTCATTTTTGAAAATACTGTATTTCTTTTATTTATTATTAATGTTTCTCATTTTAATTTGTTTTAATGTAGGATCCAGCTCCAGACGATGACGAGGCAGGGACAGCAGACGATCCAGCAGATCTATGTTGATTTTTGTATTCATTATGCTATATGATTTATATTTATTGTATCTTATAATTTTATGTTGATTGTTAGTATTTGTTAAATTTATGAATATTGTAGCAGGTTTGACATTGTACCATTGTATTTTTATTTATTTATTTAAAAAAAATATGTGTATTTTCCGACAGATTTTCCGACGGCTACGTTTCCGTCGAAAAGTATAAATTACCGACGGCAAAATACCGTCGGTAATGCAGTCGGACAATACTGACGGATTCGCCGACGGATATAATCCGTCGGAACTGTTAAATTACCGACGGCAATATACCGTCGGCAGGTCCGTCGGCAAATACTGACGGATTTGCCGACGGATACTATCCGTCGGAAAATATACATTACCGACGGTTAAAGACCGTCGGTACTTCAGTCGGCAAATACTGACGCCTTTACCGACGGATTAAATCTGTCGGAGGTTTCGACCGAATGCCGACGGAATTTTCATCCATCGGAAAGTTCTGACCAATCATTTCCGACGGAAAGTTTCCGACGAGTGTTGGACGGAAAGCGGTCGGAAGGCACATTTTCCGACGGAATACCGACGGATTGCCGACGGATTCAGTCCGTCGGTAATCCCGCTTTTTCTTGTAGTTTTTTATTATCCGTGTGGAGACAATCATTTTTCCGTCCCCTTCGGGACGGGGAAATAACCGCATCTACAACGAGCTGCCGGAGCGACCGTCTGCAAACCAGCATGTCACGAGCCCTCAACGGCCTTCAGTGCGCATGGGGCTCAATGCCACAGAATGGGCTCGTCAGGCGACCCCAGTGGAAAAGTTGGCTCAGTCTTTGGCAAAAAGAGCCAACGAGGTCGTGGAAGAATTCTACGATTCCGTGCAGACTCAACTAGGCCTGGTCGGGGCCTTGTTCAGGAAGGCCGAGAAGGCTCAGGCGGCAGCCGACCAACGGGTCCTTGAGGCTGCAAGCAAGACTAAAGAGGCCGAGAAGAGAGCGAAAACTGCCGAGAATCTCTTGGCCGAGGAGCGGCTGAAGGTGAAGAGAGCCGAGGATGAGGTTGCTCGGGTAACCAAGGCAGCTGAGGATCTCAAAGAGACTCTTCGCGCGAAGGAAGAGTTGCTCAAAATGGCCAGGGCTCGGAGCTCGAGGCTGTCCGAGGAGGAGCGCGAAAGGATTATTGCAGAGTACCGCGACTCCGAGGAGCTGAACGAAGAGGTTGACAAGCTCTTCGAGGCGGGATACGATCATTGCATCAAGCGCATCCGAGAACTGCGTCCCGAATATGATCTGTCGGTTTTGGAAGATGCTGCGGGCGAGGACGCTGGAGATGCTCCTGACCAAGCCGAAGTCGCCAACGAGGCGCCTGCTGCTACGGCCAAGGCTGTGCTTGGTGCTGATGAGGCTGCCGCGACCATTGCTAACGATCAGGCTGCTACTGTTGAGACTCTGGTCATTGTGTCTGACGACATCGTAATTGACTAAATGTCTCACGATTGTACATGGCGGTCAGCCCTCCAATGTACCTTATCGTTAGTTAATAGAAACTTCCAACTCTTTTGTCTTTGCTCATTTGTTGTTGTTCGGCTCTAGCTATTTGTTACGTCAGACGCTGCATCGGTCTCTGGTGATTGCCGAAACGTTTCTGTTCATGTCGCGTAGGTTCGCTACGTATGCTGAACCCTTCTTTCAATACATATCGAACGTTGTCTCGGCTTCTGATGAATGCCTAAGTGACCTCTGCATGTGCTGAAGCGACCATGCCTTCTGATTACGTCGGACGTCGTCTCTTAGTTCCTGATGAGTGCCTAAGCGACCTCGTCCAGTGAACATGACGTTCATGCCTACGTATGCCAAGGGGACATTGTTTAGGTAGCTCGGAGTACCGACATGACCCCTCGTGAGCTCGGATATGGTCTTCTTGGTTCCTGGGGAATGCCGTAGCGACCTCGCCTAGAATCACGTCGTTCGTGTTCATGTATGGAAGTGATTTCGCACAAGAGTCTGGACGGATTTGTGGGCCGATGTGACCGCGCCTTCGAGAACTCGGACTTGCCGTAGCGACCTTGGATGACCTACGACGCGAACGTGGGTCGAAGCAAGCACGCCTTCAAGATCTCGGAGTGCCGAAGCGACCTCGGACGAGCTGTGATATACGCGTGCCAAAGCGACCGCGCCTTCAAGAGCTCAGAGTGCCGAAGCGACCTCGGGCGAGCTGTGATATACACGTGCCGAAGCGACCGCGCCTTCAAGAGCTCGGAGTGCCGAAGCGACCTCAGACGAGCTGTGATATATGCGTGCCGAAGCGACCGCGCCTACAAGTGCTCGGAGTGCCGAAGCGACCTCAGACGAGCTGCGATGTACGCGTGCCGAAGCGACCGCTCCTTCAAGAGCTCGGAGTGCCGAAGAGACATCGGACGACCTGCGATGTACGCGTGTCGAAGCGACCGCGCCTTCAAGAGCTCGGAGTGCCGAAGCGACCTCGGACGAGCTGCAATGTACGCATGCCGAAGCGACCGCGCCTTCAAGAGCTCGGAGTGCCGAACCGACCTCGGACGAGCTGCGATATACGCGTGCCGAAGCGACCGCGCCTTCATTATATCGCATGTCAGTTTCTTGGTTTCTAGACAGTCGAGGCGATCTCGTCGAGAACCTACTTCCTGAGAAAATGTCACGAGAAGACCTTCTAGAAACCCAGGGAATGGATTGGCAGACATACCTCATCGCCCTCATGACTGAGGACATTAAGCGTGTGATCATAGCCTCCTGTTTAGAGAGCTTGGGCTTCCCAAATCGGAGATGACTGTTGATAAGAATTGTAGGATTACCACGAACTCTGGAACTCGTCGGCTCCTGAGCCGACCTCAAATGAATCTTGAGGCTTCACGATACTTGAGACGAGCCTGGCCCCCGAGCCGACCTCAGGCATAGGGGCTTACGATCTCTCGGTTGGCCCTCTTGCCGCTTGTGCCAGGCCTTGGCCGCCTCAGCGATTGTGATAAATGCTTCAAGGGCTATTTCGTTGTCTATGCTTGGAGGAGTTCTGTTGAGAATAAGAAAGGGGAAACCGCACTGACCTTTGGTAACGGTTCCCACAGGCGGTGCCAATGTTACTGCTATAGTAACATAGCTCGGCTCCAGCCGAGGTGACCGTTGAGGCGCTTCTCGCCAGATGGAGCCGAGACGACCAAGCTGATGAATCCTTTTGAGGCGCGCTTGGCCGACGTGTGAAGCTGCTCCCGACCTCCCGACCTGACCTGCAAAGTCCGCCGAGAGGGCTCGGCGGGGAGACACTTCGACTGTAACACCCCGGCCCCCTTGGGCCTTCTGGCCCCGTCCTCAGGGTCGCGGCGGGCGCCCTGGCCGCGACATAGTCGCGGCAGAGAGGCCTGCCGCGACAGTATTGGCGGTTCGTGTCACGGCGGGGGTGTGAGTCGCGTCCTTGTCGTGTCGCCCCTGGCTGTCGCGACTCTGTTCTGACACGACTTGACCACTGTCCTGTCTGTCAGAACGGTCGTGTCGGGTAGCAGGGTCGTCGGTGTTGACGCGACCTGTCAGGCCGTCGCGACTGCCTTCCGGTCTTCGAGGTTTGACCGTGCTTCTTGTGTCGCGCCTTGGCGGGCGGCCGCGATATGATCGCGACGCTGGTGGGCGTCGCGACAGTGTCAGTGTCACGTCGGGCCGCGGCGCCGCGTTCTAGTGGGGCCATTGGTTTAAAACCGAAGGCGCGCCCCATTTTCCCCCTCTCGCCCTTTTCACTCTTTCTCCCCTCTCTCGAGTTCCCTCTCGTTTCTCGGCGTTCCCTTTCGCTCGTGGTGCTCGTCCTGAGGCGTGGACGTGTCGTTCGTGCAGGGCATGTGCTCGGGTTGTCCGGTGCGAGGAGGAGGAGGAGTTCTTTCCTACGAGAAGGCCTTAACGGGTTCGTTCTTCGTGTGGAGGTAGGGACTCTTAATCCTCTCGCCCTAAGCTTGATCCTTTCCCCCTCTTGACCGTGGTTTCCTCGTGGTTTGGGGCTTGGGGGAGTAAGAACTCCATGCTCGAGTTGAGTGAGGCTTCCATCGAGTGTAGATCCATGCTTTTAGGGAATCGTGGGTGGTTTGGTGGATATATAGCTTTTAAAATAAGTTGTGCATGATCCCCTCCCCCCTTGTGAATGTATTTGGTGTTGTGGGGAAGGTTCCTGGAGGGGCTGCTCCGGGACCCTGCTCAGCTGGTAACGCGGCCGCCTCTAAGGCCGCAATCATGTCGCGACGCTCCTGAGCGTCTCGTTAGGGTCGCGACGGACGAGAGCGCCACGACATGGTCGCGGGCCCCGCCCTGTCGCATCACTGACCGAGAGACAGGTTTGGTCTTTTCCGTTCCCGCTCTTCTTTGACTGTTCCCGTGACACTTGTGCTAGTCCCCTAGTACGGTCTCACGCTAGTCGTTCGCCCGGTGCGCGGCACTTGAGGGCTTGTCCCGTGCGAGAGGTTGTTATCGTTACCTGGGACCCCCGTCCTCGGGAGCCTGTTGAGGGAGTACTCCGGGCTACGAGTGTGCTCGAGTTGGCAGTCGTTAGACGAACTCTGGAGCTGAGGGGAAAATGGTGGTTAGGACAGTGGCGTGTGAGTCGCTTGCAGAGCTCTCGTGGTTGGTCTGGGACGCCGAGGACAGTTTGGAGTTCTACCCAGCGCAGGCCAGCCAGTCCTTCTTCTCACTGCCTCGCTCCTTACGGCCCCGGAACCGTTTGGAGAGGTCAGGCGTGGGACCGTAGTCCGGCCAGACTACGGCGGTTACTGTGTTGTACTTGTGTCCTACCTCGCTCTGACGAGATGCGAGGGCCAGGACCTAGGTCGAGGATAAGACGTCTGTGGACGCACCTGACCGTCTGGCTAGTGGTGTTGTTCCTGTAGCTAGTGTTCCTTGTCCAGGCGGAGTTCCCTCCGTCTGTGTTTTACTAGCCGTGTGGTGGTAACGACGGGCAGTCATTCGGAGTTTCCGATCGAGAGTACTTTTCGTACCATGTTAGCCTTAGCTTCGCTTCCGCACTTCTTTTTGTAGGTAGAAAGATATAAACTGCCGTCTTTCCTTTATTAATAGTTGTATATGTTCCTCTGCCTCTTTAGAGCCAGTAGGAGATTGGTAGTTCCTACTGAGCTTCTGTTGTGAAGCTCATCCCTCTGTTTTCCAGGTGAGTCTTCCCAGCAGCGGCAGGGCGCGCGTCGGGCGGAGGAGACGGGGCGGTAGTCTTGGTCCCCGTAGCTAGCAGTGGTTCCCCCTCTCAGTGTACGTCACCCTCGGGGTATGCCCCTAAGGGACTTGTCTCTCCCCTTTCCTTACTTGTACTAGTGTGCGTGCGTTGGGACTGTACTTAGAGCGGTACGCAGCGGTCTCGCTTTACTTTCCTGTTTCCGCTTGTACGCTTCTAGCTTAGCAGTTGACGTTTACCTCCGTTACATATCCTGTCAGACGCGTGTTATAGCCCTTCCGGGTCCCCCTGGCCCGTGGGCGGCGACCGCGAAAATCGGGTCCTCGGCGTGGGCCGAGGGTCGGGTTCTCGGGTCATTACACTGACGCTCAAGTCAGTTGCTAGCCAAGTAGAATGGCCTAACGTGGGGGGAGAATCGCGTACCTTGGCCTGTGGAGTGTCTACCCATTATATAGTGTTAGGACACGTTCGTGGGAGCTGGACGAGCTGCCAATCTCGCTGGGGAGTTACCGAGATTCCCGCCGGATTGGGTGTCGTTACTTCTGCTGAGTTGCGATGATCGTGGTTGCCACCTGTAGGCCTGATCGTAGAGATCGTGGCCTTAATGACCATGACTTGCGGTTCTATGATCCTCGGCCCTTGCCTCATTCGCCTGTTGACCCTGTGTGGGCTGTGATGGGGCACATGAGAGGGCCGAGCTCTAGGTCGGCGCGACCCGAGCTCCGATGACCCGAGGTACAAGAATGTGAGTTCTCGCTTGTTGGATTTGAAAGACTGCCTGGGCCGAGCTGCAGACAGGACCGCCTGGGCCGACCCGCGGACGCCCGAGACATACAGACCTGCTGACGTATAACTAGGTGAGACCGTAGACTGGATGTCAGACAATGCCCTGAGGTTGGTCGATCCGAGGCCCGAGAACCGAACTGGTTCTCATCCGAGGTGTGAGGTTCATGCCAATCAGCCGCAGCTGCTGAATGTCGGACTTTCCTTAGATGTGGTCGGCTATACTCGGGGTTAGCCGACCTGCTTGGAAACCCCCGTAACAGATCTTATATTAAATAATAATAATATGAGAAACATTAATAAAAATTAATATGCATACATTATTTTCAAAAATTAAATTTAGAATATGTGATTATTTCTCAAGTTTAATTCGAAACTATTTTTGATCATTTATACTTGGGTTTTTTTTTTAGATTAGTGATTTGAGCGTCGAACCCAATCTCGGAATCCAATCGGATTCCGTCAGTTCGGACACGTTAATTAACCCACCCGGTCGTGTCGGAGCGAACGGCACGCCGATCAGATCCCTATTTGGGATTTTGTACCCCCAGGTTATGTGTTTTGACCCTTTAGACTTAGATTTTTTTTAGATTCATCATTTCAACGTGCAACTCAATCCGGGAATCCAAATCGGATTCCGTCAGTTCGCACACGTCATTTTAACCCACCCGGTCGTATCGGAGCGAACGGCACGCCGATCAGATCCCTATTTAGGATTTTGTACCCCCGGGTTGTGTGTTTTGACCCTTTAGACTTGAGTTTTTTTTAGATCCGTCATTTCAACGCCCAACCCAATCCGGGATTCCAAATCGGATTCCGTCAGTTCGCACACGTCAATTTAACCCACCTGATCGTGTCGGAGCAAACGGCACGCCGATCAAATCCCTATTTGGGATTTTGTACCACCGGGTTGTGTGTTTTGACCCTTTAGACTTGAGTTTTTTTTAGATCCATCATTTCAACACACAACCCAATCCGGGAATCCAAATCGAATTCCGTCAGTTCGCACACGTCAATTTAACCCACCCGGTCGTGTCGGAGTGAACGGCACGCCGATCAGATCCCTATTTGGATTTTGTACCCCCGGGTTGTGTGTTTTGACCCTTTAGACTTGGGTTTTTTTTAGATCCGTCATTTCAACGCCCAACCCAATCCGAGAATCCAAATCGGATTCCGTCAGTTCACACACGTCAATTTAACCCACCCGATCGTGTCGGAGCTAACGGCACGCCGATCAGATCCCTATTTGGGATTTTGTACCCCCGGGTTGTGTGTTTTGACCCTTTAGACTTGGGTTTTTTTTAGATCCGTCATTTCAATGCCCAACCCAATCCGGGAATCCAAATCGGATTCCGTTAGTTCGCACACGTCAATTTAACCCACTCGGTCGTGTCGGAGTGAACGGCACGCCGATCAGATCCCTATTTGGGATTTTGGATCCCTAGGTTGTGTGTTTTGACCCTTTAGACTTGAGTTTTTTTTTAGATCCGTCATTTGAACACCCTTTACACTTATGTTAGGTTAATTAATTTAGATTTCTTTTTTTCCCTTTTGACATTCTTTAGTGGTTTCATTTCATTCAAAGTATATGAAATTAATAGTAATACTGACCTGAGGGGCTGGCTTTGAGGGGCGTACTCTCTGCATGGCTGAGATCAACTGCTGAACCATATCGCCGAAGTGTGTCTGTAGCTCTTCTCGTAGCTCTTCCCGAATGAGGGTTCTAATCTCCTCTACACCACTAACGGGCGGCGCAGCAGATGAACTCGCGTATGCCGGAGGAGCGACCGAACTCGCATATGAGGACAATACTGGAGTAGCATCCAGGCTGTCCCCAAAGCCGTACACTCAACCATTCCTCGCCCCTCCCGCTGCGTCGACCCAAGCCTTCGGATCCAAGTCTGGCTGGGAAGTGCCCTCTGCATAGCGATCCGCCATCGTCCTGTCATAGGTCTCCTGCAGAACAAATTAAAACTAAATTATTGAAAACAAATTATTTTAATATCTTAATTGAATTCAAAATCTATAGCTTGACTTACAGAAACCGTGCGAGCACTCTTGCTAACATAGTCATCCGTCCCCTTCCGCTTATGAGTCCGATCAAATAACTCGCGAAAAGTAGGGGCACGCTCGAGCTTGTGATGCTTACAATTCAACAAAATTAGTTAGTTTCACAATAATAATCAATGTATTAAGCAATTGAACAACAATATGCTTATCAATTTTTAGTTGTGGGTCGCATAAGATACGGACCCACTAGTATACACATTCTTCTCCGGATGAGTTAATCGGTTGCGTTTTGCCACCTGTAACCACTCCTACCATGGTCCAATAGACCAACGCTCACAAAGGGACTCCTAATAGTCCCTCCTCAGCCAAATAGGGCCGTAATCTAGCCAAGCCATAGGATCCCGGTTTCCTGTGGTCTTCATTGCCTTGTCCTGGGCCTCCCACATCGACTTTCTTAAATTAGTCTGGGCAGTAGACTCCCAGACGGCTCGAGCTTGAGGGAGATCCTCAGGTCTCGTGAACGCGTACCACCGTTGTAAAGAAATAAAATTACCCAACTATCTGCACTAATAGAGATAGTAATTAAATAAATGACTTCAAATCAGTAAAAATTAATAATACTATGAACATGTCAAATAATAAATCTAGGACGGGCACCGGGATCTCTCTCCATGCATCCACTAGTACTGGAATATGTGCATGGACTAGCGTCGTAATATAGCAGGAAGCAGAACCGGGATCTATCTTCCCCCTGCAATTGCACATTAATTTTGTACATGAATTGTATAACATAAATAACAAATACAGTAAGTTTGAAGTGATCAAGTTTACCCTGAGATCCAACATGGCTGCCGTCCCGATAGTTGAGGCCCCTCCTCATCTGCTGCTGGATGCTGACTCTCCACCTCTGTTGAAAACAATTAAGTACACTATTGTTGTATAAATTGGAAGAAAAGAAACATACTAATCTATGGAAACATACATGTACCTGTAGACTGCGTTTTCCACTCCCTTTTTAGGGGGGACGGAGAACGGTCTCCACAAAGAGAACGTGTACGGGTACACGTGAAAAAAGGAAGGGCAATGAAACAAACAGTGGCCCTTCGGGCAATTAAAAGGGCAATAAAAGCAATAAAGACAAATCATGATCGCCAGGTACTTTTTCTAAAAAGCACCAAAAGTAAGGACGGGTAGGAAAGGAGGTGTACCTTTCACCCGTAGAGTGATTGCGTAGCGGGAAGATGTGCGTGGGCTCTTTCCTCCTCCTTCCACCGGCCGGCCGGCGAAGGAGATTTAGCTCGGTACCTGGGACAAGAGACAACAAGAGGACGAACGAACGGGTCAAACGGCAGTGCAGTAAATGAAAATAACGAAAGACAGTAGGAAAGGCATCAAAAGGGGTGCGAACGCACCTTCTAAGAACTAAAATGCAAAACCCCTAGGTGGGTGAGAAAAGACATGCAGGTGTGTGCGTGTACTGCCTAAAAAGGAGCCCTAAAAAGGGTGGTGAAGAAGAGAGAGGGATGAGGCGAGGGTCGCTTCTAGATGGTTGAGACGATGGCGTCTCCACGTGGATGGATCGTAACGGTGGATCATCCGGCGATCCGGAACATCGCGCACAGCACCACGGGATCTTCCAGACGATGGAGACGAAGGTCCGTAAGCGAAGACGTCGCACGTGCAGGGCTCCGCCGTCGGGGATACGAAGGCTCTCTCCCTCTCTCTCTCTCTCTCTAAGAAACCTTCTCTCTCTCTCTCTCTCTCTAAAACCCTCACTCTCTCTCTCTCTAAAACCCACTCTTTTTCAAAACCAAAATGGTCGGAGGCTTGGGAATGGGCTTCTGTGCGAAGCTTTAACACTGTTTTAAATCGCGTCCAGAATAGCCGCCGCCTTCAAAGAGCTTAAATGCGTCGGCATTCCTCGCCTCGATTAGCAACCGCTTAACGTCCCATCAACCTGTGATGATTACGGCACACGACGATATTTAAGAATTACGTCGGCCTTAATCACCGCGATTTAGGAGGTCAAATTGATTTGACAGGCATGGCCGGGTTCAGGTTTAAAAACGCGTCCACCTAGAGCGTCGCGATTAACTACCGCCTGGCGGTTTGTAAATCGCGGCGGTCCTGCTAGTCGCGATTTGTAACTCTGACACTGTCCTGCCATCTGACAGCGGCATGGTGTGTCAGGCGGCTAAGAATCGCGTCGTACGAGGACGACGCGATTTCTTGCTGCAACATGCCCCCCTGCCATGTGTCAGGATGTGCGTGTTCTGACACAGATGCGATGGTTTGACTTTTAATCGCGGCGGGTTGGGTGGACGCCATTAAATGTCGGTTACCCAGCGTGCTACAAAAGCGGTAGCAAAATCGAGTCGGATAGGGCAGCCGCGTTCATAGCGCCACAAAAGGCGTCGGCCATGCTAGACGCGATTTGAAATAGTGCTGATTCTCTCTCTTTTTTTTGGGTTTTTCCAGACTCTTTTGTAGATTTATCTAAAAGGTCCTAAAAAGCTTTAAAAGACAAGAAAATTCTGAAAAGTCTCAAAGTAAAATAGGAAATTCGGTGAAATCACTTAAAAAGGTAATTAAAGACAATCACATTGAGGTGTTACAGTGCAACTCGAGATTTTGTCCAATTTAGGTAAAATTGGCGTGTCTACAGATGCCTCGCCTTGGCGTTTGCTTTCTAAGGAGTAAAGCGAAAGCAAAACAACTGAAAAGTAAGCGCCAAGGTGTAATGAGACACGCCCTTTTAAGGCACAGACTGGAGCTGTTCGTCAATTTAAAATAACGTTGTTCTTTGGAAACTCTTCTGGAGAGGAAACTGTACCATCGTAGATAACTAAACTACAAAGTAAGACAAATGTGAGATCAACTTCCATCGTCGGGAAGTACCTAAGGACGTAATCCATTAGGTTTCACCTGCGTATGGGGCTGCCATGGCCGTAGGTGGATCAAAAGTAAAGGAAAAGATCCAAGATGGATGAGTTTCTCTCCGAAAAGAACATCTTCAAACAACTTTATAATAAACCGAGTACTGGACTCAGAGTGGAATTATCGGGTTGCTTTGGCATCGATGGACCAAGTGATTATCTTTAATTAAGCTTTTCAAATGATTTTCTCTGAAATTTCTATTTGCATTTAAGGCTTTTCAACAATCTTCCTGTTAACCTACGTGAATGCATGTTGGGCTAAAAAGAAAAGACTCATAAAACAAAACAAAATATAAGATATCAAGGATAATATTGTTGTGCCGGAAAGGGGTCAGGATACTGGTAGGAACCGTCGTCCCCCCCCCCCCCCCCCCCCCCCCCCCCCCGCGGCCACAACGGCCTATCCTTAAAAGCAAGAATTCTCTGGAATTATCATCGTTTTTGGCAGTGAAGGGGAACTCAAACTCCAGATTCATCAGAGCCTTAAGGTCCTTGGTTAATTCTAATAAGTATACTATATTAGTAAAATGCACTGTACACAACATCGATGGAGGCTGTGGAGGATATTCGTGTTCCTGTAACGTGGCAAACATCTCGAGTCCTGTATTTAGGGAACACAAAACACATTAGTTCATAAAAGGCATGACAGTTCAAAATCGCGTCCAGTACACCGGACGCCCTTAAGGTACGTAAATCGCGTCGACTGTGGTGGACGCGATTTACAGGCGCGGGTCAGAACTCAAAATTTTCACTTTTTCTGCCCTTGGATGCAAGGGGGGGTGGATGCTTCTAGACATTGGGTGAGTCATCCAAACCCACTTTTTCCAACACCCCCTTCCAAACCCTTTCACACATCAACCCCCACACAACTTCATCCTCATTTTCTCACTCACTCCTCTCTTCCCCCCTCACTCCTCTCTTCCCCACTCACTTCTCTTACACTCACTCTTTCCACCCTAGGGCTCTAAGAGGGAGAAAGGGAAGGAGATTTGGTGGAAATGGAGCATGGTGGCCCTTCTTCTTCTAGGGGATCAAGAGGTGAAAATTTCAAAAGGTTGAGTCAAGTGGATGGCCACATAAGCAAGCTTATCGAGGCTAATGTGGTAAGTAAACTCGAGCTCGGTTCTGTGCCTTCTTGAAGCTTGATTAGCGTGTTCTTGACGTTCTCACGACCCAACTTTTTACAATTTGAAGGATTACCCGCCCTTCCCGGGGAACCGACGCTTCATGCGCCTACCATGGCTCCAGCAACTTACCTCAAATATTACTCTAGGCATGACCAACGTTCTCAAACGATGGGGAATTAATAACCTTGCGGTTTACGCGAAGAAGTATCACGAGGTACATCTGGATTGGGCTGCCATGGGCGCATTAGTTGAGGTATGGCACCCCCAAACCCAAACCTTCCTTTTCAAAAACTTCGAAGCGACTATTCTTTTGGAAGAGGTCGAGGTGTTTCTAGGCCTTCGACGGATGAAACAAGGTGAGGGAGATGAAATGATGATCGCGCCGAGGAGCCACACCAGCAAATCTATTCTTGAAAGCTTTATGGATGCAAGAGAGGCCTACGAGATGCGGACTGACAAGGGCATCCACCTCCAAAAGCTGGCGGTTTGGACTAAGCGGGAGCTTGGAGAAGCCGAAGACGATGAAGATTTGAAGCGGTCGATGAAGGGTTTCGCCATCTGCGTAGCGGGAGCAATCCTTTTCCCATCAATAGACAGCGTACTGGAGCCAGATCAATTAGGGGCCGTATGCGCCATCTGGGAGGGTGAATGGTTAGGACCGGCCGTCCTTGCCTTCCTTTACAGCGGACTCACAGCGTCAAGCCTAGGTAGGCCCCTGTACGGATCTATGCTTCTATTCACCTGCTGGGCTGACCTGCATCTGAAATTTTACTTGAGCAACGAGGTTTTCACCTCGTCTCGGATTTTTTTCAAAAGTCCGCTGAAACAACTAGATAACATCATTGGCCTGGATGGTCGAGTGGCAAACCGCGCGCCACAGCTAAAGACTCGGGCAGATTGGCGCGCTTACCTCCAAGATGTATCCGAGTAAGTGGTCAACGTGGTTCCGACGCCATTCTCGAATCGGGAATTGAGGAGCAGGTTGGAGGCCGGTGTGGATCTTCGCTTGATCGGGGCGTCCAAATTTGTTTTGTACAATCCACACCGATGCCTCCCCCAGCTCGGGTTTGCTCGGCGCGTCTTTGAGGGGCCGTCACATATCCCGCCTATCAAGCGTCGGGAACTCGGCACCAACAACGACGGCGAGGAGGCGAACACAATCAAGGCTCTGTGGAAAGTATGCACCTTCAGGAGGCCGGCCCCAAGTGAAAGGGAAAACGAGGATGAGAAGGCGAATTATGTAAGGGGTTTAAGAAAACTCCGATCTTGAGGGAATGGGGTCTCAAGGAGTTTGCAAATACTTGGGACAAGCTGTAAATGAATAAAAATCAAGTTGTGTTTGAGTTGGCAAAACGGCTGTCCAAATGTATGATGTTAAAAGGTTCCCTGGATGACATGAAATCATAGCACAAGAACTCAAGAACTTGCTTGAGAAATTGTTCTGCTGGAACATCGGAGTGAATCGCGTCCAGGATAGTCGTCACCTTTATCGCATGTAAAACGCGACGTCGGTTGCGGCCGCGAATAAGGAATTCTTGAAATCTGCGCGCGTAGAGCCCGTACAGCTGTCATCATCACTTCTGAATCGCGACGACAAGGACCACCGCGTATCAAAATTTCGAATTTTGCGCCCCTGACAATTCGGTCAGGGGTCATGATGACTTCTGAATCGCGGCGTACGGTTCGAGCGCCTTTATTTAGGTCGGTTCGAGATTTGCGTCCGCCAGACTGGACGCCCTTTTCAAAGATAAATAGCGGCATCTGTAATGGACGCGATTAACGTCAGTTTGAAAGCCGCCGCACGCCTTCTTCCCTGACACTCCTTTCTCAACTCTCTTTCTCTCCCGTTCTCTCACCCTTGCTCTTGTTCTCTCACTCTCTCATTCTCAAACTATCACCTTCCCTCACTCTCAAACTCTCACCTTCCCTCACTCCCTCACTCGATGGAGAAGAGGGCGGCGTCGAAGCGGCGGCGGGGTCCGGCGGAGGCCACGGTGGAGGGCGCGATGGAGGGCACGCCGGCCTCGTCGAGCGGCGGCTCGACGGAGGCGATCGTCGGCACCGAGCTCGCGCTCGTGCCGGCGGTCGAGGGAGGCGACGGCAGCGGCGGCGGCGACATTGGCGGTGGGAGCACGCCGGAAGGGGCGACGGAGGTGGCAGCCGAGGAGGAGGAGGATTGGGCGGCGCGGCGGTGAGGGCTGCAGGGGCGCGATCTCCCGGTGCGGCCCGATACGGTAAGTGCTCCCCCCCCCCCCCCCCCTTTTCCTTTCCTTCCCGTGGGTAGGAGTCAGAGAAGAGAGGAGGGTGCACCGGGCGCGGGGAAGAAAGGGGGCATGAATCACGTCGCGTTCAGACGACGCGATTCATGTCCCCAAATCGCGTCGGCCTAGGGTGTCGCGATTTGATATAAATCGTGATCGCCTAGATAGACGCCAATTAGGAAATGAATCGCGACAGCTGTGCCGGACGCGATTTAAGCCAAAAGTTGCTTTTTTCTGCTTAGTTGGTTTTGACAGTTTCAACTTTGGACTTTCTTGGATTTTTTTCAGGGTATAATGCGGCCGCGGACGATGTGGCCCCTGGTTGCGGCGGGGTACCAAGGCTGTAACATCTCGGGTCTTCTCGAATCCTTAGTGGGTCTAGTTGAGGTTCGGGTCTGGTTGACGGCCTAGATGTTGTCGTCGATCAGTGGTTGGCGTCCAGGGGTAGGTCGTTGACCTAGGTGTTGGCGTCCAGCGTTGTGGACGTTTGTTGTCGGTTCAGGATTGTTCCTGCGATGAACTTGACGGCAAACGGTCTCGACGTCGACTCTTTGGCGGTTCGAGTAGACGGCTTGGGATGTTGACGTCTACCTGTAGCGCCTGTTGAAATAGGGCAGACCCGTGAGCAGCCATTTCCTCTCCTTTTCCCTCTCTTTTTCTCCTTTTCGATCTTTGTCTGTTTCTACTCGTTCAGGTGGTTGGCGGGAGCTCGTGGAAGGACCTTGGTGTGCGAAGTAGAGTTAGATCGGGCGGAAATCAGCGGATCGGGTGGCGATTCTCGCGAGAAAGCTTATAAGGGATCGGCGCAAATTGAGGTTTGGCAGGACTTCTTTCACGCTTCGGAGGTAGGGACTTGACCCCTTAGTGTCCTTGTAGTGTTAATTTCATGCTTGTTGCGTGTGATTTGCGTGGAATCGTGCTTTGAGGAGGTTTTCCTTTTTGCCAGGATTTTGAGTGGTTTGGCCGATCCGTGCGTTGGATCGTGTTTTACCGGCATTGTGGTAGTGTAGTGTGATGTAGGGGAGTGTTTCCCTACATCAGATTGTGGTTTGTGGGGCGAATTTGCCCTGTGTGGGAATCAATTGGGGCTGGTTCAGCTGCTGGAGGCTGAAGAAGTCAACGTCAAGTGATGTTGACGTTGAATTCTTCAAGGAAGAGGTAAACGGCGGGAGCCCTTGCCGTTAAGCTCTTCAGTGGAGGATCTAGACGGCGTGTTCTATGTCGTCTAATTCTTCATGATAGGATATAAACGACAAGATAGTTTGTCGTCGAGTTTGAGTAAACGGCGAACGCGCGACCGTCTACCTTCTGATAGATGTCTATGGTGTTGCCGTTTACCCTTAGTTAGTGACAGTCGATGCTGTCGTCTACTTCACACTTGACGTCAAGCTATGCTACCGTTTACGTCCTGGTTAGCGGCAATCGATGTTGCCATCTATCTACAGGTGAGTTCCCAGCAAGCTGTGCCTTCCCTTCTTCCGTGGTTTGAGGTGTTGACATGCGGTGTCCGCCTGTTAGCATAATCTGCCAGGTGTAGAGAGTGTCTCTACCTGTGCTCGTGTTATGTTTGACTGTATCGAGACATGACAAGGGGCTGTCCGTCGATTGTACGAGGTTTCAGGCGTTGAGTGTGTTCCGTCTGTTGTACGCGCATTGCGTTACTGCGTGCCCGTTTCTGTTGTGTTTCCTAGGCGTGGGTGCGACTCCGTCTAGATGACTAGCGTGTGGTTGTCCTCCGCTAGTGAGCCAGGACGCCGAGTGCGACTCTGTCATGTGCGTACTCCTTGTGGTGGTTTTGAGCCGGTCTCCGTAGAGCCCCTTCTCTACCTAGGTCGGGCGTAGGGGGAAAAACCGGTCGGGACCAGACGTGAGAGAGAGCGTCTGTAGTGTGCACACGTGGCTAGGGTTGCGAGACTCTGTGGTTTCAGGACGCTGAACAGCAGACCCTGGTTGAGTCCTACTTGTGAGTGCTGTGTGAGCTCTAGCGTGCGAGCTTGTGTGTGTGATGTGCTTGTAATGTTGTCGAGCCGGCGAGGTTCCAGTTTCTTTCAGTGCGCTCCTGAGGGAGTTGCGCACTACGTTACCGGTTCTTGTGTGTGGTGACAGAGGTGTGTGCGTTTACTTACAGTTGCTTTCTGTTTAGCACTGTTTAATAGCTCTGTTACCGGGGGGTAGTTGCCCTACTGGGTCTCTTTTTGTGAGACTCACTCCCTTCCCCTCAGGTGGTTCGTGGTCGGCTTTCGAGGTTCGAGGAGCTGTGTCTCTCTGTGGTTGGTCTTGTCTTGCTGTTGTGATAGTATTTTACTCCTGTTCTTACTGTACTCTTATTTTAATGTTGTCTCTGAGTTATGCCAGTTTGAGATGCTTTTAAATTGTGATGTGTACATTTGTTTATATGTTCTACTCAGACATTATTTTCTTATCCTTCGAGTTTCGGCTCGTGGGTTAGCGGGTCAGGATTCGGGTTACCGGTGGTAGTTTGGTAATGCGAATCTTGGTTCGTTACAGTTGGTATCAGAGCCTGGTCTGTCGAAACATATAAGGAAATGTTCTGTATAACTCAGAGTTGGTAGAGTACAGTAGCAGCAAGCGGTCTGGAGTTGTATGCATTTTGATTTTTGTGCATGTCCTTTGTAGATTTATTATGGCTCCAAGGCGGCGTTGTGAGCGAGGGGGTTGTGCAGACAACTCAGCAGGAGGTGGAGATGCCCACCACCACCATTGGCTCAGCCTAGGCCCCAGGATGCGCACGGCGGTGTAGTGCCATCGCTTCCCCCTCAGGCTACTCAGGGTTTTGATTGGACCACAGTTGGTTGAAGGGTCGAGGCCAGAGCACTGGCAGGTGTTGCTATGGCTCGTGTTCCGACGCTGTTGCGGCATATTTGTATGCTGCAGCGGCGGAAGCTGACTTTTTGCAGACCCAGGTGCAGGTGGAGTAGTAGCGCAGGCTCAGCCAAGTCCGTCTCGGCAAGTACAGTAGCAGACTGGTTCGCAGCCAGATTCGAGGGTTCGGAGGAGGTTTCGTCGTTCCAGGAGGTTGACTGAGCAGAGGCAACTGCCAGTTGAGAGCGTTCAGCAGCCTGGTGTGCAGCGCCAGCAGCAGAGTCAGCGCCCTTTTAGTGGCCGGTGTTACTGATGTGACCAGTTAGGCCACATGGCTCGGGACTGTCCCCAGTTGCGGCATGACCAGCGGTATTGAAGTCAGTTTTAACTTGAGTATAGTGGTATTGGTAGTTAGTGGGCTCAGGCAGGTCGTTGTGCAGTGTTTGTGTTACAGTTGCTTTCTGTTTAGCACTGTTTAATAGCTCTGTTACCGGTGGGGGTTAGTTGCCCTACTGGATCTCTTTTTGTGAGACTCACTCCCTTCCCCTCAGGTGGTTCGTGGTCGGCTTTCGAGGTTCGAGGAGCTGTGTCTCTCCGTGTTGGTCTCGTCTTGTTGTTGTGAGTAGTATTTTACTCCTGTTCTTACTGTACTCTTACTTTAATGTTGTCTCTGAGTTATGCCAGTTTGAGATGCTTTTAAATTGTGATGTGTACATTTGTTTAATGTTCTCCTCAGACATTCTTTTCTTACCCTTTCGAGTTTCGGCTCGTGGGTAGCGGGTCAGGATTCGGGTTACCGGTTGGTTACTGGTAATGCGAATCTTGGGTCGTTACAAAGGCCTCCCGGATTTCCAGAAGGAGAGGGTCCGGGAGATGGGCTTCGGCTCGATCTTGGAGATCGAGCCGTTCTTCATTGACCCTCCACTCATCTAGGCAGTTAGGGAAAGGTGGGACCGGGCCAGCCGAGCGTTCCTCTTCCCGTGGGGGCACATGGTGCCCAGTTTAGAGGATGTGGCCCGCATCACCGGGCTGAGGGTGGATGGCGAGGCGGTGACGGGGGTTACCTACGTGGACTATACTGATTTGGCGTAGGACCTCTTAGGTTTGGAGCCCCACGGGGATGATCTCGGTGACCGAAGAATGGTTGGCCGAGTGACACTTTTGGGGTCACTGGGGCTGGCCAAGGTGAGGCAGCGAGCAGATGAGCTCCTACCAGACTTTGTGGAGCGGGCAGCGGGACTGGCTAGGGCAGCGTACGGCCAGGACCAGACGGAGGTGGAGAGGGTGGACAGGGACCTTCGCAGGTTCCTAGTGTTCTTCTTCGGCAAGATGCTGTTCACCACTAAGGGTGACGGCATCCACTGTCGATTCTTGGAGCTACTAGGAGATCTGGGGAGGGTAGGCAGGTATGCTTGGGGTGCTGCATTGTTGGCGCACACCTTTGCCGACCTTTCCACCGGCACTGGACGGGAGACTACGGTGGGCGGATTCGCGCCCTTTCTTCAGGTATGGTCTTTAAATTTTAAACTCCATCCCGGTTCATCTTTAAATTTCCTGCAATTTTGAATTTGTTGCTGACATCGTTTATTTGTTTGCAGGTGTGGAGTTACCACTACCTTCCCCTGGGCAGGGCGACAGTGGTGCGCCCAGAGGCCATCCCGCTCGCACGGAGGTGGCTGCCGCTGGTGAGCACGGCCACTTACACCTTCCAGCTGGAGGTCCTCCGTCAGCATCTCCGAGATTTCCCCGCACTCCTGGTAGGATCTCTTACATATTCTTTCTTTAAGCTTAAGCACTAATGAAATTGGCTAATCGATGCTTGTGCAGGTGGCGTGGGAGCCTTATGCAGACCATGGTGACGCTGACCAGCCCTGGGTGGTGAGTGGACGACCTTTGTTCGGGCGGGACATTTGGGTCCATTGCCTGAACGAGATCGAGCCACTCCGCCTCCGGCTGGCGGCGCACACACTGGGACTGCACCAGGGTTGGTGTGAGGAGACGGAGCCCCGGAGGATTGGCAGGAAAACACGAGGCAAGGCCAAGATGGTGGACTGGCGTGCCCGCTTCCCCGAGCAGTACGCCGACTGGCAGCGCGGAGGCCAGTTGGTAGAGTCGGACGCCCCGGACAGCATCGTCTACCTGCGGTGCTTCCAGGAGGAGTACGGCCATCGCAATTTCATGAGGCCGCAAAGGGTACTCAACTCTAAACCTAAATCACTTTAACTTCACAACTTACAGTGCGCCTTATAATTTGTGCATGTGTGCAGGATGGGAGGAACACCCTAATTGACCAACTGCAGGGGCAACTGGCGAGCCTGGAGGTGCAGCTAATTGAGGCACGCGCGACTCTCGAGATTCTGGTAAGCTTTTAAGGAAGTACATACCTTTGCTTTGTTTAACTTACCATGCACTGACATCCATTGCCTTACAGCGTGCTGCGCAGTTGACGGGTGGATGTGCCGACACAGCGGGTGCCTCTTCTAGCAGGGGTGCCCCAGCTCCGGAGGTGGCGTCCCTCCAGCAGCGGTTATCTGCGGCGGTGGAGCGTGCTGAGCGCGCTGAGCGCGACCTCCTGTCACGGGTGAGCACTCCAAGTCAGGTAATTATTGAAAATGTTTCTTCGTACTCACCTGTGGCTGTCATTTGTGCAGAGTGGTGAGCTCCGTGATGCCCTGGCCTGTGAGACAGACAAGGCCGCTGAGCTGACGCAGCTGCGGTCCCAGCTGACCTAGCGGGAGTCCGCGCTTCCTCGTGAGGTGTCCGAGCTGCAGGCGTTGCTGTTACGGAGCGCCGCGACCTGGAGAGGCAGAAGACTCGCTGGGAGCAGGAGCGGAGTCGCTGGGAGTTGGAGCGCCGTGAGCTGGCGCAGCAGTGCGTGGAGGCGAGGACCAGCCAGGGTGTGGAGGAACGCCTACTGAAGGCGTCTGAGGAGAGGTACCGGCGCGGGTGAGAGCGTGCAAGGGAGCAGGGACGTGTCAGTGCCTATTCAAAGAGCATCCTTGCGACTTCCTCCCAGTACGAGAGGAATGTTCGGGATGCTACAGCGGCACAGCACTCGACCGGCTCACGGGCACCGATGGGGCCTCCTGCCTTGCCCACTGTTGTAGACCAGGGCGAGGCTGAGAGTGGCCACCATAGAGGACCTACAGAGGGAGGCGACGAGAGTTAGACCGCCTCGCCTTGACTTTGTACTTTTCTCTCTCTTTTATGATGTCGTGCCCGGTGCGGCACTTTATGATTGTACACGGGTTCGGCTCCCTTTTAGCAGCATATATGTAGATATCCCCCTGGTTCTTGGAACTTGTACACCTAAATAGATAAAACAAACAGGTTAAATATCTGTTCCGACTCAGCCCCTTGCTCATGGGTACTTGCCTGGCTTCGTAGATTTGTCAAGGGGCTGAGCCCTGATCAAAAGGCGATGAAATAGTGAACATATTTAAGAACATGTGCATAAAGTAAAAATAAAAACGAAGATGCGTGAATGTGTACAAAATGTGCAATCTTGAGGATATACAATAATTAAAAACTATTTTTGGATTTTGAAAAGGATATCTGATTTGTTTGGGTTTTGGAAATATTTGATTTGATTTTTTTTTGGTTTTGGGATATTTAATTTTTTTTGGGTTTCGGATATTCAATTTTTTTTTTGTTTTGGGATATTCAATTTTTTTGGTTTTTTGGATATTCAAATTTTTTGGTTTTGGGATATTCAATTTTTTGGTTTCGAGATATTCAATTTTTTTGGTTTTGGGATATTCAATTTTTTGGGTTTCGAGATATTCAATTTTTTGTTTTGGGATATTCAAATTTTTTGGTTTTGGGATATTCAATTTTTTGGTTTGAGATATTCAAATTTTTTGGTTTTGGGATATTCAATTTTTTTTTTGGGTTTCGATGTATGGCATACTGACCTTTCAATTGTTCGGATGTCAATATTTAAAAACCGTTGACTGCCCTTGAATGAGTCTAAGCATGGATTAGACGTGCATGAAGGTGCCTTGACCTGAGGCGACTTCCGGCGATGTCCTCTTTAGTCGATCTTTGTCTTGTCTAGGTGTTAAGACGATATCTTTAAGAAGGAGAGAAGAATTCTTTAGGAAGTCTGACAGTGATCCGGATAACCGGGGAGACACTCAATTGGTCGCTTTTCATGCTTAGAAAAAGGGTTCGAGTTCAATTTGGCATTTTTTTTTTTTTTGGTTTTAGCATGCATACGGCCGGGTCCATTTGGATCTCCGCGGGGACTTTGCCACTCTTGACATGCTTCGTACTTGATTTGGCCTTTTGGCTTTTTTATGAGGGTTTGGATTTTCATTGATCCTCCTCTTCCCCCTTTCTTTTGCCTTGATTGATCCTTTTCTAAGTTTTAAACGACCTTATGAGGTCAATCCCGCTGGTCTTCTTTCTCACTGACAAACCGAATAGGAGAAAGAAACGGATATTGCCTTAACATTACAAACATGACACTGATCTTCTTCAGATTCCGCGTCTCCGGTATCTTCAGGAAGGCGTGTAAGTGTGTGAATGTTATCTTCCTTGACTGACACATTAAGAACAGGAGACGGAGATTAAACATAACACTCTTCAAATTCGGGGCTTGTATACCATACAAAATTTTCCTTTTCAGATAGTAATAAACTAAAGGTAGTATTTCTTGAGATGAAGGCCATTCCAAGGGTGGGAGAGTTCCTCACCCTCTGCATTGATCAGCTTATAAGCATTACCTGAATAAGCTTGGCTTATGACATATGGCCCTTCCCAATTTGGTTGGAGCTTGGATCTAGGACCACCATGTTTTATAAAAATTCTTTTAACGACCATCTCACCGATCTTGAATTTTCTCTCAATAACTTTCTTCTGGTAAAAACGTGCGAGTTTGTTTTGGTATGCTCTCGCGTGCTCGGCGGCCACTAAACGCTTTTCATCTAAGAGTTCCAACTGTGCAAGGAGTGACTCGCGGCGCTCATCAATTGGTAAATCCTTGTCAAGTTGAACTCTTAGTGATGGAATTAGAATCTCATATGGTACTACCACCTCCGTTCCGTAAGTAAGGGCAAACAATGTCTGCCCTGTAGGAGCACGGATCGAAGTGCGGTAAGCCCATAAAGATTCCACGAGTTTCTCTGGCCAATCCGAGAACTTATTAACCTCACATGTTTTCTTGATAATTTTGATGAGAGTTTTATTTGTGGCCTCTTCCTGGCCATTGCCTTGCGGATAATAAGGTGAAGCATGATGTAATGCAATTTTATACCTGTTGCAGAGGTCACGGAGTTCTTGAGAGATGAACTGTGGACCGTTGTCAGTGATCATTGTCTCTGGTATACCAAACCTAGTGATGATGTTCCTCATGATGAAGCGACAGACGATTGTTGCCTTGATTTCTGCGTATGCTTCAGCTTCCGCCCACTTGGTGAAATATTCCGTTGCTGTAAGAATAAAAGATTTTATTTTGTTCTGGGAATTAGGATCACCAAGGGGTCCGATGATATCGAAAGCCCACATAGCGAAAGGCCAGGGTGAAGATACAGGGTGGAGTGAAGAGGATGGAGCATGAATTTTATCGGCGTGCAATTGGCATTTGGCACACCGACGGACAAAGAAGGAACAATCCTCCTCTAGAGTAGGCCAGTAAAAGCCTTGCCTAAGGATCTTCTTAGCAAGCATCTGGCTGCTTACATGACCTCCACAAACACCCGAATGGGCCTCCTTAACAACCTTCGGAGCCTCAACTTCATCTAAACAGCGGAGCAAAATGCCGGAGAAGCTTCTTCGGTAGAGCGTATTTCCAATCACTGTGTACTTCTGAGATATCCTCCTGATGGGCTTCCACAGGGTAGGATTGATTCTTGCAATATTAGATATCTCAAAATACCATGGTTTTTCTTCATCTTCCAATTCTTCTTCCAGCTCCACTAACATGATTTCTTTTTTGCTTCTCCTCTCGGCATTTACCAGCTCCTTATCCTTAACCCAGAGGAACATCGGATCCAAGTAGAAGGGAATTTGCCGGCGTTCGATTTGGATGCCGGAAGAATCGCCGGGATAGACCATGTGCATGGTTGCGCCCACGGTGGCAAGGGCGTCAGTTAGGACGTTCTGGTGACGAGGGACATGAACAAAGACGAGCTTGGTGAACAGCTTGGCGTAGGCCAAAGCGTGTTCTTGGTACGGCTTGAGCTTGGGATCAGTGGTGCGGTATTTGGTGAGCACTTGGCGAGGACCAACTAGCTATCACCTACAATCCGGAGGTGTGTCACATCATAATAGCGCGCGAGTTCCAGACCAGCTAATAACGCCTCATATTCGGTGATATGTTGGTAGCAGGGAAGTCTAGCTTATGAACTCATGATATGGTGACACCCTCTGGAGACAACAGGGCCATCCCGATGCCTGTTCCAAAAGAATTCAGGGCCCCGTCGAAATACAATGTGTACATACGATCGTCATGGTCGATGGACATCAATTCTTCATCCGGGAGGTCTGAACAGGCTGGGTCAGTTCGAGGCAATGGGTGATGAGCGAGATGCTCGGATATGGCGTAGCCTTTGATTGCCTTCTGCTGGATATAGGTGATCTCAAATTGGGAAAGGAAACTTTGCCAACGTGCTAATCTGTCGGTCAGGACAGATTTTTGGAGCAAGAATTTGATGGGGTTCATGCGGGCAATAAGGTGCACTGTATGGGCGAGGAAGTAGTGCTTCAATTTCTGTACTACCCATACAAGTGCGGCACAGGTCTTCTCCATGGAATTATATCTCTGTTCACAAGGATTAAGAAGCTTGGACAGGTAGTAGGCCGCCCTTTCTTTGCCTTCGTCGTCGAATTGGGCAAGAACAGCTCCTACGGAGTCTTCTAAAACAGAGATATAGAGGATGAGAGGCTTGCCTGGCGTAGGCGGCCTCAGGACAGGTGGATTGGAAAGATAGTCCTTAAGCTCGTCGAATGCTGCCTGACACTTCTTGTCCCAGCAAAATTCAACTCCCAGCTTGGTGAGATTATAGAAAGACCTACACTGTTGAGAATGCTGAGAGATGAACCGGCGAATATACTGCAACCTCCCAATTAGTCCTCGAACTTCTTTCAAATTCTTGGGAGGGAGCAATTCCTTCATCGCCTTCGCCTTATCTGGATCGATCTCTATGCCTCTTTTGCTCACAATAAACCCTAACAACCTTCCGGCTGACACACCAAACACGCATTTCTTGGGGTTCATCCTTAAATGATATTCTCGAGTCATTTGCAGAACCTTAGTGAGAACCCAGCATGCTCAATCACCGATCTTGACTTAACTACCAAGTCGTCTACATACACCTCAACAAAAATGTGGATCATGTCATGAAAGATGGCCATCATGGCCCTCTGGTAAGTGGCTCCGGCATTCTTAAGCCTGAATGGCATGACCACAAAGCAATAAGTTCCCCATGGTGTAGTAAATGAAGTCTTGTCTTGGTCTTCTTCCGCCAGCTTGATCTGATTATATCCAGAAAAACCATCCATAAATGATAGGGTTTCATACCCAGCTGTGTTATCTACCAGCACATCTAAGTGAGGTAGAGGGAAATCATCTTTAGGACAAGCACGATTAAGGTCCCGGAAGTCAATGCAAATCCTGACCTTCCCGTCCTTCTTGATAACCGGGACGATGTTTGCCACCCAATTAGGATAAAGTATGACTTTGATGAACTTGGCTTTATGAAGCCTGTCAACTTCATCTTTCATTTTCAAAGAGATCTGAGGGTGGAAACGCCTTAAACGCTGCTTAATTGCAACGGAGCCTGGCTTGAGGGTGAGATAATGATCGACTAAGGAAGAGTCTAAGCCGGGCATATCTTCGTAGCTCCATGCGAATATGTCCTTATACTTCCTATGAACGTCCACAATTGCCCTCTCTTCATCCGGTGACAAGTTAGTGCTTACGAGGACAATCTTGGGATCTTCTTCGGTTCCCAAGTTGATTTCTTTGGTGATTTCTTGCACAGCTGGTGATGGTCCATCAAATTTCTTAAGCCCACTGGCAAAAGCATCAGCCTCGTCCTCAAACTCCTCATCACCATCGTTAATTGGGTCATTGTCGTCCATTATTTCATAGACGCCGAACCCGTCATCAACAAAGGGGGCTGACTGCTCATATTCTATTTCTGGCAATTGCAAAGGGTACTTAATGAACTCGAGAATTGCCAGGCATGCCTTTCATTTATGGGCGAGGCTAGCCAGATAACGATGAGGGATCCTCCTACCCTTGGATTTCTTTCCTGGACCTACCCCTGGCCCACCACCCTGATCTAAGCTACCTAAAGGAAACGACGATGCTGAAGAATAAAAAGCAGAGTCCCGCCCATGGGTATTAGGGAAAGCAGTAAACGAAGTATCTACATAAGGAAAAGCAGAGTCCCGCCCATGGGTATTAGGGAAAGCAGTAAATGAAGTATCTACAGAAGGAAAAACAGAGTCCCGCCCATGGGTATTAGGGAAAGCAGTAAATGAAGTATCTACAGAAGGAAAAGCAGAGTCCCGCCCATGGGTATTAGGGAAAGCAGTAAATGAAGTATCTACAGAAGGAAAAGCAGAGTCCCGCCCATGGGTATTAGGGAAAGCAATAAAAGCCCCTTTCGTGGAAGGGAGCACTGAAAATCTGGCCTGAAGGTCCGGATAAGACAAACCACCGACTGGAACGCAGTCGGAGGTGAGGAAAGAAGTTTCCTCAACAAAGATGGCGGGGTCCTCCATCACAAACCAACCCCAAACCCCCCCATTTTCTCTCTCACGCGGTGGAGAAGGAAAGGGAAGCAATCGACAAGCACTTGAACGGGAAGCGGGAAGCGGAAGCAGCAAGGCGGGAAACAAGGACAATCTGAGGATGGTGGAAGGAGGAACACAGTTCAAAGTCAGGGTAGGTGGAAGGCCCATGAGGCCAGAGGGGGATGCATGTATGGTGGAAAAGGAACGACGCTAGACAATCAGACCCTTCAAGGTGGCTCGAAGGCAATTGTCAGGCATGAGACCTGATCCAGAAGAGCGGCCCCTAAGGATTCTGACGGATCAGGTGGTTCCTCGGAGAGAATATGTACAGAGGACGGATGGACGGGCGTTCGGGTCCCAGGAGAAGTAAAAAATGATCCAGCCATGGCTTGCACAAAGGACGGGACCATAGTGGATGGAACGGAAAAGGTATGTACGACGGACGGGAAAGGAGGGGGGTTGCCCCGAGAAATCCCCGGAACTGGGGGGGAGGCATGCGTAATAGTACGAACATTAAAAGCAGGGCGGATGAAAGCGGGTGGGGAACCCAATGCGGAATTAAAAGAGGGCAAAATGCCTGGTACAAAATGAAAGACAGGCTCGGGGCCTAATGAAAAAGCTGGAACGGGCGTAATGCCCGGAATAAAAGCAGTAATGGGGGTGATGCCCGGTGCGAAAGGAACAGGCATGATGCCTGGTGCTGAAGGGAAAGCGGGCGCGATGCCCGAAGCTGAAGAAACAGGTGCGATGCCTGGTACGGAAAAGGGATCGGGCGTGATGCCCGAAGCAAAAGAAATGGGCTTGATGCCTGGAGTAACCGACGCGAGCACAGGGCTTGAGATAACAACTGGGGCGGGCTCAGGGCCCGAAACTGGAGCCGGTGTAGGGTCGGTGCCCAAGAGTTCCGACAGGAAGGGGTCAGTGTTCAAGAGTTCCGACAGGAAGGGGTCAGTGCTCTGGACTCCTGCCGGTATGGGGTCAGTGCTCAAGAGTTCTGCCGGTATGGGGTCGGTGCTCAAGAGTTCTGCCGGTATGGGGTCGGTGCCCTGGACTTCTTGGACTGCCGTATGAAGCTCGGAAAACCAGTCTGCCTCTGCTGATCCGAACAAGTGATTTAAGCAAGTAGTGAGACTGTTCATATTAAGCCATTCGCTCCATTCAGTCTCGAAATTACTGATCCTGGGGGGCTTAGCTGGTACTGAATTGTCTGGCGCCCAGAAAACATCTCGAGACGGAGAGCAAGTTGCCCCTGCCACCGTGGGCGTTGTTTGAGGATCTCCAGGCTGTAGCGGCCCCTTGACAAAGTGATCACGCAGGGCCCATGTGAGGGGTTGATCTAGCTGCAATTGGGTTCTAACAGGCTGACAGCCCAAACCGGCCTTGACCCTTCTTTTGCATGCCTTGATGGCGGTTGTCCTTCCCTACAACTGTGCACCCAACCCTTTACCCGGTTGATAACCCATCAGCTGCATGATGTGCCAGCCTTTCTCGGTAATGACCCTACTCGGGTCGACAGTCTTGATAGGTGAGCTCGCCAGCCCTGGATATTTACCCAGCACACTTGGTGTACTTCGAATCACCATAAGAGGTTGATTGCTGGGCCAAATGGCTGGAACTGGGTTACTTGTAAAGGCGTCAATTTCTGCACTGGTGGGCCTGTTGACGACCTTGATCACACGCCCTTTGTATGAGAATTTCAAACATTGGTGAACTGTCGATATAACAGCACCAAGGGCTTGGACATAAGGCCGACCCAAAATGAGGCGGTAGCATGGATCCATGTCAAGAATGTGGAAATCCATCTCGGTGGAAGATGGCCCCAGTTCAATCTTCAAAGAGACAACCCCTTTTGGCGACCTAGTAGTGTTGTCATAGGCCGTGACAGTGATAACAGCGGGTCGGATCGCTTGGACTGGTACCCGGCAAAGACTTAACGTGTCAGGTGACACGACATTAACAGATGCTCCAGAGTCTACCAAACAACGAGCCACGAATACACCGTTGATGTTTACTGTGAGGCAGAGGGCGTACCGCTGTGACTCGACTGGTGCCAACTCATTTTCATGGAACATGATGGCCGGACGCGGCCCCATCGGCATCAGGACAGCACTGATTTGGTTAACCGGCAGATCCTCGTTAACCATCACTTTCTACAGATACTGCATGAGTGCTTCCTGATGAGTGGGCGACCTTTTAATCAACTCCAGGATAGTGATCCTAGCCGGAGTCCGGTCAAGATGCTTCAACAGATCATACTGGGTACCCGGCACGGAGTCTTCTTGAACTTCCTCCTCTTCTTGGGTTGGTAGCACTTGGTCTTGCTGGTGGAAGACCCTGTTGAACATGCTCCCACTCCGGAGCACCATGGTGGCCTTGGAAGGGCTGCCCGACGTGGACGCCACAGTCGACTCTGTAGAAACGGACGGCTGTGAGGTGGAGGGTTAGTTGGCAGGGATTTGGTGCGGCAACTGAGAACTTGCCATTGCTTAGGGTGTGGCGGTAATAGCAGTGGTGGTAGCAGGGTTAATAGTGGAAGTGGTAGGAACGCGGAGAAAAGGTGCCCTATGGTTGGGATTTATAAAGGGAAAAGTGGTGGGTACCTGTACAGGGGTTGCGTCGGATGATGGGGGTGATTGTGGTATGGGGATGCGTAAAAACGACGCGGAGGTGCTCTCATGCGGGGAATGCGTGGGACTAGGATCTTGAGAAGTGGATAGGCGGGTAGGTGGAATGTGTAAAAAGGACGGTAAGGGATTATCTGCAGTGGGTGTGCGGATAAAGGGTGGTAAAATAAAAGGTGGCGGTGCGATAGGAGTGGATGTAGGTATCGCTTTCCCAGACAGTGACTGGGCAGTGAAAGCATTAACCCGCCCATCGGGTGCTGGGTGCTCCGGCAGCGGGTTCTGCACAATGCCCAAGTTGGGCTGCTGCTGCTGCTGCGGTAGCTGCGGCTGCTGTAACTATTGTTGAAACTGCTGTTGTTGAGACTGCTGCTGAGGGGGCCTCCTTGCCTTCATTTCAGTAACAAATTTCCTCATCTCAACCCAGTCAATGCCTTCGCCTTCGTTTAAATTATGAATGCAATCTTTAAAGTGGAAGCATTGGTCTAGGGTGTGGCCTGGTCCCCGGTGAAACTCGCAGTATCGTGAGGTGTCAAGGTTAGGGTGCCATTGCAGCTTCTCCCTGGCAAAGTAAGTGCGCCGGCCGCCATGAGGGCATTAAAAACATTCGGCAATGTTTCTGGCAATGGAGGGTAAGCCGTTCTTCTGGGACCAGCTGGGAATCTAGGCGGTGGCGGCCCATAATTATCCGGCGGAGGGACCTGGTTAAGCTGGTGAGGTGGAGACTGCGGTTGATACTGTGGAGGGGCAGGTTGGTATTGCAGTTGTTGGGGTTGCTGGTATCGTGGCTGATGGTTTTGGGGCCGCTAGAGAGTCTGGAACTGTGGTCGTTGAGGTGGCTGGTCTTGATAAGGCTGCTGAGGTGGCCGTGCCCCCATAAAAGTAGGCTGATTGCTTGGCCTAGATAGTGGGAATTGAGGCTGTTGGGCCCTGGGGTTGTTAGGTGGGCGATAGGTGGAAGGAGTCGGGTTGCCCATTGCACTTACTTGCTCGTTAGATATGACTCCCTCGGTAACAGGACCACCGGCGGAGGTGCCAACCGTCTTCTTAACAGATCAGGCCTTCGGTTCAAACATGGCCACGATAGGAGAGTCCTTCAGTTGTGTCTGGATGTAGCGGGCCCTCTCATACAACTCCTCCATTGTGGTCAGCTTGTTCATGGCCATATATGCCTGAACTGAGGTGTAGCATTTGAAATGATCATCTTTACCTGCTCCGATTCAGACAAAGCATCTTTGAGCTTCTCAACCATGAGTCTCCATCTATCAGCAAAGTGAACAAAGTCCTCATCGACCTTCATTTTCTCGGCAATCAGATCAGTAATTGACAATACAGGACCAACTCTGTCTTTGTACCTCTGCAAAAACTTTCTCTGCACTGTCTCAAAGTTCTCCGCGTCTGTAGGATCCAATGAATAAAACCAATCTAGGGCAGGGCCATCAAGAGATCGCCGGAAAAGGAAGGCAAGTGCACGGTTGTCATCCTGCCAGAAGGAGGTCGTACATAAATTCCTTAATATGTACAAATGGATTACCGGTGCCACCGTAGCGACGGTATACCGGCATTTCAGAAGGAGGCAAGTGAAAGACTGGCATAGTAGGCAATGCCAATTCGAAAGGATCATTAGGGGCAGACGCCCTTTTCAAATCTCGCTCCAATCTGTTTATTTTGGCTAGAAGGGTCCGGTCAAATTGATCGGCAGGCCGTTGGGGTGCACCGGGAGGAATAACATGATGGGTGTCTGCCCGAGCGTAGTATTGGGGAGGAATACTGACATACACGGGACCCTGGGTCGGAACCCGGGGTTGATAAGTGGGTCGTGCCACGTCAACGGGCGTTCGGTACCTGCCCTCGGGACTGTGATACCGGGAGTGGGTAACTGAGCAAGCCCGGGAAGGCGCAGGTGAGATTCGTGCACCCAGATTACGAGCAGACTCAATCCGGACTCCTTGATTCGGGTTACCGAAGGGATCGTGATCGGCGACAAACTTCCCCTTAAGAGCGGCCTGAACCTCCTGGATTTGAGGGGCTTGTAGGTTTTGGAGCATATCCACAAGCTGAGAGAGATTAATGGAGGCGGAGGGATTGTCCTGATCCGTCTCTGGACAGTCTGAGGAAGTTGAGACTGGGTTTCCACTACATTCACATGTAGGCCAGATGGATCACAGGAGGATAAGCACTGGACCCGTGAACTTGCTCGTACACGTCATCCTGACCGCATTCTCATATTCGGCCATTGACAGAGAGCGGCCGGAATGGAGTTGCATATAGGGTAAGTCGTGAAACGGTACCAAACAACTACTCGATGAATGTGGGAGAAGATTATCCAATTTTAAGCACGCACTTGTCAAAAATTATGCCCACTTTAAATGATTTAGAAGTGATTAAGATGGATTAACTTATCAGTGTGCCTCTTGTGAGAAGAAGTGAATCTAAACAATGGGAATGATGACAACTCCAGGGCTTACTTCTAAAGCAATCTCTCCATACAAACAGGTACTCTACCTGGGTCACCGATAACGGGTACAACCAGCTCGGTCCACCGTGAGGGAATCCACGGGGTACGAAGACTTACAGAGGTCTCGGTAGGAGTTCTCTAGCCTGATGGGACGGACTGCCCAAAAGGGAGATAATCCCTACCGAGAGGTGTGTGCGGATTCTAGGCAAATGAGGGAAGGAGGTCCCCCGGCCAATGAAACAAAACGCCAATAACACAAAAGGCAAGCAACTGGGCGCCTGTTTGAGTCGTGTCCCTTCTGTTAGTCGCGGATCTGACAGCCTATGACAGCTGTAAGAGCCGAGACGACTCCCTGAGGACTCTGTCTCAAACCGCGCCCAGTACACGCGTCACACACACAAACACACAGAAGTCGCGTCGTCTGGGTTTGACGCCGCGATAGCACAGCAAAATATATATTTTCAAAAGGGGGAGTTTCAGAGCATAATTTAGCTATCGTTAGGCTAAAATAACATGCTAAGATTTAACAACGAGACAGCAGCAGACAACCCTAACTAATAGTCAACAGGAGGTAGCAGGGATCAAATAAAGAGACTCCGCGTGGTGTGGATGCAAAAGGGCACGCGAGTGCCAAAGAAGGTACCAAGCCAAAATATGAAGTGTCCCACCGTGATCGCCAATTTGTAGACTGCGTTTTCCGCTCCCTTTTTAGGGGGGACGGAGAACGGTCTCCACAAAGAGAACATGTACGGGTACACGTGAAAAAAGGAAGGGCGATGAAACAAACAGTGGCCCTTCGGGCAATTAAAAGGGCAATAAAAGCAATAAAGACAAATCGTGATCGCCAGGTACTTTTTCTAAAAAGTACCAAAAGTAAGGGCGGGTAGGAAAGGAGGTGTACCTTTCACCCGTAGAGTGATCGCGTAGCGGGAAGATGTGCGTGGGCTCTTTCCTCCTCCTTCCTGGGACAAGAGACAACAAGAGGACGAACGAACGGGTCAAACGGCAGTGTAGTAAATGAAAATAACGAAATACAGTAGGAAAGGCATCAAAAGGGGTGCGAACGCACCTTCTAAGAACTAAAATGCAAAACCCCTAGGTGGGTGAGAAAAGACATGCAGGTGTGTGCGTGTACTGCCTAAAAAGGAGCCCTAAAATGGGTGGTGAAGAAGAGAGAGGGATGAGGCGAGGGTCGCTTCTAGATGGTTGAGACGATGGCGTCTCCACGTGGATGGATCGTAACGGTGGATCATCCGGCGATCCGGAACATCACGCACAGCACCACGGGATCTTCCAGACGATGGAGACGAAGGTCCGTAAGCGAAGACGTCGCGCGTGCAGGGCTCCGCCGTCGGGGAGACGAAGGCTCTCTCCCTCTCTCTCTCTCTCTCTAAGAAACCTTCTCTCTCTCTCTAAATCCTCACTCTCTCTCTCTCTCTAAAACCCTCTCTTTTTCAAAACCAAAATGGCCGGGGGCTTGGGAATGGGCTTCTGCGCGAAGCTTTAACACTGTTTTAAATCGCGTCCAGAACAGCCGCCGCCTTCAAAGAGCTTAAATGCGTCGGCATTCCTCGCCGCGATTAGCAACCGCTTAACGTCCCATCAACCTGTGATGATTACGGCGCACGACGATATTTAAGAATTGCGTCGGCCTTAATCACCGCGATTTAGGAGGTCAAATTGATTTGACAGGCATGGCCGGGTTCAGGTTTAAAAATGCGTCCACCTAGAGCGTCGCGATTCACTACCGCCTGGCGGTTTGTAAATCGCGGCGGTCTTGCTAGTCGTGATTTGTAACTCTGACACTGTCCTGCCATCTGACAGCGGCATGGTGTGTCAGGCGGCTAAGAATCGCGTCGTACGAGGACGACGCGATTTCTTGCTGCGACATGCCCCCCCTGCCATGTGTCAGGACGTGCGTGTTCTGACACGGATGTGATGGTTTGACTTTTAATCGCGGCGGGTTGGGTGGACGCCATTAAATGTCGGTTACCCAGCGTGCTACAAAGGCGGTAACAAAATCGCGTCGGATAGGGCAGCCGCGTTCATAGCGCCACAAAAGGCGTCGGCCATGCTGGACGCGATTTGAAACAGTGCTGATTCTCTCTCTTTTTTTGGGTTTTTCCAGACTCTTTTGTAGATTTATCTAAAAGGTCCTAAAAAGCTTTAAAAGACAGGAAAATTCTGAAAAGTCTCAAAGTAAAACAGGAAATTCGGTGAAATCACTTAAAAAGGTAATTAAAGACAATCACATTGAGGCGTTACAGTGCAACTCAAGATTTTGTCCAATTTAGGTAAAATTGGAGTGTCGACAGTACCTGGTGGTGAGGAAGAAGGGAAAGGTGGCGCTACTCGCGTGGTCGACGGGGAGGCGGTCCCTGCAAAATTATATACACATTTGAAAATATGAATTTAAATTGAACAATAATATATAAAGTTTTATGTTGACATATACGTATACCTGTAACAATCCAACATCCAAAGTACCAGTAACCAACCGGTAACCCGAATCCTGACCCGATAACCCACGAGTCGAAACTCGGAAGGGTAAGAAAGGAGTGCCTGAGGAGAACATATAAGTAAATGTACACGCTACAATTAAAACAATTAACACAAGAACAACTCAGAGTCAAAGCTAAACGCAAGAGTACAGTAGGTACAAAGAAAAGTACCACTCACAGCAGCCAAGCAAGACCAGCACCGGAGAGACAAGGCTTCACAGCCTCGAAAGCCGCACATGAACACTTGGGAAAAAGGGAGTGAGTCTCAGGAAAGAGACCCAGTAGGGCAACTAACCCCCACCGGTAACCGAACTACTAAGCAGGAAAGAAAGCTCAGTAAGTAAACACTCACAGCCTGTACAACACACAGGAACCGGTGGCGTAGTACGCAACTCCCTCAGGAACGTACTGAGAAAAACTGGAACCTCGCAGGCTCGACAGCACACAAGCACTGCACACACACAAGCTCACAAGCAAGAGCTCACACAACACTCCAAAAGTAGGACTTAGCCAGGGTCTGTGTGCTCGGCGTCCCGGCACCATAGAGTCTCTCAACCCTAACCACGTGTGCACACTCAGACGCTCTCCCTCGCGTCTGGTCCATGACTGGTTTTCCCCAACGCCAGGCTCAGACGGTGGAGAAGGGGCTCCACGGTAACCGACTCAAAACCACCACAAGGAGTACGCACAGAATGGAATCTCACTCTACGTCCCGGCTCACTGGCTGAGGACCCCCCGCACGCCAGTCATCCAGACGGAGCGTAGCTCTACATCCAGGAAACACAACAGAAACAGGAGCACGGCAACCCCCAACACAAGTACAGACGAAAACACTCTCAACGTCTGAAGTACCGCACAACGGACGGACACCACGTGTCAACGTCACAACACAACGCGAGCACAGGCAGAGACACTCTCTACACCTGGCAGACTGTGCTAATAGGCGGACACCGCATGTCAACACCTCAAACCACGGAGAGGGAAACACACAGCGTACTGGGAACACATCTGCAGGTAGACAGCATCATCGACCGCCGCCAACCAGGAAGTAAACGACAGCATCACATGTCGCCAGGAAAACTGTAGACGGCAGCATCGACTGCCGCTAACAAAAGGTAGACGGTAACACTCCAGACGTCTAGAAAAAGTAGATAGTCACAGGTTGGCCGTTTACCCAAACTCGGCGGCAAAGGATCATGTCGTTTATATCCTACCTGAAGAACCTGACGGCACAGATCTCGCCGTCTAGTTCTCCCTGAAGAGCTTAACGGCAAGGGATCACGCCATTTACCTTTTCCTGAAGAGATCAACGTCAACATCCCTTGACGTTGACTTCTTCAGCCTCTAGCAGCTGAACCAGCCTCCAGCTGATTCCCACACAGGGCAAATCTGCCCCACAAACCACAATCTGATGTACGGAAACACTCCCCTACATCACACTACACTACCACAATGCCGGTAAAACATGATCCAAAACATGGATCGGGCAAAACACCCTAAAACCCGGCATGAAGAAAAATCCTCCCCAAAGCTCGATTCCACGAAAATCGCACGCACACAAGAATGGAATAGCACACAAGGGTGTTAAGGGTTTACGTCCCTACCTCAGAAACGCTTAAAAACTCCACATAAACCTCGATTCGCACCGAACCCCCAGGAGCTTCCTGCAAGAACCGTCACCCGATCCGTCAATTCCCGCCCGTCCCGTCACCGCCACGCGCACCACGATCTCCCCACGTGCTGCCGTCGGCCGCCGGAAGTAGTGGAGAAGAACAAGGGTGAAAGTGGAGGGAAAGAGAGAGGAAGAATGGCCCTCGGGTTGCCCCTAAAAACACAGGCCGGATCAGTTGACGTCAACCTGGTTTGCCGCCAACTGAACCGCCAACAACCTGACGTCCAGATCGATTGCTGCCAAGTTCTATCTCCAGAAAAACCTGGAGACATAAGTCGACGACAACATCGATGGATGCCAAAACACGGCTAACGGCAACACGCTTGCCGCCAACACACAGTCGACGCCAGCCACTGGACGTCAACCCACTTTCGATGTCAGCACCTCTGGACGTCAACAGACACAGACCCGGAAGAAGACCCGATAAGGATCGGTAAAAACCCGAGACGTTACATACTTGTCGTCGGAACGACACGACCGGCGTGGACGGGGAGCAGTCCCTACATAATTGTATGTAGTTAGATCTCGTGAATTTAATATGAACAATAATATGTAGAGTTTGTGTGTACATATGCAATATACCTGTCGCCGGGAGACTGGCGTGGACGGGGAGGCAGTCCCTGCAAATTGCATGTACGTTAGAAAATATGAATTTAATATGAAAAATAATATAAAAACTCTTGTGTGTAACATATGCATATACCTATCGTGGACGGGGCGCGGACCCTCGGCCTACGGACATGGAAACGGTCCGACTCCGTCCTCCACGTACCATCTCTTATTGAGATAAATAAAGATATAACATGTTCATCAGCACTCAAATTTGAGTAGTAGCTATTGATAACATATAATTAGCAACAACACAAAGTTCTTCCAAAATATAGGGTATATTATCTATATTCATCATCAGATGCTGAAGATATGTTTAATTCAGCGTCATCCTCCTCGAATTCGTCTCATCATGCCGGGACTCTTTCTCCACATCAGACTCCACCTCCCGCTCAAGGGCATTTGGGTCAACTTCTACTTGTTCGTTACCCTTATATAAACAAATTGTTTCATTTATATCATCAACACTGAACTTCGTAGAAGACGCCAACTCTCGTGCGTCACTCCGATCTGATTGGAAAATTTTGTCATTAACACCTTCGAGGTCATCATCAGCCTGGAGAAGCTCATACTCAAGGAATAGCCTTGATTTCACTCTACATGCAGCCCTCCAATCTCTCATTTGAGGGATGAATAATTTGAATAATAAACTTGTTGGCTTGTGCTGCAGAATGAATGGCTCATACGTACTCAACTTGGACTTATGCTTGACATCGACAATCCCATATGTTGTGTCATTACGAATAGAGGTCGGATCAAACCAATGACACTTGAAGAGAATTACATTGTTGTCTTGTCCCAAAAATTGCAGTTCAATGACTTCTTCGAGAATGCCATAATAGTCTATTCATTTTCATTGTAGGCACTTCCCTTCACACATACGCCGCTGTTCATAGAGATTTATTCTGTCCATAATCCCTCGTGTGAAAATCATATCATTCACAATGTAGCCTAGATGGACGCGTACAATCGTCGAGGGCCCATAACTGATCTCTTGTACTCTTGAATCAGTAACAAACCTTGTTCCACCTATTATTAAAAAAAGGGACAGACAATGACCAACTAAGTATGCATAAGAGCATAACACTTATGCTTCAAAATATTAGACAGACTCGAGATCTTAACCAGTAGGAAAAGACTTCTCTCGTTCCTTTTCAACCTGCACGTCAATCAGACGTGGATTCCGTGTAGTATGACCGAGTCAAACTCTCTGCAATGTAAATATCAACAACCTCTAGTTCTGCAGTATTGCTCGCAATGATGTATTTCATTAGTTTTGAGAGCTTACTCAATGTAAGGGTCTAGTTCTGCGCAATTCATAAATACGTAGATCTCCGCAACTACCAACTCTATGTCTTCGAGTGCGCGAATAGAAGAATATCCAAATGCTCGCCCGGGACACTTGAACACAGAAAGTCGATCAGACACATTAGAATCTCCACCATCATCATTACGTGGAGGTTGAGTGCGTCAGGTTCAGATCTCCGTGTCAAACTACATCGAATAAAAGTTCGATATCTCTTCAATAAAGTACGCCTGGGTAATGGAGCTAGGGGTGAACACGGTCCGGTTCGGTTCGGTTCACCCCATTTTTTGGGTGAACCGAAACCGAACCGAAATACTGTTCAAACCGAACCGAACCGAACCAGTTCGATTCGGTTTAAACCGAAGTTTAATTCCAATTAATACGCAACCGTGCATCTGGCATGGTGGTGAAGGCGTCGGCTATTATACCCAGTGGTTAGGGGTTCGAATCTCACTTTTGACAAAAATGGTCCACTTTTAAACATGTTTTTCATATAAAATACTTGTTGGCGGAAGACAGGAATCAAACTCCTCTCGCCGCGCTCACCTCTGGCCTTCCTTACCAACTGGGCTATTTACTATTTGAGTACATAATATACATATTATATATATATTCGGTTTACTTCGGTTCCACATTGTGGAACCGAACTGAACCAGTTAGATGCCCAACCCGAACCGAACCGAACCGGTCGGTTCAGTTCGGTTTTTCGGGTTGGACCAAATTATGAACATCCCTAAATGGAGCCCTCAACTTGTGCTTTGTTGCGGACTTTCATCTTATGATCGTGCATGCACCTACGACAATAATTCAAATGAATACATATGAAATATAAAAGATCATCGTAATGTGAATAAATTGAGCACAGTAAAAATCAGCAGGTAACCTCTCTGATTGAGGAAGCATACTCTTGACGAGTAAGAGAAGCCGATCAAAATAACTCTCGCTCATATGAAATTCAGATTTCAAATTCAGTAGCTACGACACTGCAGACAACCGTGTATGCTTCTCACAACCATCCCATAATGGCTCATCAGCATCTCAAAGTAACAGATAAAATCTTTGAGCTGTATCATTCGGCACTCTTCATTTGTGATCTTCATGAATATTGAACTCCGGACCAGCAACATCGACAACCATGTCTACGTACGTATGTGGAGGCAAAGTAATTAGCTGGTGCAGACGACTGAATATTCAACTCACCATGAGACGACCATAACTCATAATGGGCAACAAATCCTCTATATACAAATGATGATGCACACACCATGTCGATATCAACTTTCTGTTTCTACAAGCCGAACACGGACATCGGATGTTACCCATCGGATCAACTGCTACTGATGAATTACTCAATGCAAACTGAATAAAACTGTCAACTCCGTCTTTAAACTCCTTTGTCACAACTCCATTCACTATTTCACGGTACATCCATGACCTATTCTCATAAGACATTTTTCCTACACAGATTAAATGTCATGTCACGAGTTAAAATCCAACACACCCTCACATCATTCAAGTACCATACATATGATACATACGTTATATGGAGAGTCACAGAGCTAATGGGTGAAACAAAGCGTTGACGTAAAGATAAATGAAGAGTAAGCATACATGAATATCAAATAAATTTGAGCACGTTATAAATACTTAATGGTATTGAACATTAAAAAGAACACAAACCGTGATGTCTTCATATTAGGCCACCACCACTTGATCGGCTCTTTATTCACAGCTTTCATTAGATTTCCTAGGTTTTGAACTAACCACTGATATCCTAAATATAGTTTGTCAAATACATCTCTTCGTACATAATGGGAAGACATAACTATCAGAATGTCAAGGTCTTTGACACAATTATTTTTCACAAATTTTGACCAGTCTTTTCCACTAACATGTACATACTGCCACAACAACTGCATCGTAAGATTACAGAATATCGCAGTCCTTTTTCATCTTGAACAATAACAGATAATCCACTTTTGTTTTCTAAACTTTGTCTTTCTTCTTTCCGAATAATCTTTATGATTTTCTTCATCTTCACTTTCACCAAAAGTAAACCATCATGCAATCTTCGAATATCCATCGATAATATTTTACGTTCAAACAAACACATACTTTGATACGTTGGACATTTGTTCTTCTTTGAGTCTAATTTCCAATCGCGAACTCTCATCACTAATTAGAAAAAAATGATAACAATTTATTCATGAGTAATTTAAAATATGAAATTAAATCATAATATGGTAAATATGAAAGAATCAATCAAATGGCTACAAAAAAAATACGAATGTTGAAGGATTAACTTGCAGTGTGAAATATGTGAAAGTAAACATATGTTTAACAAAGAAAGTCATTGTATTGTTTATTTTCATGTAAAGCGTAAAAAAAATAACAGTGAGCAAGATAAAAAAATAACTTCATTTACCAAAAGCTTTGAATATAAGCAATTAGGAGAAGGAATTGTAGGTCGGTGAATGACGCAAGTGTTAATAATTTTTTAGATCTTTTAAGTGAATCACGAGATTGTAAATACAAAGAAGACAGGTAGAAGAGAGGGAACAAATCATACAAAGAGATTATATAATTTTTAAAGAGATTCAACTCAGTTGAGTGTTGTCTTTATAAGCTTTGATTATATAATTTTTAAAGAGATTCAAATCATACAAAGAGCAAAATCATAACACTATGAACAAGAAGATCGTATTCGCGGACTATAAAAAATATTTTTTGGCAGACAACCTAAAAGGCCAGCGGAGAATTGTTCTCCTCATTCAACCTTTTTTTCATGGGGAAAGGAGGGGAGAAAAGTAGTTTAGTGGCACATTTTTTTAACACAGGACAAACACCCCCGGATCCACACACACACTACTTTACAAAGTATTTATTATGGAGCGCGATTTATTGTCCATCTAAATGTGTCTGACTAATACGAAGAATGGGGACAACGATAATTTTAGAAAATTATAATTCAGTTTTAGGCCCAAAATCATAGCAGATACACGAATAAACTATTTATACAAATGAACCTAGAGAAAACACATCTAAGCAAACCCACAGCATGAAATATGTCAACACGTTGCACCACCAATAGAGAACGTTTATTAAGAGGGATAACATCGCAAACCAACCGGTAAATAGTATATAACTTCATGGTATAGGAATGCCAGAAAGAGAAAACTTACCTGAAAGTGATAAGCAAACTAATCAAAACATACACATTTATCATGTCAGATGCACAGAAGAGATGGGGGTAGGTGACCCTTTGAATTATGTAAGGAAGTTGCCTTCCATGGAGACAAATGAAGTTAGTAGACAACAACATATGCTGGTATTCACTGCTAAAGGCAAAGGCAAAAAGTATTTTTGGCATTTGCAGAACAAAATTGACATAAAGGTGATTTTTTGCACTAAGCATTGAAATCAGAACATGGGCATGAAATATTATTCAGTTTGAAACATGAAAAGTTAAACTAAATCCAATTAGATTCAAAACAGTACAAGAGGAACAATGAACACAAAGATGAAATGTCAAAAAAGGGTCAGCATGTATAGACCGTAAAAGTTATTAAAGAGGAAACTTGCAAACAGGAAAACACCTAGCCTAGATCTCCCAAGACAGTAAATTCCTTAAGTTTGGGTGAAAGCACATTAATCATTGGCAGACGCTGCAAAGTATCATGCAGTTAAAATAAAAGAAAACAAATTTCACAAAGGGGGCCGGGTGGGGGGGGGGGGTTGGGAGGGGGAGGGGGGCTGACAGGGGGGGAGGGGGATCGCCAAAGGGGGGCCGGGTGGGGGGTTGGAGGGGGAGGGGGGTGATAGGAGGGAGAGGGGGGCCGGTGGGGGGTTGGGAAAATTTAAAAATTAAACCAAACTATTTTTTCTTTTTTGGTCGATTTAAGATCAGACTGGATTTTTTTCTCTTTTCAAACTGAACCAAATCAAACTGAATCAATCGATTCAATTTGAACGAACACCCCAAATCTTGATGGCAGCTACCTAGACGACCTAAGGACATTCGAGGCTCACCCTTGAAGCGATTTGAAGCTCCATCTCCTACATAGATGTAAGGTAGTTGTAAAGGCTGTTTAGGTTCTCTCGCTCTCTCTCTCTCTATAAAGGCTGTTTAGGTTCTCTCTCTCTCTCTCTCTCTCTCTCTCTCTCTCTCTCTCTCTCTCCCCACCATTTTTTCACTCACTTGACTGAACATTGGAAGAATTTCACTCAAGTTACATCCAGAGATCTTTTCTCTCGAGGGTGTACTCTAGATTAGGCCTCTCCTAATATCATTTTCCAGATGCTACAGATAGTTTTTTTTCCAAAAATTAAGATTTACGAACCAAGATAACTAAAAGGCATTAGGGTGATTTTAGGGGGGGACTCGACAACATATTACATAAATTATATAATATAATATAACTTATGTAAATTATATAAATTACAGTATATTTGTGTAATTTTTTCAGACATAGTTTTATAGGGGTTGTTATATTATCCTATGTTTTTTTAGTACCTTCTTTTGCCATCACCATCAGCTCGTCGTCGTCTTTAGTTTTCTTAAACTTTATAATAGAAGGATTGTGATGAAGTTGACGTCGAAACTATATTTAAATTATATGAAATGAAGCATCAAATACATGTCCAACATTTTTCGTCTTGTTTATCAAGTCTCCGATCGCAAATTGGCACGTACATGTAGATATATCAAAGTGCATGATTTCTTAATTCGTAGGGTGGTTGAAGTCAATTTTTATGTGTTTAGATTTCTTTCACAATTTTAAAAGAAATTGGTTCGATATTTTATGTCAATACAAATGGCCATAATATATAATCTAAATACCCCACCACCTAACAAAATAGAATTAGGATAGGAGGGGGAGGGGGCCGGGCGGGTGGGGCTGCCAGGAGGGGGAGGGGGGCTGCCAAGAGGGGGAGGGGGGCTGGGTGGGGGGTTGGGAGGGGATGGGGAGGGTGGGGGAGGGGGGCTGCCAGGAGGGGGCTGCTAGGAGGGGGATCGGGGGGGGCCGGGGGGGGGGGGTGGGGTGGGGGGGAGGGATGTGGGGAAGTGGGGGAGGGGGGGGGGGGAGGAGGGGGGAATGTGGGGGAGGGGTGGACTGTGGGGGGGGGGGACTGGGGGGGAGGGGGGTACGCACGGAGGGGGGGAATGCATGTGGGGGAGGGGCGGGATGTGCGGGGGAGTGGGGGACGGTGGAGGAGGAGGGGACGGAGGGGGGAGGGGGAGGGAGGGTTGTAGGGGGGGTAGGAGCATACCGGCGCGGGGGGCGGCGTCAGCGAGGGTGGGGGGACGCCAGAGAAGAGAGAGAGAGAGCTGGAGACGAGAGAGAAAGAGAGAGAGAGAGATGCCGGGACGAGAGAGAGAGGAGAGCGAGAGGGAGAGAGAGAGAGAGAGGAGTGAGGAGCGCGGTGAAAGCGGGGCGGGGGGGAATATTGCAGATTTTCCGACGGAACAAATTCTGTCGAAAAACCGTCGGAAATACCGACGGATTTTCCGACAGAATATTTTCCGTCGGAAAACCTGACTGATATTTTCAGTAAATATCACTGTTAGATATACTGACGGCTTTTTCGACGGAAATATTTCCGTCGATAATCCCGCTTTCTCTTGTGGTGAGGGGTGATAACTTATCCCTCCCATGGAGGGGGGATAAAAGTTATCCATGTGGGTAACTCATTAATTATTATTATTGTATTCTGAAAATCGTGTGTGTACATTTATACACAAGTAAATGGTGTCAAATTAGGGATAAAGGGGTGATAACTATACACACTGTGTCACATCACATATATCAAAGTTATCCCCTACATAACTATCCCACATTTAAATCATCTCAAACCAAAAAAAAACCCCTAAACGCGAATAATTTATACCTGATTTACTTATACCAGCCCCTTATCTCGTTATCAAAGAGCCCTAGTGCTGTTCTTTTACACCTCAATCCAAAATTTTGAGTTATGTCTTAGATCTAAGGGAGAGAATATTCTTCCATATTTCATTTTTTAATTTTAAATCCATTATATTTTCTCTATCTTACTTATCTTTTTATAATAAGATAAATTAATTATAGATTCATCTGATAAATAGAAACTTATTTTCTGATCTTTGTCACAAAAAAACTTCAAATAATCCCTTCTTTCAGAGAGAGAGAGAGAGAGAGAGAGGAGAATGCGTATGGGTGTGTAGAAAATCTCTCTCTCTCATCCCCATGGAGTAACATGTCCGAATAATTAAAGAACAGCACAGATTCCTCATTCATGAACTAACAAGGCGTTAGAAAAAGAGTCTAGATCTTCTAAGTGCAAAGGAAGATTAAACTTCAGTAATTATCAATAAATGTGTGTCAAGTGTTCCAGATCTCTGTCTCAAAACATTTTTTTACTTTGAAACTGATTCTTCATGTTAACATATATCCATACACACTTGAATACAATTATAAGTACCAAATTACAATTATAAATTATTAATTTAAAATATAAATACTAAAATATAATCATAAATATTTGAATACAACATTATATTTACGATTATATTTTTGATGTATAGTTGTATTCTGTTACTTATAGTTGTATTTTGGTGAACCTTCATCAAAATACAATCATAGCACCAGAAACATTAGTAAACATAACGTTCCATTCACATATTTATAGTTATATCTAAATATTTATGGTATATTTAATCTAAAATTTTGATTTTCAAATAAAAAGATACTTTAAAAAGGAGACTAAAGACAGTTGACGTGCATCTATTAATGACTATTGGAGTCCAATACTCTTTTACATTTAGAAGATATGGACTCAAGAAAATATGTCTTTTGGTTTAGGGTGTAAGTGGTGGGGTGCTAGGGAGGGTCATGGTGGTCGCCGTGTTCTTTGTCGGTTGGTGGGAACTGATAGCGGGTGAACATTCTGAGTGACGTGGTGGGCGGCGGCCCACCATGCGTAATAATTTGTTGACCGTTATCTTATTGTATGTAAATCGAGTCGCAACTCACCCGGGTCTAGTCAGAAAGTGATTTAATAGTAATATTTTTTTACACCTCAATCCAACATTTTGAGTTATGTCTTTCTAGGGAGAGAATATTCTTCCATATTTCATCTTTTTAAAATTTTGAATTCCACTATATTTTCTCGATCTTACTTATTCTTTTATAACATTATCATATAATATAATAATGTTACCTCAACATATTAAATTGGAATGTTAATATGTGATGTTGCTAAATCGTTCTCTCCCACTTTGCTATTTGCTCGAATTCCCAAAAAATGTACTTGCAAGGGGGGTGGAGACCGGTAAGTCTCATACGAAAATTTACAACTCAGTCTCTCCATCTAGAATTTTAAGGATTTTATAAAAATATCTTATTCGCACTCAACTCGATCTTTTTCTTGGAAGTGTACAATTGGAAGATCTTACCGGACGGAGATGGTCCTCTCTACGTTTTACGTAAGTTTCAGTTGGCGTTGGCAACAGTATGTAGGGAATTTTGGAGTAACATTTGTCAATTGTCTTGTTGTTTTACAGATCATATGTCATGATATATCCAATATTAATAAGTCACTCCTATGTGTTATTACTTATATTTTTTCTTTTATCGATGGGTTTTCGTTATATATTTTATTACTTTTACATGAATAAATATGGTACAGACCAATGTCAACTCCATTATTTAGGTTCTAATTAATTTCATGTAGAGGCCTCGGATATTTATGTTTGAAAATATTTTATATTCAAATTCATCTCTTATGGATCAAAATCTCGTAAAAGATTTCACACATGTGTCTAGTAAGATATAAAGACAACCACATATTAATATTAAGTTTTTTGACAATTCATGATCTATATAAATACATAAAATTACATTAACTAAATACATTAATATATATCAAGAAAAAAAATCACAACTTAAGATATATCCCGAGATGTACAACAGAAGTAAAACTCACATAATTACAGGTAGTACAAGTTCCTCTTCAAGAATTACATCTGCTACTAACACTTGAAAAGAGGCGGGTGTAGGGGTGTGAGTTATAAAGTTAATGGTTCAGCAGAAAAACTCTCTAAAATAACGTACGCAAACCACGTGTAATCGCAAGTTAACAAATGCAACGCACAATGTCATCTGTCGGCTCACATAATATCATTTAAAAGAAACTTAACATTATTAACAGCTGTGGTGGCGTTTTTCCTGTTCGGTAACGAGCCAAACAGCCTCCACTAGAAGAGAGGAAAGAGCGATCGCTGGTGCGGACGATCGTCTGTAAAAATCAGAATGGGCGTCAGGAGAACCCGGTTGAAAAAGCTAGGAGAACCCTCCGATGCCAAAGTCAAGTTTAGACTTGTCGAAATGAGGTGAAGAGGATAGGGTTCTTTTTTGTGTGGTTTCGCACGTGGGCGATTGTGTGGGGGTGATTCCACGTACCTCTGTGTGAAGGTACATGTTCCTTATATAGGCAGAAAACCTGAAGGGTCCAGACGCATCCTTCTCCAATGATAACTCAAGGGACGCGTCGGTTGAGTTTCCCAAGTGGGTAGTTGTCCGTTCAAGACGTCCCTTGGGATTTCGCCCCTAAAGTGCCCCAAATCATGGGGAGGCATGCCATGCCATTCCATTAACTGTGACGGTAGATCATGAAGGGCCACATAGTGTTGTAGGCCATAGAGGTGCTGAACTAGGGTTGGTAGACCTGTTTGGTGCAGCTATTCGGTGCTCGGCGCCTTGATGTTAGAACTGTAGTGGTGCCGAACAGGAGCTCTGAAGTCTGTTCGGGACTCGTTCTACTCGAACAAGTTCAGAGGTGTCCGAAGACCACACCCTGAGACCCTTATGCGTCTGGTGGCTGAGGCGTGAACTGAAGCTGATGGTTGTTTCCGAGGACACGTGATTAGGTAGCCGCTGTCTGTCCACCCTATTGGGTCATGATGGGCCTATGAATCTAGGAGGCTGGAAATAACTTCCACAACAAGAACTAAGACATACTTCTAGTTAACACAAATATACCCAACACTAACCGTAGCTGAGCAACTATACTAATGAATGGAAATTCATAGTTAATAGAAATAAAAATAATTATTCAATTAAATAGGAATAGATCGCTACTATAAGAATTGCTTTGGTAGGACTAGTACTACAAACTAAACTACGGAAAGAGAGCAAAGAGAATTATAAGCAGGAAATATAAATGGAAAGTATTCTCCCAAGTGCCATGCCGCACATTGCGCAAGTAACCAGAATTTTGAGTTGAAAGGAACGATACAACCACTTAGATCACGGTAATTGAGTAGCTATTGTTGGTCAACGAAGACCGCCACCGGGTCCTTGATACAAAACAATGTCCACACCTCTCTTCCGCGTCTTCCCAATCCCCACACATGGCTTCCCTCCTCCCCCTCCTCTCTCTCCTCTTCCTCCTCTCCCTCTCCCCCGCCTCCACCTCCATCGTCGAGCAGGCCTGCAACGCCACCCGGTTCCCCGAATCCTGCACTTCCTCCCTGGCCAAGTCCCCCTCCGTCCCACCCGATGTCACCCCCACCGACGTCGTCCTCGCCGCCATATCCGTCTCTGCCCAGAACCTGAAGAGAGTCCAGTCCATGGTGCGTTCCATCCTCAACGCCTCCCCACCCAACGCCAACCGCACCAACATCGCCAATATCTGCATCCAGATCCTGGGTTACTCCGAGCAGCGCCTAGCGCGCACTGCCGACGCCCTATCCCAGGGGCGAATCAAGGACGCCCGCGCCTGGGGCGGCGCCGCGCTGCTCTACCAGAACGACTGCTTCGGCGGCCTCTCCTTCGTGAACACGACGAAGCAGGTCGATGACACCATGCGGTTCATCACCTCCCTCACCCAGCTCACCAGCAACGCCATCTCCATGCTCGCCTCATACGAGCGCTTTGGTAATGACACCTTCAAGTGGGCGCCACCGCAAACGGAAAGGGACGGGTACTGGGGGGACGACGCCGTGGCCGGCGGGGGCGCCCAAGGGGGCACCTTCAAGGGCTGCTTCCCGTCGGATTCGTCGGTCCCCAACGCCAAGGTGTGCAAGGACGGCGGAAACGGGTGCTACCACACTGTGCAGGAGGCGGTTAATGCGGCGCCGGACAACGGGAGGGAGCGCTTCGTCATCTACATTAAGGAAGGGGTCTACGATGAAACTGTTCGGATCCCGTTCGAGAAGACCAATGTCGTCTTCCTCGGCGACGGGATGGGGAAGACCATCATCACCGGATCCCTTAACGTCGGGTTGCTCGGCCTCAACACCTACAACACCCCACCGTCGGTAGGAAACGCCGAAGAGCCTCCAGGACAGGGCTTGGAATTGCTGGGCCCTGTTCTTTTGTTCCTGCTTAAAATTGAGTATTTTTTGCTCTTCCGATGTTTGCAGCGGTGGCTGGGGACGGGTTCATGGCGAAGCGTCTGACCATTGAGAACTCGGCGGGACCGGGCGCCCAGCAGGCTGTGGCGTTCATGTCGGACAGCGACCTGTCGATGCTGGAGGAGGTGGAGCTCCTGGGTCATCAGGACACCCTCTACGCCCACGGCCTCCGGCAGTTCTACAAGTCCTGCCGGATCGCCGGCACCGTCGACTTTATCTTCGGCAACGCGGCGGCGGTGTTCCAAGACTGTCTCATCATTGTGCGGCCCCGACAGCTGAACCCAGAGATGGGGGAGACTAATACCGTCACCGCCCACGGCCGCACGGACCCCGCCCAGTCCACGGGCTACGTCTTCCAGAACTGCCTGGTAAACGGGACCGCCGACTACATGGCGCTCTATCGCCAGAATCCGGCGGTGCACAACAACTACCTGGGTCGGCCGTGGAAGGAGTACTCGAGGACGGTGTTCATCCGTTGCAACCTGGGGGAGCTGATAAGGCCGGAGGGGTGGCTTCCCTGGAGGGAGGATTTCGCGCTGAAGACGCTGTTCTACGGGGAGTTCCAGAGCACGGGGCCCGGGGGAGACCCGGCGGTCAGGGTGGCGTGGAGCAACCAGATCCCGGCGGCGCACGTCGGGGTCTACGCGGCGCCGAGCTTCATCCAGTGGATACCTGTGAGTTCCTGAGGTTTTGCTTTTTTTTTTTTTTTGGGACTTTTGTAGATTGCATTTTTTATATTACTTTTATTTATATTATTGTAGATAGCCTCATAGTCATTACGTCGCAAATTTTATTGAAATATTCTGTCGTCACCCTCCATGTCTCATAAAATTGGGAAAAATTATTGGGGGTCCTTGTCAGAGCCTGGTACTTATTTCCTCATCCCTGTCGAATACCGGTTGATGTAAAGTCCTGCTTTTCTCCAGGTTAATTTCCAGTCCCTGCTTTTCAGATGTCACCATTTACGGCCCTCCACACACGATTTCCGTCTCCTTGGCCTCCGTCTCTTTTTCCCATTCCCGTCTTACCCTTCCCTC